>CM062818.1:1846349769-1847549769 GCA_031772625.1 Pinus tabuliformis | reverse complement strand
CATATTCTAAGATTTTGGCAATCCATTTACCCCTCCTACCTTCAATTCCTTCTTGGGTCAAAATGTCCTTCACTACTGCATTTGGGACATAGGAAATGATGTGGGAGTATAGGATATAAATTCTAAAGTCTTTTATTGCTTTTACCCATGCATAGGCTTGTTTTTCCATAATCTGATATTTCAAGGGGGCATCTCTAAGGGCTCTGCTAAAAAATGCAATAGGTTTTTCAGAGCCTTGGTCATCTTTTTGTAACAGAACAACAGCAATTGTATGCTCAGATGCAAAAGAAAAAATGATGAAATCTTTATCAAATCTAGGACTTGTTAGGACTGGTGTGTTTGTCAATGCTCTTTTAATATCCTCAAAGGCTTTTCTAGCTTCCATGGTCCATTTAACCTTGGAGTCCTTCTTCAGCATGTTGTTTAACAGTCTTGTGAGCTCAGCCAAATTGGGAATGAACCTTCTTAAGAAGTTGATTTTTCCTAGAAAGCTTTGTAGTTCTTTGATGTTTCTTGGATGTGGTACCTGTAGGATAGCTTGAATTATGTCTGGATCGATCCTAATACCATCTTTTGAGATTATATGCCCTAGGAGTTTACCTTCCTCCAGACCAAACAGTGATTTCTTTGGGTTTAAAGATATTCCATATTTTCTACAAATTGTGAAAACCTACCTTAAGTGTTCTAAGTGTTCTTGGTCTGATTTTGAGAAGGCTGTAAGATCATCCAGGTAGACCACCAGGAAATCATGGATTTCTTTGGCAAAGGCAATATCCATTGCTCTTTGGAAGGTGGCTCCTGCATTCTTAAGTCCAAAAGGCATTTTGACATATTTGAAAGTTCCCCAAGGTGTTGTGAAGGCAGTTTTGTCTTGGTCATTTGGGTGTACTGGAATTTGATTGAATCCTGAGAAACCATCTAATAAAGAGATCCTAGAAGCTCCCACTACCCTTTGCAGGATATGATCCATTTTAGGTAAGGGGTAATGGTCTTTGAGAGAGACTTTATTTAAATTTCTTAGGTCAACACACAGTCTGATTTCTCCTGTCTTTTTCCTAGTAGGTACTAGGTTTGAAATCCATTCTGAGAACCTGATTGGAGCAATGATTCCTGCTTGATACATACGTTTCACCTATTTTTCAATGAGGGGAAGTAGCACCGGGTTCACTCTTCTAAGTTTTTGTTTAAAAGGCTTTTGGTTTTCTTTTAAAGGAATAGTATGCTGGATGACTGAGGTATCATAAGATTTGAGGTCCTCATAGCTCCAGGCAAAGACATCTTGGAACTCTTTAAACAACTCAATGTATTTCAATTTCTGATCAGGTGGTAATGTTTTAGATAACTTTATCATTTTCGGATTTTCTGTAGTCCCAATGTTACAATCTTCAATTTCAGCATTTAGTGGTTGAATTTTTGGTTTTCTTGAGATATCATTTGAATCAAACAGATCCTCCAAAGGGGTTAAACCTGTGGGCAGAAAATTATCTTTTAGCTCAATTACCTCTGTTTCTGTTTCAGCCAGTTCATCCCCATCTATCTGCTTCAACTTTTGTATGGTTTTACTGTTAAAGGTGGTAGGATTCAAAATTAGATTAGCTGATTCGACTGATATGTCCTGTGTGAGAGTGTGTGTCTGTTGTTGATCATCTCCAGTAATTGAGTCAATGTTAATGCCAGAGAATTCCTCTCTTAAAGTGAGGAAGTTATTTATTTGAGTGTCACTCTCAAAGACTTGCCAGTTTTTGATGTTGTCTGGAACTGCAGGTCTATGTTTGATTTCAGCAGTAAAAGTATGATTGGGTTTGAAGGGCAGCTTACAGGTGCTGGCAAAGGTTGCCAAGCTGTGAGCATGTAGATTGAGTTCTCTAGAAATTTTAGTCAACTGAGAGTATGAAAAGGTATCAAGTACCTGTATAGATGCTCCCTTATATGCTCTTAATCTTAGATCATTTGTGGTAAAGTTTCCTTTCATTTGTTGTATGATCAGATCTGAATCTCCTAGGATTGAAACTTTGGTTGCACCCAAATTTTTTATGAGCTTCAGACCTAACAAAAGGGCCTCATACTCAGACATATTGTTTGTACATCGGAAGTTTAACCTGTATGCATGACCCTCAGCCTGGTCATTGAGCATATTATGGACCCAGACTCCTGCCCCAGCTCCTAACTTGTTTACAGAACCATCAAATTCTAAATACCATAAGGTTTCATGATCAAGATTTGAATTGAGGTCTTTAGAGAATTGGATCATGGGCAGGTTGGTTTCTTGCAAGTCACTTGATATATCATGTCCCTTTGTTTTATCAGCTGTACCTAAAGTGTTTTGGTGTTGGGGGGCAAATTGTTCATTTAATTCCTCTGTCTCTGCTGCCATTACTTGTTCAGAATAAACTTTGTTGCAGATGTTAGCATTATAGAGAATAAATGAATCCATGTCAGAGTGTATTGAATAGATTGGGAAGTTTTGGGGCTTCTCTTGACTGCTTACCACATATTTCATTAATGTTTCACGGTACAACCTCTTTGGCTGCCCAAAGACTGAAATGGTTGCATAGGACATATCTAATTGCAAAGATCCTTGGAGTTTGGCCCCCCAAGATCTGGACAAGAGCATACCATACTTAGGAGGTATGTCAGCTACCACTACATCCATCAAGATTGTTTTGGTTGGGTATTGGACCAAGGAGACACATAAATCTTTAATCAATCCTAAGCACCTGACTTGGCTTGAGTCAAATGAGAATAGATCTTTATAAGGTCTTGTGATGTCTAAGTCGAGTTTTTCCATTACAGATTTGGGCATTAAGTTGTGTGAGGCCCCGGAATCAAACATTGCATTGTGTAGAACCTTATCATGAATGTTTAAACTGACATAGAAGGGTGGAACCCCTCCATTTTCTGTTTTTCCATTAACCTCAGGGCCAGACAACAACTCTGGCTGATCATCTAGGACATTCACCGCATCTTTATTGTCTGATATTTGGAGTGATTTGTTGATCTTCTGTCTATATATTTGGTGTTTGGCCAATTCCGAAAGAGGGACTGATATCTTCAGCTTACTTATTTCAGTTTCTAAATTAAAAGGCTTTTCTATTTGAATCTTGGCATTAAGTGCAGTGGGTTTATCTGTTTCAGCTGAGTTATCAGAGGTCTTTTGTTCATTGTCAGCATGATTTTGAACGAAACTGGTACCATGTTTGTTTCCCGGGGTGGCATCTGCCCTTGCCTTTGCAGGATGGAGTGGAGTTGTTTGATTTTCAGAGAGATGTTGTTCTGAAACATCCTCTACAGTGACTTCTGTGATATGTGGGTTTGAATTCCTAGCTGATTGTGGAAGAGCAGTCTTGTCATTGGTCTTTTTTGGTTGCTTATTGTCCTTTGGTTTAAGAGGTTCAGGTACATCTATCGTTCTAGTCCTTAGTTTATACTGTTTGTGTACCTCATACACAGCTGCATCATAACCTTCTTTGAAATCGAATGATTCTCCTGACTTAGTGTGGCATTGATTGTTATTATAGATGTCTTGATCTTCTTGTGTTAAAAAGACTTGTTGTTCACTATCCAAACCCATTAAATTGATGTGAGGTTCCTCCGCTGGTTCATTAGATGTTGAAGCCTCAACATAATTTTCTTGGAAGGGAGGTCTGATATGCTGGTCTGGATCAGTCCTTCCAACATTAGAACTTTGATTCTTTCTGAAGTTTGGGTTTCTAATATTGCTTGGTTGACCTTCCCATGATGATTTTCTTTCTATGGTTTCCACCCTGTCCCCAAGTCTGTCCATACCTTTGATGATTGCATCTAGTTTTTGCTCAAATGATGAGGGTTCTTCCTTAAAGGTGGTTCTTCTTTCAGTTCTTGCTCGGTTTCTTTTAGCAATCAGATTTGCCTCTACACTTACAGCTATGTTTTGCATGTCTGCCAAAGTTGCAGGGGCTATTTCCCTAAGTTGATATGCCATATCAGCATCAAACCCATCAGGGAACTTAATTAATGCCAAGTCAGGTGGAGGCCTAAGATTTTGAGGAATGGCATCATAAACATTGTTGAATCTGGTACAATAATCTAGTACAGTTTCTTGAGGGCCTCTCCTTATGGAGTCATACTCGGATAAAATATGTAAAGGGTCCTTTTTCTTTTCCCATCTGTTCATGAAGGATTGATAAAGAGCGCCTGAGTTAGGTATAGAATTTGCAGCAAGTGCTCTGAACCAAGTTCTTACTTCACCTGTTAAGCTTTGGACAAAAATTTTCATCCTTACATCATCATCATCTATCTCATAATTCTCAAAGTAATCTTGCATTTTCTTGGTATGCTGTAAGGTAGTGTATGTACTGGTTCCATCAAAATAAGTGATCTTACTTTGGTAGTCCTGAGGCATAGCCCCCGGATTACCAGGTAACTGAAGGGGAGCATAACGATTAGCCATATTTGGAGGGATAAGTGGGACAACAGGTAGAAGGGGAACAACTGGAACAACAGGGACAACAATAGCAGTTTGTGTATTGGGTGGGGGTGTGGATAGTATGTTTTGGGAAGTGGATGAGGAAGAGGGGGAAGAATGGGTTATATGAAGATGAACTGATGGTTTAGCAGGAGTTGGGATATAACTTTGCTGAACTGCCTCAGGGCTGGACTCAGCAGATTCTTCTGGTTCCTTTTGGTTCCTGAGAGTCCTGGGAATCAAATTAGGGTTATCGAAAACAGGTGGAGGATTTGGGTCAGGATTTGACCTGGTATGCCTAGTTCTCTTTTTAGGAGCCAGCTTCTGAGCTTGTTTTTGGTATTTTTTGAGAGGAATCACTATCTAGAGCAGACAGCAGTTGAAACATTAGTTCTAATCCCCAGTGGAGTCGCCAATTATGTTATCACTCAGGTTGTTCCCTTTGACTCCTAAGGGAATACGGCCGAGGTAACCACAGACCAATCTTTGGATCACAGGTCCTAGCCTACCTGCAATCAGAGAGGGCTCTCTCTTTAGAATTTAGCTTTGTTTAAGTAATGTTCAGGCTAGTTATGATGTACTGAATTTTGTTTAAAGTTTTGGTTGAATGATGTCTTCTAACAGCTAAAATGTAATCTTCAGAGGTTTCAGTCCATTGGGCATTGGAGTCTGTGATTATGTGTTGTTTGAGGCGTTGAGTGAGTGATGAAACTACAGGGCCATATGGGTATTCATGAAACAATCTTCAAATAGTGGAATATGGACTATTTCCAACCAGTGAGAGGCAACTAAGAATCTTTCACTAAGCTGGTGATATGGAGAAACGAAATATTACTCAGGAGAAAATTAGAATTCCTGAACAGTATTTACTATGAAATATTTAGTGTAAATGTGAGCAATTAAGAATTACACATTCATAACTAATTCTGAAGAAAACATCCATAACAGCATAGATTGAGTTCAGGGTGTTCAATGAACAAATCCTGAACTATTCTTTTTCTCTACTGCTAAACCTATGAAACATACTGCAAGAGTGGATTATGAAAGAGCATAATACATAATAACATGGTTCAGAAAACTTATTGTGACATGAAATAGCGCAGGAATCCTGTAGCAACAAACAAGCACACCACAACACTTCAAACAACTCAGAACTTCCGAAATTCCATTAGCTTCTTGTATTGAAAGTCTGAATTTAAAGCATAGCTCCGTAGAAGAAAAATCAACAACCCCAATAAGTTTATGCATGGGGATATATATACAATCGTTTTACAAAATATCTGAACGATGAGTCATTTGCTCAATAACTGTTTTTACCAACTTTCAAGAATAGCAGATGCAACAGTTATTGCTACTTTAAATGAACAATGAATGACTGTTCACTTCTGTCAGAAGTTTTTTGACTTTTGGAGGCAACTGGGTCGGTTGGGTGCATCGCATTAATTCTGAGTACTATGCCCTTTACTGTTTTGTCGTGCTACGGCTATCTCAGCCCTGTTCATCTGCATCTATCGGTCTTGCTTGGTGGTCAAACTTGATTGCTGAGTTGGCCCTTTCCACTTTTTTCCCAGTCAAAGCAAATATATCAATTTTCTGAAAACGCTGACTTGTGACTCATATACAAAATTTGGTGAACAATCTGTTTCTTCACAGCAGTGTTTGTATCATGTTCGTCCACCATTCCTGTGTAGGCAGCTGGTGTCTTAGAATTATTCCAGGAGTCTCATCTGCCTCAGTATATTTGTAATAGTTCGGAGGCACTTCAAAAAGATGTCTGATCTCATTCAGAATAAAAAATAAATTCTCTATTTTGTCATAGAAACTCTGCCCAGATGGAGGCCCTGTTTCCTCTAGGGCACTTGCTGATGCAGTGATCTAATTTGTGACATATGTATCAACTCTTTTAGCATAGTTTTCATGAGATAGTAACCTTCCTGCACTGGTTACTAAGCTGGGGAGACCTCTGTCATGTAGTGCCATAATTTTCTCAATGAATTTATTCACCTCTGTCTGCATTTCTTGACACCTTCTATCTAGTGTCTATACATGATTTCTCAAAGTGAGCACTCTCTTTACTAGTAAAATGGTATCAGTTCTGTTAGTGATACCCATTGCTTCCAGCTGGGGGCCAGTGCGATTGTTCAGTACATTGATCATCCTGTTGGCTATTTCAGGCATATTGCCTAGAGATGCTCTTGCTCTTTGACTTCCCTTTTGGGCCCTGCCTATAAGATCCATGTGTTCATGAATAGTTTCAATATATTGCCACTGCTCTGAAATAGATTGACTAATATTGGCCCACAGGATTTTCTTGATTTCAGCTACAACCTTGTCAAGAGAGAGCTCTTTTTCCAGTTCCTTTATTTTCTTCTCAAGAGCCCTTACCTCTCTTGTTTTTTCAGCTACACTTTGTTTTGATTTATCATACTTTTCTTCAATGATAGCCAATTTATCCTTGGCCTCTTTTAGTTCAGCCATCTGTGCTTCTAAAGCCTCAAGCTCTTTCATCATGTTCCACATGCTTAGACTGGGTTCCTGTTCTGGTGCTGTTGCTGGAGCTGCTGTTGAAGGGGCTGCCTCTGATGTTTGTCCGATGGGAGGACCTGCTGTAGATGCCTGTGGTGGCTGCATTGGTAATTCAGCTTGCCTCGTTTTCAATGCTACCTCCAGTGCATTCTCTGTTTCCATCAATATTCTGTATAAACTTAGGAGTAAAGCCATTACATCCTGATCCTTCTTTTGCTCTGCAACTTCTCCAGTTTGAGGGTGAAGGGTAGCTGGCAGCTTGATATGCTTTCTCATAGCTGCTATGTCTTCATCTCTCTTATTTAGTAGTGCCTGCACACCCTTAGGGTCCTTTGGATTATGACCCAACTCTACAATGATCTCTTCCAAGGACTTGATTCTGTTGTCCTTGGCTTGAGATGATGCTCTTTCCAGTTCCAGTTGAGCAGCAGTATTGTGTAAAGAATTTTGTAATTGGTGTGCTAGTAGGGTCTTATCAGCTAATGTAGAATATAACATCTCCACGGTTTGCCTGTGTAGCTCAATCTGATCCAGGGGGTGGATGTATTTGGCAAAAATTTCGAGATTTGTTCTGATATAGTCGGCAGCTGTTTGAGGTTGCTGCATAGTAGGCCTGAAATGACTAAGAGTCATTTTTTGCTCTTGAATGTCATAAACAGACATTAATATTTGCTGATTGGTTGGCGCCATTTTCAAGAGTTGGTTGTAGATTTGGTGTTTGAGGGGCTCATTCCTTTTCTTGATGTCTATGAACTGCTGCTTGATGCTAGAGTCCGCCTTTGATCGCTGCCTTGAAGAGCTCACCTCTACCCCATGTGGTATGTCTTGTCCTTGTTGTAAGGAACTGGCCGATGTTTCAATGCTAGGAGGGGGCATTGTATCAATTGGTCTCTCTGGTAATTCCTTCTCTGAAAAGGGGTTTAGCCTCTGCCTTTTTTCCCCTTGCTGATCCGTTGAGGTAGTAAGAGGAGTGTCCTCTTGTCAGTCCCTTTTCCTTGTTCTTTCTTCATTAGCAGGTGTTTGTAGAACCGAGGATTCAACTGTTACCTCCTATCTCGGAGGGATTTGCTCTTGTGTTTGCTGTTCTATGGGGGCAGGTTCCTTGGCTGTACCTTCCTGCTACTCTGCTTGTTGTTCCATACTTGGAGGTAACTCTTCTTGCTGCACTGCTTTGCCTTTATCCATGTCTGATGTTTGGCCAGTTGTTTTGGCAGGCTGCTTGGGAATGGTGGACGAAGAGGCAGCTTCTCCAAGATGCTGAGTGCCAGAAGACCAAACCTGTCCAAAATATTCCAAGTCAACTGCTTTTTCTAAAGATTTAATGGCCTTTTCTGCTAATTATTCCTCAGAATAATCCTCCACTAAGGTGCCTTGCCTCCACTCTAGTTGGTTAGCATGTTTTTCAATTTCTGGAATGCTAAAATGATCATAGGTGGCAAGCCTATATTTGATTCTTCTGAGGCTTATGAAATGGTTAGGGTCATAGGGTGCCCAATAGAAACTGGTCTTGAGGAGGAGGCCCTTTAGCATTTTGTCTGCCTCTTCCCAAGCTTCCCTCTTATTAAAGATAAATGGACCCAATTGGTGCTTAATTTTCAACTATACCTTCTTGTTTCTGCTATGGAAGTGAATCATATGTGCATTGCCGAACTGCCTGAAGTATTCTAGTGCAAGGAGTCTCATGGGAACATACTTTGGTAGCCTGTATGGTCCTAACTCACAGCCATATACTCTGATCACTGTGTGGTCCTGGTGAAAGTACCAATCTCCAATGCTATAGTTCTTAGAGAGCTGGAGAATTTTCTGCATATCATTAGTGAGTCTAGGAGGAGGGGAACTCTGCAGCAGTGATAAGGCTGGGTGAATGAAGAGGTCAATAAACTCACACTATGTGTATGGTGAGTAATGAATATGATGGCAGACTGATGTCCAGAACATTACAGACCTTCTGTTTCCCTTTGGATCTAGTTTCTTGAGGAAAAGAGGAAAGGCATCAGGCTGATTGTACAATATCAGATGATATATATAGGAAGTGTACTTGAAAACCCTCTCTCTTTCCAAGTTCATGAACTGTTCATGCATTTTGTTGGCTATAAATGAAGCATAGTCATATTGGACAGCAGGGGGCTGTCCTGGGGCAAAAATAGATAACACTACCAATGTTGTCTCATCTACAAACTCACTGGTTTTGAACCCCAGGATGGAGGATATCATGTCTACTAACAGTCTCCCTATGTCATTAAACCAGACATGCAGATAAGGGGGAGGCCGCTTAGGCTGAAACTCTGGAAGCATAAACAGTTGGCCAATTCTTGTTACTTGTGGGTTGGAGAGCTTGGCACCTTGTTCTAGTAGAAGCTGCATAGAAAGAGGAGCCAGTGGCTTTGTAGGTCGAAATTGTAGCATTTGGTTGATGGCTTCAGGAGAAATGTGGAACAAGACAGAGCCTGAAGGACTCAGAACAGCCCTTTGATTGGGGTCATAGTTTGTGCAGCACTGGTTGATCAAGTCAGGAAACTCATTGACCTGAGGGAGATAGTAGATTGGCAAATGGGATTTCCAGATTCCCAGGAGGTCTGTACCATCTCTGTGTTTCTTCCTTAACTCACAAACTATTTCTATGTGGTATTTGTTACACAGCTCTAGCCATTCCAGGTCCTTATGTGGGGCATTCAATGGTGCAATGTTTAATGCCACAGGGGTCTCCATGGTTAATTGATATTTGAAGCTGTGTTTGAACTTGATTTTCTGGGTACAACACTATAGAACAGTGAATTTTCAACAAGGGGGGCAATTTGCAGAGAGGAAAAGGTAAATAAGGGAGAAACTGAGTTGAAATACTCCTGGGAGAGATTCAACGAGCAAATGATGGGATTGAGAATTGCTTTCCCGGTGGATTTGTCTAGCAAAGGTCTAGATTTGTGAATGCGCAATAAGCTGTGAAATTATGATAATTTAGCACAATGTAGAACCTCTGTAGGTGGAGTTTAGGCTTACAGTGGGAAATGAAGCTTGGTTACTAAAGGTTCCTAGCAATTCCTGCGTTTTCCCTCTTTTCTTATTTGCTTCGGTGAATTATGCAAAAACTAAGGCACGTAGAGGTAAACTGATAAATACCTGGATACAATATGACAATGGTGTTGATATGCAGGTGAATTCACGGCACCAGTAGCAAGGAAGCAGTCTTGAGAGTTGGTGGACAAGCAACGTAACCGCTCATGCAGGAGTACAGTGAGTATTTTTGTAAATAACGCGAAAAAATGACTTTTTTGGGCAAAATAGGGAAATTCGGCCTTTGGCGCCTTTTGTTGGATGACGTCAGCATGACGTCATAGGTGGGGTTAGGTATGGAATGATGACGTGGCGGCCGGTGAGCGGCTCTACGTGGACAGGTGACATGGCAGACAGCTCGGAGCAATGGCGGATCGGGCGGTAATGTGATGCTGAAGCGGAAATGACACGGGGGTGACGTGATAGTGATGTATGGCGGAAATAGGAGGGCGGTAAGCGGTAATATCAGATGGCTCATGGTACCGGTGTGGTTTTGGCAGGAGGCCGCCCGACGAAATCTAGAAGCGACACGCGTCCGAGCCCTGACGTCACCCTCTGACAAATTTCGGGCGCTAACGTTCAGGCATCGGGGGTGGTCCGATATTGCTGTGGGCCGTCGGATGGGAGGGCCCGGATCCGACGGTCGACGGGCTGCGGAGGTGATGGGTGGATACGACGGGTCCCGGTGGAGATTTTAATAATATTTTTTGTTTTTTGCGGTGCGGCGCGCCGAAATATATACTTTGGAAAGTCGAACAAAAGTGGGTTTTTGCAAGATTTATACCATGGTGGGAATAATGCAATGTTTGAAGGTTTGCAAAGCAGAGAAGGGTGGGAACATGTTATTAAATTAACGAAGTGTTAATCCAATCCCCAATCTTTCAAAGTGACCCAGATATCAGAACCCTTTGATTCTGTAGCATTCTCCAAACTTTGAAAATATGGCTTATAATGCCCAAGGGGGGAATTTACATATTATTTGGGCTTTTTCACAATAGTACTATAGTAGTATGGGAAGAGGGACACTTAGGGAGTTAGATAATAGGGTTAGGAGTCAATGTGAATTGGGGATGTGAGAGCTTGGAAGTGAGGAATAGAAAACTAAGTTTAGTGAGTAAACTTAGATTTTTAGGAGTTGATGGGGAATGATTTTACACAAGAAATGTGGCTTCTTTTCAGAGAAGAAAGTGAAAACTTGCCATGAAATTTCCAAGAAGAAATAGAAGGAGGATTATTTAGGAAAATCCTGAAGTCCTCCATGGGATGTTAGAAAGAGAGTCTTTGGGGGAAAACAGGGGGAGTTAGACATGCTTCTTTATTCTGCCTTCAAAATGATGCATAGATACCTTTGCAACTGCTAACATATGCCTTCTTGATCAAGGCCAAAATTGAATATGATCAGGATTCTGCAACTTCTGGCTACCTACCCAGCTTAGAACCTAGCATTTTTTGTTACTTCGGGGAGGGTGCACTTAGACTTGCAAACCCTCATATGCTCTTTTCTTTTTGCTGCCCTCCTACCTAAATCTACCCTTATATCTTCCAAGGGCCCAGATTAAGCTAGTGGGCTCCTTTCTTTCTCTATCCAACTAATCATCTGTCAAGCTTAAACTGTTTGAACAGGTACTCATTACCTACTCTAAAACAAGCAATTTAAAACATGGCATGGCCCAGCTTGAACTGTTGAGCCATATATCAAGATAGCAGTGGAATTTTGATTGGCCACTTTCCTGGTCTTTCTTTGGGGTTCATTTCAATTCTTTTTTCTTTTGACCATTTCATTTTCTTGCCTTTTGATTTTTTTTTTAAGGCATACCCTCTTTACATTTTTTAACTTTTCGCTTAGTTCACAAAAATGGAACCTTTGTATCATCAAAGATGATCATTTTTAGCACTTCCACTGTCAATCATGAAATATGAAACCCTATTGGTATAGGAGGCTAACACGTAGCGCGCATGTATTTTTACACAGGCTGCTGAAGCTCTATGCGTAGCGCGCACTCTTTGTGCATAGCACCGTTTTGCAGGAGGCGTTTGGAGGCCTTCCCGATGTCCAAAATGGGTGCAAGATAGCTTGTGGGAAAGGTATTTGAGTCTACTTTCCAAAACAATTAGAATTTTGCAATTTGGAGTTCATTTTCTTTGTCAAAATTCAAATCTCCCAAGACTGGTCAAAATGTGCCAAATGAGGCTGCCTCAAGGCAGAGTGCTGTTGCAGTCAACTTCTGAATGCCTTCATCAACTCCAAATTGAGCTCATGATAGCTCATTAGAAAGATATTTGTGTCTCATTATCCTTTGACTCATCAAGAAAGCTATTTGGCCAACCAAGCTAGGAGAAAAATTGATTTTCCCAAGGTCACTTTAGAGGTGCATCAATTCTCTCGAGGCGATTGTATTTTTGATATTTCTCCAAAACCATTATACCTGTGTAAAATGTGAAGGAGGTTTTTCTTCCTTGGCATGTTGTGAACAAAAACCTCTCTTAGGTTTCCAAAATTCATCTTTTATTTATCTGAAACATCATTTGAGTAAAACCTATCCCGATGTGTGAAACAAGGGATTTCGTCGAAATGAAGCGAAATGAAGCGAAATGAAGGGGATAAGGGGCTTCTAAATTCTTGGGGAAATTTTTGGAAGTAGGGAGGGATGTTAGGAAGTAGGGGAAAGTGGAGTCCTAGAGATCGAGTGAGGGGAATGGATCCAAAAGGGGAAAACACAGGCCTAGCCTAGAAAATTGCCAAGTTGTGGCAAGAAACTAGGGTTTGTGGAAAAATGAGGAATTTGGGGAATCTCAGTGATGGGAAGTGTTTAATAAGGTACATTAATAATAGGGGAAGGTGTATGAACATCAGGATACAAATTTTTCCGATGATTGATCATCCAAGAGAAATTACCTCCAAAACCCTAGGAGAGGGAAATGGACCTTACCAAGGCACAACTGAAGTATGAAGAAGGTGTAACATGACCCAATGGAACTTGATATGATGATAAAAACCATATGAATGATGATAGACTCAGCTGAATAGTGACATAGACTGACATTTGGGCAACTTTGAAAAGAGTGAAAGCAAACCCTAGACCTAATGCCTAGTGACCAAATTTTTCTTGAAGACTCTTTGAAATGACAAAATTTGACCTTGACACCTGAAAATCACTTTGTAAGAGCATGTTTGATCACTCGAGGAAGGCTGCAAAGACTGACACTAACATAAGCGACATGCGAAGATCACCAAGAACTTATAAGACTTATGTAGTTTCTTTGTCTTGTATACTTGGTTGGGTTTCATCCTAAAATTAGATGGCTCTCTTACCCAGCTCTTTAGGATGTCTCTTGAGTTCACACTGTTGTTGGGATTGGTGAAGAGTGCATCCATTTTGTTTGTCAGTTGCGGAAAGTGATACATCTCCTGAAATTTGTCTACCCTGAAGGGGGGAATTTTTTTTCCACTAACACTTCTCATTACCATTGTCTCTCTATCAGTATGTGAGACGATCTAGTGGACCATGTCTGTGCATGGAAATGCAAGCTACTTGCATGCAACTCGGTACAAGCTAGACTTGTCTATGTATACATAGACTCTGTGATCTTCCATATTTTCCTTGAAGGTGTCTGGAAATATGTCATTGATGTCCTGCCATGTGATCTTTATCTCCTTGTCTATGAACAACTTAGTATCTTCATAGATGGGCAAGCTCACAGACACTTGCTTGACCACATCTCTAGTTGTGCTCTCTATAGTGTCCTTTGACCCTGCTCTCTTGGAAGCCACTATACTAGTACTTCTGAGAGGCTAATGAACATTTATGATACCTAGAGATAGATAAACACTCATGGAAAGGAAAATTTAAGTTGAAAACTAAAATAAACTTGAGGATTGACATGCAACACACCTGGGAGACTGCTTGGGAAAATTGCACAGTTTCCTCAGGGCGATGCTAGGAGACTAACTGTTGGAACTGTGCAAACCGTATTCCAGGCTTCCAGTGAGTCGACTGACTGTTGAAACTACATAGAGCATAGTCCAGCTTCACTTGCTGAGGACTGGAACTACGCAATGAGCAGTTTCAATCAGCATGACTACTACCCAGGAAATTTCACTACGCAATCCTGGGGGCCAACTGAGGCATTGCCTCTGAAAATTTCATAGAGCATAGCATGGGAGGCCAGTGTGAGGTAGGCTCCATGCAATTCCTGGGAGAAGGGTAAGGCCTTCTACCCTAGAAATGCACAATATAAGCTGGGCAAGGCAAGATCCGGGCCAAGGAAGCTCATACTCACCGATGCGTGACTCAAAATTAGTAAGGACTAAATGCATGTGCAAAGTTGGGTGCGGACATGAGTGAATGAACATGCATGAAATCAGTAAGTACAAGATTCAGTAAGATGGGATAACAATGAATTGTGTGAAGCAAGTCACCACAATGGCGACCGTTAGTGCAGAAACATTGACATGCATGCAACATCAAGGAAATTTAATGCAAAACTCAGAACAATTCTTCTACAAGATAACATGCATTGAAACGAAAATTAGTGTTCAATAAAAATATGTAAACAACATTCAGACAAATAAAAACGTAAAGTGATAGAAAAGTAGCAAAAGACATGAAAAGTGGACTTACCCAGAAAACGTTGTGATGAGTGTGTTGAAGGTTCCTAGCTGTGTTGGGAATGCCATAGCTCCAAGATAGAAAGTGATGAATGAAATCTGAGGCATCAAATAAATAGTTTTGACAAGAACAAGGTTTATGATGCGCATGACACAAATATAGGAAAAAGCGACAAATGGTGGGAGATTTCTAAAAAAGATTTTGCATGTAACCCCCAGCTGCTAAAAATAGATCCCTAAAATCTCGGGATGCTTTTTTCTTTTTTCATTTTTCTTTTTCAGGAAAAACTTTCCCATGCATGCAAGGAAAGATTGCATTATGCTTAGAGGGAACTAGTCAACTTGTGACCACATGCAATGGTCGTCAAACCTTGGGATGACTTCTACTAAGTTTCTAGATTGAGTGGCTTTGGCTTCCCCTAAAGCTCTACACAATTTCTTTACTGAAGCCAGGGCTACTAGTGAGAGCTGCACAAATTCTAAGAGCAAGCCTGGTGATGGGTTGCTCTGCACAATTTTCTTGTGGAAGTTAGCCCACATTCTGTTGATGGCTCGAAAGATCGGGTCTACAACAAGGGGGATAACCACCCAGTCCAGACCTTAATGCAACTCCTTTTCTATTTGGAATAGTGGCTGCAACTAGGGATGATGGGACTAGTTTCCCAATCTGTTTATGATGGGTGTACTAACAAGATGATGTTTTTCTTTTTGGGGTTTTATGGGGTGAATTCTTGTTCTAAATCTAATATATCTTTTAACTATCATATGCAATCTATTTTAATCAAAGAAAACATCTAACCCTAAACTGTCCCGTGAGTAACATTTACTTATGAGATCTAAAATAATTTCTAACAACAATTGATAATGAAAATCATTCAATCACCATGAGAAAAGAATCCATTAGAAATGATTGTTTTGTATAAAAATTAGCCGAAACAATTATGAGAAATATATCGCATAAGAGTTATTCATATATTGAACATAAAAAGTAAGTTATCACCCTATAGAAGTGCAATAATGACAACTAAACATTCAAACTTTCATATATAAATAACTAAAAATGATTTATCGTTGGACACATAAGTAAAAAGTATTAGGAGATAAAAATATGATTTGTAATATGTTCTACTCAAGAGTTGCAGCAACATAGATCTATCTTAAAATCACTTAACATCCACTAAGAGTACAAAAGTGCATTTTAGTAGTAGATGTCAAACTCATATAAAAATAAATCTCATTCCATTCATTTTATCAAAACCTCCTCAGTGGGGGGCAAGATGCACATTCTGAAGAATTGTTTTCTATAAAACTCTGGACCCCTCTCTAAATGCATGAGAGGGGTTTAAATACTACTCTAATCAAATCTAAAAATAAATATTACAAAAATAGATGAGGAGGTTTAAACGACATGCCTCATTTTAAGAAAAAATAAACTAAAACAAAAACAAACTGTATCTATGATAAATCCTGCATCTGATCTTTTAGATCGCAAATATTCAGCATCAGTTTCAAGAGTGTCGGTTGGCCGACTTCAACTTTTAACTGTCCTGCAAATACAACATTCGCAAGAGTTGGCACTATCTTGTTGGCAAAAGTTATGAGGCACTTCAAGGTCATCCATTGACTATGTGGCTTTACTAGGTACTGCCAGTATGTTTCCCAATTTAACCTATTTACCTATTTAATCACCTCTTCCTTTTCCTCTACTGTTGGTTTCCACTTTGTTTGACACCATTGTGCATTTGGAAGGAATCCTGGAGTAGTCTCTGATATCAAATTGGCCTTGTGCAAATTTTCATTTATGCACTTAATGACATTGTTCATTGTTGTCGCTGCCTCTTCCATTGCCTGTTCTGCTTCTTTAAGCCGGGAATCCCATTTCACAAATAAAATCTCTTTGTGTGATTCATCAATTCTAGGCAATTCTACTATTTTCCCTTCTTCAGATCTCTGCCAGTTCAATAAATCTGAAACCTTCTTAAAAATTGAAGCATAATCAAGTCGTAAATCTACAACTTGATTTGTAATATTATCGCTCATTTCACAATGGGAATTCCATTACGATATCTTCTGGTAGAGTAGTTCTTCCTATTGCAAGAGCTGGAATTAAGAGCAAGTGCTTATGTGATAAATCCCAAATTTTGGGATCATCTTTATGTAGTTCCATCATACCTTGTAATTGTTCTTCTTTATTAGCCAAACTGCTTTGATGTTCCAATTGCATTTTCTGGAAGTCTTGCTGGAGTTTTGCCAACTGTATTTCTACTTCTTGATTGATGCTGACTTGCTATAGTTGTTGTTCCAAAAACAAAATCCTATCCTCTTCCTCTTTAATTAGTAATTGAACCTCTGTTGCTTTATCAATTGTTGCCGAAGCATATGCTCCTATGATCTGAGAGAGCCTAGTTAGATTTTCCGATGGGTCTGTAGTGGGGTCTTTCCAAAGAAAATCTAGATGTTCATCCTCTGGAGTGAGCACGACATCTAGCTTTCTTTTCTTTCTTTACCTTCTGACGAAAGCCTTATGTTGAGGGCTATAAAATATGTCTAGAGGAGGAATTTCCTCTATGCTTAGTACAATTTCAGATGACGGAGCAATAGGAATATGCTCTGTTTCCTGAGTATTGATAGCCCCTTCTATCACAATTTATGTGGATGTCTCTTTTGGGTTTATCAGTGGCTCCATGCTCTATTCTTCAGTGTTTATTAACTAATTAAAATTATCCCATTCCCCTTCTAGATCCACTACAATTGGATTTCTTGGCTTTGTAAGGGGAGTGGGAACTTCAACTTGTTTTGGGGACAAGGCCTGTTGGTCAGGCTTTTCTGTAGATTGAGTTGTGTCTTTAATTGACCCCTCACTTTTCTTGTGTTCACTCTTGGACTGATCACCAGAATTTTTAGTTGATTCTTTTTCAGAACTAGTTTTAGTCTTCTCTTTTGAACTTCCACTTATCCTAATAATGGGAGTAGGCTCCCTTATTGGTTCGATGAGTAATTGGTCCAACGAGACCTTTGATCACCTTTGTTTTCTGTAATTGTCAAACTTTTGGAGATTTTCTTGGTCAAACTGAATTTGTGCCATATGTAGAACTTCTCAGAAAGTGTTCTTCTATAGAAAGACATCGTCAAAGGGATCTTCTTCATTGGAAAACACTTTTATTTTAACCATTGTAGTAAAATCACTTACAACACTGAAGGGATCATATTGCCTCCTAGGGAACTTTGGTAGTTGTAAACATAACATATTATCAACTTCTTTGAAAGCATGACCTAAGTCATCCAATGCAAAAGCTTTTCATATTACAAGAAATTGGGGCCAAATGGGCTTCTTAGAATCTTTCAATACCTTGCCCATTCCCCCACACCACAGGTCTGATAGGCTATTTCCCTGGCCATTAGTTTGTCGAGGATGTAAAAAGGTAGCACATGGTGTGAAGCAATGTTTCCAAACACTCTGATATACGTGGACAACTCTTCCCTAAACCACCTTTCTATAGGGAGAATTTCCACTTCAGCCTCTGGGGAAAACCTTGGGGCATCTCGGTTGTAGAGAATTTTATGAATAGGGAGCATAACTCTGTGAAAAACATTGAAGAAATGTGGGATGAAATTGGATTCCCATAATACTTTGTGATAAACTTGAATGGGAAGTGTATTTTGTACCATCCACTTCCATCCCATAATAGGGAAATCAGAAACAAAACAAATAACGTCCATGACATAGGCACTAAAAAATAATGGAGGGTAAACCCTTGAAGTAAAGCTTCTTTTAGTTCTGTATCCTAAAATTGCAATGGCTAAATTATCCGATAGAATTTGGGCTCAATCCATTATGGTGGCATTGGTAGCCCCATCCAATAGAGGTAACCATTCTGATGAAAACTTGTTGATGTCTGGTCTCCCAAACAGTCTACATATCATTGTAGCGGCAAAACAGTAAGGAGAAGAAAGAGAGCCAATGGTATACATACCGTTTTTATCCTTCTTCAATCTTTCTTCATTGTTTGACCAGTGCTTTGTGCATTCTGCCAAGTCTTCATTCTCCTTGCCGAACGTTTCTACAAATTTCTTGTTGTAGCTAGCCTGGGGTTCTGGCAAGTGGTACATATGTCTCAAATTGTTTGGAGTAAATGACCCCATGACTTGCTGACTTGCTGTCTTGAACTCTATATCAGATATGTCTGCGTGATCTATAATCCATTTCACCATATCAATGTAGGGGAGTATCTTTGGCCTCGCAGCAATGCAATGTAGAAAAGAGCATGCAAGCTCAGTTATAGATGCTTCAGAAGAGCCGCGTCTATCTGCTGTAACTGTAATTTTCATAATTATCAGGTTTTCCTCGTCTAACAACTGGTACATAGCTTCCCAGGTAGATATCCCTACATCCCTACTATAGATGGTGTTTGTGAATAATGGGGTCATTTTTGTCCTCTCAAATGTAGGAGCCTTGCTTTTCTTCCCCATTTCTTTGTATATTATGTTTTGGGTATTCTTCCTGAAAGTTGCAAGAAGAGAGCAAAGCTATGATAAAGATGATAGTGAATACAGGAAAAATCAATAGAAAGACAAAAATAAGGTGATGGGAAAGCTTTAATTCTAAATCATATCAAAATATGTCAACCTGCGTCAAATGGTCCTTTACACCGATCCAAATTGTTTTTAATAAATGACCACCAATGGACCATTAAGCTAAACTTTAATGTTCATAACTTTGCATCGAAGGCCAGAAAGTACTATCCTAGAACTCTGAGCCCTTTGATCTGCGATAAAAGCAATTTTGAGATTCGCTTCACAATATCACAGATCACAATATCACAAAACCTACTATTGTTAATAACCATCGTTACGTTGGGCTGCTATGATATGCAATTTGAGAGAGGCTATTGCATTTCATGATATTTGGTTGTGTTACATAAAGTAATGTTGCGGTATTGAAATTTGTGATGCGATGAGGTTGTAAGCTTTGTGATCTCGCATTCTCGCAGATCACACTTTTAAGTGGTGGCTTTTATAAGGGATGACTGCTGTGACCTTTTGCGATGCGATAATAATTGTTTTAATGCAAGTTTTTTAAGCTCTCCTTAATGTTAGAGACTTTCCATTATAAATCTTTTCTTAGGTTTTATGGTCCTATAGCGCTTTTTTATAAGGAAACTCATAGTTTGTGATGTTTTATGCATTTGGAGTATGAAAAGGTAAATTTACATGTTTTAGCAAGTTCCACTTTGATATCCTGTTTTATTCTAAAAATAAAAGTCAACATTAAATACTAAGATTTGATTTTTTGGAAGGGTCCCCATTTATTAATGTTATTACTAACACTAATAAAAATGGGGGTCGTTGATAGCCACAACAATTGGCAACTCACTTGGAAGAACCAGTTATCTCTGATGTATTTCTTTGAATTTTCTAAAACTTCCAAAATAGAAATGATTTTGAAAATGAAGCTTCATTGTAGAAATATAAGGTAAATAGTGCTATTTATTAATAACAACATCTTGTTCTATCTTTATTCTTATTATCTTCTCCCAAGAGTTAGTCATTGTACTAACATTAGTCATTACTTGGTTTATAAATATAAAAACCAAGACATCTCCTTAGATTAGTTTAGGTGTACTCATTTGTCGTAGGTAGAGCCTCTGTTACCAGTAGGGGTCCATAGCCTCAACAAGATTACCTATTACCCAGCAATGATCCAGTGTCCTACTTAAAAAGCATGCAATTTTCAAAGATAAATCCTCATATACAATTATTGCTTTTTCTTTTATTATTTTTCTTTTAATTCTTAAAGAACAATGTCTTGGTTTGGTGGCCAAAATTGACAGTGCCATTCACTTGATTTTATAACTTAACTGAACAAGCTGGCTCGTGATGAGACCCCTTGTCTTTTGATTGAAACAATCTCAATCCATTGCCCTGATTTGGTATGTATTATGGCAATGTCAGTTAGTTATAATCTTTACGATCATGATAAGCTGACTCTTGATGAGACCTCTTATTCTTTAAGTTTTAAGTGTATAGTTGGATTACTCTTTGAATCTCGCAATTTCCTAAAGTGGGGAGGAAGTCATTGGTTCCTTAGTAATTCTCCTAGATGACAATTGTAGAGTTTAAAATAGATTTTCTATAGAGAATCTTTGTTTTGTTATTGGTACCTTTTATGACTGATATGAGGAAAAATTCTTCCTAAGGTTGATTCTAACCAAAACTTGTATATTTGAAACATAAGAACAGGCAAAATTTTTAGAATGATAGCACTTGACCTTATGTTTCAAAAATGGAGATTAATTCCTAATCACTCCCACTTATACAAGAGAAAAAACAAAATTGACATGAGATGCTATTCTTTTCATGAAAACCAAACGTAAATGTTCTCAACTTGTTTTATTAAAAGAAAATTTAACTAAAAGCTATAATCTACAGAAAATAGAAGAGATCATCTTCTATGGGAAATATTTTTTCGGGATCTGTCCATTAACAGGTAACGACTCTCTTTTCCCTGCTAAATATTGTAACATGAAAGTTAATGGATCGATGAGTTCAACAATCTAGAATGGTCCAAGCCACATCCGTTGGAATTTAGTATGCTTTCCTTTCTCTTCATGGGATTTATCCTATTTTAATACTAAGTCTCCAAGTTGAAAATCTTTTCTAGACACCGAGTTTGAATCAAAAGAAGCTTTTACTAATTGTTGATGATGTGTGTGGGTAATTCTGGCCTTTTTTCGTTCCTCTTCAAGCTTAAGGATCTGCATTTGTCTTAATGCAAGGATGAGGAAGGGGTTTCTTCAATGAACTGAACTAAGGCTAAAGAAGGAATAGCTAGATTTGTTGGTAGGACCACTTCTTTCCCATAAACTAAATTAAAAGGAGAAGTGCCAATAGAAGTTTTCTGAGTTATTTGATCAGCCCAAAGAGCATACATTAAAGACTTATGCCAGTTTCTATGATTTTGATCAATAGTCCGTTTGATAATTCTAATAAGGTTCTTGTTTGTTGATTCAGCCAACCCATTTCCTTGCGGATAATAATTAGAAGAATATTTAAGCTTAAAACCTCTTTTGAGCACAAATTCAGTCATAGCGTTACCTGAGACATATGATGCATTATCAAAAATTAAAGTAGAAGGTAAGCCAAACCTGGTAATTATGAATTGATCTATAAATTCAATGATACTCTTAGAGTTGGCTATCTTGAGCGGTACTCCTCTACTCACTTGGTAAAGTAGTTGGTAGCTGTAAGGATGTATTTATGCTATCTAGAAGAGTGAGGAAAAATATCACCTATTATATCTAATCCCCATTATTCAAATGGTTGATTGATGTTGACCAAATTTAATGGCAACGATGGTTTCCTCTGTCTTCCAGCAGCAGTCTCACAGATCTAACATTTCCTTACATAACTATGTGCATCTTTAAATAAAGTTGGCTAGTAGTAGCCTGCGCACAAGATTTTGTGTGCTATTGCATCCCTTGCATAGTGTCCACCTACTGGCCGGTCATGAAGTTCCTGCAATACTTTTTCTGCTTTAGATTTCTTAAGGCATCTAAGGAGAATAGAATCATAATTCATGCTAAAGAGTACATCATTTACAATTTGATATTGTTTAGCTTTTAGCCTTAGGGCTCTTTTCTTTGTATGATTCAAATGTGGAGGAGCATATCCATTTTTTAAGTAGAACATGATATTAGCATACCTTGATTCAGCGTCATTTAGGCTTACCTTGTACATTTGTACCTCACTCTCTAGAGACTGCGTTTCTAATATGTGAGATGCTCCAACCAACATCCTACGAAAACCTTGACCTTTTACAATATTTGTTGGTTTAATTTCAACATCATATTCTTGCAGGGCTATGACCCAATTTTCCCTTTTTTCGCCCACATATTTCTGTACCAAAATATTTCTTACAGCTGGAAATGGTACTATTATTTTGGTATGAGTCTTGAGTAGGAAGAGTCTGAAGTGTTTGATTGCTTTGAATGCTGCATAAGCCTATTTCTCAACATCGGAGTAATTTAATTCAGATCCTTTCAATTTTGAACTGAAGAAGGCAATTGGGGCTTCAACTTTATCTTGATTGGCCTGTTTGAATATGGCAGCATACGATTTCTCAGAGGCGAATGTATATAAAGTGAAAGGATCAGAAAAGTTTGGAGTTGCTAGAGATGGGGAATTTATGATTGCTTGTTTTATCAAGCCAAATGCTTCATGTTCTGCATGACCCCATTTGAATAGAGAGTTTTTCTTTATCATGGCTTGGAGAGGTGACACGATTTGTGAGAAGTTAGGGATGAATATTTTAACAAAATTGATCTAACCAAGGAAAGACTACATTGTTTTTTTGTTATGGGGTAAAGATATCTCTGAAATTTCCTTAATCCTATCTAGGTCAATATGGATTCTAGATTTAGACACTATGAATCCAAGAAAATTTCCTTCACTTAATGCTAAAAAAGATTTTTTTGGATTAAGTGAGATTCCATATTTTTGACATCCTTGGAAGATCTGTTTCAAGTCTCTGAGATGATTACTGCATTTTTTAGAATGCACTGTTATGTCATGTAAGTAAGTCACCACTGACTTTTTCACTAATCCTTTAAATGCAATGTCAATGGCCCTTTGAAATGTGACACAGGAATTAATCAGCCCAAATGGCATCTTTCGATACGTGTAAGTGCCCCATTTTGTTCTAAATGTAGTTTTCAATTGATCATCCGGGTGGACCAAGATTTTATTATACCCCGAGAAGCCATCTAAAAAGGACATTAGTTCAGATCCTGCGACCGATTGTAATATCTATTCCATAGGGGGCAGTGGAAAATTATCCTTTTGACAAGCTTTATTGAGGTTTCAAAAATCAATACAAATCCGGATATCTCTGTTTTTCTTTCTGATTGGGACCAGGTTGGAGACCCATCTGGAATTACTAACAAGAAAAATAATCTTGGCTTTCAGTAACTTGTTCAACTCAGACTTAATCTGGTTTTCCAAATTAGGATGGATTTTCCTCAATTTCTACTGGACAAGCTTTTCATCAGCGATCATCAGAATTGTGTGTTGTATAATCAAAGTGTCATAAGTTTTGAGATCATCATAGTTCCAGGCAAAGACATTTTTGTATTGCTTCAACAGTTGAATGAAAGTTGATTTTTCCTCCGATGTTAGATCAATACCTAGGTTGATGTTCTGTGGTTTTATGTTAGTCCCCAGATTCACTAATTCATATCCCAGAGTTGAAATCTAAAGTTTTGAATTGGTGGACCATTTGAATATGTTCTTTAGGTCGTATAGGTCCTCTAACTTGACTATGGATTTGGGTATATCATTATTGTTGTTTCCTTGTTCCAGTTGTTTGTCGTGTTGGTCTTCATTAATTATCTGATTATTGTAAGAGCCTTCTGAAGTTAGAAAACTCACAATATCAGGGTCATTGTTGAAAACTATCCAACTGGTAATGTTATCAGGAATGGAGGGTATAAAGATTAATTTAATTGAGAATCTGTCTGGGCTATAGCCCTCTGATGGAATAAGCTTGGAAGCTACATTAGCAAGGTGATCAGCACTAGGGTTTTGGAGCCTTGGAATGGGTGAAATATTAATTGCTATAAAGTGTGAAGTCAGGTCCTGTACTAATGATTGATAGTGCTTCAAGTGTCTTGACAGACAATGTATAGTATTTCTTACCTGTTTGATAACAATCTCAGAGTCTCCAAATACTTGCAGGTATTTGATATTAAGCCCGATTTCTTTGTATAACCCTTGAACTAACATTTCATATTCAACAGTATTCGTGCAATCGAACTCATGTCTACATGTTAGAATGGTTTTCTCTCCTTTTCGGCTAACCAATATATAACCTGCTCCTGCTCCATCATTAGACTTAGAACCATCAAAAAATAATTTCCAAAACAAATTTTTATTTATAAGTCTATTTACAAAATCAATGTATCTAGAAGCGTACGTTTGAGAGAAATTTTCTATCTGAGACAAAATGGAATTTTCTAAAAAAGATGAAGTATGAGCATTGAAATTCCCTAAGAGCGAATCAACAAAATAGTTTCCAATTATGTTGTTGTTGTATGCTACGGGCTCGTTTTCTCCTTCTAACTCCGTCACTCTATACTTTTGGTGTCTTTCTTGTTCAACCTTGATCTGATTTGGTCTACCGTTGTAAGGAAGCCATACATATGAGACGAGTAGGTCGCAAAGTAACTGTGATGCTTTTCTGACCAATCCCTGCTAAGGATTAGTCCATAAGATTTAGGAATGTCTGTGACAATTATATCAATGACTTGAAATACCTTCAGGGTTGATGACAACCTGATGGTCACTTGATTAAGTTCACCAATGACCTCAACTTGAGACTAATCCAACTGTAATATTTGTATTGCATATTTCTAAGGTTGGACATTTAGCTTTTCGCAAACTGTATTAGGAAAAATGTTAGATGAGGCACTGGAATCTACTAGATAGTTATCCAAATTTTTATTGAAAACTTCAAAGGTAAGGAGAAATGGTGGAGTATGGGATTTTTACCTTCCTCCAATCAAAGCAATGTCATTTGGATCGACTTTACTTGAAACGCCAATCAGAGGTCTTCCCATTTCATCAATAGCTTGTGAAATTACAGCGGCAGGTAGAGGCGTAATAGTTACTGCATTCAGCTCTTTTAAGAGCAATTTTTGTTGATGCTTTAATTTGTTGAGCTCATGAAAAGTAATATTAGCCCTAGTTTTCTTCATGTGTTCAACAATGTTATACTCCATTGCATCAAAGATGATAAGCATTTTGGATGGAGTTGTTGAATCAAATTGGACGGGGTTTATTTGAATAGCCTTTGGTGAGGATTTCTTACCTGCGATTTTATCCTTAGGAGTTGGGCTTGGGTTTTTCTGTTTAGAACTGGATTGTGGAGGATCAAGTTTCTTTCTACTTCTTGTAGCAACAGGTAATACATCCTAATCTTCCTCATCTAGAAGAATAAAATCCCATATTCCCTGCAGTTCTACGACTTCATCATCAATGGTTTGCTCCTCATTTGAAACTTCTTCTTCTCCTCCTTCTGATTCTGCATTTGTTATAGCATTTGGTGGTTTGGGATCAGTTGAAGGATTTCTCCTAAAGGGTTTAAAAGGTTTCTTGGAAGAGGTTTTAGCTACTTGTTTCTTAATATCAACCATTTCGTTGGACATGGTTTTCAAAACTTTTTGTAACCCTTCCAGGCCAAATGGGTCCTTTAATTATTTTTTCTTAGGATCATCTCCAAAAGACACTTTTTTTAGACTTTCCTTTATCTACAACATTTTTCTTTTCTACGGCTAGGATACATTTTTCTACAGCTATCGCTTCTTTCATGTTTTCAGCTAACGTTGGCTTGGTAGCCCTATCTACAAAGATGGATGAATTTGAATGCAAAGCGGAATATACCATTCATTTTGGACTTTGTTGCTAGGCTTCGATGCTGCTGGTGTTTTGTTTAATAATTTATTGAAATGAGAATTGAAATCCTTAATTGGTTCTCTAGGTTCGACTTTTAAATTGGAGAGGTCATTTATTAAGGTTGTTAGATTGATCATCTCCAAATTTTGTCAAAAACTGATCTTAAAATGTATCCCAATTATTAATGGAGCCTGATGGTAATGAAAAACACCATGATCCTACTGCTCCTTGTAAAGTATAAGGGAATAATCGTACAAATTTGTCCTCTTTTGTTACTCCATTTAAATTAATAGATAGTATGAAATTATCTATGTTCTCTTCAGCAGATAGGCCATTGTCAGGATTGAACTCGGGGAGCCATTTCTCAGGATGAGCTGGGAATTGTGATAAGGGTGCAGGCATTCTCACAACTCCTAGATTGGCCCATGGCCTTGGTGGTGGATTTCCTACCATTTTTGGAGTACGAGTAAGAGAAGGAGTGGCAGTAGTTGAAGGTGGTTGGGTAGAGGAGGATATTGCTCCTGTACCGGTGTGAACCACGATCTAGAGTTGAGGGATGGATGAATGAACTTGTGATGATATGGATGGGATGGTAGATGAATATGATGATAAAACCTCACTCTAAGATTTTGTTGGTGTTTTCCTAGATTTCTTATGACTTAGTAAAGGAAAATCAACTGGTGGGATTCCTAACTTTTCACTTTCTGCTCTAGTCAATCGTTGAGTCGGGGTTAGATGAGAAGTGACACTACCTTGGGAAAACTCAGATTCCTCTTGAGATAAAGAAATTCCCTGTAACTTATGAATTAAAGTTTGTAACTCAGGGGGATTTGAAAAAGAATGATCTGGCTTGTTTGGGATTTCAGTAATGTGATTTGTATTTTCCTTTTCAACTTCTGGTTTAGTGATGGAAGATTTGGAATGTGAACGAGAAGTTGAAGGTGATGGTGAGGGAGTTTTACTCTTAGAATGGCGTGAATATGTATATTTACTTGCCATTCATAGTCAGGCCCTCCTTCTAGTGCCAAATATGTTAAAGGCTCGAAAAATCAGGTCTACAGTAAGGGGGATAACCACTCGGTCCGGACCTTAATGCAGCTCCTTTTCTGTTTGGAATAGTGGCTCCGACTGGGGATGATGGGACAAGTTTCCCAATCTGTTTATGATGGGTGTACTAATGGGATGATGTTTTGCTTTTTAGGGTTTTATGGGGTGAATACTTTTTCTAAATCTAACCTATCTTTTAACTATCATATGCAATCTATTTTAATCAAATAAAACATCTAACTCTAAACTGTCTCGGGAGTAACATTTACTTATGTGATCTAAAATAATTTCTAACAACAATTGATAATGAAAATCATTCAATCACCACGAGAAAAGAATCCATAAAAAATGATTGTTTCGTATAAAAAGTTAGCCAAAACAATTATGAGAAATATATCGCATAAGATTTATTCATATATTTAGCATAAAAAGTAAGTTATCACCATACAAAAGTGCAATAATGACAACTAAACATTGGAACTTTCATATATAAATAACTGAAAGTGAATTATCGCTGGACACATAAGTAAAAAGTATTAGGAGATAAAAATACCATTCGTGATATGTTCTACTCATGAGCTATAGCAATATACATCTATCTTCAAATCACTTAACATCCACTAAGAGTACAAAAATGCATTTCAGTAGCAAATATCAAACTCATAGAAAAATAAATCTCTTTCTATTCATTTTATCAAAACCTCCTCAATGGGGGGCAAGATGCACATTCTGAAGAATTGTTTTTGAATGAACTTGGACCCCTCTCTAAATGCATGAGAGGGGTTTAAATAATACTCTAATCAAATCTAAAAATAAATAATACAAAAATAGATGAGGAGGTTTAAACGACCTGCCTCATTTTAAGAAAAAATAAACTAAAACAAAAACAAACTGTATCTATGATAAATCCTGCATCTGATCTTTTAGATCGCAAATATTCAACATCGGTTTCAAGAGTGTCGGTTAGCCGACTTCAGCTTTTAACTGTCCTGCAAATACGGCGTTGGCAAGAGATGGCACTATCTTCTCGGCAGAATTTATGAGGCACTTCAGGGTCATCCATTGGCTATGTGTCTTTACCAAGTACTGCCAGTATGTTTCCCAATTTAACCTGTTTACCTATTTAATCACCTCTGCATTTTCCTCTACTGTTTGTTTCCACTTTGTTTGATGCTTTTGTGCCTTTAGAAGGAATCCTGGGGTAGTCTCTAATATCAAACTGGCCTTGTGAAGATTTTCATTTATGCACTCAATGACATTGTTCACTACTGCCGCTGCCTCTTCCATCACATGCTCTACTTCTTTAAGTAGAGAATCTCATTTCGCAAATAAAATCTCTTTGTTCGATTCTTCGATTCTGGGTAATGCTCTTTTCCCTTCTTCAGATCTTTGCCAGTTCAAGAAGTCTGAAACCTTCTTAAAAATTGAATCATAATCAAGTCATAATCTATGACTTGATTTGTAATATTATCGCTCATTTCACAATGGGAATTCCATTGCGATATCTTCTGGCAGAGTAATTCTTCCTGTTGCAAGAGCTAGGAATTAAGAGCAAGTGCTTTTGTGATAAACTCCCCAATTTTGGGATCATCTTTATGCAGTTCTATCATACCTTGTAATTGTTCTTCTAAACTGCTTTGGTGTTCCAATTGCATTTTTTGGAAGTCTTGCTGGAGTTTTGCCAACTGTATTTCTACTTCTTGATTGATGCTGACATACTATAGTCTTTGTTCCAAAAACAAAATCCTATCCTCTTTCTCTTTAAGTAGTAATTGAACCTCTGTTGCTTTATCAATTGTTTCCGAAGCGTATGATGCTACAATCTGAGAGAGCCTAGTTAGATTTTCCGATGGGTCTGTAGTGGGGTCTTTCCAAAGAACATCCAGAGGTTCATCCTCTGGAGCGATCACTGCATCTAGATTCATTTTCTTTCTTTTCCTTCTGACGACAGCCTTATGTTGACGACTATAAAATATTTCTAGATGAGGAATTTCCTCTATCCTTAGTACAATTTCAGATGGCAGAGCAATAGGAATATGCTCCATTTCTTGAGTAATGATAGCCCCTTTTATCACCATTTTTGTGGATGTCTCTTTTGGATTTATCAGTGACTTCGTGCTTTGTTCTTCAATGTTTATTAACTTATTAAAATTCTCCCATTCCCCTTCTAGATCCACTACAAGTGGATTTATTGGCTTTGTAAGGGGAGTGGGAACTTCAACTTGTTTTGAGGACAAGGCTTGCTAGTCAGGCTTTTCTGTAGATTGACTTGTGTTTTTAATTGACCCCTCACTTCTGTTGTGTTCACTCTTGGACTAATCAACAAACTTTTTAGTTGATTCTTTTTCAGAACTCGTTTTAGTCTTCTCTTTTGAACTTCCACTTATGCTAACAATGGGTGTAGGCTCCCTTATTGGTTCGATGAGAAATTGGTCCAATGGGGCCTTTCATAACCTTTGTTTTCTGTAATTGTCAAACTTTTGGAGTTTTTCTTAGTCAAACTGAATTTGTGCCATATATAGAACTTATCTGAAAGTGTTCTTCTATAGAAAGACATCGTCAGAGGGATCTTCTTCATTGGAAAACACTTTTATCTTAACCATTGTAGTAAAATCACTTACAACACTGAAGGGATCATATTGCCTCCCGGGGAACTTTGGTAGTTGTAAACATAACATATTATCAACTTCTTTGAAAGCATGACCTAATTCATGCAATGCAAAAGCTTTGCATATTACTGGAAATTGGGGCCAAATGGCCTTCTTAGAATCTTTCAGTACCTTGCTCATTCCCCCCACACCACAGGCCTGATAGGTTATTTCCCTGGCCATTAGTTTGTCGGGGACGTAGAAAGGTAGCACATGGGGTGAAGCAATGCTGCCAAACACTCTAATACACGTGGACAGCTCTTCCCCAAACCACCTTGCCACAGGGAGAATGTCCACTTTAGCCTCTGGGGAAAACCTTGGGGCATCTCAGCTGTAGAGCATTTTATGAATAGGGAGCATAACTCTATGACAAATCTTGAAGAAATGTGGGATGAAATTGGATTCCCATAATACTTTGTGATAAAACTGAGTGGGAAGTGGATTTTGTACCGTCCACTTCCATCCCATAATAGGGAAATCAGAAACAAAACAAACAGTGTCCGTGACATAGGCGCTAAAAAAGAATGGAGGGTAAATATTGGCAGTGGATCTCTGGTGCTAGGGTTTCACTAAGCGAGGGATGGAGTGAAATAGGCACCCATGGAGACACAGGGAGGAGGGAGCTCTACTCCCTCCTATAGTAATATGGTAACAAACAAAGGACGATGAGGGAAAAAGAACAAACCTCCCCAAACTTTGGATATCAAGACCAAAAACAATGAAACACAGAAGGCAGAAGGCAGCAAAACCCATGCAGAGCAAGGGACCCACGAAGAAGACTGTCAAGAGGAAAAAGAGGAAGGCAGAGATCAGGGGTTAGAGAATAGTGTGAAGATAGGGCCCTGTAAACCCAAAACCATTACTAAACCTCATGTTATTCTGAATGATCCAGCTCTGCAAGCGCACAAGGATCACATGGAAAACTATGTTATCACATGCAAATTTATGGGAATCTGGCCATTAGAGAAAGAGTTGTACACTTGGATAAAATATAACTAGAAACGAAAGGGGGAGTTAAATATACATCTTGGATCCAAGGGTTTTTTTACTATGGTATTTACGAACATGGAAGACAGAGACAAGATTTTTGAAGGAGGGCCATACTTATTTGCAGTTGCTGGTCTCTATATGTGGCCATGGACAATGAACTTTGTGCCAGAATGAGAAACCTTCACTTCGGTATCGGTATGGATTAGACTATACTCCTTACCTTTAGATTATTGGATGCCAAAATCTTTAAAAGCTATAGGCAATAAATTAGGTCATTTCTTAAAAATCTCAAAGGCAACTCTATAGGGAAAATATACATCATATGCCCTTATATGTGTGGAGATGGACCTATCAGGAGCCCTTCCAAATGAGGTCATTCTAGAAGTCTATGATGAGGAATGGGTTCAAACAGTTGACTATGAACATATCACGTTTAGATGTCACAAGTGTCATGAGCATGGGCACCTATCCAAAGATTGTCCTCTTAATAGAAAGGAGGAAAACCTAAATACTAGCAAAGGGAAATACCAGACAGGTTTCACCAAAGTAGAAGGAAGAGGAAAAGGAGGGGGAAGGAAGACACAAAAGAACCCTATTGGGAATGATAAAACTAAAAGCTACAACAGGTCTTAGATCTTAGGAGAAAAAGAGACAAATGGAGGAGATCAAGAGAGTATAGAGAAGAAGATAGCAAGGGGGAAGGAAAAAGGGACCAGCATGGAGTTCACTCAAGAACAGAATGAACACACAAAGGATCCTTTGAGTAACATGGAAATAGAAAAAGACTAGGAAATGTCTCAAAGTGAAAGTGGCACAGAGGATCAAGACTTATAGGAGATCCTAGAAAGGGAAAACCTAGAGCTAGAAAAGTTTCTAGAACAGGGAGGAAACCTGGGAATAAACTCCATCCCTCAAGGAGGATGTGGACAAGGTCCAACAGATATTCCTGAACAAGTCAAACCAAACAGCTGCAGGAGTCAAAAGGGGACATGACAACCAGGAAAACAAAGGGACTTCCTCAATCAGATTAATAACAGGAAAACTAACAAAGAATCCAAGCAAGAGGAGGGGAACAAAAAGACAGAAAGAACTACTACTAGAGTGTGGAAAACTCATGATTAACTCAGGAAGGATGAAATATCGTTCCAGTTACTCCCTTAAAAACCCACCTGAATGAAGATTACAACCTGGAACATTAGAGGCCTTGGGAACAAAAGAAAATAGAGGAATCTAGGTAAAAGAGTCAAAGAGGAAAAACCTGACATAGTATTCATACAGGAAACAAAATGCTAAGGATCCGCGAAAAACACAGAAAATGGTTAAATAGATATCAATACCTTGAAGTTAAGGCAAATAAATCTTTTGTTGGTATTCTCACTCTATGGGATCCACAAAAATTTGGTGTGATTGATGTGGAGGCATCCAGACATCACCTTTCACTGATTTTCCAACTAGTGGGTGACAAACAATGTTACATGATCACCAATGTCTATGATCCGCAGCCAATGGAGGACAAACTTCGACTCCTCACAACACTGGAGGATATGAAGAAGAGATACCCATCTCTACCCTGGATTCTTGGAGGCTATTTTAACATAAAAAAATCACTCAAGGAGAAGAAGAGGAACTAGAGCACTTGGCAGAGACTCAGTTGCCTTCTAGAACTTCATCACCAATATGAAATTAGTAGATATGGAAACAAGCAATGGAATCTTCACTTGGAATAACAAAAGAGGGGGACCTACCCAGGTAGCCTCAAAATTGGACAGATTTATTGTTTCAGAGGAACTTCTTCTCAGGGGAGGCAACATTATTGCACTCATTCTACCTTTTGGAGGTTCAGATCACTAGCCTATCCAATTGGAAGCTTCCCTCTTTGGCAAACCAAGGAACACTGCCTTTAGGTTTGAGAATGCTTGGCTCACACATTCAGATTTCCTCACCAATATTGAAGACTGGTGGAAGGAAGAGCTTCACCTACAAGGTACAAAAGTGTTCCTTCTTCATAACAGGCTCAAACACATTAAAAGTAGACTAAAAGAATGGAACAAAAATAATTTGGTAACATTTTCAAGGCCAAGGAAGATGTGGAAAAGAAACTAAAGGAAATAAACCATATTCTTATCACTGAATGCTACACAGAAGAAAGGAAAGATATGGCAGAGTCACTCCAACAAGAATGGGACAACAGATGCCTCCAAGAGGAAATATTTTGGAGATAGAAATCCAAAGTACAATGGATTAAAGAAGGGGAGAGAAACACCAAATTCTTTCACAGATCCACCATAGCTCACAGAAACAACAACAGAATTTTGAAACTTACAGACCAACATGGAATAGAGAGGAACACTCATGAAGAGATGGAGAAGGTTCTACTCCAGCATTTTCAGAAAATTGCTGAGGAAACCTCGGAAGACAAATACCAGTCCACGAAAAGATTTACATAGTACATCCCTAAATTGGTCACTAGAGAAGATAATTTCAACCTCAATAGACTAGTAATAGGGGAAGAAATAGAGGAAGCCATGAAAGAGATGCAAAATGGCAAAGCACTAGGCCCGGATGGCTTTAATGTCAACTTTTTCAAAGCCTACTAGAGGATAGTGAAACAGGACATCTTGGAGGTAGTGGAAGACTCTCGAAGATTCAAGATATCCTTAAAAGCACTCAATGAATCTTTCATAGCCTTAATCCCCAAACAGGAAAAAGCCACCTCCCCAGACAGATTTAGACCTATAGCATTATGCTATGTGATATACAAAATTATATCCAAAGTCATTGCCAACTGGCTCAAACCTCTCCTCCCAACACTAGTGTCAGAGGAGAAAATGGGCTATGTGGAAGGAAGACAAATTCTAGATAATATAATTCAAGCTCATGAAATGGTTCATTCACTCATTACCAACAAACAAGCACGAATGATTATGTAGCTGGACATAGCAAAGCATATGACAAACTTAGCTGGTCATACATAAAAGCAATATTAAAAGCCTATGGCTTTGATCACAATTAGATTAAATGGGTTATGGTGCTAGTTACCACTGCCAGCTATTCAATTCTTCTCAATGGCTCTCCCTCAAGAACCTTTAAGCCTTCTAGAGGTCTCAGGCAAGGAATTCCTCTTTCTCCTTTCCTCTTCATTCTAATGATGGAAGGGTTAGGGAGAGCTATCAGAGCTGCTATTCAAGGTCTAAGACTCACTCAAGGCGGGGACACGGTGACACATCAGCAATTTGTGGATGATACCATGCTTCAAGGCACACCCACTATCAAGGAAGCCAAAGCATTCAAACAAATTCTGAGTGAGTTTGCTAGGGCAGCAGGCATAGAGGTAAGTCTTATTAAATCAAAAATTTTCTTTTTCAATACGGATATTTCAATACAAAGAAATCTTTCCAGAATTTTGGGCTTTCAAAGGGAGTCACTTCCTACGAAGACCTGGGAGTTCTTCTCACTGACAAACTGATTCACAAAGATATCTAGGAACCTATTCTTAATAAGCTAAAAGATAAGATTAGAAAATGGACAAATAGCGCACTAAATCTAGCAGGGAGATGTTGCACTGAAAATTGTCACCTTGACATTCTACTATCTATGTGAGTTCATTACCACTCATACTTTCCTCCTCTGCAAGTCTAAAACATCAGTTCCTCATATCAAGCCTTAAAAATAAGAGATAAGCTCTCAAAAGTATTTAAAACTCTGGTTCCTCACTTTCTATTAGTATTACCTGCAGTCCCGCACCTAATGGTCATGTCTCCAATGCACCTGACCACACTATCTCTGTGTTAAAGGTGCGGACCCCTGTAAAAGTTAAAAAGGCGCAAGTATATTATGAAAAACACACTTTCAGTTATTTCTAGAAGCTTTTGGAAGGAATATTGAGGTGGCAAGTTCACTCTTTCAAAGTTCATGTATCTCATACCTTAAGGAGCTAACCCCTTGATGTGAGGAGCTTGTCCCTTTAAAGGAGGATTCTATCCCTTCATAGGTGGAACTTTAACCTCCTCCTCTGCACTATAAAAAGAAGAATTGGGCTGGTTAACAAGGAGTTGGAAGCTTGGTATTTTTGAGGGAAAATGCTGTTGGAACTTAGTCTTCTTTAGTTGAGTTTTTATGAGGAGAGATTACATACCTCTATGAATCTCATTTGGAAGAGTGCAAGACTTGTCAAAGTAAAGGAAATTCCTATTTCAGACCCCAGGAAGAACTTGTTCAACATCAAGGCTAAAAAGGTTGTAAGGTTCTTCTTCTATTCAAAGTTAATACAAATATATTTGTTTTTCTCAGTACGCTGTTAATTCATGGTTTATTTTATGGATTCCTTGATCACCATAATAGGCATGATTTATAATATTTTCTCTACAGGTGCTATTTAATATTTGCTTGTTTGTGATTGAAGGTCTTCAAAGATAATTCTTACGAACGACTAGAGAATGACTACTACGAACAAGCACTGGATCTAAGGTAGGATCTTAACACCTTTGTAGTATTTACTTATAAATCGCATATGTCTAGAGAAAGATAGGTTTGTTTGTCTGTTTTTTGCTAGACTATCTTCTGAAACTAGGGAGATCTGCCTTGTCCGCAAGATCGATTTATCCAGCCAACAAATTGGCGAGTCCACTGGGGAATGTATTTGATTTTTGGTTTTCCTTTGCTTTGACTTGAGAAAATTGTTTTTTTGTTTTTGGATTGATGTATACTGGCTTGGGTAGTTTTAAAAAATCTTGAAGTATTTTTGTTTTTTTTTTTAATTTTTCTCGGGACCGCACTTTGTCTTCACAGACCAGTGCAGACATTTCCACATTTCCCTTGAGTAAACAGTGTAGGACCACACATGTTTCTTCTGGAGCCTGTGGACACTATAATTTTTTTTGAAAAACCTAAGATATCTTCTTCTAGTTAAGTTTAGGTTTGATTTAGGATTCTTAGTGTCTACCCAGATCTGTATTTAGTATTTTTGTTTTGAATGATTTTCTAGAAGTTTTGCCTGCTTGGAGTGGGTTTCACTTTGTCTCTATAGTGACTCAAAGATCAGAAGCTTGAGAAACCTTAGATCACCCTAGCGTCTTTTTGTCTTCTTGATGAGTCTGACTTGGTTGTCAAATCTATCCTTTGTGAGAAAAAAATTTAGTTTTTTTTCTGACGATGAACCACACTGGTTGGTTCGAAACGCGTCGACAAATGGTTTCTCATGTGATTTTTGCCGAAAAATCTATCATAAATTTAGTTTTCTCACTGCAAATCTTTGAACAAACTTTGCTATAAGTTCTGAATTTCATTTTTACAAAAGAAAACATATCTGGATGTTTTTTGATTGGTTTGTTATTCTGCGCAAATGAATCCTTAGTTTACTGAACAACTAAGTAAAATGTCCTCAAAAAGAATTGAAGCTTTTATTCAATTAGAATTTTAAAGTTTTTAGATCTCAAAATTAGTTTTGTATTTTTGAGTGTTTTTCTAGAACTTGTAGATCTCTTTTGAAGAAAATTGTTTCTTTTGTAGTTTCGAGTTTTGAAAAGTGAAAGGGATTTATTGTGAGCATTAATTATTTGTCTTGTTTTGAGTTCTTATTAAAAAACAAAAATATTTTCTTTCCATTTCCATGTTGAAAGAAAGAATTGTTTCTTAAAAGAATTGCATTCTCGAACTCTTTCTTTTAGCTAGAATTTCATTGAAAGAAAAACGAATTGCTTATCATTTTAGGTGCATTTTTTAGTGTGTTTGGAGTCGAGTCTTCATACCATCAAAGTTTCATTTCCATACCTATTGAATTAAAGAACAACTCATAAAAGTAACGCTTAATTAAAATTGATCTAGTAATCTTTTCTATTTCTAGGGCTCTTATCACCAATATAGCTTAGGCTAGTATCTTGGAGTAGGGGGCAATTAACTCTCTAAGATAGTTAAAACAAACAAGTAGATACATCTTGTGGTAGGAAATAAATCCAATTGTAATTGATACATTCTTGGAAGCTTCTCTTAAAGGATTCAATCACGAGATCATGTCTGAACCTTTGAGACAATCAATTCTATTTCATTGGGAAAATAGAAGATCTGCGCGTATTATAAACAATAAACCTTAGATTAACCATTGTCGAGGAGCCTGGGGTCACTTGTTGGTAAACCTTAGATTGACCATGTCGAGGAGCCTTCAAGGGGATTGAGCTTTGTTACTCTGCCCTTGTGCGTGGAATCGGATCGTAGACTGTTCCCCTAGTTATGTTTTTTGTTGTTGGTAACCTTAGTGTCCATAAACTTAAGATTATTTCCTAAGGTGATGGTGAAGGAAAGATCTCACTGTACCTAGAGCAGACGTCAACTAGACTCACTTGGACTCTCTGGGGGGTTCTCCTCACTGGAGATGGTTTTGTGAAGAAACTTGTGCCAATGTGTTTCATTAACTAGGTTGTTGGGGTAAATTTTCCAACCGCCCTTTCTATATTAAACTTCTACTAAGTTGGATATCATCACCAACTAGTGTTTTTAGTATGGGAAGTTACTGTTTGTGCATGGTTTGAACTCTTAGATTTTTTAGGCATGTGATTCAGTTGTTTGTTTCTTTAGAGACTTTAGGTGTTTTTATTGAAATTTTCTTTGTTTGCATGTGATTAATTAATATTTAATCGTGGCTGAATTACCGAGACAATCTCGTAGACTTCAGGGGAAACCTCCTGAGTATACATCAAGCCAACTTGAAGGGCTGCGAGCTCTCGTATCACCTAGTGACAGTAGAGTTGGATCACCCAAAGCCAGAGAGTCATCTCTAATTGTTCATCCTGATTATCAAATACAAACAATAGAGCATATTCAAGAGCCAATTTCTTTTTCCAAAGTTACTGGTAGTATTTCTCCTTCCAATGAATTAGCTAAAGAACCTGAAATTTCTGAGCCTGACACTGAACCTGTTGTTTTGGAACCATCTTTAGGATTTGTTACTCCAACTTCTAGTGATCCTGGTTCACCTAGGGTAAGAAATATCATTACTCAAAATCTTCCTTCTAGCCTCATTTCTATTGAAGAACTTGTCAGTCCAGACGAAGACGTAACTCTTCCCGAAAACCAACAGACTTTAAATATTAGGGAGCGTGAATCAATATTCTACAGTCCTTTTAGGAGTGACGCTTGGTATTTGTCATTGAATTTTTTTTAGAAAACCCGGGTCTTAGTTTTTCACCACCTCGAATTCCTTTTCACCCTACACCAAGAGGTTATTATCCTTCATCAATCATGTCAAGATAGTCCTCTATGTTTCCTAATCACTGGAAACATTTTTATATTGTTCCTTTAGGGTACCAGTCACTCGTTGGTACTTTTTCAGGAGCAACTCCTCGACCGACTGAACATGAGTTATCATCTGGTAGTAATGGAACTCAAATGTTGAATGTAGAACAAATCCTTATGATGTCTAGTAGTATTCCAAATCCTCAACCTTAAGGTAGTCAGTTACCACCTGGGGGGAAACCCCAAGGTAGCCAATTACCGCTTGGGAGGAAATCTCAAGGTAGTCAGTTACCGCCTGGGGGGCAACCCCAAGGTAGTCAGTTTCCACCTGGAGGGCTACCTCAAGATTTTCAACCTTCAGGACAGTACATACCCCAAGGTCAACCCTAGACTCAGTATATTCCTCAAGATGCTTATCAACCGCAGATTCAGTATGTGCCTCAGGGTTATCAACCTCAATGTCAGTACCCAACTCAAGGTTTCCAACTGCCTTCTAGTCAATCATTTTTACAAGGAGCTGGAAATGTACAACTTATTTATCAGCCCTACGTTCAACCAAGTTATAGTCCACCATATGCACAACCTTTTATGGGTCCATACCCTGGAATGAACATGGTGTGGCATCCATCTCAAACTGGAAAGACTATGAAACCTAATGTGCAGTTATCTAATCAACCTGGACAACCTTTAGTTTCTAGTCCAACCCAGCAACCTGTCCAAACTACCGTTCAAGCCCCTGCACCTGGTTTAGTTCAGCAACCTAGGCCTAGCACACCTAAGACTCCGCCTCAAACTACTGCAACTTTTGTTCAACCTACCACACCAATTTCTGGAGTATCTGTGGCTCCAGTTTCTACTATCCCTACATCAGTGCAAACTCCTCAAGTCTCTGTGCCACAGTCAGGACCTACAGTTCAAAATTCGATCCAGACGCCTGCAGGACAAGCTAGTACAAGTACGATTGTCACAAGGCAACTGCAATTCACCTATCAACCGTACCAGGGACAATGTAAATTCGATTTTACTGTAAAAAACCCAGTTTATCAATATCAACAGTATCCTGGCTATACTTATCAACAGCCTCAACAACCTTAGTTTGGTTCGATTAATCCTAGTTTCCTAGGAGGTTATAACATTCCTAATGCAAATCCAATTCCAGGTTATCCTGGATATCCTCCTCCTGGAGCTGGTCTCATTACTCAAGGTTTTCGCGACCCTAACCATTAGTTACCATTTATTGCAGCTTTGGATTTACCTAATTTGTCGCGCCTTACGAATCATCCGATTTACTATCTTCCGTATTTGCCGCCAATGCCTAGTAAGTTGCCCAGTGATATCCCAAAATTTGAGGGTAAGTCAAGAGAGGATCCGTCAAATCACATTATGACTTATCACCTCTAGTGTGCATCTAATTCAATCATTGATGATTCAATTTGATTGCGTCTTTTTCAACGAACTCTTATTGGTCTTGCCGCCAAATGGTACATTGAGTTACCACGAGGCTATTTTAATAATTTCAATCAGTTAGCCACTGCTTTCTTAACTCATTTTCAGTTGCCTGTCAGATACGACAATGGCACAGAACTATTAACTTCACTAAAACAATCCACGTCCACATATATTTCTGATCATATTCATGAATGGCGATGCAGAAGGCGTTTAGTGAAAGTTTTCATTCTGGATCAAATTTTAGCAGAATGGTTCATTAAATCATTGTTACCCAAAATCACTGAAGATGTAGCTAAGGGAGGAGTTGTCACTGAAGAGAAAGTCATTGCTCAGGCTCAGTACCTTTACCTCGTCTATACGCAGTCAGGTACTTTACATGAAAAAATCCCTGATCTTTCAAAACACGGTCAAATAACTACAACTCCTTTAGGGTCTCATGCTGTTGATGGTATGATTGGTTTAGTTAGTACTAAAAGTAAGAAGAAATCTTCAAAGAATTCTTCTCCTATAATAACTTTACCTGATTCCATGAAAGGAGATTCTTCCGCTGAAGCTTCTGCCGACGTCCATGTCGTAGAATCATCTACAACCAAATCACAATCCGGTAGTAAAGATAAGGGGAAGAAGAAAAGAAAACAAAATTCAAAAGATAAAACGGATAAAAATGAATCTACTTATGAAAAACGAAAACCTCGCTATCCTTGTTTCATTTGCGACAAGGATCATTTTACCAAAGAATGACCACATCGAGTAGAGGTTTCGAAAATTGTTAAAGGTTCTCAAACACCTGCTGTCTTGAAGGATCCTTTTCCTACTCAAGATAGTAAGATGGTTGCTTCTTCCACGAATGCCTCAAAAGAACCGATTATGATGATGTCTCATGTCAGGATTGCGACGCGATTCCAAGATTATGGTAGTAAAAATTTTGTTGATGGTAAAGAAGCATAATCTTTTAATTGAAACACATCAACTACACCTCCTCCTGATTCTGATCCACTACAGATCGAGAAACACAACCCTGACTTAGTAATCAAACCACCTACTAAAGGTGTACTCCATAAATCATCTTTCAATCCACATGCTAGAGCAACTTAGAATTACAACATTGTTGAAGACTTACCTATTTCCCCTTCAACAATGTTGGCTTTGGAAGTGCTGCAATCGTGCCAAGCATAGCGTAAATTAATATTGTCTGCTATAGGAGCTATCGATATTCAGGATTCGAATCTAATAATCTTTGATTTAGAGAATAGTACACCCCGCCTACCTCATCAAATGGCTTTCCAAATTCCAGTTTTAGTCAAAAACAGACCTTGTTGTCAAACTATGATTGATGAAGGGGCTTCTATGTGTATTATGTCGATCCAGTGTTGGAAATCGCTTGGTTCTCCCACACTCAATTAGTCTCTGACAATTCTAAAGGATTTTGATGGCCGAGGGTTCCATCCTTTTGGTATTTTGCAGGATTTACCTATAGGGGTCGAAGGCAAAACCGTAAATCTAGATGTGGAAGTGGTTGATGCCCCACTAGATTACATCCTTCTCCTGGGTCACAGTTGGTCTTATGCTATGACTGCTTTTGTTTCATCGTTCTTTCGGCTTATTAAGTTTCCTCATAATGAAAATATCGTTACGATAGACCAGCTGAGTTATTTCTCATCCAACCCAGCCTCTACAGATAGTATTCAGAACATTGGTAAAATGACTATCCCTTACAAGGTTGTTGGTGTAGGTTGATTAACGATTCGGGTTTATTGGGTACTTTCTCCTTCCCTCATCCTAATGTATCACCTTCTATTGCAAATATTCATATGATTTCATCGAATACTGTTACTTTTGATGATCCTTGGATCGTACCTTCCGATTCTAAAGTGGATTCATTTGATGGCACGATGCCTTTGAGTCCCTTCGAAATTTCATATTAGGCTGCACAGTCATTTTGTGATTCTTGATCAACCTCGAGGATAGTTTGTTCCTTTGTCAACCTCATTAAAAAATGAAACCAGGTGTCTCGAGGATAGTTTGTTCCTGTGTCAACCTTGTTAAAAAATGATACTAGGTGTCTTGAGGATAGTTTGTTCCTATGTCAACCTCTTTAAAAAATGAAACTGGGTGTCTCGAGGATAGTTTGATCTTGTCTCAACCTTGTTAAAAAATGAAACAAGGATCATGGAGCATAGTTCCTTGTCTTATGTCAAGCTCGTTAAAAAATGAAACAAGGATTCATGAGCATAATTCCCTGTCTTGTGTCAAGCTCGTTAAACAATGAATCAAGGGTTTTGAGCATAGTTCCTTGTCTTGTGTCAATCTCATTAAAAAATGAATAAAAAGTTTTGAGGAAAGTTCTTGATCTTGAGTCAACCTTGTTAAAAAATGAAACAAGGGTTATGAGGATAGTTCTTTTACTATGTCAACCTCATTAAAAAATGAAACAAATCCCTTTTCCAAATTGAGTCTTTGATTAAGATCTTGTAAAATCCAAGTCGAGTCTTTCCAAGATCTCGAAAGTGAACTTTCATTCCATCCACCTCGTTGAATGTAATGAAGCTTGGGGGGCATGTACCTCGATTTGAGTCATTATGTTGGGGGCATGCGAACTTATAACAAGCATAGTTTTTCATTTCAAGCTTGTGTAAACATGAAACCGAATCCAAGCAGAGTTCTCCATGGTTCAAGCTTGTGTAAAAATGAACCCATACCCATTTTACATCTCGTGCTTACTGTTTTTATCCGCTAAATTCTGATAGATGAGCCTTGGTTATTTCATTGCATTGCCACCATGTCTTTGGCTAATCATATGCTTTCACTTGGTTATTTTTCCTTTCCAGAGGGACCGCAACGATGAGTGGTTTTATTAGCCAGCCTCTTAACCATTACATGTTTTGAGTAGTTCCACCATTGCCGGAACTAGTTGCTACCCTTTTATACCACTCGTTCCTCTAGGACGAGTCTTCTTTAAGCTCTTTTCTAACTCTTAAAAGATGAAAGGATTGCCGAGTTTTTCCCTTTTTAACTCGTTAAACAGAATTAAAAAGTCAGTCCACTTTTAGCTCTTTTTTGGCCGTATAAACATGAAAAGATCGCCGGACTTTTGTCGTTTCAGGTTCGATACTGGTTATGAAATGACGTGTCTTCGATCACTTTTCTACTTTTTTGAATCGAGGCCACTAATTATGAAAAGTACTCCTTGATCGTAATGGTCAAGTGGTTCTCTCAAGTATTATTATACTTTTTTAGGCTCGAGGGACACAAATTTACGAAAAAGCGAAACATTGGAGTCCTCTTTAAGCCCTTTTTAGACTCTCGAAAATTGAAAAAATTGTCGAGCACTTGATTATTCGAACTCGTTAAAATAAATGAATAATCGTCCCTTCAGTATAAGTTTACCCCTTTTACGGACTGAAATGGACTATTTACGAAAAAGGTATATGTTGACTAATTACGGTCAATATATTCCTCTTTAAACTCTTTTCAGACTCGATAAACATGAAAAGATTGTCGAGCACTTGTCCTTTCTAGCTTGTTAAAGTATTGGAAATGTCATCCCTCCTGTACTATTTTATCCTTTTTTGGACCTGAGGGATTATTTTATGAAAAAGAACCCCCATGGAGTTTTCTTAAGTTTTTCTTCTGACTCCCTAAAATTAAAAAACACCAAGTTTTTCCTATACTGGACTCGTTAAAATTTAACAGTAAAGGACTCGTTCAATTTTAAATAGGAACGAACCACTCCTTCTTATGGTTCTAATTTTAAACTAAGTTGGACTCATCTAAAGGATGAGCTTATAAACAAGCAAATGTTATCCTCCTCAAGCTTGTAAAATATAAAGAGGTACTTGCCAGAAATGGTGGGGGAAAAGAGAGAAAAATGAACCTATTTGTTACACTTTGTTTTTTTTAGAAAGTCATTAACCACTCTTGAACATGACACTTTTTGTTCACCTAGGTTAGGAAAATCCTTTGCCTAACAGTTAATCAAACCACATTGAAAGTCTTCAGTCGATTTCTGGGTATTAGCTTTGGGTCAATTGTCACCAAACCATCTGTAGTGTCATTATGTGTTCAAGATATCAGTTCAAACAAACCATTCATCTGCAAAATATCTGTCATCCATTTTGACCATCCCTGAATAAGTCCTTGCCGATATATTTCTTCAAAACTTGATCTATGATTCATGTTGTGGGCTTGCCTACGACGAATCACTTTCTATCGACTTCAGCTCATTATCTAGGAAGTTAATCTAGAAATCATCAGTACCTTGAAATCTGCATGCCCTAATGGCAGGTTTCTCACCTTCGATGATAGGTTGCATCATTGACCTTCAATCGAATGATTCTATGACATGTTCGACTTTAGCTCATTTATTCACATTTCATGGATTGCACTGAGTACTTTGAGAGCCATTGAAATTACTGGTGGTTTCTCTCACACTTGTTAACAGTCCACATCATTGGTTGGTAATCAAGAGGTCTCTACCATGTTCGACTTCAACACATTCATTCACATGGATAAAATCGTACTGGTTCGGGAAGCGGAAATCAAGACCCTGGATCTAGTTTCTACCATCTAGGCTGCGAGGAATTTTGTTATTCATTATACAGTGGACTATTCATAAAAAGATGGCTGCGTCCATACTGTCTCAACATATGTCTATACTCTTGATGTATTACAAAATCATTCATGTATCAGAACAGTTTAGTCAGTTTTCTAGTTAGTTTTGATCTGAGTATGGGAATGCCTACCTCAACGATGATATGTCTACATATATATATTTTGCATTGAATGTTTTTATAGGTTTCGACTGGGGTATCCACAAGATGATCCTTGAAATGATAAAGTGCTTCACTCTTCATACATGACAGAGTCTATCTCCATCTATTACAGACTTCGCACTTTAGGGGGCAATCTGTTGCACTGAAAATTGTCACCTTGACATTTTACTATCTGTGTGAGTTCATTACCACTCATACTTTCCTCCTTTGTAAGTCTAAAACATTAGTTCCTCATATCAAGCCTTGAAAATAAGAGAAAATCTCTCAAAAGTCTTTAAAACTCTGGTTCCGCACTTTCTCTTAGTATTACCTACGGCCCTGCACCTAATGGTCATGTCTTCAGTGCACCTGACCTCACTGTCTCTATGTTAAAGGTGTGGAACCCTATAAAAGTTAAAAAGGCACAAGTATATTCTGAAAAACTCACTTTTAGTTATTTCTAGAAGCTTTTGGAAGGAATCTTGAGGTGGCAAGTTCACTCTTTTAAGGTTCATGTATCTCATACCTTAAGGAGCTAACCACTTTATGTGAGGAGCTTATCCCTTTAAAGGAGTATTATATCCCTTCATAGGTGGAACTGTAACCTCCTCCTCTGCACTATAAAAAGAAGTATTGGGATGGTTAACAGGGAGTTAGAAGCTTGGTATTTTTGAGGGAAAATGTTGTTGGAACTTAGTCTTCTTTAGTTGAGTTTTTATGAGCAGAGATTACATACCTCTATGAATTTCATTTGGAAGAGTACAAGACTTGTCAAAGTAAAGGAAATTCCAGTTTCAGACCCAAGGAAGAACTTGTTCAACATCAAGGCTGAAAAGGTTGTAAGGTTCTTCTTCTAATCAAAGTTAATACAAATATATTTGTTTTTCTCAATAAGCTATTAATTCATGGTTTATTTTATGGATTCCTTGATCACCATAATAATCATGATTTATAATATTTTCTATGCAGGTGCTATTTAATGTTTGCTTGTTTTTGATTGCAAGTCTTCAAAGATAACTCTTTCGAATGACTGGAGAATGACTACTACGAACAAGCACTAGATCTAAGGTAGGATCTTAACACCTTTGTAGTATTTACTTATAAATCACATATATCTAGAGAAAGATAGGTTTGTGTGTCTGTTTGTTGCTATATTATCTTCTGATACTAGGGAGATTGGCCTTGTTCGCAAGATCGATTTATCCGGCTAATAGGAGGCTAGTTCTCACTAAGGCTATCCTCCAAAGTATCCCTATCTATATGCTAACTGCCATTCCAGCACCAATCTGTGTAGTTACTATTATAAGAAACATTCAGAGAGACTTTCTCTAGGGGAAGGGGGAAGAAAAGAAGAAATGGGCCCTTGTGGTATGGGACAGAGTGTACAAACCCAAGTCCCATGGTGGCTTGGGCTTGCATGACCCAGGAATTCTTAATAGAGTTCTTGGAGCCAAAATTTGGTGGAGATCGCTAAAATAAATACAAGCCCCTTGGGAAAAAATTTGGAAGCAAGAATATGCTAGTGAATGGTGGGAGAAGAATCTAATCAGAATGATAGGACAAGTAAAAGGTTCTGTAATTTGGAACAGGGCATGGGAGAACAGGGCCCTAGTCCAAAATCATCATTTCTAGGAGATCAAAAATGGAAACCTGGCTTGGTTCTGGGAGGATAATTGGCAATAGGAGGACAATCTCCAAAGTGAATAATTAGCAAAAATTCACACTGATGCCATCAACAAAGGACTAAGCTGGGTAAGTAACTACTGGGACCAAGCAAAGAACAAAAGGAAATGGAGAACATGGAAACTTCTAGATTATAGAGAAATGGGTATGTTGCATAATCAAGCTATAGCCCTTAAAGGTATTTTGGACAAGAGACAAATCTTAAAATTAGACTTGGATGATCAACTAAGATGGGGAAAGAACAAGGTAGGTCTCTTCAACCTCAAGGAAGCCAAAAGGATAGATGCAGGGTTTAACCTTTCAAACATAGATAAGACGTGGAAAGAAATATGGGAAAATCCTCATTGGATGAAAGTCAAACTGTTCAAGTGGCTGGTTCACCAGGGCAATATTTTGACATGGGATAATCTTAAAAAAGTAGGCTTTGATGGCCCCTCAATATGTTACTTATGTAGACAACAGGAAGAAACTACAAATCATCTCCTGAATAGATGCGCTTTCACCACAACACTTTGGAATTGGGTCAGAGAAGTCTTTGAGCAGACAAATAGAGATGTTAATGACATCATTACTACTTTGAAGAATTGGAGGAAAAATTTCTTGGATAATGAGATCATAAACTCAGCCTGGATGCTGACCCCAGGATTCTTAATCTGGAATGTCTAGAAGGAGTGCAACAATAGGATTTTCAAGGAGAAAGTGAGTTCGGTGAGCAACATCCTCAAACTAGTCCTTAAACAACTCAAAGAAACTGTGCATATCCTAGGAGGAGCAGCTACAGGTAAACCCATTGAACAAAGAGAGGCCAAAATATTGGAGAAGTTAGAGCTCAAGGTTATCCCCCCTCAGGGTTCTATGCAGATTATCAAGAAAACCTCAACAGAAAAGTCTTCCTGGCAACCCCCTTCTCATGGTTTCTTAAAATTCAACATAGACGGGGCTTCAAAAGGGAATCCGGGAGAAGCTGGTTATGGAAGGGTTTTGAGGGATGAGGAAGGAAAAATATAGGTCATCTTAACAATATGGTTGAGCTCATGGCGATGGAATTATGCCTGGAAATACTGCTCAAGTACAACATTCAAAATGTCATCACTGAGATTGATTCAGAACTAGTAATTAAATCAGTGAAGAGGATAAATGTTGGAGCTGCTCCTGAGAAAATCTCAGAACATTGGCAGCTTCTGCAATTCTACCAAAGAATCCAAGTGCACTTAAGAATGATAAGAACCCTCAGGTTGGTGCATTTTCATAGGGAAGCCAACAAAGTGGTGAACTGGCTTACCAATGAGGGGGTACGAAATAAGCATATCGGTTTCTACTGCTGGTGGGAGGAAATAACAAATGATAGGTTGAAGGAGGGATGTTCATACAGGGACCTTAGTGACTGACAGCAGCATCAGGAAAATCAAGAGGCAGTATTTTCTGACACAGAGCCACAGTGATGGGGTCTAGTTATTCTGGCTTCATAATGAAGTGTTTTGTCATAAGTGAGATCCTTTTTAGGTTGCAAGTCTATGTTGGCTTCACTAACATAGGTAATGGAAAACCAAATGTCTTAGGGCGATGGCTGGCTGGAGGGATCTTCATCTCCCTTTGGCCCATGAGCTGGAACCCAGATTTTATCTGAAAAAGCAAAACCCCAAATTTTATTCTTGTTAACAACTTTACTTCCCTTGAGGTGGTTTCCAGTATATCGCAAGCTCATCAAGCAAAAAGCAGTTTTTCACATTTGAGAGCAATTCCACTCACCACGCAACATGTGGCTAAGGGTGGGGTGGAATTACCACCTTCATCGCGCATTAACTATCAGTGCTCTTAGCCCACACAATATGATCGATAACCATTAGATCTAGTGAGGATAATCTACGGCCAGCATTTTGCGTGCAAGTTGGTGGGTCCGCTTCAGAGGTTATGTTTCGAGCTATTCGCAGGACCTCTCTGGGATTGCACACAAATGGTGGATTTCGGAAGGTTAAAGTGATCGAAGGATAAGTTAAAAACGGACCTGATCAGATTATAGATTATGGCCTATTGGGTTCATCGGGTTCAATTAATTTGTTAGCAGATGTGCATGTTGGCCACCCAATTTGTTTTTTTTCCAATGTATCTTCAGTGAAAGATCCAATGGTCGGTGTTGGTTTGCAAGTTTGTTTTGGTGGGCCTGCATCTTTGGGTCCACTTTGTCGTTTTGAGACCATGATTTGGGGTAGACCTGGCATATTGGCAGGCCCCACCACCATGGTTGCCTTTGTACAATATTTATCCTTTTTAATTGAATAGAAGGATCAACTCTTGCCTTAGCAAAAAAAAAGCTTCTTTTAGTTCTATATCCTAAAATTGCAGTGCAAATTATCTGATAGAATTTGGGCCCAATCCGTTCTGGTGGCATTGGTGGCTGCATCCAATAGAGGTAACCATTTTGATGAAAACTTGTTGATGTCCGGTCTCCCAAAAAGTCTACATAACATTGCAGTGGCAAAACAATAAGGATAAGAAAGAGAGCCAGTGGCATACATACCATTTTTATCCTTCTTCAATCTTTCCTCATTCTTTGACCAATGCTTTATGCATTCTGTCAAGTCTTCATTCTCCTTGGCGAACTTTTCTACAAATTGCTTGTTGTAGCTAGCCTGGGGTTCTAGCAAGTGGTACATACATCTCAAATTGTTTGGAGTAAACGACCCCATGACTTGCTAACTGGCCATCTTGAACTCTCTATCAGATATGTTGTGTGATCTATAATCCGTTTCACCATATCAGTGTAGGGGAGTATCTTCGGCCTCGCAACAATGCGGTATAGAAATGAGCATGCAAGCTCAATTAGGGATGCTTTGGAAGAGCCGTGTCCATCTGCTGTGATTGTAACTTTCATAATTCTCTGGCTTTCCTCCTCTAACAATTGGTACATAGCTTCCTAGGTAGATATCCCTGTGTCCCTATTGCAGGTGGTGTCTATGAATAATGGGGTCATTTCTATCCTCTCAGACGTAGGATCCTTGCTTTTCTTCCCCATTTCTAATTATATTACGTTCTGGGTATTCTTCCTAAAAGTTGCAAGTAGAGAGCAAAGATATGATAAAGATGATAGTGAATACATGAAAAATCAATAGAAAGACAAAAATAAGGTGACGGGAAAGCTTTAATTCTAAATCATATCAAAAGATATCAACTTGCGTCAAATGGTCCTTTACCTTGATCTGAATTGTTTTTAATAAATGACCACTAATGGACCATTAAGCTAAACTTTAATGTTCATAACCATGCATCGAAGGCCAGAAAGTACTATCCTAGAACTCTGAGCCCTTTGATATGCAATAAAAGCGATTTTGCGATTTTCTTCACAATATCCCAAAACTTGCTATCGTTAATAACCATCGTTACGTTAGGCTACTGCGATATGCAATTTGCGAGAGGCTATCACATTTCACAACATTTGGTTGTGTTAGATAAAGTAACGCCACGATATTGAAATTTGTGATGCGATGAGGTTGTAAGCTTTGTGATCTCACATTCTCATGGTTCGCACTTTTAAGGGGTGGCTTTTATAAGGGATGACCGTTGTGACCTTTAGCTCTATGGATTCAAATACATTGGGCATGGAGTCCATCTATTTAAACAATTGACCTTTTAAGCTCTCCTTAATGTTCAAGAATTTTCGTTATAAAGCTTTTCTTAGGTTTTATGGTCCTGTAGCGCTTTTTTATAAGGAAACTCATAGTTTGTGATGTTTTATGACTTGGAGTATGAAAAGGTAAATTTATATGTTTTAGAAAGTTCCACTTTGATATCTTGTCTTATTCTAAAAACAAAAGTCAACATTAAATGCTAAGATTTGATTTTTTGGAAGAGTCCCCATTTATTAATGTTATTACTAACACTAATAAGAAGGGGGGTTGTTGATAGTCACAAAACCTTCTCTGTACAATTTTGGAGAGCATTGTTGGCTTCTAGGATGCACTGTGCAATTCTGGAAAGCAAGGCTAGTTTCCCTCTAGTGCTGCGCAATTTTCCAAATTAGCACAAGAACCAGTTTGAGACCAGGTCACGAGAGGTCAGCTTGTGGGTGAAAGGAAAATAAGTTAATGAACACAAGTTGTTAAGCCAAAGAAACTGAACTAAAAGCATAATTACTTGGGCAATGCAATACATGTTGCTAAGGATGGGTGGTATGGAGGCTCCAAAATGAATCTAAGGCAAAATTTTGGAGGGTGGTTGTAGCAGCTACACTATATTAGTTAGTAGGAAATTCATGTGTTCCTTCTCCTTGTCAATGTTTTCTCTGTTATATAGTTGTCTTCTTCCATGCCTCAGAATGTTAGTCTATGAGAATGGATTTTGTTGATGATCCTCTATTAAATTATCAATCATTAATATTTATTACTCCAGCCATCTCTAAACTTTGTTTTCTCTAGTCTCTCTCTCTTCTAATTTTCCAAACAGTCAAAGGATTTGTAACTTTTCATGCTTTGTACAACCTGCTCATTGGATTTATGATCTCAATTGTTTAAATAGATGGACTCCATGCCCAATGTATTTGAATCCATAGAGCTAAATTTGGTCACCATAACTCAATTGAACAAAACCTTCTACTACAATGGCCATTAGGTAGTTGAGTTTTATGGAGAGAGACCTCTCTAGGTTGTAGGGCAAGCTTAAACCTACAAAATTGGTTTGAGTTTACCTTAGTTATTTCCGCCTATAACCACGGAAATTTTTTAGTGATAACACATTCATCCCTTGCTTCAATTATCCACTTAGCTTGGATAATATAAATGGCACAAAGCAATGCTTCCACGTCCTCATCCTTTCTTCAGAGCACATCTGCAACAACATTTTGCTTCCTTTTCTTGTAGATTATTTCAAGGTCATAATCCAGCATATTTGTAACCCATTTTTGCTACTCTTTTGAACATAATATTTGTTCCAAAATTTATTTAGTACTATCATGATTTGTGTTTACCTTGATGTGTATCGCCATGAAATAAGGTCATCATTTATTTAGTGCATGTTGTATTGATAACATTTACTTCTCATAAATAGGTTTGTATAAATACTTTTCTTTGATTGGATGACTTTCAAAAGAAATGGGTCTTCATTCTTGCATGAAAACAACACCAATTCCATTTCTTGAAGCATCACATTCCACAATAAAACCTTTTGCGAAATTCTGGTGTAGCTAAGACCAGTGCTTGGCACATTGCCTCTTTAAGATGTTCAAAGGTTTTTGCTTCTTCTGTTGTCAAAGAAAATTTGTCTCTCTTCAGTAATTATGTTATAGGTGCTGCTATTCTCCCCTAATTCTTAGCAAACTTGTGGTAATACCTTGTCAACCCAAGAAATTATCAAAGATACTTTATGGTTGTGGGGATTTCCCATTCCCTAATGGTTGTAATTTTCTTAGGTTCTACCTTTACACCCTCATGAGATACAATATACCAAAAATATTCCACCTCCTATACTCCAAAGAAATATTTGTATCTTTCTGCATATAATTGTTTCTTTGCCAATAGTTTGAGCACCCTATCAATATGTTGAACATGCTCCTTCAGAGACTTGCTATAGATTAGTATATCATCAAAAGATACTAACACAAATTTTCTAAGGAGGGGTTTGAAAATGGAATTCATCAAAACTTGAAATGTGGAAGGTGCATTAGTGAGACCAAAAGGCATGACCAAAAATTGATAATGACCCTCATGAGTCTTGAATGTTGTTTTGTGATTGTCTTCAATATTAATTCTAATTTCATACTATCCTAAATGAAAATCCAGCTGGGTGAAATAAATTGCTCCATGTAATTCATCCAACAATTCATCAATGATATGAATGGGAAATTAATCTTTAATAGTGAGCTTGTTTAGCTCCCTATAATTTGGACACATACACCATGATCCATCCTTCCTGTGCACCAATACTACCAGAGTAGAGAAATAACTTTGACTAGGCTGAATTATACCAACCTCTAACATTTATTCAACGATGCATTCAATTTCACTCTTTTTTGGCATAAAGATATATGTAAGGTTTGATGTAGGGAGGAGCACTTCCTGGAATCAAGTGAATCACATGATCATGATCATGAATTTGTGGTATGCCTTTCGGAGTCTCAAACACCTTGGAATGATTGTCCAAGGCTTCTTTGAGATCATGAGAAACATATGATTTTGATGTTTGAACCCCATTGAGCATAATTGTTTAATTACGCCCTGTTTTTCTTTCTTTAGAATCTTTGTCATGCCATTAGAGATGATTATATTTCTTGGTTTCCTTGTGATAACCCTTAATTCAACTTCATTTCCTTCCCAAAAGAATTTTAAGAAAATTTCTTCAAAATTGAAAGTTATCACCCCCAAATATTGTAACCATTGGACTCCTAGTACAACATCAGTGCCACCCATTGGAATGGAAATCATTGGATTATTGAATACATATTCCCCCATCATTAGCTTGATATTATGGCACTTTATAGAGAAATTTATAGTTCCTCCATTTTCAACCATCACTTGACACTCTAGTGTTGTATATAGGAAGAAGTTCAATTCCTTGGCTATGTTACAATGAATAAAATTATGGGTTCTACCCGAATCAATCAACATTGTTAGCTTTTTCTTCTCGATATATATTTCTATATTGACAGTTTGAGGAGTGGTAATTCCTATCAATTCATTACAAGATATGGTCGGATTCATTTCTTCTTTCTCTGGGGTTGGTTCTTGGTGTATATCCTCCTCTTTTGATGTTTCTAGTTCCTTCTCTTCCTCCTCTTCACAATCTATGTAGAATAATTTCTTCTCAACACACTTATGACCTTTAGTGTATTCACTATCACAACTGTAACAAAGCCCTTTTTCTCCTTTTTCATCCAATTTTTATGGTGTCAACCTTTTGGGTTGTGTATTACTAGAAGCAACAACACTTCCATCTTTATAGTTGTGAGTGATAGACTTCCTTGTTGCCATAATTTTTCTTTCAACTTTCCTTTTCACCCTGAATGCCTTCTCCAATGGATTAGGTTCTGAAAGGAAAACCTCATGTTAGATGTTATATTTTAAACTCCCTATGAAAACATTGATCCTATGCTCCTCTGGAATATCGGTTACCCTAATATTCAATTTTTGCAAGTCTTCAATTGCTCTGCCATTCAACCCTTTTGTTTGAGATTTATGAATTGGTTAAAGAAGTTGTTTCTCTTTGCATCCTCATAATGTGCTATCATTTCCCGCATAATAATTAACGATGTGACAAGTGTTTTATGAGAAAAAAATCCATCTATAGCATACAAATTGATTGTGTTCTAAATATAAAGATCAAATATGTACCTTTTGTGATGGTTGCACATCATGTAGATCAAGATATTGCTCCATATGTAGTATCCAAGTTACAATATCCTTACCATAAAAGTTCCTCAAATCTATCTTTGGAATGTGGTGGTTCTTGAGCCCCACAATGGAGTCTCAAAAATCATAATTGATATTCCTTTTGTCTTCATCATGATTTTCATGGATTTCCTTATCATGACTCAGGCACCTTTCTTCTAGAAACTTTTCCAAACCTTCCTTCAACCACTCTATCTTAACATTCATCATTGCTACCTTGTATTCTTTTAAACCATCATTCAAAACTCCCACATCCCTTTTTGTACCATCTATCTGTTGATGGTGTTGGACCCGTCAACATGTAAGGGGATCTCCCCAATAAGAAGTCCCAATCAGACCTCAGACCGTTTGGTGTAGGAGTCGCAACTGTGGGTTGTATAGTAATGCCTCGACTGTGATGTCGCACAGAGGAAAGTAAGATAACTCTATCAGTAGCAAGGTTGTGACCATTGTAGTGAGTCAAGGAAGGTGTATGAAAGGTTCTAACACAGGTGGGTTGAGATGAGGGTGAAGGTGAGTTCCAAGTTGAAAGGGATTAGTCCCAACTCAGCTAGGAACACACAACACACAGGATATACACAGCTTCAGGCAAAGCAGTCCACTCGACTCTGGTAGTCACAACATACAAGGTAAGATAACACATACAAAACTCATGGATTAGCTTGAATGAGTGCAACAGTTGTTACAACAAGGTTCATGTGAAAGGTTCGTCTAATGTCCGACAAAGCAGTCAACACAGACGAGACAACATTAATAGCATATACAATACATTTCCATTAATAGATGATGCATTACAACAAATGAATCAATTCATATGCAGAACACATGTTAAAGTAACATGCATTACAAGTGTTAAAGATAAGTCTTACAACAGATACAAAACATTTGTGAAAACGTGTTGGATCTTATTATCTAAACAAGTGTAAGTTCCAATCATACAATACAGCCATGTAAAACTGCTAGCCCCAACAGTGGAACATTACAGCCACATCTGCCTACTCCTCCAAAGAAATGAATTATCTCCTTGCAGTGGATAAGCGAAGGCGCATTACAATACTGTCCAAGCTCTTTCCAAGATAGTCTTATCAGACGCTTGGCTAACGAAAATCCATTACAATGAGTTATGATGGACTATTTATAGAAAGGGGTGGGGTGACCCTTGACATCCCCCTTTGTGACAATTCAACTACCCTCATGACTCTTCACCTACTCTATGACTGTTACATCCAACTATTGATAGTTGACTTACGCTTGACTTGACTCAACATTACAATGCACATGTACTCATGTGAGACAACATGGATTTAACAAGACATGAAAGACATCACAAACACTCAGTCCACTATGATGAGACCAACTCTTTGACATGCTTTTGATGGTGGAGGTGGTGAGTTGATGCTAAGCTTCATCATTTATGATGGTGTGCATGCACCTTATGGTGACATCTTGCTTAAACAAACTCCTACCTCCACTGCAACCGGTGCATTGGTTCAACTTTTGCATCCAACTCATCTACTAACAAGTGCTCGGTCTTCTTGGGTGCAGCTGAACCAGAAACACACTGATGCATAGTGTCCATGCTGGTCTTCAATTGTGCATTGGTGGTCATGTGCATAAACTTGCCAAAGTAGATGTTCAACTCCAGTTGGACTTGCTTCTTGTCTTCGCCTTGGTGAGTGTGTTGAATGGGTTGGATCACATGCATGCACACAATTACATGCATGTTATTGAATCCCTTGCATGTGATTGAAAACATTACTCACCATGTCATCTTCATACCAACTACTGGGATGGATCTTTAACCCATATGAGCATAGTTTAATCAGTGAGTGTATGTTGCGCCCATTGTTGTTCCTATACCTACTACAACTCATTCGTCTATTTGTGCAACTTCATGTTCTTCCTTGAGTTGCCACTTCAACACATGCAACTCCTTCTTTGTTCCATTCTCTGTCTTTGCACGATATTCATGTCTCACTGTCACCTAATAGCCTAAGTCACCTAGATGTGATTAGGTGATGGCGCGATGTGAGGAATGAGCTCTGCAGTGTTCGTTTTACGAATTTTGATAACATCGAGGTTGTGATGCACATTCCACAAATCTAGGGAAAGCAACACTTGGAAGGAGGTTTCTGAAATGATCCTTGCATGTAGCCTCCAACTATTAAACATAGATCCCTAAAACAAGGGATGCCTTTCCATGCTTCCTTGGGAGAAGCAACTTGTGAACGCAAGTTTGTTTTGCTTGGTCCCGGAGGGAACCGTTCAACTCAGCTGCACATGCAAAAGGTTGTTCAACTTCTTGAAGCAAATTTGCATTTCTGGCTGGGAGTTGGGCTGACTGCCCAAGAGATTTGCACAATTTCTAGGCAAGGCAACTGACTATTGCCCAGATTTGTGCAAATTTTGGGATGAATAGCCCTGCTAGGAAACATTGTGCAATTTCGGCTGGGAGTGTTGACTGGTAGAATTGAGCAATCTTAGAGCCCAGTAGGCTACCAGACATGATTTCACAATTTCTCAAGGGAAGGTTTGTTTCCCTTCGAAAATGCACAATTTTCTTGATGAAGTTGCTTATCGTGCAGCTGGACCAAGTCCACATGAATGGCCTGTGAGGGGAATGGATCAAGTTGTGATCAACAGGCTTCCTTTGTGCAAGTAAAACACTGAACCCTATGAACTTGATGAAGCAAGACAAGCTGCTGTGAAAAGTTGGAAGGGAGGCTCCAAACGAAGCTAAGGTAAAATTTTGAAGGGTGGTCATAGCCGCTACAACACTTGGTGACACACTGGTAGAACTCCATCTCTCTAAATGGACAATGTTTGTGAGAAGAAAGTCTAACACCTTTAGAAGTATAGTTCAGTTCTTAGCTCCTGTTGATTTCCACACTAACTTGATTGTAATATGTAGCATCTACTAAGCTCTTGGTCAATTGACACACATTCCAAGCCAAGGAAACACAATTGTTTCAATTGGGTTGAGCTATATATTGGTGCATGAGAAATATAGTCGTCATAGCCTTAGTTTCATCTCTGGTGTTGCTCCCCTGCCAACAAGCCTAGACAGTATCCTGGTGGAGTTAGATAGGAACACAAGCATGACTCTACTGCCAGTGATCCTCGTCAATACCCCAGTGGAGTTACTTGCATCACCTCTTTATGTAGGCGTTATCACTCAGGTTGTCCTTAAGCTCCTTTAAAGGATACGGCCGAGGTAACCACAAACCAATCTTTGGATTGCAGGTCCTAGCCTAGCTGCAATCAGAGGGGGCTCTCTCTTTCTGATTTAGCTTTATTGATGATGATTTTAGGCTAGTTTTTGAGTTCAGGGGTTTTGTTTAAGTTTTGGTGGGAAGGATGATGCTTTCAAGTAAAGAGGCAAAGCATAGTGTGGTAAGTTTCAAACCATTGGGCATGGAGTCATGTGGTAAGACTACTGGTGCGTTTTCTTGGTCACAAGAGGAATGAGGAGCAAGGTAGCTGCTCATGAAACAATACTCAAGTTGAATGGAGATGGATTGAAGGTTAAGGAATGAGAGGCAACAAAGAATCTCTCAATCAGGTTAGCAGAGGGAAGATGAATGAGCTCTATCTAGGAGCAGCTAAGAATTCTTAGATAACAGTCATTCATATGTGAAATAGATCAAACATGAGCCATAAAAGAATTCATATTTATGCCTAAATCAAGAGGAAAACATTAAAAAGCCACAGAAACTGAGCATAGAGTGCAGCTAAGCAAATTCTAAACCAATCCTTTGTTCTGTGACTTGAGCGTATATGAAATTGAAATAACAGAGGTTAGGAACACTTATTGATTCATATAGCAGCACAAGAATTCCATCATTCACTCTTTGGAACCATTAACGACACATCAAACAGTCCATTCTCCAAGCTTGTAAGCAGTCTTTGATTATAGAAAATATTAGATATACAGTGCGAGTCTCTCATAGAGTACATTAACCAACCACCACCCTTCAAACAGTGCAGAGGGTGGTATATAAAGAAAAATAGCTACAGACCTCCCTTGAACAGGTGTCAAGGGGGAAAATATCTCAAAAATATCTCTCAAAACAGATCAAAGAGATCTGTGCAGTCATTGTCACTGAAACTAATCTATGCTGGAAATAAATGCATAAAACATATTAAAATAGCTGCGCTGGGGCAGCTGGCATCTCAAGTCATGTAAACAAGGGCTGTGCATGAGGCCGCAGCCTCTAAAATGAGTGTAGAGAGGTCTTTGAGTCGTGTGCTGGCCTCATGGCCATAACTGTAAGTTTGGGAGCCATAACGGCTTAATGATGCTTTGTTGAATCTGCTGGGGCCCTTCTGTTTTCATCTGCTTCGGAAGATTTTGACTGATACTCTCTGCCGCTTCCCTGATACTCTTTGCCGCTTCCGGATCTTTCTTGGTTTCAAAAATGCTCTAAACTGTCACATCATCTCATTACTGGCCATTATTTGGCCCAAGTACCTGCTGCGAGGCGCTTTGTTACTTCTGGGTGGTTATCGGCCCTTGGCTGACTCAAAATTCTTTAGCAACACTTAAAATCACGAACTGGATGAGTAAAGGGTCATTGAAGGCCTGCCGAGGTGAAAACCCTGTGTTTGGAGCTAATCTGGGCCTGGGGTGATTGAAATTGATTAAAGAATAACTCTGTTCCATTGACGAAGAGGCGCGCGCGGCATATATATGAATAATATGAAAAATAGCCCCTTTTCCTTTATAACAGGCAAAATGCCCATTTTACAAGCAAAAATCGTGAAAAATATGGGCGGGCACGGCACTGTTCATTAGATTAAATGCTGGCCGTTGGATCCGGCGCGGGCCGATCCAATGGCTGGCGCTAAATCGCATCGGGGCGGACCATTGGTCCCAACACATAAAACCTCCGATGGAGCGATATAGCTTGCGGACCCGAAATGCCTTTGCAAGCCCTTTATTATTTTGAAATCGGGTCCGGCCCGGGCTTTCGGCAATGCAACACAGAGTAAACACATCTTATCGCCCGACCTCCGATAGCGATATCGCATCGGAGGGAGGGCACATGCCTTGAGACTTAGCCATTTTCGCTTATAATATGCCACTGCCCCCTCCCGATAGCGATATCGCATCGAAGGGGGACCAAATAGATCCTTTTCTCATCGGAGCATGCATTTTATTAAAATGCAAAGGAAAAATGAATTCAGAGGGGTAGCCTTTGGTGTTTCGGATGGATTCTAAGGCATCGGAAGGGGTCCGATAGCCAAAAAGGGAGAATTTTATCATTTTGAAGGTTTTTCATGGTTTTTTCATGGTTTTTGTATTCTTATGCCTTGGAAGGAGTCCAAAGGCTCTTGGGAGGATTTCAATGGATTTGAGAAGGATTTTAGGCCTTTAAAAGGGTTTGTGCCTTGGAAAAGGTAGAAACAAGGCCAAAAAGATGGTTTTTTATACATATGAAGGGAATTTATGCTTTGTGAAGGAATCAACAAGCATTAGAGGGGTTTTATGGAGTGATGAAGGGCTTTATGCATCAGAAGGAGTCCGAAATGCATCTGGAAGATGGTTAGAGGGGGGCAGTGTGGGTTCTTGCTGAGTTTCTGATAAACTTAGCAATTCCCAAGGATGTATATGGTTATTTTTCAACCAGGGGGAAGGGATAAGTATACAGGGGAGTTATATACATAGTTTTAGTAGGGGAAAGGGAAATAGATAGGGAGTTACATAATAAAGTTAGTAGTGAATATGATAATGATGAGAAAAAGCGCTAAGAATGATGTCTTAGGCTATCAATGGGGGAAGATGACTGATAGAAGAAGTGTGAACATTCCTTGAGTGAAGCAGATCTCCACCAAGACAAATGATATGGAGAATGATGAATCTAAGAGGTATCAAGCAGATCTTGACCTCTTTAGGGGAAGTTAGTGAGTGATTTGGGGAAAGAGGAAGAAGGGGAAGTTAGTCATGCCTCACTTGAAGTCCTCCAACTGAACAACTGCCTTCAACTTGTGATATGATAGATATAACACTTGACAATATGAAATGGATCATAAGCCATGATTCTGCAACCACAAAGCTACATACCCGACCTACTCACCTAGCATTTTCTCTTCTTTTGGTTTGGGTGCACTTGAACTAGCATACCTAGCTTTTCATTCTTTCTTGTTGCTTGTGCTCTATATACTTCTAAACTTATTTCAGCCAGGGGCTCAAATTAAGTTGTTGAGCACCCTTGTTTCTCTACCTAACTACAAATCTGCCAGGATTAAGCTGTTTGGAGAGATGTTCATTCTCTATATTCTACAACATGAAATTGAAACCTAAGGAAGCCAAGATTAAGCTGTTTGGCCTTCTCATGCTTGAAAGCTGATCAAAATGGATTACTCATCAAGACTGGAACAAAGCAGTGGCATTTAGATTATCTCACTTTCACAGATACTTCTCTGGCCATCTGTATCAAATATGGAGCATTGCAGCAAGCAAAGTATGACATATTTGGCATGTAAAAATGTCGATCATGAAAGATGATTAACCTGCTGCAGCAGGAGGCTAATAGTGGCTCCACTTGGGGATGGCTTTTCCTTTTGACAAGCCAAGAACAGCAGGTCAGAATGCCTTGATCCTCTGTAGTTGCTGTTAATTGAAAATTTCTTCTGTGCTAACTGCTGAATGACTAGAACTTTAACTTCTGAATGCAGCACTCCTCCTTAACTGAAACACTGTGAAAAATAAAGCATCGCCTGCTTTCTTCTGCGTGCTTGATATTGCATACACTTTTGATTGAGAACTGCCTTGTGAACTAAACACAAAAAGGGAACAAAACTGGAGCTCTTCTTTTCTTGTCTTTGAACATGCTGTAGATGTAACGCTAAAAAAAATCTTATGTTTTGATACTACTGACTGAAGAACTGGAAGCCTGAATGTAGCATTTTTAATAGAACTTGCAGTTATAAATAACAGCGCTACCCTTTTGACACCGAATGCTCAGAACAGCGTTGAACTCTTCTTTGGGAAGCCATCTATCTCTTATTTTCGCATAGGTATCCAAACTGAATACTTTCTTTGAAATATTTCAAAGAACAGAGAAATGTAATGCTGCATTTTTTTCTCCTTTAACTCAAAACTGTGTTGCGTTTTTGTCCTAGCAATCGAGTTGCTTTATTCAAACATAAAAAGACGATGTTGAGTCTAAACAAAGACTAATATACAAATATACACACTGGCCTGAGTTGCATTCAATAGATTGGAACATGGTAATGATTTAATACTCGGCCATTAACCGGGCCTTCTTCAAGTGTGGAGGCATCTTTAGATTTGAGGAAATAAGAATTATTGCCTTGCACAACGCTGATGATAAAAGGGCCTTTCCACAGAAAGTCAAACTTGGCATGCTTTCCCTTGTCTTATCATCTTGAGTCCCACTTTAGAACCTTGTCGCCAATAAAGAAATCCTCAGCTTTAGCCCTCTTGTCAAACGCCTTCTTCAGCCTTTCTTGTAACATTTGAGCTCTGTCATACACCTGTTCTTTGGTCTGCTGAAGGTGAATGGTCTGATTGATCCTTCGTTGAATATCATTTGGTTCAGCTTGAACCTCCTACAACATCCTCATAATGGAAATGCCCAAAGAAGATGGGAATCTAGCTTCCATACCATAAACAACCTCATAAGGGCTCATCCCAATTGATTTTTTTGTTGAAAGCCTATCTACCCAAAGGGCATTGGTGAGCTTTTTATGCCAGTTCTTCTTGCTTTCTTCCAAGGTCTTCTTAATGATATTGATCAGGCTCTTATTAGATGACTCAGCTAAGCCATTACCTTGAGGGTAATAGGCTGTGGAATGGCCTAAAGTGATATGGAATTTATGGAAAAAATTGATCATCTTTTTGGATTTGAAAGCAACGGCATTGTCAGTGATGATCTTCTCAGGGCAGCCAAATCTAGAAAGGATATTGCACTCAAGGAATTGGATAATGGTGGTGTCATTGGCTTGCCTACATGGGATGGCCTCAATCCATTTAGTGAAATAGTCGGTAGCTATTAAGATCCACTTATGCTAGCCTAAGGAAAAGGGATGGATTTCTCCAATGAAGTCAAGACCCCATTGTTGAAAAGGCTTCTCAGTTGAGATGGGTTTAAGAGGCAAAGGGAGCAGCTTTTTCTTGCCTTCAAAGATTTGGCAATTGTGGCATGAGGTGGCAAACTTCTTTACATCTGCAAACAAAGTGGGCCAATAGAAACCAACGCTTAAAATTTTATCAGCAGTGGACTTCCAATATAGATGTCCTCCACAGTCCCCTGCATGGAATTCTTTCATGACATTGTTAGTTTCATTCACAATCAAGCAGTTAAGCAATATACCTTCATGATTTTTCCAAAATAATGCACCATCTAAGACACAAAATTTCAAAGCCTTCATTCTTAAAAATCTCTTCTTGGTGCTAGACAATCCTAGGGGAACACACAGGTTTAACAATACAAAGAAAATATCAGCATACCATGGGGATTGCAAAAAGGTGTCACTGATCTGTGGAGTCGCCAACTCCGGTTCATTGTCCAGTTGGTTGATGTCTAAGGCTTGAAAGTTTGTTTCGAACATCAGTTTAGCTAACCCTTGTCCCTTTATTAGCTTGGTTGGTTTTATTTCTATGTCATACTCAAGAATGTTAGCAATCCACTTGCCTCTTTTGCCTTCTAACCCCTCTTAGGTTAATATGTCTTTTACAATAGCATTTGGCACATAAGCAATCACATGTGAATATAAAATATAAATTCGGAATTCCTTGACTGCTTTAACAAGGGCATAGGCTTGCTTCTCCATGATTGGGTATTTCAGGGGTGCATCTCTTAAGGCTCGGCTGAAAAATGCAATTAGCTTTTCAGTTCCTTGATCATCCTTTTGCGAAAGGACAGCAGCTATAGTATTATCAGATGCAAATGAAAATATGATAAAGTCCCTATCAAATTTTGGACTTGTGAGGACTGGGGCTTGAGTTAAGGCTGATTTAATGCCCTCAAATGCTTGCTTGGCCTCTAGAGACCACTTTACCTTGGCGTCTTTCTTGAGCATGTTGTTTAGCATTCTTATTAGCTCAGCCAAGTTTGGAATAAACCTCCTTAGGAAATTGATTTTCCCAAGGAATGCTTGCAATTCTTTTATATTTCTAGGATATGGGATTTGCAATATGGCTTGGATCCTTTCCGGATCAATTCTAATACCATCCTTTGAGATGATATGTCCAAGTAATTTGCCTTCTTCAAGGCCGAAGAGAGACTTCTTGGGATTCAACGAAATGCCATATTTCCTACATGTGATGAATATTTGCCTTAGGTGTTTGAGCTGCTCTTTATCAGATTTGGAGAAAGGGGTTAAGTCATCAAGGTAGACAACTAGGAAATCATGGATTTCCTTGGTGAATGCAATGTCCATTTCCCTTTGAAAGGTGGCACGAGCATTCTTTAGGCTGAAAGGCATTTTAACATACTTGAATGTTTCCCACGGTGTGGTAAATGTTGTCCTGTCTTGGTCATCCGGGTGAACAAGTATTTGGTTGAAACCTGAAAACCCATCAAGCAGGGAAATTCGTGATGACCCCACTACTCTCTGTAGAATGTGATCCATTTTGGGCAAAGGATCGTGGTCCTTTAGGGAGACTTGATTTAGATTTCTGAGATCTACACAAAGTCTGATCTCATTTGTTTTCTTTCTTGTGGGAACTAAGTTTGACACCCATTCGGAAAATCTGATGGGTGCTATGATTCCTGCCTCATACATCCTCTTTATCTCCTTCTCAACCAAGGGAAGGAGCACGAGGTTGATTCTTCTAAGTTTTTGTTTGAAAGGCTTTTGATTTGGTTTTAAGGGAATGGTGTGTTGGATTACTGAGGTATCATAGGACTTCAAGTCCTCATAACACCAAGCAAAGACATCTTGGAATTATTTGAACAAATCCACATACTTTGGTTTTTGATCAGGAGGAAAAGATTTAGACAGTTTGATCATTTTGGGCTTCTCTGCTGTCCCAATGTTGTATTCTTCTATGGCAGTGTTTATAGGCTGCATTTTTGGCTTTTTGGGCACATCATTTGCATCAAACATGTCCTCTAGTGGAGTGAGGCCAACCGGGAGAAAATTGTCTTTTAGATCAATAATATCGGCCTCTATTTTATCTATTTCCTCCAAATGCATTTGTTTCAGCTCTTCAATGTTTGAATTGTCAAATACTGTTGGGCTTAGGATCTGTCTGGCTGTTACAGCTGTTACAGCTTGCTTATTTTCATTTAATGCTTGTTGTTGTGGGTCCTCCATGGTATCCTCATCAATGTTTAGGCCTACAAATTCATGCTGTAAGGTAAGAAAATTGTATATTTGAGCATCATCCTCGAACACTTGCCAGTCTTTAATGTTATTTGGGACAGCAGGCCTATGTTTTATTTCAGCAGTGAAATGGTGATTTGGCTCAAAGGGAAGCTTGCATGTACTAGCAAAAGTGGCTAGGCTGTGAGCATGAATGTTATGATTTCTTGAAATCTTGGCAAGCTTGGATTCAGTGAATGTATCAAGTATTGCAGTGGTAGCAGTCCTATAGGCTCTTAGCCTTCTATCATTGGTAACAAAGTTGCCTTTCATTTGTTGGATTACTAAGTCTGAGTCACCTAGAATGGAAACTTTGGTAGCTCCTAAATCTTTGAGCAGCTTAAGGCCTAAGAGGAGTGCCTCATACTCAGCCATGTTGTTGGTGCATTTGAAATTCAGTCTATAAGCATGACCCTCTACATGGTTGTTATGTGTATTGTGAATCCATATTCCTGCCCCTACTCCTAACTTGTTAACAGAGCCGTCAAACTCTAAATACCATGTGATTTCTTGCTTGTGCTTAGTATTAAGAGTTTCAGTCATTTTAGGATTGGGCAGACCCGAGTCTTGTGTTTCGGGAGGTTTTTCTTGTGTGCTGGTTGCATTGGCTGTTGTGACAGTATCATGGGTATGTGCAACCGATTCTTCATTGATGTGTGCTTGTTGTACTAAAGCCATAGGCTTATCATCAGTTGGAGGACTTGTTTCATCATTAAACAAAATAAAAGAATCCATATCAGAATGGATTGAGTAAATTGGAAAGTTTTGGGGCTTTTCCTCACTGCTTACCACATACTTCATTAGTGTTTCTCTATACAATCTCTTAGGTTGCCCAAAGACTGATATAGTGGCATAAGAGAGGTCTAATTGGAGAGATCCTTGGAGTTTTGCTCCCCAAGATCTTGATAACAGCATGCCATACTTTGGTGGGATGTCAGTAACCACCACGTCCATTAGGATTGTCTTGTTGGGAAATTGGACTAAGGAGACACATAAGTCTTTGATTAAGCCTAAACACTTGACCTGACTTGAGTCAAAGGAGAATAGATCTTTGTAGGGTCTTGTGACATCAAGGTTTAGTTTCTCCATTACAGCTTTGGGCATAAGATTGTGTGAGGCACCTGAGTCAAACATAGCATTGTGCAAGACTTTGTCATGAATGTGCAAACTGACATAAAAGGGTGGAACAGATCCATATGTTGATTTTCCATTAACTTCAGGACCGAACAGCAGCTCAGGGGTATCATCTAAAACATTTACATCATCCTTGACCTCTGGCATTTGAAGTGATCTTTGAATTTGTTGCCTATACACATCATGTTTGGCAAGTTCTGAGAGGGGGATGGATATTTTAAGTTTTCCAATCTTTGCCTCTAAATTAAATGGCTTTTCCAATGGAGTCTTGGTGTTGATGACGGCAGTTTTTTCTTTTTCATTTGAATTATCAGCGATTTGCTCTTGTTTATCAACGTTATGGGAATTGATTGCTTGCGGTTTTTCAGTTTTAAGAGGGCTTTTTGGAACGCTGTTCAAGTTCTCTTTCGAGGAAGAAGGTGGCAGAGGCTAATCAACAGAAGGCCGTATGTCTGTTATGTCCTCTACAGTCACTTGGTGCGGGTTTGGGACAATTATATCAGCTGTTTTTGTTATAATAGCCTTGCCTCTAATCTGGTTGGGTTGTTTGCCCTCCTTTGGTTTAACCTTTTCGGGCACATCTATGGTTCTTGTCCTCAGCTTATACTGTTTGTGGACTTCATAAACAGCTGAATCATAACCTTGTTTAAAGTCAAAAGACTCACCAGACTTAGTCTGAAATTGATTTATCTCATGGTCATCTTGGTCTTCTTGGGTTAGAAAATTTGTTGCTCACCCTTCAAATCTATTAAGTTCATGTGAGTGTCTTCTATGGGTTCATTAGAAGTGGATGCCTCTACGTAGTTTTCTTGAAAAGGAGGTCTTATATCATGGTCTGGGCTAGACCTACCAGCGTTTGGATTTTGATTTTTCCTGAAATTCGGGTTCCTGACAGTGTTAGCTTGCTGCCCGTCCCATGATGATTTCCTCTCAACACTCTCTACTCTGTCTCCCAGCCTGTGCATGCCATTGATAATAGCATCTAGCTTTTGATCTAAGGCTGAGGGCTCTTCCTTGAAGGTGGTTCTTCTCTCAGTTCTAGCTCTGTTTCTTTTGGCAATTAAATTTGCCTCCACAGTGACAGCCACGTTTTGCATGTCTGCAAGGCTGTTAGGGGCTCTTTCTTTTAACTGGTAGGCCATATCTGGGTCGAATCCATCAGGGAATTTATACAAGGCAAGGTCAGGTGGAGGCCTTAAGTTTTGTGCGATAGCATTATAAACGCTATTGAACCTTGCGCAATAGTCCAAGACTGTTTCTTGTGGACCTCTTTTGATTGTATCATATTCAACTAGTATGTGCAAGGGGTCTTTCTTTTTCTCCCATCGGTTGATAAATGACTGGTATAAGGCTTTTGGGTCTGCTATGGAATTAGCAGGGAGTGCTCTAAACCAAGTCCTGACATCGCCTGTCAAACTTTGGACAAAAATCTTCATTCTCACACCATCATCGTCAATCTCATAGCTTTCAAAGTAATCTTGCATTTTCTTTGTATCCTGAAGGGCTGTGCAGGCACTTGTGCCATCAAAATATGTGATTTTAGTTTGGTAATCCTGAGGCATAGCTCCAGGATTAGCAGGTAATTGTAAAGGTGCATATATGTTAGCCATATTCACAGGGATAAGAGGGACAACAGGAACAACTGGGATAATAGGAGTAGTAGTGGTAGTATGTGCAGTGAATTGAGGTGTGGAAGGAGTGGATGAAGAACAAGGGGAAATAGGGGTTGAACGAAATAAAACTTTGATAGAGGTTGGGCCACAGTTTGGCTGAACTATCACAGGAGTAGAATCAGCAAAATCCTCCTTTAGCTCTAATTTCTTGAGGTTTCTTTGGATCAAATTCAGATTTTCAAAGGCAGCTGTGGGATTTGGGTTTGGATTTGACCTTGTATAACATGAATTCTTCCTGGGAGCCAGCTTCTGGCTTGTTTTTTGGGGATTTTCTAAGAATGTATGGGTTAGAAAGAAACTTTTGAAGGTCTGGTTCTTTCCCAGTGGAGCTTTCCAACTTGATTTGTGAAATTATCTGAGGATGTTCCCCAGTGGAGTCGCCATTATGTTATCACTCAGGTTGTCCTTAAGCTCCTTTAAAGGATACGGCCGAGGTAACCACAAACCAATCTTTGGATTGCAGGTCCTAGCCTACCTGCAATCAGAGAGGGCTCTCTCTTTCTGATTTAGCTTTATTGATGATGATTTTAGGCTAGTTTTTGATTTCAGGGGTTTTGTTTAAGTTTTGGTGGGAAGGATGATGCTTTCAAGTAGAGAGGCAAAGCATAGTGTGGTAAGTTTCAAACCATTGGGCATGGAGTCATGTGGTAATACTGTTGGTCTGTTTTCTTGGTCACAAGAGGAATGAGGAGCAAGGTAGCTACTCATGAAACAATACTCAAGCTAAATGGAGATGGATTGAAGGCTAAGGAATGAGAGGCAACAAAGAATCTCTCAATCAGGTTAGCAGAGGGAAGATGAATGAGCTCTATCTAGGAGCAGCTAAGAATTCTTAGATAACAGTCATTCATATGTGAAATAGATCAAACATGAGCCACAAAAGAATTCATATTTATGCCTAAATCAAGAGGAAAACATTAAAAAGCCACAGAAACTGAGCATAGAGTGCAGCGAAGCAAATTCTAAACTAATCCTTTGTTCTGTGACTTGAGCGTATATGAAATTGAAATAACAGAGGTTAGGAACACTTATTGATTCATATATCAGCACAAGAATTCCATCATTCACTCTTTGGAACCATTAACAACACATCAAACAGTCCATTCTCCAAGCTTGTAAGCAGTCTTTGATTATAGAAAATATTAGATATACAGTGCGAGTCACTCATCGAGTACATTAACCAACCACCACCCTTCAAACAGTGCAGAGGGTGGTATATAAAGAAAAATAGCTACAGACCTCCCTTGAAAAGGTGTCAAGGGGGAAAATAACTCAAAAATATCTCTCAAAACAGATCAAAGAGATCTGTACAGTCATTGTCACTGAAACTAATCTATGATGGAAATAAATGCATAAAACATATTAAAACAGCTGCGCTGGGGCAGATGGCACCTCAAGTCATGTAAACAAGGGTTGCGCATGAGGTCGCAACCTCTAAAATGAGTGTAGAGAGGTCTTTGAGTCATGTGCTGGCCTTATGGCCATAACTATAAGTTTGGGAGCCATAACGGCTTAATGATGCTTTGCTGAATCTGCTGGGGCCCTTCTGTTTTCATCTGCTTCGGAAGATTTTGGCTGATACTCTCTGCCGCTTCCCTGATACTCTTTGCCACTTCCAGATATTTCTTGGTTTCAAAAGTGCTCTAAATTGTCACATCATCTCATTAGTGGCCGTTATTTGGCCCAAGTACCTGCTGCGAGGCGCTTTGTTACTTCTGGGTGGTTATCGGCCCTTGGCCGACTCAAAATGCTTTGGCAACACTTAAAATCACGAACTGGATGAGTAAACGTTCATTGAAGGCCTGCCAAGGCGAAAACCCTTCGTTTGGAGCTAATCTGGGCCTGGGGTGATCGAAATTGATTAAAGAATAACTCTGTTCCCTTGACGAAGAGGCGCGCGCGACATATATATGAATAATATGAAAAATAGCCCCTTTTTCTTTATAATAGGCAAAATGCCCATTTTACAAGCAAAAATCGCGAAAAATATGGGTGGGCGCGACACTGTACATTAGATTAAATGCTGGCCATTGGATCCGACGCGGGCCGATCCAATGGCTGGCGCTAAATCGCATCAGGGCGGACCATTGGTCCCAACACATAAAACCTCCGATGGAGCGATATAGCTTGCGGACCCGAAATGCCTTTGCAAGCCCTTTATTATTTTGAAATCGGGTCCGGCCCGGGCTTTCGGCAATGCAACACAGAGTAAACACATCTTATCACCCGACCTCCGACAGCGATATCGCATCGGAGGGAGGGCACATGCCTTGAGACTTAGCCATTTTCGCTTATAATATGCCACTGCCCCCTCCCGATAGCGATATCGCATCGGAGGGGGACCAAATAGATCCTTTTCTCATCGGAGCATGCATTTTATTAAAATGCAAAGGAAAAATGAATTCGGAGGGGTAGCCTTTGGTGTTTCGGATGGATTCTAAGGCATCAGAAGGGGTCCGATAGCCAAAAAGGGAGAATTTTATCATTTTTTGAAGGTTTTTCATGGTTTTTGTATTCTTATGCCTTGGAAGGAGTCCAAAGGCACTTGGGAGGATTTCAATGGATTTGAGAAGGATTTTAGGCCTTTAAAAGGGTTTGTGCCTTGGAAAAGGTAGAAACAAGGCCAAAAAGATGGTTTTTTATACATATGAAGGGAATTTATGCTTTGTGAAGGAATCAACAAGCATTAGAGGGGTTTTATGGAGTGATGAAGGGCTTTATGCATCGAAAGGAGTCCGAAATGCATCTGGAAGATGGTTAGGGGGGGCAGTGTGGGTTCTTGCTGAATTTCTGATAAACTTAGCAATTCCCAAGGATGTATATTGTTATTTTTCAACCAGGGGGAAGGGATAAGTATACAGGGGAGTTATATACATAGTTTTAGTAGGGGAAAGGGAAATAGTTATGGAGTTACATAATAAAGTTAGTAGTGAATATGATAATGATGAGAAAGAGTGCTAAGAATGATGTCTTAGGCTATCAATGGGGGAAAATGACTGATAGAAGAAGTGTGAACATTCCTTGAGTGAAGCAGATCTCCACCAAGACAAATGATATGGAGAATGATGAATCTAAGAGGTATCAAGCAGATCTTGACCTCTTTAGGGGAAGTTAGTGAGTGATTTGGGGAAAGAGGAAGAAGGGGAAGTTAGTCATGCCTCGCTTGAAGTCCTCCAACTGAACAACTGCCTTCAACTTGTGATATGATAGATATAACACTTGACAATATGAAATGGATCATAAGCCATGATTATGTAACCACAAAGCTACCTACCCGACCTACTCACCTAGCATTTTCTCTTCTTTTGGTTTGGGTGCACTTGAACTAGCATACCCAGCTTTTCATTCTTTCTTGTTGCTTGTGCTCCTATCTACTTCTACACTTATTTCAGCCAGGGGCTCAGATTAAGCTGTTGAGCACCCTTGTTTCTCTACCTAACTACAAATCTGCCAGGATTAAGCTGTTTGGACAGATGTTCATTCTCTATATTCTACAACATGAAATTGAAACCCAGGGAAGCCAAGATTAAGCTGTTTGGCCTTCCCATGCTTGAAAACTGATCAAAATGGATTACTCATCAAGACTGGAACAAAGAAGTGGCATTTAGATTAGCTCACTTTCACGGATACTTCTCTGGCCATCTGTATCAAATATGGAGCATTGCAACAAGCAAAGTATGACATATTTGGCATGTAAAAATGTCGATCATGAAAGATGATTAACCTGCTGCAGCAGGAGGCTAACAGTAGGAAGCCTTTCTCTTCTTTTGCCTTATTCATTTTTCACTTTTTCAAACTTTTTTCACTTTTTTCATTTTTGTAACTTGTGCATAGCACTTATTCATTTTAGAGGCGGAAGAGAGATCCTGACTTTTTGAGAGTAGAAGAGATTCTTCCAACAGAGAAGTAGTTTATTATACCTCTAAGGTTCCTATTAATATTTCCCCCCTCAATTTACTCTACTTGACTGAGCTAACAAGGGTTAACTCAAAAGAAACTGACTAGAGTAGGTGACGCTAGTTAGCGCACGAGAATTATGTTTTCACCAAGGTTCACTTCGAACAGTATTTATTTTCGAACGACCCAGCATGGAGTAAAAGTAACATGTTATTCATACAGAGGCAAGATGACAAATAACCAAGTAGTGATAGCAGCACAAGGCCTCTTGTACTTTACCCAACTTGCTTCAAGAGTCATACATTGTTTCATGAAAAACTATTCTATGAAGCAAAACAAGAGAAGTAACAGAGAACAATGCAAAGAAAGAGTTGAAGCAAAAGCAAAAGTAAAGAAAGTAAGTAAACAAGCAAGCATGAAAACAAACAAACAAACAAAGCAAGTAGGAAAAAAGCATGCAAGCAAGCTGATTGAAAGAAAACACTACTCCTACTCCTAAGCTAACAGTGCATGGGTCACCTCAAGTGAAGTGATACTTCCAATCTATCCACCAGTGCATTGGTTGACCCATGTTGGTGAAGGCATGGTTCATGAACAAGACGGTTTTGTGAACCAAAAAACAAGAAATATATAACAGTGAAGATAACCACACTTCGATCTTACAAGCGACCATAGAACAAAGATGAGTGAATGTTCATAACATGCATTCTATGGTGCTACCATGATGTGGTGCTACACTGCATGTGGATGTTTAGTGAATGCATTCTCTTGAGTGTGACATGAAAGAAAACGTCAGAAAGCTAGGCCATTTGTGATGTTCATGTGTTCTTGCTCGAGTGTAAGAAGTTGAATCTGGGTGTTTGGTTGATCTTCTATGCAAAGCATAAAGTGATGAGGAGCCTTGATTGTTTCAAAAATTTACTGACTAGAAGTGAAACCAACCTAAGGACAACGAGGGCCTTACATAACCATAAGTTCGGGCTGAAGTGCCTTGATAGTCTGGGGGGTTTCGACTTCATTGACAGATACATCATCGTAGACTAGTGTCTTGGATAGATTAAAAATGGTTGAATCAACATCATGATCAGATGAGGAAGTGAATAGATCATGACAACCAAGATCAGAAAATTCAAGATGTTTGTCGGCATCCCCATGATTTGATGAATCGGGGAGAGGGTTAGATGGGAAGAAAATATGTTCACCCTCTGTGTTTTCAAGGAAGATAGATGACAGATTGAATTGTTTTTCCGAGGAATATGTGTCCTTTCCGCACTCTAATGACAGACTGACATCCAACGTACCTAGTGAGTTATCGCAAGTAGAAGCATCCGGAAATGAGTTTTCATAGGTGAAATCAGCAGTGGCAGAATCACAAGGGATGTCAGGATGAAGCAGATGAGATGAGGCTAGAAGGGAGTCATCCTTCACCGTGGGCTCTTCTTTAGATTCCCACACACACTCATCATGAATGATGGCACAGGTTGGCTACATAACACCAACTCCATCAACAACTTGATCCTTGTTCAAAATAAGTGAGGAGTCCAGAATGGTACAACACAAGATAGTACAATCCAAAGGATCAATAAAACACAAGGATGGAGGTCGAGGAAATGAGTTCATGTGAGAACCAACAGGATTGCTAGCTAAATCTACACAAATCTCAAGAGAAGGTGGGTGGGAGGTTGTGATAGTTCAACTGAGGTGTGTGCATGATCTCCCACATCACTCTGTGGTGGTGGAGTTGTTTGATGAGGTGAAGGTAGATAGTCACTTGTGACAGCAACTGTTCTTGCCTCTAATTGTACAACTCCATCACTGAAGTGTGCTGAGTGAGGTTCGGATATGTGAAGAAGATACTCATATCTCCCATTAAGAAATTCCCAATCAATATCATCTTCTTGGAATCGGTATGCACAATTACAAAAGCATGTGTGAAACTGTTTAATGGATTCATCGGGTGCTTTTCATAATTTCATAATACCTTTGTTGAGTGCTTTACAGTCATTGTGAATGAAATAATGGTCTATCTCTGTGACCATATGAGAAGGAGAACGAATAGATTTTTCAGGCAGCGTGGCACACCAGTGCATTGGGTGCCCTCGAAGAGTGTAGATGAATAGCATATCACTCATGTATTCTTCAAAGATTCCATGCCTTTCGCATGAGCCTACAATGTTGATCACAGGCCTAACCAAGGCTACATAGCCTCCACCATCAAATGTTTTATGATACAAGGTATCTGAGAGCCTTTTTAGAATCATGAAATTGTTTCCATAAGACATACATTCTGGAAGAGCAACTCAGTAGTTAGTCATGATAGATGTGAAGAGATTCAAAATAGATGCAAGGACTCAGCTTGTCATCTGGCCCTCCTTCTAGTGCAAAAATTTTGACGGTGTTGGAACTGCCAACATGTAAAGGGATATCTCTGGTAAGAAGTCCCAATCATACCTCAGACCGTTTGGTGTAGGATTCCCAGCAGTGGGTTGTGTTAGGGCCTAGATTGACCTCAGGCTGAAGGAAGGCAATCCTAGGATAACCACAAACCAAGCTTTACCTGGTAGCTAGCCCTACCAGGTCAGGAAAGCACTCTCTCCTTATGAATCTTAGTTAAGATGACTAGATCATGAATCAATATTTTATGCTAGGTATAGTAGCTTAGGGGGTTTTGATTGAATTTTTTGGTTTTTGTGCTGGATCAGATGGAGCTAAGCAATTTGGGTCTGGGAAATTAGGTTAGAGTATAGGGTGTTTTATGGGGCAGGGTAGGTATAGTCTTTTACACTTGAAATTGAGTGAGGTGAGAGTTATAAGACTAGTGAGGAGCTAAGGAGGGCATGTAAAGATCATGTATCCTTCTCAAACAATAGAAAACATAGAATATTGAATGGCTTCCCAAGGCAGAGCACTGTAAACAATGAATTCTACCTATCTATCTTGATATCATTCAACTAGAAGTAATGAATTATATTGTGGCATACATAAAACATGTGAAAAATTGATAACAAAAGAAGAAAAAATGCAAAAGCACAATCCCACAAGTATCTCATAAACATAGTTGCAATTCCTATTAATTACCTTGCCAACTGCTTACAAATGATGTACAATATTGTTTAGAGCATCCAAGTGTATCCAACCCTTGTAAATGAGGAAGAAAATACATAGTATAGACAACCAAACCACTTATCCTAACCATTCGGGTCCGAATCCATGAGAAGAGGGGCTGTTACAACCATTTCCAAACATGGACCTGGAATATAGACAGTCAAACTACTTGCCTCTATAAGCATGGAAACTGATTCATTAGCCTCAAAACCACATATAACTAATGAATCTACCCTCTAACACTATTTTACCATCATAATTACACACTATGTCATTAATTACATCATAAAAACAACCTTGAGGAGAGAGAAAGTGAATCCATAGTGAAAACAGGCGAAATTTTGGATTTCTGGACAAATTGGTCAAAAGTGCAGTGCCACTGGTCAAAAGCGTAGCACCGCTTTCCACCCACTTTTGGAAGCCTTCCCCTTAGCCAAATTTAGCCCATGATGGCTCATTGGGAATTTCTTCCAGTATAGTTTCTGGAACAACTTGAATTTTTGCATTTGGAGGTCATTTGCTCGCTCAAATCTGAAATCTCCCTAGACAGCTTTTGTGTGTCCAAAAAGAAGCAGAAAGGTCATTTTTTGATATTTTTTGGACCTTTTGGTGGGCTAATTTTTCTCCAAAACTTCTAAATTTTTTAGGGATGGATGCTCTCATCATGTTGAATCCAAATATATAAAATTTTCCTCCATCAGATGCTCCAGGAAAAAGCACAGCGCCCGTGGCACTACACTTCTGGGCCAGTTTTCTGTGTTGAAAGTTGCAAAATTTTAAAAATGCAAAAAAATCATCAAAACTTGCCCAATTTTGGCATGGGATACCACCATCATCTGCTTTGATGGGCTAGAAAGGCTTCAGCTAATATCATCAACTTATCTTGCTTCATTTTTCTCTTTAAAGCTTTCCTCAACCTAGCTTTAAGCTTCTTGATCCTCATGTTACAGATTTTGTTGCGGGTCATGTAATGGTAAGCCATGTGGTGAAGCATATTCTTATCCTTGTTGGCCTTCTCAATCAGCCCTTCAATATGTATGTTGACCCTCTCAATCCATGTTTCCCTATCATTCTCAATCTCTTGCTCAATAGAAGTCAACTTGACATGAGCCTCCTTGGCCTTTTGCCTATTTTCTTTGATCATTTGCAGCTCCTTGAAGACTTGCTTGTCACTCAATTGTTTGCTTTTAGGATCTAAATATCTGCTGATGAACTTACCTCTCTCTAAGTTATCTGCCAAGGATTGTATTTCAGCTTCTTGTTCCTTTATGATAATGTCTTTGACAGTTTCCGGATCCTGAGCTTCCAAGTCAATAATGTCAACTCCATGATGAGAAAAGTGTTGTTGTGGCTCCTCATGCTCAATGAGATCAAAATCTCTTTCCTCCTCATCATCAAGATCCTCTTCTTGCACATTTTCCTTTCCTTTGCCCAACCACTCAACCTACACCTTTTTTGTTGACGACGAAGGCAAAACCCCTTCCACACCTTGTGGAGCAAACGTTTGCATGTGGAGTGATGATGAAGGAAAGACCCCTTCCACACCTTATGGAGATAATACTTGCTAGCAGCTACAAAAAGTTTCCTAGTACCCCTCTTATATGTCGCAAACACTGGCACTCCAACAGTTTCAGTCTCTTTGATTTTTTCATGGCTTGAAGGTCCACCTTCTTTATGATGTATTGATGAAAATATTTGTGGGCCTTTGAACATCTCATCAGTAATAAAAGTCTCCCATGGCATGTTAAGGAGGCTCAAGTGGTGAAGAACAATGATTTCGATCAAAGAGTAATGGTAAATTCTATTCAACTGTTGGGGGTATGGCTTCTATGTACAATATGTGCCATCTTCTCAATGTTTCTAAACATGAAGTAAGGGAGATTCATCATCTTTACTCTAGTGAAATGCATGAGAAGTCTAATGTGATAGGCATACAACCAAGGGAACCTACCTTCACAAGTGGAGTACTTGACAATGATTTACATCAATGGGGCATACTTGTCTTCCAAAAACTTGAAGGGGAATACTCTCTTCATTTGGTCTCTGTATCTAGCCTTGATGTAAGGCTCATACTACTCCTTATCAATATCCTGACCTTTGTACCAATTTTCACCCACATCTAGAATTCCTTTAGCCTCTGAGATGACAGTTGGTGATATGGTGAAGGTTATTCTGACAAGGGTTACTTCATTACTGTGTAAATAAGTCACAAATATCCTAGCAAACTCATGATGAAAATGGAATCTTTCTATCATTTCACAAAAATTAAAGCATGCATGGTGTTTAAAGCAAGAAATGGCAAGTGGGCAAGCTTGTAACTCCCTCAAACTAGTGGGCTCTTATCTAATAATTCTTCCTCCTTTATGAGGCTGACTCTGTTGCTTATGTCTCTCCATGGAAGTATCACTGAGTGTCTCTTCCTCATAGTCATATTCACTATCTCTTTCCATTGTTTTTCTGTGGTTGTTAACACTTATGGTTTTATATGGACAATGATGGGATAGGGTGGAGGAATGAAATGAACAGAGTGAAGATGAAGGAATATGTGAGAGTATGATATGTGCACAAGTTTTTAGGGATGAGTAGGGTTTTAGGGAGAGTGAGTAGGGTTTGTAGGGTTGATGGAGAGTGTAAGTAGGAATTTAGGGAAAATGTATGAGGGGAATGGGATTTAGGAAATAATGGCAAGTAGATAGGGTAAATAAAACACTAGTGAAATGAGGAAAACTAGGGTTTTATATTTCAAAATGCAAAACACCAAACTTCACAAACAAAACCCTAAAACATAAGATATGATAAATGTACTTACATGTAAGAGAGAGAAATTGAAGATTTTGAGGTGAATTTGGTAGTTTTGGAATGATTTGGGTGATTTGGGGCTTGGCTGGGCAGAAGCACAGTGCCACTCTGAAAGCGCAGTGCCTGTGTAAAATTGCATATGGAAATGCTGCCAGGTGCACAACGCCAACTCAAAAATGTAGTGCCCTCCTCAAAAGCGCAGTGCCACCCAAATTTTTCCAAAAAACATAGTGACTCACTTGTATTTGCCCAATAATGGTTGAAATAGATCCTTAGCTCTCCTTTTGGCATTTTGAACTTCAAAACTAACACAATGAAATGATAAATAGAAGGATGGATTTATATAGCTTTCACTTTTTGATTTTTTATTGGTGAAAACTCACTTTTATAATGTCTATCTGCTTTTTCCAATACTCTTTTTTTTTTTTAATGTTTGGTTTCTTTGCTTTGATAGGTGGACTGATGCTCAAATTCTTTTGATTTTTTGCAGTGGTAGTACTTTGGCAACATCACCAGATTTCCAGTAGCATGGAACCATTATTACATATGATAACATTAAAATTACATCAAATTTAAAGATAAAATACAAATGCTCTGTTTTCACCTCAAAACTAGTTTTGAGGTGAGAACTTCATTAAGCTTACAAATTAACAAATTATGAATTTTCTGATCATTATTGACCTTCTCATGTCTTTGCTAACCATTATTAGCAATAATCACTTAATTTTAACCATGTTGGAAACCCTAAGACCTAATGAGACCAAACCATAGGATTTAATAAAATGAGCTGCAGAAATGAACATAAATCATGATTGAAAAAGTATGAAAGGAGGTTAGCAGCAACATATCATAAAGGAAAAAATAAAGTAAACCCTACCATCAGTGAATCCATGACCTAATGGAATGCAACCTCATCAGAATGAGACTCCTACTATGAAATGCAAAAGAGAAGATTTTGATCATTGATGGCAGTGTGAAGACACTGACACTAACAAGTCATATGGTAATGACTTGACCATGATGTCACATAGAAGAAAGTAAGATAACTCTGTCAGTAGCAAGAGTGTGACCACTGTAGTTAGTCAAGGAAGGTGTATGAGAGGTTCTAACATAGGTGGGTTGAGATGAGGGTGAAGGTGAGTTCCAGGTTGAAAGGGATCAATCCCAACTCCACTAGGAACACACAACACATAGGACATACGCAGCTTCCGGCAAATAAGTCCACTCAAATGTGGTAGTCACAACATACAAGGTAAGATAACACGTACAACACTCATGGATCATTCCAAATGAGTGCAACAATTGTTATAGCAAGGTTCATGTGAAAGGTCTGTCTAATGTCTGGAAGAGCAGTCGATATGGACGGGACAACATTAATAGCATATAAAACAAATTTCCATTAATAGATGACACATTACAACAAATGAATCAGTTCAGATGTAGAACATAGGTTAAAGCAACATGCATTACAAGTGTTAAAGATCAATCTTACAATAGATACAATACATGTGTGAAAACGTGTTGGCTCTTATTATATAGATATGTGTAAGTTCCAATCATACAATACATCCATGTAAATGCACTAGCCCCAACAATGGAATGTTACAGTGACATCCACCTACTCCTCCAAAGAGATGAACTAGCTCTATGCAGTGGAGAAGCCAAGGCATGTTACAATAATGTCGAAGCTCTTTCCAAGATAGTCTTATTAGAAGCTTGGCTGACAAAAAGCCCTTATAATAGGTTACAAGGGACTATTTATAGCAAAGAGTGGGGTGACCCTTGACATTTCCCTTTGTGACAGTTCAACTACCCTCATGACTCTTCACCTACTCTATGACTTTTACATCCAACTATTGACACTTGACTTACACTTGACCTGACTCAACATTATAATGCACATGTACTCATGTGAGACAACATGGCTTGATCAAGCCATGCAAGACATCACTGACACTAGGTCCACTATCATGAGACCAACTCTTTGACATGCTTGTGATGGTGGAGGTGGTGAGTTGATTCCAAGCTTGGTCATCCGTGATGGCGTGCATGCACCTCATGGTGACATCTTGCTAAAGAAAACTCTTATCTTCGTTGCAACTAATGCATTTCTTCAACTCCTTCATCCAACTCATCTGCTAACATGCACATGGTCTTCTTGGGTTTGGTTGAACTGGAAACACAATGATGCATAGTATCTATGATTGTCTTCAAGTATGTGCTAGTGGTCATGCGCATCAACTTGGTGAAGTACATGTTCAACTCTAGTTGGACTTGCTTCTTGTCTTTGCCTTGGTGAGTGTGTTGAATGGGTTGGATCCAATGTGTGTGCACAATGAAATGGATGTTGTTGAATCCCTTGCATGTGATCGACAACATCGCTCACCATGTCTACTTCATGCCAGTTGCTGGGATGGATCTTTAACTTGTACGGGTGCAGTTTCATTTGTGAGTGTATGTTACTCCCACTATTGTTCTTGTTCCTATTGCAACTCATTCTTCTATCTATGTAGGTTCATGTTCTTCCTTGAGTTTCCACTTCAACACATGAAACTCCTTCTTTGTTCCATTCCCTATCTTCACGTGATCTTCATGTAGTGTCGTCACCTAATACCCTAAGTATCCAAAGTTGCTTTCATCATCAGTGGATCTTCTTGAGCTTGCAAATTTGTTCTACATCTATGTTGCTAACAACCTTCCTCTTGCATTCATTGCATCCTTTGCATTCACTGCATTTGTTGCGTTCACTGCATTCAGTATGCCTACCTTTAGTTGTTGTTCATGATGTCGACGTTGTCATATCTTGATGTCCTTGTCTATGAACAACTTGATCTCTTCGTGAGAAGGCAAGCTCATAGACATTTGATCGGTTGCATCTCCAGGTGTGCTTTGGATAGTGTCTTCGACTCTGCTCTCTTGGAAGCCATTGTACCTGCACTCCTAAGAGGCAGATGAACATCCACAATACTTGGATACATGGCAACACTCATGGCAAGCAATATGTCAGTCGAAAACCATAATGAACTTGAAAACTGACTTGCAACATACCCGTGTGATTGATCATGAAGGTTACATAATTTCGGCTGGGAGGTCAGGAGACCGACTACCATGAATGAAAAAGGCACAGTTTGGGCTACTGGAAAATTGACTGACTGCTAGAACTGAGCAATGCACAATCCAATATGGCTCCTGACTATTGGGATTGCGCAATGCGCAATCTCAACTGGTAATGGCTACAGGCTTAGTGACCGCATTGCATAATTTTCTTGGCTAGTAGTCACGGTCCCTTAGGATTACACAAAGCAAGCCTAGCGAATAGCTGCTAGGCAGAAATGCACTTTTTTGGAGAGGAAGGTAGAGCCTTCCTTCTTAGGATTATGCAATGTTGTCTTGGTGAGGCAGAGTCCGAGCCAAGGTTGGCCATACTTGCCGATGGGAAACTGAAAGTGAATGTGAGTGTGAATGCATGTTGATACTAAGTGTAAGAAATAAGTAAATGATCATGCATGCAAATGGTGAATGAAAGATTCACAAAAAGGGACAACATGCATGTGGGTGAGACGAGTCACCGGATCGACAATCGTTAGTGAAAAATAGTTTCATGCATGCTACAATAGTGAGATGTTGATGAAAACTGAAATGGTGTTAGGACAAGCTAATATACATGTAAGCAATAGTAAGCGTTCAAAGAAGTCAAGCAAATAGTAATAATACAAGTAAAGACACAAAAAGAGACAGAAATGCAACACAAGGCATGGGAAGCGGGGTTACCCTAAAAGTGTTGAGTTGGATGTGCTGACTGCACCTAGATGTGATGTGGGATGTCAGAGCTACAAGGCTGATGTGAGGAATGAACTCTGCAACATCTGATTGATGAGTTTTCATAACATCGAGGTTGTGATGTGCATGCCACAAATCTAGGGAAAGCAACACTTGGCAAGAGGTTTCCGAAATGATCCTTGCATGTAACCTCCAACTACTAAACATAGATCCCTAAAACAAGGGATGCCTTTCCATGCTTCCTCGGGAGAAGCAACCCGTGAATGCAAGTTTGTTTTGCTCGGTCCTGGAGGGAACTGGTCAACTCAGCTACACATGCAAAAGGTTGTGCGACTGCTTGAAGGAAATGTGCACTTCTGGCTGGGAGCTAGGCTGACTACCCAGGAGATTTTCACAATTCCTAGTCAAGGTAGATGACTACTACCTAAATTTGTGAAAATTTTGGGCTGAACATCCCTGCTGGGGAAAATTACACAATTCCTGCTGGGAGTGTCGACTGGCAGAATTGACCAATATTAGAGCCTAGCAGGCTGCCAGACATGATTGCACAATTTCTGGAGGGAAGGTTGGTTTCCCTCCAGAAATGTGCAATTTTCTTGATGAAGCTTCTCAGCGTGCAGCTGGACCAAGTCCATGTGAATGGCCTGCGAGGGGAATGGATAAAGCTATGATCGATAGGCTACTTTTGTGCAAGCAGAACATTGAAGCTTGTGAACTTCATGAAGCGAGGCAAGATGCTGTGAAAAGTTGGAAGGGAGGCTCCAAATGAAGCTAAGGTAAAATTGTGGAGGGTGGTTGTAGCCACTACAACACTATCTTAACATTCATAATGTCTAATTCATTTTTTGTTACTTTTTGAGAGAGAAAAAATTGTTGCACTTGGTCTCTTAAATCTGATATATCATGTTGTGTTTCTTCCTCTTCTTCATGCACCATAGAAGATATTTCTTGTTGCTTACTAGTGTTGGACGTAGCCTAAAATGGCCTAGATTTTGATGAAGACTTCACATTTTGGAGAGTGGAGTGTGAAGTAAAGGATGAAATGGAGTGCAAAGTGGACTGTATAGTGGAATAGTGGAGCACAAAGGTGGACAACATAGTAGATATACCACAGGCTATGTGGGCTTTGGAGCGGGTCGAAGCCCCTCCCGTTTTGTAAAATAATACTATTTTGTAAATGATGAAGGGTTTTTTTACCATAGTGGCTTGTATTAGGGGAGTCGATGGTATATGGACCATGTTGCTGCAATGATATATCCCTCAATGTAATAGTATATATAGGGATGAATAAATTAGGAGTAATCATCTTCAAATCACATCATATATTGAATGGTTGTATGTTTGTGAATTATGATTTGGGCAAGAAGGTGAGGCTCTACAATTAAATGCTTAGAGGCCTGAAATCCACAACTTAGTATGCAGGCCAAGAACTATTTGTTTTACAAATTCTCTATTAAAAGTAATAATTCTAATGTGGATGTAGTCCCAGATTGGGATGAACCACGGTAAAACTTGTGTCTTCATGTGTTTATTTTCTTATCTCCTGTTGTAGCATATCATTTTATTATTGTTGCACTTTATTTCAGTACAGTGAAGTTTTATGGATGTAAATGATATGTCTTAAGTGATGAATGTGATGTGGCAAAGTAATGTATGAATGCAAAGTAATTTATGAATGTTAAGTACAAGGAAACACAAAAAAACAACATCTCTACATAGCTCAAGGCTGCATAAACCTCATTCTACATCCTCCCATAGTCACTTCAGGTAAGAATGCGATCTGCTTGCATTTCATTTCCGAAAGGGCTAGTTATTGAGGGTTTTGTTGGCACAAAATAAAATATCAAACCCGGGTCAACAAAACCATTTGATGGAATAGGTTGGACTAACCTCGGTTCGATATTTTACTCCGCACCAATGAAACCCACAATCATTGGCCCTTTCATAAATGACTTGAAAGAAGATCGCAGTCTCACCCAATGTGACTATGGGAGAATGTAGAACCAGGTTTCTACAACCTTGAGGGATGTGGATATGTGGTGTTTTCATGTTTTACGATAATTAACATTCATAAATTACTTTTCATTCATACATTGCTTCGCCACATTACATTCATCACTTAAAACATATCATATACATCCATAAAACTTCATTTTACTAAAATAAAGTGCAGTTATAATAAACTACTATGCTACAAGAGGTAATAAGAAAATAAAAACATGAAGACAAGTTTTATTGTGGTTCATCCTAATGTAGGACTACACCTAGAAGAATTGTTTCTTATAATAGAGAATTTGTACAAAGAATATTTCTTGGCCTGTGCACTTAGCCGTAGGTAGTCCGCACACTCAACTATAGACTTCAAGCCTCTACACACTCAGCTACAGAGCCTCGCCTTCTTGCCCAAACCACAATTCACAAATATACAACTATTCAATACATGATGTGATGCGAAGATGACTACTCTCTTCTTCATTATTCATCCCTATATATACTATTACATTGAGGGTTATATCATCAGAATACCATGGTCCATATACTATGGACTCCCTAACAAAGGCTACTATAGTCCAAAACCCTTCATCATTTACAAAATAGTATTATTTCACAAAAAGGGAGGGGCTTTGATCCACTCTGAATCCCACATATCGTGTGGTCTATCTACTGTGTGGTCCACCTTGGCACTCTATTGCTCCACTTCGCGGTCCACTTCACACTCTTCTACATCCTTTACTTAACACTCTAGTCCCCAAAATGTGGAGTCTTCATCAAAATCTAGGCCAAGTTGGGTTGTGCCCAATAGGCCTTGAACACTGACATGTGACTCGTCGCAAGTCACTAATCTTCTTTGCCTTTGATTTTGGTTGTGTTGTTGTTGTATGCTTGGTTGAACTGTTGTAGGGTTTCTATCACTTGCTTGTCCTTGATGCATTCTTCCTCCCATAGTGCCTCTGTAACATGTTTTGCATCATTCTATACTAATTTTCTTTCCCTCGGTCGAAGCTCCTGAATCTTCTCATCTAATACATGCGATAACCATAGGGCCTCATCTTTCCACTGATGAGTCCTCTCTATCAAAATCAGCCCCTCCTTCTTTAGTTCCTCAATGTTTCTCTCGAGGGCCTTACTCTCATTGATCTTAATGAGAATTTGTGAGATTGGTAAGGTCTTCGCATATGCCAAAATCTCTTCTAATTGTTGTTGCTTCTGTCGCATCTCTTCCTGCAATTTCTGTACATTTGGATCTTCCTGCAGTGAAATCCAAATTTGCAAAATTTCATCTACCAATTTCCCACAGTTTGGCAATGATGTGGAGATACTGGCCATCACATTCTTAAGGACAGTCTCCCTTTGATCTCTCAATTCCTATGGCGTAGTTGTCTACAACTTTATTTACAGCTCCCTAATCTAGATTTCATAATTGAATTGTACTACTGAATTTTTTTCCTTGTACCCTATCACTGTAAGGTCAGGCTTTGCAACCTTGTCTTTTGTTGGCTCTTCTTCTCATACATCAAGGTCCTAAATATCTTTGCACATTTTTTCCACTACCTCATTGAGCTTCTCATGTTTTTACACTACTTGATCCATTTCTTGGAACACCTGCTCAAGCTTCTACCTCAATGTAACTCACTCTTTTTCCACCTGTATATTCAACTACAATGTATATTTTTCCATAGGTTTAACTCCTCTATAATCTCCAAGTGTAGTTTGTGTATTCTTAGCAACGACACCCCTGCAATGTTCATGTTGACTTGCTTCCATTCTTTCTTTTGCCTGTTGTTGTAGTTCGGAAGGGTCAAACAGTAAGGCTCCTACAAGTATTTGTGCCAACCTTTCTACAAGCATAGGTTCTATATTCCTTTCTGATCAAACCCTTTCCTCTATCTCTATGGGTTTTCCAAATGTTAGTGCCAAAAAATTTAATTTTGTGATCCTCTCCAACACACCTGTAAAATGTGTATCGTAGCAATCTTCTACTCTATTCGAGGATTCAACTTTCACCTCCTAAATCCTATCTCCAATATACTCGACGTCCCCATGAGTAAGGACCATTGGTTTGATGTCTTTCATCTTATCCACTTTCTACTTCTTTTTTATCTTGTGGAAGCCTCATCCTAGGCCTTCCTCTTCTCCACTGTAGTTTTTCATGTTTCTGCCTTTTCTATCTCCTTGGTCTACTAATCTCCCTTAGGAGGATCTTGCTGACCCTCGTCATGTTTCTCTTCTTCCTCAGACTCATGTTCATCTTACTCTTTGTCCTTGTCTTTCCCACTTGCTTCGCCATGCTATGAAGTGTTCTCCTCTTCTTATCTTGCACTATCTCCTTCTCCCTCCGGCGGAGTCATCCATTCGATCAGCCATTTCTATATCTACACCACAAGATCGTCTTCAGTCACCATATATGGAAAGACATTCCATTTCATATTTGTATCCCTGCATGCATGTATGTACACTTTGTGAAATTCTTCTTTGAACTTCGCCACAGAGCTATACTGCTCGTACAAGCTCGATGAAAGTCTAGGATGTTGGTTCACTAGCATGTGTAAATCCATGTGGTAAAGTATAACAAATGTTTAGTTTTCTTTTGCACACGAAGCCTTGGTGGTAAACCACAAAGAAGCATACCTCATAGCTTTAATGGTATATGTAGGCACATAAGCGAACTACGATTCCTCTAACCTCTCCATGCCAACATAGCAATAATTAAAATCAACCAAGCATAATGGATATTTGTACCTTTCTCCTCGACCTCATGGTAGGCATCTGGGAACTCCTTTCATAGGTATCCAGTTCAGGTATATGAAACCTTGTTAGCACACTACGTGGCTAGTGACAACACTGATGTAGATACTTCATTCACACGAAATTGCCTTATAATATTCTCATCCGATATGTGCATCGTGAAGCAAACTTATTGGCCACTGATCACATTTATGTCATAACCTCTCTTTCCTTTAATAAAAAATAAATAAAATTCTTCATACTTTCTGCTATAGCATTGTCTTGATCCTTTCCAATGAACTCCTCCTTACGACTCCTCCCTTGATAGGGTAATCTTGTGAACCTCCATAATAGCACAAGGTCTATAGGGATATTAATCCCCATCCATAAATTTCCATCATGCACCAGCATGAGAAATTGCCTCACACAAGTTGTGCTCCCCGCACATCTACCAAAGTGTGGCACGTTCAACATATTTAGTAGGCATGACCACACCAACTCGTCCCCCCATTGTTGTGGCTCTAGCCTCATCATTCTGATGTTTGGTTAGTGTAATTGCTTCAAATAATGTTTTGGTGTAAACTTGGGTTACCTCTTCCTGTCATTAAAATCATAATTCACGAAATTGTGTTGCAGAATTTTTGCTAAAACTTCTCCTTTAAAGGGTACTTATTCCGGAAACAAGGGTGTAAATGTGCCATACTTCGCATCTTTTGATTCTTTTACAGGTTTAGCATTTTATTTCCTCAGTGGGATGTATGGTGGTAGTAGTGATAAAAATACTGCACCATCTACCTCTGTCAGTATCTCCTCCACTTATTCTACACTGTCTTTGATGTGTTTTTAAAAAAATTATATATTACAGAGCAATGGAACACATAAAATATTGCATAAATATAAACACAGAAAATAGATAAAATAAGAGAGACACAGATATACGTGGTTCACCCAATTTGGGCTACGTCCATGGAGAAACAGCTAGTCTTTCACTTTATATTATCTAACAAAATGAAGAGATACAACCTACAATAGATCCACTGTAACTCGCTCTTCAATCTCACATAGTCTCCTCTCTCTTTCTCGCTCAGAATACACATCTACATAGCCGAAATACAATTCCCTCATATATAGTGAGGGGCTACCTTCTAAGGAGAAAACCCTAAATTAAAAATAACTTCTATGGTCAGATTTTCGCCTAATGAATGACCCAGATTGACTATGAAATTACAACATTTTAAAAGGAAAATTATCATCTATTTTTAGCTTCAGGGGCACTGCCCCCGATCCCGCATCAACGCCCCTCATACCCCCCTTGCAGTGCAAATAACTGGTGACAATGTCAACTTGGGTCCAATGTGGCGATAATTTTGAATAAAGAGGACAATTAGGCTCCACACCCAACAATGTTCAAGTTGTTGTTGATGTTTGTGGGTGTCTTATCTTGTTTCTTCTTTCTTCTCACTCCCTTAGTCAATTTCTCTCTCATGGATCTTCTCTATTTCTACGGTGAGGGTGTTGCGGTTGATGCTACTATGGGCATCTCAGTTAATGCTATAGGCATATGAACTACTTCCATGACTCTAGATAATCCCTCCTAACAAAAAATTCGCACAATTTCTTCCCAAGATCACTCATACAAGATATACAGCAAAAATATGTACACTTCTTCAGACTATCAACACTCAAGCTCTCAATTCAGAAAAGTTCTTAATCTAGGAAGAAGGTGGCTATTTATAATAATTTTTAAATTCGAACCCCATAATTATATTTGATTTTGTCTAGATTGCATTTAGATTTACCCATTAATTGCATATATATCCTTAAATTTTTCCACTCAGTCCTCATAGATGCAACTTTTTGTGTATTTTCCCCTTTTAATTTTCATATTTCTATTTTTCATCAAACTTCAACACATTCCACATTGTCATGCATATCCCATCTTAGGTCACAGCTCCTACGAGATTCGACAAAATTCAGAGTGTAGTGAAGGAACTTCCTATGTTGAAGCAATCTAAAACATAGTTTATAGTCTAGTGCCCTCTTTCAACTCTAGGTGGCACTAAGTCTTTCCTCCTTTCTTCCTTAAAGAAAAGTTGTAGGGGCAGGGTTGTCCCTACACAACTTCAGCCTGCTGCCATTTACTTTTCCCTGAATCAATTCTCCATTTACCTTTGATAACTAAACTGCGCCTCCATCAGTAATATACTTGATAACATATGGGTGTTTTCTAGGTAAATAATCTCTCTAGATAGAGATGATCACTCTAGCCCAATGAATAGGTCTAGCAACTGAAGTGATAATCTACTAGACACTTTCCTAAGTAGCTATTGAAAAGAGACACGAAGAAGATGACCTACCTCGTTCTGATTCTATCTTGACCTCCTTTGTTGAAGGCCTTGAATCACTCATGTACCAGCACAAGATATCAAGACACAACAAGGCATGAAAATACCAACATATTCAAAACAAACTTACTTAAATGATCAAGGAATGTTAAGCTAAATGATACATGAGCATACACATTTAGAGAAAATGAACCAATAGTTATATATTAATATAAAATAAGGGGAAGCATACAACCAAGCCTTGATGTTGATAGGATCTCCTTGAATGAACATCCAAATCTAAACTAAGCTCTCGAAGCACTCCTTCTCCAAGCCAAATTAATAGCATATAGGCACTATCTTAGCATAAGGGTGAAAATAAGCATATACCAACAGACAAACCATTTGGGAATGGGAGAGGATGAATATATAGGTTGGGAAAGAGAGTTAGGATCTCTCAAAAGATAGGAGTAGGCCCTCATCTCAAGTAGGTATATCATAGGGATAAGTCCAAGAGGCCAATTTGGGAGAACTCAGCCTCATTTAAGCCGAACAACCTCTAGCTTGCTCCTCTGGAAGCTTCTAGATCACGAAGCTTCTCATCCTCTTTGGGAAAATTTCTTTTTTGGATCATCACAGGTATACAAGAGAACAAAGCGATGCCATCACGGGTCAAGTATAACACAACAGGCGACCATTGCAATTTTTAGTCTCATAAGAGTGATGATTATCAAATTAGGGTTTAAGAGCTATTTCCTTCAGGGGAAGCTCAAGGCATTTTCCTATTAATGTATTAGGGAGGATCTGAGCTGCATATATGAAGGAGTACATTGCATAATGGTCATGTTTCGGGAACTTTAGGGTATGTCACACGGCAGTGTGGGAGGTGTGAAAAATATTGTGTAATATATGCCCCCTAAAGCATGAATGAAGAACAAGGAGTGATGGTATTCCTTACAAGCTATTGCAAGGATGAGAACAAACACTATCACGAGACTTAGAAATCAAGGATGCATATACATATACATATATGATGTCAAAACATGAATCCACAATATGGCCGCAACCATCCAGATAGAAAGGACTATGTGAAAAGATCCATGGTATGGGCACAACCATCCAATATAGAAGGATCACTATAAATGAAAAGTCCCGCAGTATGGTCACAACCATATGTATAGAAGAAGCATGTGTACAATCATAAATAACACATAACTCCACGGAGCCTAAGTCATATTAGACAAGACTCAGGGTCTTGCACTCCATCCCAAACCGATCAAAGTATGAAATATAACATGTGAATGAATGTGTGAAATTCGAACATGCTAGAAAACTGCCTGATTACTGACCAATGATGTGGATTGTTAACAAGCACGAGAGAAACCACCAATAATGAAAATGGCTATTGCGGTACAATAATACAATCCATGAATGTTAAAATGAAGCTGATGTTGAACACTCATGGAATCACCCGATCGAAGGTCATTAGTGAAAAACTATCATCAGATGCGAAGAATTGGCATTAAGGCATGCAAGATCCAAGGTACTGAAAGGGATTTTCTAAGTCATCTTCCTAGATAATGAGTTGAAGTCGATAGGAAGTGACCTGTCGCTGGAGGTTCGTAATGATTCACTCATCATCGACATGAAATGAGGAATAAAGTGGAATGAAATGAGTAGGATCCAAGAATGTAGCAAAGAGTCAAACAATTTATGGGTAATAGACCGTAGATAGCACTTCCCTTGAACATATCTGTGACATGACTTCAGAGTGTGGTAGCATTTGACTCAACATAGGACCAAGGGTCATAATGACGAAGTGGAATAATCAAATGAGAGGCAAAATGGATCACCCAAACCTAGAAGGAAAAGTGACAGAGAGAGGATATCCCAGACCTGACACGAGATACAGATGAGCGTCATGTTCAAGAGCAACATGCTACCTATACAAGAGATCTTTCACTTTCACCTTTTCCCCCACTTCTTCTAGAGAGTACCTCTTTATTTATACACAATATTGAAGAGGATACCATATGCTTGTCATATAAGTCCATCTTTCAGATGAATGCATCCTAGTAAGTTTTACGAGTCGTAGGAAGGAGAAGCTCGGGCTTGTAATGGTAACAAGTCTTTCATCATTTAATTTTTACGAACTGACAGAAGAGAAACGCGGTGTGTTTTTCATATTTAAAGAGTTTGAAAAAGAGATGAAAAAGGAAACTCCATCAGGTCCCTTGTCATAATTTGTCTCTCAAATTTGAAAAGGAAGAAAACAATATTCAAGAGAACCTCTTGACCATATCGACCAAGGTGTACCTTTTTCGTAAATAGTCAATCCCAACCAGAAAAAGGGGTAAACATATACTGAGATTATTTCAATTCATTTACTTTAATGAGTTTGAAATGACAAGTACTCGACAACCGTTTCGTATTTCAAGAGTCAGAAAAGAGCTGAAAGATGACTCTTCTTGGAGGAAAGAGTGGTATAAAAGGATAACAACTAGTTCTGATGGTGATGGAATTTCTCAAAACATGTAATGATCAAGATGTTGGATAATAAGGCCACTTATCATAGATGTTCAGAAGGCAAAGGTAAAACAACCAAGTGAAAGTATATGATTGGCCAAAGAGATGGTGACAATGAAATGAACAAACCAAGGATCATTTGGAAAAAACCAGCTGAAAAAATGGAAATCACAAGATGTGAAGTGGGAATGGTTTCATTTTTACACAAACTTGAAACATGGGAAACTATGCTTGAGGATGCTTGAAGATGGTTTCATTTTTCACAAGCTTGAAAAAAAAATAAACTTTGCTTGGGTTTGGTTTCATTTTTACACAATCTTGAAACAAAGATAAACTATGCTTGAGTTTGATGTCATTTTTACACAAGCTTGAAACAAAGATACACTATGCTTGAGATATGTTTGCATGCCCCCAGCATAATGACTCAATTCAAGGTGCATGCCCCCCAAGCATCATTTCATTCACCTAAGTATACTACTGGTTACTAACAGGTAGATGGAATGAAGGTTCACTTATGAGATCAAGTGAGAGACTCAACTTGGATTTTACGAGATCTAATCAAAGACTTAAATTGGAAAGGATTTGTTTAATTTTTTAATGTGCTTGACATGGGAAAAGAACCATGCTCATGACACCTTGTTTCATTTTTTAAAGAGCTTGACACAAGTAAAATAAATCTGCTCATGGAGACCTATTTCATTTTTAACGAGGTTGGAATAGTAAAAGAACTATCCTCATGGTCCGTGTTTCATTTTCTAAGGACCCTGACACAAGGCAAAGAATTCTACTCTATTTTTCTTGTTTCATTTTTTAACGAGCTTGACATAGGATAAGGAACTCTGCTCCAAATCCCTTGTTTAATTTTTTAAGGAGCTTGACATAGGATATGGAACTCTGCTCAAAATCCTTTATCATAGATCAAAAGAGGCCATGGCTTCCAAGAGGTTCTCATAAGATGGGAGAACAACACTCTAGAAGGGATATAGGTCCAGGGATCCAAATGAAAAATCGGGCTCCAATGCCCCCAGTACTTGGTGTACTACATCACCTACTAGATCATTAGTAGATTTGGGCATGGAATAGGTTGCTACATAATTAACTTGTGGTGAGGATGATATTGCTTGCATATAAGAACCATTTAGGGATGGTGGTTGATTAGGAGCTGATTTAGGACCAATGAATGTAAGTTTATCAATGACCACAATGTTTCCTTCATGCAGGAAACACATCACTCAAAAGAGAGAAGAAACAAGAGCTCCCATGACACAAACATAGTCACGACCAAGAAGTAGATTAAAATCTAAAGGGCCTCGGACAACCATCACATCTATATAGACAATCTTTCCTCCCAAAGGAACAAGAAACTTAGGAAGGATCCCTAATGGTTGACTGGTTCCTATGTTAAATGATAACATATTTTAAATGACGAGGACAAGTTAAGGAGAACCTAAAGCTTTCCAAGCAGTTGATTACAACATACTAATAGATGCTCCCTCCTCTATGACTGTGCTAGGTATGACCATATGGTAAGCCTATACTGTAATATGGAAAGGAACATAAGACGATATCCTGCTAGTCGACTCCAATCAAAAGAAGTGACCAAACTACTAGGAGCGGGTGTCATAAGAATGTGAGAGTTGTCCTCTTGCTCTATGGGAATAGGAGAAATACTCTCATGCACCTCAAGAACAAGAGAATTTATCTCTAATTCATTCAAAACTGAAGAAACCGGAAGAACTTGAGCAATATGAGGTTCACTCTCTACCAGAAAGGTACAGTTAACTGAAAGTGGAGTCAAGTCAACTGTTTTCTCAACTAATGGTTGATTGTGAATAGACTCACAAGATTCACTTTTAGAGAGAGTGGGATTGACCAAAGGTGACTTTTGATCAATCACTGGATCAACTAGTGAAGGATGAGGGGAAATATTTTGATACCTAGTCAGAAGACAATGTTGAGAAGCTGTAATGTTTTCAAACACTTTGGAAGCTTCATCAATAAGAGGAAAAAGGTGAATGGGATGATTACCTTCACACAACTTACAGGGAAATTTGACTTTTCCCTTTTTCCCATAGGCTTTACTGTTACTAGTTGAAGGTTTATCACCAGCATGATCACCAGAGGAGCATGACGAAGGTCAATGTGAACCTATGAACCACACTTCTAAGACCTTAGGGATACCAGGAATTCTGACGAAGGTGGTCAGCCTTACATAACATGTAAGGTAATTTTACTTTATGGGGTTGGTTGAAAGAATTTTCTTCATTAGTTGCATTGGTAACAATAGTTGTTTGGTAGCCCCTTTCTTATTTTTCTTCTTCTTCTTCTTCATCCTCCTCTTCTTCTTAGATCCATGGGTAGTATAATCCAGAATTTCACCAGGCAAAGAGGAAGAACGAGGTGAAGAAATAGGCGAAGATGCTGAGGGGTCAATTTTACAATCAACATGAAGTTGATGTTGTTTAGGTGGAGGAGAACTTGGTTAAAAATAAGTTTGGACACTCAAAACCACTGAGGTTGAAAACAACCAAACTGGTAGACCAATGGTCAATCCAGGAAGGGACAATGCTTCCATATACGGAGAAATAGTATTTCCAAAAGAAGTAAAAGAACTAGGATTCCCGTTAGAGGGGTTTCCTTGACTGGTAAACTCAGGAATTGTTGCCATTGGTATCAACCCAAGATCTACTAAGGAGTATTTCCACATGAAGGATGTTGTTCGACGGTCAATTAATTTTTAGAATTTCAAAAAAAAAGTTTTCCTTTTCATGTTTTAAGAGTCAAGAAAAGGACGAAAAGGTGACTCTAGTCACTTTAGTTGGTCTAGTGAGCTTGAAAGGACAAGTACTCAATGATCTTTTCAAGTTTAAAGAGTGAGGAAATATCGAAATGACCACTCACGATACTCTAGGCAAATGGGATTACCAAGTAACCATGAACTGCAATATACACCTTAGAAAATAAATTTACTAAGGACTTGACATACGTGTAGGCAATCTCCCTTAATGCTGTTTTCAGTGTATCACATTTACAGGGCGGCAGACTCAGCTTCCTATGGATAATTTTTTGCAACCTATGAGGGTATCCCTTTATATACTCGATGGTATAGGGAGCACAAGTCCGTGCTAGCACTATCTAATGGAAGAGTATTGTGAATGATAGCTGCTAAGTTTTATAGACGTCGGAACACGTCTCTAGCCTAGATCAATAAGTATGAGCATTAATGTTTCAAATTCTCCTTAGATTAATTTATAGATTTTAAAGTTGATCTTGAAATTATGTTTCGGTTTCAAGGCCTTAAAACAATGTTGCCTGAACACCTAAGATTGTAGGAATTTACATGGTAAGTTCATCAGATAGAACACCAAAGGACACCGCTCACAAATAAATCATAGATCAATACACCAATATTCTTGACGTGGTTAAAACACTCAAAGAGGGAAACAGTCCATGGCTTGAGCCAATGGGGCCACTTCAGGCAATTTATTAATAAAATAAAGAAAATTTACATAAGCTTCTCTCATGAACGTTCACCTTACAAATGACCCTCCATGCTCTTTAAATAGATATCATGGACCAATCGAGTGTTAAGCCATAGATCAAGTGTCGATAATACTGAGGAGAGAATGAATCATCATATCACTTCATGTCTAGAACATATCATTACCATCGGATTCTAAGTTACAAAAATACATAGTAAAGAAACACACTTTACCTAACTCTACACTAGACCAAGTTATACTTAACTATTTCCTATGTGTCGGAATATCCTAACATCCCCCCTTAAGAGAAACTTGGGATAGGATTGAATTATTTACAAATATGACACAATAGGAGAAGGATGGAGGAATTAGAGCCTATCCCCCATTAGTGACAACTTCCTGAACTCCAACCATAAATCGAAGTTTATTAAACTTCACCTCCATGAGAGCCTTTGTAAATATGTCTGCAACTTGATCATCTGTGGAACAATATTGCACTTCAAGAACATGATCATGAATGAGATTTCTAATGAAGTGCATGTTTAGTTCAATGTGTTTGTTGCACTGATGTTGGACTCAATCTTTGCATAGTTGAATGGAACTTTGATTATCACACCAAAGTGTAGTCAGATGTTGCTGCTAAATGCCAAACTCAGATAGCATCTGACGAAGCCACATGGCTTCCTTACTAGCTTCTACAGTGCCATGATACTTTGCTACTGCTGAAGAAATAGAAATGGCACTTTGTTTCTTAAAAGCCCATGTAATAGGTCCAAAACCAAGAGTGAAGACATAACCTACAGTAAACTTCCTATGATCAGGGTCAACATCCCAATTAGAATAATTGAAACCAACCAATAGAGGAGAAGCTTCTGCACTATAATGAATCCCAAACTGAACTGTACCTCAAATGTAACGAAGTATTCTTTTAGTTGCTTTCCAATAACTTTCACGGGGGTTTTGTGTAAAATAAGAAATAAGGCCAACCAGAAAGGAAATGTCAGGACGGGTATGGGTCAAATACAAAAGTTTTCCTACAGGCTGACGGTATAAGGTAGCATCAACTTCAAGTGAAGTACAAGTGACTAAAAGTTTGTCTCCTGACTGAAAGGGAGAAGGGGTTGGTTTACAGTCTTCCATGTGAAAGTGGCATAAAATATCATAGGCATACTTGGGCTGGGAAAGGGAAATACCTTCCTTTGATTGCAAGACTTGAAGACCAAGAATATAATGCAAGTTTCCTAAGTCTGTCATTTCAAACTACTTTTTAAGGCTGGACTTCACATGGCTTATAAGGTTTAGATCACTACCAGTAAGGATAAGATCATCAACATAAATAACAAGAATGATAAGAGACTTACCCACTTTCTTGGTGTAGACAGTATTGTCAAATGACACCTTGAAAAGCCAGTATCTAAAAGAAAGCTATCCATTTTTGAATACCAAGCCCGAGGGGCTTGCTTGAGACCATAAAGGGACTTCTTAAGCTGACATACAAGGCTAGAGTCAGTTTGTATAAAGCTAGGAGATTTTTCCATATAGATTTCTTCATACAAGTCCCCATGTAAGAAGGTAGATTTAACATCCATCTAATGGACTTCCCGTTTGAAAGAGGCAGCAATGGAAAGAACAAGGAAGATAGAGTTCATTTTGGAAATATGGGAGAAGGTTTCAGTATAGCCAATGCCTTCAACTTGTGAAAAACCCTTAGCAACAAGATGCGATTTATGTTTATCAACTTTTCCATTTGGTCCAAACTTGGTTCTGTAAACCCATTCCATCTAACAAGTTTTCGTCACTTTGGAAGAGGAACACGATCCCATGTATCATTTTCCAATAATGAACGATATTATTCATTCATAGTTGCATCTCAATCTAGATGGCCTAAAGCTCCTACAAAGGTGTCAGGGTCATAATTCATTGAAGCTTCAGCCAATAAGGAAGAGGCTCTATCGAACTTAGAACATGTACATCACTGATCTATAGGATCACCTGCAAGAGCACTTGCTACATCCCGAGTAGTATGAACCCATTTTGGATGCTGAGGAGCTAAAGGAGGATCCTAAGAAGGTGGGGGGGGATTGTCATCCTCGTTGTCATCATTTGAAGAAGAAATATTTTCAAAAGTAGAAGGGATAGAAAGAGGTGGAACATCCACCGAACTAGGCTCGTAGGCTGATATATTTTCAACAAACTTTACATCTCTTCTAATAATAACATTTTTGGACTTAAGTGGAATAAGTCTATATCCTTTGACATCTTCAGAATAGCAAAAAAAATACATTTTTCACTCTTAGGTTCTAAAGCTTTATGTTTCTCATCTGGAATATGGGCCCATGCTTCACTTCCAAAAACACGAAAGTGACTTACATCTCGTTTAATTCAGCTCCATGCTTCTTCTAGAGTGATATTCTTTAAACTTTAGTAGGAGTGTGATTTACTATGTAATTTGCACAGTTAATTTCTTTTGCCCAAAAATTACGACTAAGTCCTTTAGATTGAAGCATACAAGTAGCCATTTCCTTTAAGTTGTGATTCTTCCTTTTAGCTACACCATTTTGTTGTGGATTATATGGACCAGTATTTGCATTTGAATTCCATGCTCGGTACAAAAGTTGATGAATTTGTTTTTAACATATTCTCTGCCATTATCAAATCTTAGATTAAGAATTTGATGTCGAGATTGTTTCTCAACAAATGCCTTAAAGTGCAAGAACATGTTAAATACTTCACTCTTGAGTTTTAAGAAGAATACCCAAGTGCGTCTAGAGAAATAATCAATGAAAGTTAAGAAATACTTGTAGCCAGAGAATATAACAACTAGAAGTGGACCACATAAATCACTATGCACAAGTTGTAAAGGGGTTGAGGCATGCCAAGAGGCACATTTTTCAAAACTATCCCGATGATGTTTTCCATGTACACATCCGAAACAAATACCATCTCTACAAGATACCCTAGGAAGACCTGTCACCATATTTTCTTTACATAGATTTTGAAGGGAGAGATAGTTTAAGTGACCGAATCGCTCATGCCAAAGTTTGCTCACGTCATCATTATGAGCAAAAAATACCAAGGGAAGAGTTGATGACCCAAAGTTGTTAAACTTATACAACCTTGTAGAATCATCATCAATGACAGTAGCTAAAATATGTCTATGATTTATTACTTCCTTAATTACAACATCGTGAGGTGTAAATTCAATGGTTTTACCTTTACCTGAATGATTTATCTAATATACAGATAGAAGGTTGTAGGATAAGGCTAGAACATATAATACATCATTAAATTGACCATTGTCTAGATGAACAGTTCCAATCCCTATTGTTATACTCCTATACCAATAGTTGTCATATTTCATGATTGACTTGTTGAGCTCTGTAATATGTTCATTCCTTTCCTTGTTGCAAAGGTTTTCCATATTATCAAAAAATCAAAAATGTAAAAAATGTAAAGAGGGTATGCCATAAAAGAAAAATCAAAGGGTAAAAAAAGAATAAAATGGTCAAAAAAGTGAAAGAAATGAACCCCAAACAAAAATAGACCAGGAAAGTGTGCAAGTCCAAAATGCCACTACTTTTTATTTTCTATAATAAACATTGTGTGCAGCTTGTTAATTTATGCCACAACTGATGAATGACCAAACTGCTTAATCTTGGCTAGTTCATATTTAAATTTCTTGTTTTAGAGATAGAGAATAACCAAACTGTTTAATCTTGGCAGATAAGTAGATAGGTAGAGTAAATAAAAAGGAGCTCAACAATTAAATCTGAGCCTCTGGAAGTAATATGTGCAGACTTAGGTAGGCTTACCATGAAAAGAAAAGGGAAGTTGAAAAGGGTTTGTCAGTCTAAGTGCACCCATGTAAAGAAGGAAAAAATGCTAGGCCCAAGTAGGCAGGGTAGGTAGATTGGTGTTGCAGAATGACACTTGTGATAGATTATGTCTCTAAATGTGTTAATCTTATTTCTATCACAAGTACAAGGTAGACATTATAATTGATGCAACTCAAGCAAGACAAGATTCAATAACTAACTCCCCTTCATACTTTTCCCTAATCATTTACTAATTTCCCCCCTAAAATATTAAGAATATGTTCTTAATATTATTCATAAAACCACTCCTTCCATTTCATAAAGTTTTCCTAAGTAAAATCATATTTTACTTAGGAATAATGCACCATGTCACTTAAAAAACCCCTTTCTTATCTCTAGCCTAAGTTTGAATATAGGCATAAAATGTTTTAACTTAGCGCTTTATTATTTCATTTCATATGAACTTCTAACTATTATTATATAAATCCCGAAAACATTGACCCATTCCCCGTATTATTTAATTATGTAAAACCCCGACATTTGGTATAATTTTCCGCCCCGATGGTATATAGACATTATATAATAAACAAAGATTAATAGGTTTATTTTAAACTTGTTAAATCTTACCATCAAACACGGAGTTGATTAACCACCTGGGTTGATTAATAACCAAATCCGTGAACGAATAAAATGGTGGCCAAAACATTTAAAAAACACTGTTTATTATGACTGGGCCCGCACAGTTAACTCCCCGCCAAGTCACCTACCCGTCCGCCATCCGATCCCCGCTTGCTCATCAGATGATCCACATCAATATCGTGACCCCCTGACCGATGAACGTTAACTCGCGAGGGCCCGATGGTTTTCTGCTGTACCACTACCACGTGTTGCCCATCTGGGGTCCTCACTCCCTCCCATACAATACCACCTGACCCCCAAAAGCAGTGCGGAGTAAACCACTTACCACCCTTTGTTGACATCATGCCACATCATCCGTTGACGTCATCCGCCACATCATCTAATGACATCATCTGTCCTCCATTGACGTCATCCGCCATACTACTCACATCATCCGCCCAATGAAAAAAAATCCTGCCAAACTTTGTTTTGTCAAATAAAACCGATAAAGCACCATTTTTGCTACAATTTGCTGCATACCACGCTCTCGTGCAAAAAACGATCTGCTTCAGTTTCTCGACCACCTCCTGGCTAGAAAGACGATAGTGCGAGCTCTGCAGCCTGCCATTCAACCTGCATTGTGCAGTATTCCTCTGTAACACAGTTTGCACCAACACCGAGGGACTTCCAAGCTTGTAGAAGAGAGAAATAAAGAGATATATAGGGATATTTGCTCCCCTAACCAGTGGACCTTCAGAGACATGAATTTCCAGAGAAAAGCGGTGAGAAGACACATTAGCAGTTTTGATTTACCAGAACATGATGGACAAAGATGAACAGGCTAAGCAGGTCAAAGTGTATCAGATCATAGTTAAAGAGTATCAGTTACAGACAGGCAGCCAACACAGAAGTGACCGAAGAAAGACAGTTGTAAGCCAAATCCTAGGGTCTGCCTCGAGCACATTCAACAAAAACAGGACCAGCACAACATCAGTACATCTTTTCCCTATTTTCAAGGCTAGCTGTTTCTATTTCTTGTAAACTAATTTTAGTTATCCTAGATATTATCTCACAGCTGTTATGAGATATTTGTTGTATAATTTGTCACATAAATACCCCCTCCATTAGAGTATTGAGGGTGGATTCCTAGACTTAGCTGTAATATTGAATTTTTGGAATAAAGAGTTGTTGGAATCAACTGTTGTATGGCTTACTGGATGAAGAATTGAAGTAGAGGACTTGTCACAGACTTCTTGAATCAATCACCGGATCAATAAGTCCTCTATATCTTGTGTTTTAAAGTTTTCTTAGTTTATTATATCATCTGTGTTTCACAATCTGAATGATAAAGAAAAGATTTAATTTTAGAATTTGCTTGATTGCACTCTATTTTCAGTCATTATTGTTCTCTGTGTTTTCTTCAGAATTAGGATAAACAGTGAAATCTTAATTGCTCCTATTTCCCTAATTCTTTCATGTTGATTATTTGTTAAAGAATACTTCACTGCTCCTTATCAGTAATCATCCAATTTCCCTCTTTAAATAGGTTGAAGGATCCTTAACTACCCTTCACCCCATTTGAGCCCATTCCATCTGTTTCAAGTCTTTATTTGTTCCCTGTTTGACTATATTGCTCTGTGAAAACATCCTCTATTAAGAAACCAAATCTAGAAATCCATCTTCTTTGACTCCATTAGCCCAATGGACTGAACTACTTTGTTTTACCTCTCTGCTCTATTGAATCTCACCACACAAACTCAAACAAAACCCTTGAACTTCATAACTAGCCTAATACCTTTAAAAATAAAGCTAAATCATAAAGAGAGAGCTCTTTATGGATACAGATTGGCTAGATTCTATATCTAAAAGGTTGGTCTATGGTTACCTCAGCCTCCTTTCTCTTTCTTACAACTTTTTGGAAAACCTAAGTGATAACATCAATGGCGACTCCACTGGGGACCTGACTGATTTGTTTGTTACTATTGTTTACTGTATAAACTTCAGACAGAGCCTGAAGTTAGCCAGGTAGCCTTTGAAATGCTTTTTCTTTGCAATTGCAGAATTAAATGAATGCTGCTTCAGTCTATCTCTGGTCTAGTTTATGGATTGAACATCTGGTTCCAAATACTTGATTAGTTCCTATTTTAAAATAAGTCTTTAAGAAAGTTCGAAACTCCCACATATAAAACCTCTTAAAGAGACTGTTAAAGTTGTATTGTCAAATCTATTTCAAGAAAAAACCAAAAAAACACCTAGAAACATGGCTTCAGAAAGGATTCATTACACCAGATCAAATCCTGATCCAAATCCACCACTTGTGTTTGAAAATCCTAATCTGATTCCTAGGATTCTTAGAAGACAAGAGAGCCAAGAAAATTCTACCAGTTCTCGGCCTCTATACAGATCAAGATCTTGTCATGTGAGGTGGATCTACCCTGAGGACGAACCTTTTGATGAGTATTTTGAAAACTCTTCATTTGTTACCTTTTTAGAATCTGGGTTAACCCACATAGTTCACAATCCAATATTCATTGAAAATTTGCAGATTGAATTTGTTACTTCACACCTTGACAAACATCTGCAGAACTCCATTCAATCTGAGCTTACCTCTGAAAAAACACCAAAAATTTCTGTGATTACTACAGCTTCTACAAGTTCACCATCAGTACCTCAAGCCACCCTTTCTACTCCCCCATCTACAACACACATTCCCATTGTTATCCCTACTCCTCCAGTTGTTACATCTGTTTCTGCAACCATGGAAAACCGATATACTCCCTTGCACTTACCTGCCAATCCAGGGGCTATGCCCCAAGACTATCAAAGTAAAATCACTTCTTTTGAAGGTATTGGAACTTACAGAGCTCAACAACATACCAATAAAATGACCGACTATTTTGAAAGATATGAGGTTGATGATGATTATGTTAGAATGAAAGTATTTGTTCAAAGTTTAACTGGAGATGTTAGAACATGGTTTAGAGCCCTTGTTGCAAACAGTATCAATGACCCACAAGCTATTTGTTAGACCTTCTTGAACAGATGGGAAAAGAAGAAAGATCCTCTCCACATTTTGTTAGAACATGAAAACCTAAGAAGAGGCACACAAGAAACTGTCCAAGATTGCTATACCAGATTCAATAATGTCTACAATGCTATTCCTCAAAATCTCAGACCTCCTCCAGATTTGTCCTTGATCAAGTTCCCAGATGCATTTGATTCTAATATGGCATACCAACTTAGGGAAAGAGCTCCTCTAAACTTAGAAGAGATGCAAAGTATAGCTGTCAGTGTTGAGGCCAACCTGATATCTAAATGATCTACAGCCAGAGCTAAAAGGAGGACACCTTTCAAAGAAGAACCTTCTGCCTTTGAACAAAAATTAGATGTTATTATTAAAGGAATGGATAGACTTGGAGATAGAGTAGAAAAAATCAAGAGAAAACCCCCTTGGGATGGTCAACCAGGCAATACTAGGAGAAATCCAAATTTCAGGAAGAACCAAAATCCTAACACTGGAAAAACAGGGCTCGACCAAAATATTAGGCCCCCATTTCAAGAAAATTATGCTGAAGCCTCAACTTCTGATGAACCTGTTATCCTCCTGTTGCGACAGGTGTTCATTTTTCATGATTGACATCTTTACATGCCAAATATGTCATACTTTGCATGCTGCAGTGTTCCATATTTCCAAAAAGAGGTTAAAGAAGATACTGTGAAAGTGTGCCAATCCAAATGCCACTGCTGAATTCCAATTTTGATGACTCAACCATTTTTGTCCTATAAAAGGGAGGGCCAAAAAGCTTAAACTTGGTCTCCCTAGGTTTCAATTTCCTGTCTTAGAATATAGAGAATGATATCTTTCCAAACAGTTTAATCTTGGCAGATTTGTAGATAGGTAGAGAATCAAAGGAGCGCAACTGGTTAATCTGGGCCCTTGGCAAAAATAAGTGTAGACTTAGATAGGATAACGGAAAAAAGAAAAAATTGTAAAGCTGGGTCTGCAAGTCTAAGTGCACCCAAACCAAAGAGAAGAAAAAATGTCAGGATGGTAGGCTGGGTAGGTAGTTTTTGAGGTTGCAGAATGATGATTCATGATCAATTTTGTGTTTTTAAGTGTTATATATTTTCAAATCATAGCCATGATGCATTTTTCATCTAGAGGAAGTCAAGCTGGACATAACTAACTCCCCTATTCATTTTTATTCCCCAAATCACTCACTAATCTTCCCAAAGAGGTCAAGATCTGCTTGATGCCTCTTAGTCATCATTTCCCACATCATTGGCCCTGGTGAAGATCTGCTTTACTCAAAGATTTTCATTCTTCTATTACAAAGTCCTATTCCCCCATAATGGCCTAAGGTTCCTTACCTTAGCGCTTTCTCATCATCTCCATATTAACTCCTGACTATATTATATAGCCCCCTTTCTATTTCCCCCTCCCCTACTAAATCTATATTAAATAACTCCCCTATATACATGCCCCGCCCTCTAGCACTATAGCTATGTATTTATCAGTTCTGGGACATAATAGTCCACCTGGAACTATCATGAACCCATCTACATCCTAAAAGGAGTTAGTGTGACACCTGGTCATGCTAACAACCTTTTTTCCTAACCCTAGCCCTGAAAAACCCTCTTTTCCGACCTTAACCTAAAGTTGTGTGCATAAAACATTAACCCCGCTCGTTAAACAACCCCATAACCCACATTTCCTAAGTTCTAAACCCCCCCACCGCGCCGTATAAAGATTCGCATATTCGGGCGCCCGTCCATTATGCTCCTGCCAACTCCGCGCTCTGTCCACCGTCGGATCAGGTCCTCCCCATCCGACGGCTCTCGGTGTTTTCGGAGGCACCCCACTGCTCAGTCGTTAGCTTCCAATAGCGAGGAGGTTTTTCTGCCGTACCCAAAGACACTTGTCCACTTCCTATTGCATCGGAGGGGCTCTGACGGATACAACCCCCGTACAGAAAGCGGTCTGATGAAACCGCTTTCCGCCTTCTGTACGCACGCCCCATGTCGCCTATTTGGTTCCACGTGTCTGCCAAGTCACCTTCACCACGTCATCTGCACACGTCGGCCCTCTGCCGAGTCACCCTTGCCACGTCATCGACCGTACATGCTGACATCACCCTGCTGATGTCACCCTGCCACATCATCCGTCGTACCATGGTCCCACTTGCTGACGTCATCATCAATTTTGAGGCGAAAGGCGAAAATCGTGCTTAGGAGGCCCTGATTCAAATTCCGAGGTAGTTTTTCATTTGCGATTAGCGCCTAGCGCTAATCGCGCATGGCTACGGGAAAAGGGCCGAAATGGAAAATCCCTCATTGCGCAGCCCCCAGCAAGCCTAAAAGGCACCGAATGACGTGTTTTTCTTCGCGAGGCATGCAGAAATGAACAAAAGACAATTCTAAAGAAAGCAAAGGGCCAAATAGCAGCCATTAAGTTTTGATTTGACCCGCAGCGAGAGAGAAACCAGCCCAATTCATTTGTCAAAGAGTATCAGAGGAGAGATGAAGCGGCAAAGAGTATCAGTTAATTTTTAATGGAAATCTACACTTCCCAAGGTAGGTCAGCATTAATTGGCCTCCAACAGAGTCAAGTCAGGAGGTGTAAGCCCATCCCAGCTCTCAAATCACAGTTAAAGCACTTAAAGCCACCGAACTACAATGGAGCAGAAGTCCATGCTCAATTATTACAGAAGCACTGCACCAAGCCACCAAGGACAACACATTGATTCAGTTCTGATACGGCTACCCTCAGTGCAGCTCATAGATATTTTTTGCATTTATAAGTTTAGGTTAGAGTAATCATTTACTTTCAGACCTGCTTAGGTCACAGCTGTAATAAACAATTTTGGAGAATCTTACCTATATATACCACCCACTGTATTGTTTCAAGGGTTGGTTGATTGATAACTTTTCATTAGAGACTCGCACTGTATGTCTGATACATTTCTTTAATCAAAGATTGCTGAAGAGATTGGAGGAATGACTGCCTGATCTGTTTTACTGGTCTCTAGAGACTGAATGATGGAATTATTGTGCTGCAGCATGAAGCAATAAGTGCCTCTTACCTCTGTTTTCATTTTTCACCATCCAAATAGAAAAAAGAAAGATTAGTTTAGAACTTGTTTAACTGCACTCTAGGCTCAGTTTCTACTATTTCTTTATGTTTTTTCATCTGAAATGAACTGGACATGAATATGAATTCCTTGTGGCTCATATTTACTCTTATTCACATGTGTTTGACAGCTATCTAAGGATTCTTTACTGCCCTTAGATAGAGATCATCCACTTTCCTCTGTTAAGCTGACTGAGAGATTCTTACTTGCCTCTCCTTCCTTAGCATTCTTTCCATCCTTTAAATTTGGAAAATTGTTCCATGTGCAGCTACCTTGCTCCTGATTCCTCTTGTGACCAAGAAAACGCACCAACAATCTTACATCCTTGACTCCATGCCCAATGGTTTGAAACTTTCACACCACACTTGCCTCTTTACTTGAAAACATCAATTTTCCCACCAAAACACATACAAAACACAAACAAAAAATCCCTGAACTCGATAGCTAGCCTAGAATCATCATCAACAAAGCTAAAATCATAAAGAGAGAGCCCTCTCTGACTGCAAGTGGGCTAGAACCTGCAGTCCAAAGTTGGTTTGTGGTTACCTCGGCCGTATCCCTTTACTCCGACCTGGGGGACAACCTGAGTGATAACATAATGGCGACTCCACTGGGGAACATCCTCAATTAATTTCACGAAGAAGGTTGGAAAAATCCACTGAGCAAATCGATTTTCTAATTGCTGTATATCCCTTTAAACTACAGATGAAGCCTGAATGTCAGCCAGGAAGCCTTTGAAACTGTCTCTGCTTTGCATTGACAGAAGTAAATAAAAGCTGCTTCAGTCAATCTTCATGCTAGTTTAAAGCTATACATAGCTGTTTCAAAATTTGATCAGTTCCTTGCTAATTCTAAAAAACATTCCCAAAAAAATACCAAAATAGTTCGGAAGCTGGCTCCCAAAAAGAATCCACGATACACAAGGTCAAATCCAGATCCAGACCCTCCAGCTGTTTTTGAAAATCCGAATCTAATCCCAAAGATCCTCAGGAAGCAAGAGCAAAGACAAGATTTTGCTGATTTGAGTCCTGAAGCAGCTCCTCTAAGTTGTGTTCCAACCCCTGTTAAAGTTTTATTTCGTTCAACCCCTACTTCCCCTTATTCATCATCCACATCTCAAAGTACTCCATCCACACCTCCATTCACTGCACATACTACAAAAACTACAACTGTTGTTCCAGTTACTTCAGTCACTCCTGTTATCCCTGTTATCCTGTTCGTCCCACTTATCCCTGCCAATATGGCTAATAGATATGCACCCCTACAATTGCCTGCTAATCCCGGGGCTTTACCGCAGGAGTACCAATCTAAAATTACCTATTTTGACAGCACCGGTCCTTTCACAGCCCTTCAGCATACCAAAAAGATGCAAGACTATTTTGAAAACTACGAGATAGATGATGATAGTGTGAGAATGAGAATTTTTGTTCAAAGTTTAACCGGTGATGTAAGAACTTGGTTTAGATCACTTGCTGCAAATTCCATAACTACTCCAGATGAGCTTTACCAATCCTTTACCAACAGATGGGAGAAAAAGAAAGACCCCTTGCACATACTAGCTGAATATGATACAATTAAAAGAGGTCCTCAGGAGACTGTCTTGGAGTACTGTGCAAGGTTCAACAATGTCTATAATGCAATACCGCAGAACTTAAGACCCCCACCTGACCTTGCCTTGTATAAATTTCCTGATGGATTCGATCCAGATATGGCATACTAGTTAAAAGAAAGAGCTCCTCAGACCCTTGCAGACATGCAAAATGTTGCTGTTAGCGTAGAGGCCAACCTAATTGCCAAAAGAAACAGAGCCAGAATGGAAAGAAGAACCACCTTTAAGGAAGAGCCCTCAGCCTTTGATCACAAGCTTGATGCGATTATCAGTGGCCTACAAAGGCTGGGAGAAAGAGTAGAAAATGTTGAGAAAAGATCATCATGGGAAGGGCAACAGTCCAATACCATAAGGAACCCAAATTTTAGGAAAACGCAGAACACAAATGTTGGTAGGTCAAGCCCAGACCATGACATAAGACCCCCTTTTCAAGATAATTATGTTGAAGGATCTACATCCAATGAGCAAACAGAAGACAATCATATGAATCTGATGGATCTAAAGGGTGAGCATCAGACTTTTCTAAGCCAAGAAGATCAAGATGAATATAACTTTAGTCAATTTCAGACTAAGTCTAGCGAGTCTTTTGACTTTAAACAAGGATATGATACTTCTGTGTACGAAGTACACAAACAATACAAGTTGAGAACTAGAACCATTGACATTTCTAAACCTAAAAAAATAAAGGATGGCAAACAGCCCAACAAGATTAAGAGCAAGGCTGTCACAACAGAACTAGCTGATACAACTGTCCCAAATCCGCATCAAGTAACTGTAGAAAACATTACAGAAGCGCAGTCTTCTAAAAATCAGCTTTTTCCACTTTCTTCCTCTGAGCAAAACTCGAACAACACTCCAAAAGGCCTTCCCGAAGTTGAAAAACCGCAAGTAATCAATTCCCATAACACTGATAAAAAGGAGCAAAACGTTGATAATGCAAATGAAACAGAAAAAAACTACCAGCATCAATACCAAGACTCCATTGGAGAAGCCATTTAATTTAGAGGCAGAAATAGCCAAGTTGAAGATATCCATCCCCCTCTAAGAACTTGCCAAACATGATGTATATAGGCAACAAATTCAAATATCACTTCAAATCCCAGAGAATAAGGACGATGTGAATGTCCTGGATGATACCCCTGAACTGTTGTTTGGCCCAGAAGTTAATGGAAAATCAACATATGGACCTATTCCACCCTTTTATGTCAGTTTGCATATACATGACAAAGTTCTGCACAACGCTATGTTTGACTCAGGAGCATCACACAATCTGATGCCCAAAGCAGTTATGGAAAAGTTGAACCTTGATATTACAAGACCCTACAAAGATTTGTACTCATTTGACTCAAGTCAAGTCAAGTGTTTAGGCCTCATCAAAGACTTGTGTGTCTCCTTAGTCCAATATCCCAATAAGACCATCCTCATGGACATAGTAGTGGCTGACATCCCACCAAAATATGGTATGCTCCTATCAAGATCATGGGGAGCAAAGCTCCAAGGATCCCTTCAACTAGACCTCTCCTATGCTACTATTTCAGTCTTTGGGCAACCAAAGAGACTGTACAGAGAAACCCTCATGAAGTATGTGGTGAGTAGTGAGAGTAAGCCTGAAAATTTTCCCGTTTACTAAATCCATTCTGATATGGATTCATTTATTTTGTTTAATGATAATACAAATTCTCTAACTGATGATGAGCCGTTGGCTCTAGAACAACGAGCACAAATCAATGAAGAATCGATTGCATATACCCATGAGACTGTCACAACAATTAATGCAACCAGCATGATAGAGGAAACTCCCCAAACAGAAATTTCAACTCTGCCCAATCCTAACATAGCTGAAACTCTTGGCACAAACCACAAGCAAGAAATCACATGGTATTTAGAGTTTGATGGCTCTGTCAACAAGTTGGGAGCAGGGGCAGGTGTTTGGATTCACAATACACATGACAACCATGCGGAAGGCCATGCCTACAGACTGAATTTCAAATGCACCAACAACATGGCAGAGTATGAGGCTCTGTTGTTAGGCCTTAAACTGCTCAAAGCTCTAGGAGCTGCAAAGGTGTCTATTTTAGGAGATTCTGACCTAGTCATACAGCAGATGAAAGGTAACTTTGTAACCAATGACAATAGAATGAGGGCCTATAGGACTGCTGCCACTAATATACTCAATGCATTTACTGAATTCAAACTGGCCAAAATTTCAAGAGAGCATAACATTCATGCACACAGCCTAGCCACCTTTGCTAGTACATGCAAGCTTCCTTTTGACCCAAACCATCACTTCACAGCCGAAATAAAACATAGGCCCACTGTCCCAAACAACGTGAAAGATTGGCAAGTGTTTGAAAATGATGCCCAGATCAACAATTTCCTTACCCTTGAGCATGAGTTCTCTAATGTCAACATTGACATGGATGCTATGAACGATATCCAATAGCAATCAAATGAAAACCAACAGGTTGTAACAACTACAACAGCCAAAAAAATCCTAAACCCCACTGTTTTTGACAAAACAAACATAGAACAGCTGAAACAAATACATTTGGAGGAAATTGCCAAAACAGAGGCAGAAATCATTGACCTGAAGGATAATTTTCTGCCTGCTAGCCTAACCCCATTAGAAGACATGTTTGACGCCAATGATGTTCCCAGAAAGCCAAAATTGCAACCATTGAACACTGCTATAGAAGAACACAACATTGGGACAGCAGAGAATCCCAAGATGATCAAATTGTCCAGAAATTTACCACCTGATCAAAAGCCCAAGTACGTTGATTTGTTCAAAGAATTCCAAGATGTATTTGCTTGGAGTTATGAGGATTTGAAATCCTATGACACCTCGGTGATCCAACACACAATTCCCTTAAAACCAAACCAGAAACCTTTCAAACAGAAACTTAGGAGAATTAACCCTATGCTTCTTCCCATGATTGAGAAGGAAGTAAAGAGGATGTTTGAAGTAGGCATAATAGCACCCATCCGATTTTCTGAATGGGTATCCAACCTAGTTCCTACAAGAAAAAAGACAGGTGAGATTAGACTCTGTGTAGATCTAAGAAATTTAAACCAAGTCTCCCTAAAAGACCACTATCCTTTGCCCAAAATGGACCACATCTTACAAAGAGTAGTGGGGTCATCTAGAATCTCTTTGCTAGATGGCTTTTCAGGTTTCAATCAAATACTTGTTCACCCGGATGACCAAGACAAGACAGCCTTTACCACACCCTGGGGAACATTTAAGTATGTTAAGATGCCATTCGGACTTAAAAACGCTGGTGCAACCTTTCAAAGAGCAATGGATATTGCTTTCGCCAAAGAAATACATGACTTCCTAGTTGTCTATCTTGATGACCTAACCCCTTTTTCCAAATCTGATAAAGAGCACCTCAAGCATCTTAGGAAAATTTTCATCACATGCAGGAAATATGGCATTTCCTTGAATCCAAAGAAGTCTCTATTTGGTCTTGAAGAAGGAAAATTACTCGGTCACATCATATCAAAAGATGGGATTAGAATTGATCCTGAAAGAATCCAAGCCATTCTCCAAATCCCATATCCAAGAAACATAAAAGAGTTACAAGCATTCCTTGGGAAAATCAACTTCCTAAGAAGATTTATTCCAAATCTAGCTGAACTGATACGACTGTTAAGCAATATGTTTAAAAAGGATGCCAAGGTAAAATGGTCTCTTGAAACCAAACAGGCATTTGAGAGTATCAAATCCGCCCTAACACAAACCCCTGTCCTCACCAACCCACAATTTGACAAAGATTTTATCATTTTTTCTTTTGCATCTGATCATACTATAGCTGTTGTCCTTTTGCAAAAGGATGAATAGGGAGCTGAAAAGCCAATTGCGTTTTTCAGCCGAGCCTTAAGAGATGCCCCTTTGAAGTACCCAATCATGGAAACGCAGGCCTATGCACTTGTTAAGGCCATCAAGGATTTCAGAGTGTACATTTTATATTCCCATGTGATTGCCTATGTCCCACACGTTGTTGTAAAAGAAATATTGACCCAAGAGGGATTAGAAGGCAAAAGAGGCAAATGGATAGCAAACATCCTTGAATATGACATAGAAATAAAACCAACCAAGCTGATAAAGGGACAAGGTTTAGCCAAACTGATGTCCGAAACAAACTTTCAAGCCTTAGACATTAACCAACTGGACAATGAACAAGAGCTGGCGATTCCACAGATTAGTGAGACCCTTTTGCAATCTCCCTGGTATGCTGATATATGTTTTGTACTGTTAAACCTGTTTTCTCCCCCAGGATTGTCCAGAACCAAGAAAAGATTTTTGAAAATGAAAGCTTTAAAGTTTTGTGTCATAGATGGTGCATTATTTTGGAGAAATCATGAAGGTATATTGCTTAATTGTTTAACCATGAGCGAAACTAATAATATCATGAAAGAATTCCATGCAGGTGACTGTGGAGGACATCTATATTGGAAGTCCACTGCAGATAAAATTTTAAGGGTTGGTTTTTATTGGCCCTCTCTTTTTGCAGATGTAAAGAAGTTTACCATGTCATGCCACAAATGCCAACTCTTTGAGCGCAAGAGAAAGTTGTTACCTTTGCCCCTGAAACCCATATCTACCAAGAAGCCTTTTCAACAATGGGGTCTTGACTTCATTGGAGAAATCCATCCCTCTTCCTCAGGCCAGCACAAATGGATCCTGACAGCAACCGACTATTTCACTAAGTGGGTCAAAGCCATTCCCTGCAGGCAAGCCAATGACATCGTCATTATCCAATTCCTTGAGTACAATATCCTTTCTAGATTTGGCTGCCCTGAGAAAATCATCACTGACAACGCTGCTGCCTTTAAATCCAAAAAGATGGTTAGTTTTTGCCACAAATTTCATATTACCTTGGGCCACTCTACAACCTATTACCCTCAAGGCAATGGCTTGGCCGAATCATCCAACAAGAGTCTCATCAACATCATAAAGAAAGTGCTGGAAGAGAACAAGAAGAACTGGCACAAGAAGCTGGTAAATGCCCTATGGGCAGACAGACTTTCAAGCAAGAGATCCATTGGAATGAGCCCTTATGAGCTAGTGTATGGCATGGAGGCCAGATTCCCATCATCCCTAGGCATTCCTACTATCAGATTGTTATAGGAAATTCAGGCTGAACCAAATGACATTCAAAGAAGGATTAATCAGATCATTTATCTCCAACAAACTAGAGAACAAGTTTATGACAGAGTTCAAATTCTACAAGAAAAGCTCAAAAAGATGTTTGACAAGAGAGTTAAGGCTGAGGATTTCTACATTGGTGACAAAGTTCTAAGGTGGGACTCACGAAGAGAAGACAAGGGGAAACATGCCAAGTTTGATTTTTTATGGAAGGGACCATTTGTTATTTCTGTTGTTCAGGGAAATAACACTTATTTTCTCAAGTCTGTAGGGGATTGTTCTATTGAAGAAGGCCCTGTCAATGGCCGTATGCTGAAACATTACCATGATCCCTTTTAAGGGACACAGTGCAGCTTTGTATATATCTTTTGTACGACGATATTTGTATATATCAGCACTTTGTTTTCATTTTTTTTTTAGCAAACCTATTGTCAAGGGAGCAGCAGTGAATTTTGAGAAGACACAGCCAATACAAGTGCTCCAGTTCAAAAGCTCTGTCTCTGCACTAACCTCAACAAAACAGAAAAAATGGCACAGTCACATCACAACAACGCATGGTAAAGGGAAGTTGTTGGTAATCTTCAGTCAAAGGTAGCAAAATAGACCAGTATTTCATTACATATCAGCACCCTGGTCAAAGCAAAGTAAAGCAAACATATCAGTTTTGATCCATGTTTTGAAAATGTTTCAAAGGTAATGCTCAAGCAACATTCTACATAATAGCAAGCACGTAGAAGAAAGCAGGCAGTGCTATGCATTTCACAATATTTCAGTTGAGGAGGAGGTTGTTTATATTACAGAGTTTTAATTATCTAACAGCCAGCATAAAGAAGTTCCTTCAATCTGCAGCAACCATAGAAGATCAAGACATTTTGACCTGTTGTTCTTGACTTTTCACAACGAAAAGCCATCCCCAAGTGGAGCCACTGTTAGCCTCCTGTTGCGACAGGTGTTCATTTTTCATGATTGACATCTTTACATGCCAAATATGTCATACTTTGCATGCTGCAGTGTTCCATATTTCCAAAAAGAGGTTAAAGAAGATACTGTGAAAGTGTGCCAATCCAAATGCCACTGCTGAATTCCAATTTTGATGACTCAACCATTTTTGTCCTATAAAAGGGAGGGCCAAATAGCTTAAACTTGGTCTCCCTAGGTTTCAATTTCCTGTTTTAGAATATAGAGAATGATATCTGTCCAAATAGTTTAATCTTGGCAGATTTGTAGATAGGTAGAGAATCAAAGGAGCCCAACTGCTTAATCTGGGCCCTTGGCAGAAATAAGTGTAGACTTAGATAGGATAACAGAAAAAAGAAAAATTTGTAAAGCTGGGTCTGCAAGTCTAAGTGCACCCAAACCAAAGAGAAGAAAAAATGTCAGGATGGTAGGTTGGGTAGGTAGTTTTTGAGGTTGCAGAATGATGATTCATGATCAATTTTGTGTTTCTAAGTGTTATATATTTTCAGATCACAGCCATGATGCAGTTTTCATCTGGAGGAAGTCAAGCTGGACATAACTAACTGTCCTGTTCATTTTTATTCCCCAAATCACTCACTAATCTTCCCAAAGAGGTCAAGATCTTCTTGATGCCTCTTAGTCATCATTTCCCACATCATTGGCCCTGGTGAGGATCTGCTTTACTCAATTATTTCCATTCTTCTATTACAAAGTCCTATTCCCCCATAATGGCCTAAGGTTCCTTACCTTAGCTCTTTCTTATCATCTCCATATTAACTCCTGACTATATTATATAGCCCCCTATCTATTTCCCCCTCCCCTACTAAATCTATATTAAATAAATCCCCTATATACATACCTCGCCCTCTAGCACTATAGCTATGTATTTATAGTTCTGGGACATAATAGTCCACCTGGGACTATCATGAACCCATCCGCGTCCTAAAAGGAGTTAGTCTGACACCTGGTCATGCTAACAACCTTTTTTCCTAACCCTAGCCCTGAAAAACCCTCTTTTCCGCCCTTAACCTAAAGTTGTGTGCATAAAACATTAACCCCGCTCGTTAAACAACCCCATAACCCACATTTCCTAAGTTCTAAACCCCCCCTGTCGTGCCGTATAAAGATTCACATATTCGAGCGCCCGTCCATTATGCTCCCGCCAGCTCCGCGCTCCGTCCACCGTCGGATCGGGCCCTCCCCATCCGACGGCTCTCGGCGTTTTCGGAGGCGCCCCGCTGCTCGGTCGTTAGCTTCCGATAGCGAGGTGGTTTTTCCGCCGTACCCAAAGACACTTGTCCACTTCCTATTGCATCAGAGGGGCTCTGACGGATACCACCCCCGTACAGAAAGTGGTCCGGTGAAACCGCTTTCCGCCTTCTGTATGCGCGCCCCATGTCGCCTGTCCCGTTCCACGTGTCTGCCAAGTCACCTTCACCACGTCATCTGCACACGTCGGCCCTCTGCCGAGTTACCCTTGCCACATCATCGACCATACATGATGACGTCACCCTGCTGACGTCACCCTGCCATGTCATCCGCCATACCATGGTCCCACCTGCTGACGTCATGCTGACATCATCATCAATTTTGAGGCGAAAGGCGAAAATCGTGCTTAGGAGGCCCTGATTCAAATTCCGAGGCAATTTTTCATGCGCGATTAGCGCCTAGCACTAATCGCGCATGGCTACGGGAAAAGGGCCGAAATGGAAAATCCCTCATTGCGCAGCCCCCAGCAAGCCCAAAAGGTACCGAATGGCATGTTTTTCTTCGCGAGGCATGCAGAGATGAACAAAAGACAATTCTAAAGAAAGCATAGGGCCAAACAGCAGCCATTAAGTTTTGATTTGACCTGCAGCGACAGAGAAACTAGCCCAATTCATTTGTCAAAGAGTATCAGAGGAGAGATGAAGCGGGAAAGAGTATCAGTTAGTTTTTAATGGAAATCTACAGTTCCCAAGGCAGGTCAGCATTAATTGGCCTCCAGTAGAGTCAAGTCAGGAAGTGTAAGCCCATCCCAGCTCTCAAATCACAGTTAAAGCACTTAAAGCCACCGAACTACATTGGAGCAGAAGTCCATGCTCAGTTATTATAGAAGCACTGCACCAAGCCACCAAGGACAACGCATTGATTCAGTTCTGATACGACTACCCTCAGTGCAGCTCATAGATATTTTTTACATTTATAAGTTTAGGTTAGAGTAATCATTTACTTTCAGACCTGCTTAGGTCACAGCTGTAATAAACAATTTTGGAGAATCTTACCTATATATACCACCCACTGTATTGTTTCAAGGGTTGGTTGGTTGATAACTTTTCATTAGAGACTCGCACTGTATGTCTGATACATTTCTTTAATCAAAGATTGCTGAAGAGATTGGAGGAATGACTGCCTGATCTATTTTACTAGTCTCTAAATACTGAATGATGGAATTCTTGTGCTGCAACATGAAGCAATAAGTGCCTCTTACCTCTGTTTTCATTTTTCACCATCCAAATAGCAAAAAGAAAGATTAGCTTAGAACTTGTTTAACTGCACTCTAGGCTCAGTTTCTACTATTTCTTTATGTTTTTTCATCTGAAATGAACTGGACATGAAGATGAATTCCTTGTGGCTCATATTTACTCTTATTCACATGTGTTTGACAGTTATCTAAGGATTCTTTACTGCCCTTAGATAGAGATCATCCACTTTCCTCTGTTAAGCTGACTGAGAGATTCTTAATTGCCTCTCCTTCCTTAGCATTCTTTCCATCCTTTAAATTTGGAAAATTGTTCCATGTGCAGCTACCTTGCTCCTGATTCCTCTTGTGACCAAGAAAACGCACCAGCAATCTTACATCCTTGACTCCATGCCCAATGGTTTGAAACTTTCACACCACACTTGCCTCTTTACTTGAAAACATCAATTTTCCCACCAAAACACATACAAAACACAAACAAAAAATCCCTGAACTAGATAGCTAGCCTAGAATCATCATCAACAAAGCTAAAATCGTAAAGAGAGAGCCCTCTCTGACTGCAAGTGGGCTAGAACCTGCAGTACAAAGTTGGTTTGTGGTTACCTCGGCCGTATCCCTTTACTCCGACCTGGGGGACAACCTGAGTGATAACAGAACCAATAGAAGACACTCAAATTAATTTTATGGGACTCAACAATGAACAAGAAATTTTCTTGACCCAAGAGGATCAAGAAGCTCAAATTCTTAAACAATTCCAAACTCAGTCAGGTGAATCATTTGACTTTAGGGAGGGATATGATACAACCATTTATGAAGTCCACAAACAATACAATCTGAGGAGCAGAAGAATATATGTCCCTGAAACCAATAAACAGAAAGATACCAAGCAGCCTAACAAAGGTAAGATCAGTACCCCCCCTGTACATATTCTTTCTAGAACATGTCCTAACCCTAATAACCCAATTGTTGAAGATGTATCAGATAATCAACCACCTAACAGACAACCTTCCACTTCTATTCTTTCTAAAGGAAATGTAGAAGAGCCTATAGAACTTGATTTGGAAACAGCTTCAACCCATAATCCCACTCCTAAAGAGGAGATAAACGAAGAAAATCCAGTTGTCTGAAATACAAGAACTCAGACCGAAAAACCTTTTAATCTTGAGACAGAAGTAGGAAAACTAAAGATAGCTGTTCCATTATCAGAATTAGCTAAACATGATGTCTATAGAAGTCAAATCAGCAGATCACTCAAAATTTCTATGAACGAAGATTCAGTAAATGTTTTTGATGACCAGTCTGAATTGATCTTTGGCCCTAGAGTAAATGGAAAAACAATAGAGGGAGAAGTTCCTCCTTTCTATGTAAGTTTAAGCATACATGATAAAATACTTCATAATGCCATGTTTTATTTTGGTGCTTCTCATAAATTAATGCCTAAATCTGTAATGGAGAGACTAGACCTTGACATCACCAAGCCATATGAAGACCTTTTCTCTTTTGATTAAAGTCAATTCAGATGTTTAGGTTTAATCAAAGACTTATGTGTATCACTAGTTCAATATCCTGCCAAAACCATCTTAATGCACATAGTAGTAGTTGATATTCCACCAAGTATGGCATGTTATTGTCTAGATCTTGGGGTGCAAAGCTTCAAGGATCTCTACAGTTAGACATGTCTTACACTACTATTTTAGTGTTTGGTCAACCCAAGAAACTATACAGAGAAACCTTAATGAAGTATGTAGTAAGTAGTCAAGAGAAACCTCAAAATTTCCCTATCTTCTCAGTACATTCAGATATGGATTCTTTTATCCTTTACAATGCTGAAATTGACCCCCACATGAAATAAAAATTTTAGCAGATGAACCAGATCAAATTGCAAATGAAAAGTCTAGTGTTCGAATACAAGAAATTTCTGAAATTATGAAACATCAGATAAACCAAAAGAAACTAAAAAACCAGATCTCCCTATTAAACAGATCCCTGAAACTCTAGATACTAATTATGAACATGAAATACTTTGGTACATAGAATTTGATGGTTCTATGAACAAATTAGGAGCAAGAGCAGGAGTATGGGTGTACAATCTTGAAAATAATCATGCTGAAGGCCATGCCTATAGATTAAACTTTAGATGCACTAATAATATGGCTGAATATGAAGCTCTATTGTTAGGTCTTAAACTGGTCAAGAAATTGGGAGCAACTAGAGTGTCAGTCCTAGGAGATTCTGATTTAATCATTCAACAGATAAAAGGGAAGTTCTTAATAAATGATCCTAGATTAAGAGAGTATAGAGGAACAACTACAGAGATCCTCAATACATTTCTAGAAACTCAACTTGCCAAAATCTCGAGAAAACATAACTTTCAAGCTTATAGCCTGGCAATGTTTACCAGCACCTGTAAATTACCATTTGAACCAAATCATCAATTCATAGCTGAAATTAGACACAGGGAAGCCATACCTGATAATGTAAAGAACTGGCAAGTGTTTGACAGTGATAATCAGATCAACAATTTTTTTAACCCTAGAAGAAGAATTTTCTAGCACTAACATATATGTAGATATAGTTAGTGAGTTTGATCCAACAAATCAGACAGAAACATACATTTCAACAGAAAATGCAACTCAAAGGCTTCATCCAACGAAATTTACCAAAAATGAAATACAGGATCTTAAAGAAATAGACATTGATGAGATTATTGAAGGAGAATCTGAAGTTATCAATTTGAAAGACAATCATTTGCCCAAAGGATTAACGTCTTTGGAAGATCTCTTTAATTTCAACGATATTCCAAAGAAACCCCAGATGGAACCTCTAAAAGTATACATTGAAGACTATAACATAGGAACTAAAGAAAAGCCAAAAATGGTAAAATTATCCAAATCTTTGCCCCCTGATCAAAAACTTAAGTATGTTGAACTAATCACAGAATTCTAGGATGTTTTCGCCTGGAGCTATGAAGACCTGAAATCTTATGACACCTCTATAATTCAACATAATATACCCCTCAAGGAAAATAAAAAACCATTCAAACAAAAGCTCAGAAGAATTAACCTTGTACTGCTTCCTTCAATTGAAAAAGAAATCAAACGAATGAATGATGCAGGGATAATTGCTCCAATCAGATTTTCAGAGTGGGTGTCTAATTTAGTGCCTACCAGGAAGAAGTGTAAACAAGGTTTCTTTGAAAGACAATTGCCCTTTACCTAATATGGATCATATTTTACAAAGGGTAGTAGGTGCTTCTAGGATTTCACTTTTGGATGGGTTTTCAGGTTAAAATCAGATTCTGGTTCATTCTGATGACCAGGAAAAGACTACATTTACAACACCATGGGGTACATTCAAATATGTTAAAATACCATTCAGACTTAATAATGCAGGGGCAACCTTTCAACGAGCAATGGACATAGCTTTTGCAAAAGAAATTCACGATTTTTTGGTTATATATCTAGATGACCTCACCGTGTTTTCCAAATCAGATTAGCAAGATTTAGATCATTTGAGACAAGTGTTTTTAAAATGCAGAAAATATGATATTTCATTAAACCCTAAAAAGTCTTTGTTTGGTCTAGAAGATGGCAAACTGTTAGGCCATATCATCTCCAAAGATGGCATCAGAATTGATCCTGCTAGAATAGAAGCTATTCTACAAATACCCCACCCCAGAAATGTCAAAGAACTTCAAGCTTTCCTAGGAAAGATTAACTTTTTAAGAAGATTCCTATCTAATTTAGCTGAATTAAGTAGATTTCTGAACAATATGTTAAAAAATAATTCAAAGGTTAAATGGACAGTAGAAGCCAAACAAGCATTTGAAGAAATTAAAATGGCTTTGACTAGAACACCAGTCCTTACAAGTCCAAAGTTCAATAGAGACTTCATAATTTTTTCATTTGCATCAGAACACACTATAGCAGTTATTTTACTGCAAAAAGATGGTCAAGGATGCGAAAAAACCATAGAATTTTTTAGTAAAGCACTTAGAGATGCACCTCTAAATTACAAAATCATGGAAAAACATGCTTTCGCACTTGTGAAAGCTATTAAAGACTTCAGAGTCTATATATTGTACTCCCATGCAATAGCCTATGTACCAAATGTTGTTGTCAAAGACATCCTGACTCAGGATGGAATTGAAGCCAAACGAGGTAAATGGATAGCTAATGTATTGGAGTATGATATTGAGATAAAACCTACAAAGCTTATAAAAGGACAGGGATTGGCTAAACTCATGACTGAAACAAACTTTCAAGCCCTGGATATTAATGAACTGGATATGAACAAGAGATGGTGACACCAAAAATCAGCCAGCCCTTCTTAGAATCACCTTGGTATGCTAATATAACTCATGTATTATTAAATCTGCAAGCTACTCCAGGGTTATCCAGAACAAAGAAAAGGTTTTTAAAGATGAAAGCTTCAAAATTCTGTATTTTAGATAATGCTCTCTTTTGGAAAAATCATGAAGGTATTCTATTGAATTTTTTAATAAAAGAAGAGGCTGACAAGGTTCTCAAAGAATTTCATGTAGGGCACTGTGATGGACACCTTTACTGGAAATCAATTGTAGACAAAATCCTAAGGGCTGGATTTTATTGGCCAACCTTGTTCACTGATGTAAAGAAGTTTGTCACTACTTGCCACAAATTCCAAATTTTTGAAGACAAAAGGAAATTGTTACCCTTACCCTTGAGACCAATTTCCACTGAAAAGCCCTTTCAACAATGGGGTTTGGACTTCATTGGAGAAATACACCCTCCCTCTTTTAGCCAACATAAATGGATTCTTACTGCCACAGGCTATTTCACCAAATGGATAGAAGCCATTCCTTCTAGACAAGCCAATGATACAGTGATTATAGGATTCTTAGAAACCAACATATTGTCTAGATTTAGCTGTCCTGAAAAGATCATAACCGATAATGCTGCTGCCTTTAAGTCCAAAAAAATGATAAATTTCTGTAACAAATACCATATCACTTTAGGCCATTCCACAGCCTATTACCCTCAAGGTAATGGTCTAGCTAAATCTTATAATAAAAGCTTGATTAACATTATTAAGAAATTGTTGGAAGAGAACAAGAAGAACTGGAACAAGAAACTTACAAATGCAATATGGGCAGACAAACTTACTACAAAGAGATATATTGGAACTAGCCCTTATGAGTTAGTTTATGGCATGGAGGATGTATTTCCTTCATCTTTAGGAGTTCCTGTAATGAAATTACTGCAAGAAGCTCAGGTGAAACCCAATGAAATTCAAAGGAGAATAAATCAGACCATCCATTTGTAGTAGACCAGAGAGGAAGTGCACCAAAGATCCCAAGTGTTACAAGAAAAACTCAAGAAAATACTTGATAAAAGGACCAAAGCAGAAGACTTCTACCTTCGAGACAAAGTTCTAAGATGGGATTCTAGGAGAGAAGACAAAGGAAAACATGGGAAGTTTGACTTCCTGTGGAAAGGGCCATTTATCATCTAGACATTGCAAGGGAACAATGCTTACTTTCTGAAGAGCCTCGATGGTACAGAAACAGAAGAAGGACCAGTGAGTGGTCGAATGCTGAAACATTACTTTGATCCAGCTTCTTAATGTATTCTGACTCTAACATGTACATAATATATCCTTAATAATGTCACAATTTGGATTGGATAGTAACTTGCTGCAGTTGAAGCCCGAAGAGAAGGCCCTAAGCTTCACAAGTGTGTTGTCATACATAAAATAAAGCAACCAGCAGAAGGAAATTTCAGAGCAAAGTCAGATTTATTTAGAAGGCCAACTGACCTGTTGTTCTTGACTTTCCACAAGGGAAAGCCATCCCCAAGTGGAGCCACTATTATACTCCTATTCCAATAGGTGTCATATTTCATGATTGACTTGTTGAGCTCTGTAATATGTTCATTCCTTTCCTTGTTAAAAAGGTTTTCCATATTATCAAAAAAATAAAAAATGTAAAAAATGTAAAGAGGGTATGCCCTAAAAGAAAAATCAAAGGGTAAAAAAAGAATAAAATGGTCAAAAAAGTGAAAGAAATGAACCCCAAACAAAAATAGACCAGGAAAGTGTGCAAGTACAAAATGCCACTACTTTTTATTTTCTATAATAAGCATTGTGTGCAGCTTGCTAATTTATGCAACAATTGATGAATGGCCAAACTGCTTAATCTTGGCTAGTTCATATTTGAATTTCCTATTTTAGAGATAGAGAATAAAATATGACCAAACTGTTTAATCTTGGCAGATAAGTAGATAGGTAGAGTAAATAAAAAGGAGCTCAACAGTTAAATCTGAGCCCGTGGAAGTAATAAGTGCAGACTTAGGTAGGTTTACCATGAAAAGAAAAGGGAAGTTGAAAAGGGTTTGCTAGTCTAAGTTCACCCAAGTAAAGAAAGAAAAAATGATAGGCCCAAGTAGGTAGGGTAGGTAGATTGGTGTTGCAGAATGACACTTGTGATAGATTATGTATCTAAATGTGTTAATCTTATCTCTATCACAAGTACAAGGCAGACATTATAATTGATGCAGCTCAAGAAAGACAAGATTCAATAACTAACTCCCCTTCATACTTTTCCCTAATCATTTACTAATTTCCCCCCTAAAATATTAAGAATCTGTTCTTAATATTATTCATAAAACCACTCTTTCCATTTCATAAAGTTTTCCTAAGTAAAATCCTATTTTACTTAGGAATAATGCACCATGTCACTTAAAAACCCCTTTCTTATCTCTAGCCTAAGTTTGAATATAGGCATAAAATGTTTTAACTTAGCGCTTTATTATTTCATTTCATATTAACTTCTAACTATTATTATATAAATCTCGAAAACATTAACCCATTCCTAGTATTATTTAATTATGTAAAACCTTGACATTTGGTATAATTTCCCACCCCGATGGTATATAACCATTATATAATAAACAAAGATTAATAGTTTTATTTTAAACTTGTTAAATCTTACCACCGCACATGGAGTTAATTAACCACCTGGGTTAATTAATAACCAAAACCACGAACCAATAAAATGGCGCCCGAAACATTTAAAAAACATAGTTTATTATGACCAAGCCCGCACAGTTAACTTCCCACCAAGTCACCTGCCTGTTCGCCGTCCGATCTCCACTCTCTCATTCGATGGTCCGCATCAATATCGTGACCCCCTAACCACCGAACATTAACTCGCGGGGGCCCAGTGGTTTTCTGCCATACCACTACCACATGTCGCCCATCTGAGGTGCTCGCTCCCTCCCGTCCAATACCACCTAACCACCAAAAGCGGTGGAGGGTAAACCACTTACCGCCCTTTGCTGACGTCATCTGCCACGTCATCTGTTGACGTCATCTGTCCTTTACTGATGTCATCTATCCTCTGCTGACGTCATCTGCCGTACTGCTCACGTCATCTGCCCAATGAAAAAAAATCCTACCAAACTTCATTTTGTCAAATAAAACTGATAAAACACCATTTTTGCTATAGTTTTCTGCATACCGCGCTCTCGTGCAAAAAATGATCTGCTCCAGTTTCTCGACCGCCTCCTGACCAGAAAGATGATAGCACGAGCTCTACAACCTGCCATTCAACCTGCATTGTGCGGTCTTCCTCTGTAACACAGTTTGAACCAACACCGAGGGACTTCAAAGCTCGCAGAAGAGAGAAATAAAGAGAGATACAGGGATATTTGCTCCCCTAACCAGTGGACCTTTAGAGACATGAATTTCCAAAGAAAAGCAGTGATAAGACACGTTAGCAGTTTTGATTTACCAAAACACGATGGACAGAGATGAATAAGGTAAGTAGGTCAAAGTGTATCAGATCACAGTTAAAGAGTATCAGTTACAGACAGGAAACTAGCACAGAAGTGACCGAATAAAGACAGATGCAAGCCGAATCCTAGGGCCTGCCTCTAACACATTCAACAAAAACAAGACCAGCACAATATCAGTTCATCTTTTCACTATTTTCAAGGCTCGCTATTTCTATTTCTTGTAAACTATTTTTAGTTATCCTAGATATTATCTAACAGTTGTTATGAGATATTTGTTGTATAATTTGTCGCATAAATACCCCCTCCATTAGAGTATTGAGGGTGGATTCCTAGACTTGGCTGTAATATTGAATTTTTGGAATAAAGAGTTGTTGGAATCAACTGTTGTATGCTTACTGAACGAAGAATTGAAGCAGAGGACTTGTCACAGACTTCTTGAATCAATCACTGGATCAATAAGTGTTAATGGAAATGTTCCCCTAGGGCTTTTGGGTTGAAACCCTAGAAGACTGAAAGTTGTCTATACAAAGAAACACACATTCCACACAACCATTATGCTAATATAAGCAAATTCTATGATAAGGGGTGTACCTGAGGTCCTACGTTTGAGGAGGTCCTTCCAGGGTCCAAACCCTTCTTGGAGTTCCTTTTGCTCCTTTGACCTGCAAAACAACTAATTCAAGAATGTACAGCAGTATATGGACTAAACCTTATAAAGAAACCATCTTCATATTATAAAGAAAGGTAGTTAGTTATGAAATTTAAACAACCATTCACATATGAATTCTAACATGAATATCACAAACATGAAGAAGATTTATATCAGGAACAATGACAAGTGTTTCTTTTATTATAGACAAATAAAGTACAGAAAATAACAATTTCACCTGAGTCATCCTTTCGCAGGCTCCAAGCAAAGCCTTCCTCTAGATTCATCCAACCTCAAGCCTTTAACAAACTCCTTCCATGACTTACTCCATGATATCACAAGTAGTGGATGGACATCAACACACAAGGAAACAAGGGTTTCCTGTACAAATGGGGGAAGTGCAGGAGGCACAAGGATCATCAGACCTGGTCAGGGAAATCTCAGCATAATAACCTTTCTCTCTCTTCTCTCCTCCCTTAGGCCTTCCCATTGAAGCCTTTTTATACTTCTCCCAAAGTATTTTTTTAGTTGGGAGTTGGTTGGGAATAGTTGGGCCACGGGCACTAACAGGTGATTAGTAGGTAAAACCCGTGATCTCCGCCTGAAATTAAGGAGTTTTATATTTTTTTAAGTGTTTTAATACATATACGCGGGTTGGGTATATGCCTACCTGTGTATACACACATTTAACTCGGGGCAATGTCACGTATAAGGGAAAAAACATTGTTTTTTAAATTTTAGGACCAAGTTTGGAGGGAGGGGTTGCCCTAGGCCATGAGTGCAACATCACAAAACATAAGAGTGAGATTTGGAGCTATAACAGATGCCCCCTAATATATGAGGTCAGAAGGGGTACATGATGGCCGAAATGTATTAAGCAATTACATGGAAAGGAAATCTGTCAAAAATCGAGAAGGACTTCACCAGAGTTCAGCCTGCCAAGCCACAAAAGGATATCAGAAAGAAACACTGTCTGAGGCGGGCATACCCATGCTCAGAAAAAGTAAAGCATGTCCGCATATCAAGTACAAGCGGATCCACTAAGTATACAAGTATAAATGACTGGAAAACACATAATGGATCATCTGATCAAGATCGAACAAGTACATGTCTGAATATCACATATAAGAATGTCAATGACGCTGAAGGATGAACTGGATCACTGATATCAAGAACTGATCACAAAAGGTACCAATTGAACATGATGGAATATGATGGTACTACACTGCAAACTCAGGTGCCAGCATATAGAATGTCGCCATGACTGACTGTAACATATAAAGTGGAGTGGTATCAACTAGCAACAACAGGAGCAACTGTCAAGTGAACCAATGAATGCTGATACAACCTGAGGTCTTCACCGACCACCGTGGTACATTTCTACACCATGGGAATAAATGATCTGAATTCGACCATGTGAGAAATCATTTGATTACCGGTCATTGATGTATACCGTTAACAAATGCGAGACTATTCATCGATAATGATAATGAGCATCAAGGTACCCAGTACAATCCAACAAGTGTGAATAGATGAGCTGGAGTTGAACACCTGTAAGAGTCTATCGATCAGGAGACAATGATGGTTCCCCACTGTCAATAGCGAAGGATCTACCACTTATGACTGCAAACCCCAAGGTACTGCCAAATGGACTCTAGATCTTTGCCCCAGAGCAATGAGTCGGAGTCGATAGGGAAAGATCCGCCAGAAGGAAGTCATTAAGGCATCCTTCATCAATCTAGTGCGAGTGTAACCCGTAGGCCAATATTGTGGAAGGAATCAGACGAAAGAGATGTAGTAACCCAACCGAAGTACGTTTTCGGCATACACAAGATGTGGCTAGTGCACGACAGAAACCCTCCTAACCAACCAATAATGGAAGCTGACACAGAGGCGAGGTATCCACCAATAGGGTCAAATGGAAACCAAGGTACTGCATGAATCCCAATGTGTGATAATGTAAGCTGATGTCGAACACAAGGGAAACTGCTCAGTCAAAGACCCATGATACTGATCGATGCTGAGCACAAGGTGACCTATCAATAATGAAAATAGGGCCAGGGTGTGGCTCTAGGCCTGTCCTCAGAGCAAGATGTCATCGTCGATAAGGACAAGACCCGCCAGCAAGAAGTCAATGGAGACCTTCTCAAACTGGCACGAGCAAAGGACCAATATAATTGATGTGATGATAGACATGATACTGACAACCAGGGATGGCTGACTGAAAAATGAGTTAAGAGACACCACAAAGAGGCCGACTCAGGCTAACTTCCCTTGAACAAAAGCACGACTCAATGTGACTATGTGGCAGCATATGATGACTCTGTATAAGTTCATCATGCAGGAGGCACGAACGAACCCTCCATATGATTGGAAGAGATAACCAGTTGGGGGAGAACTAACTCAATAACAAGGTTAAGGCATAACTAAGTCAAACTAAATCCCGCCCAAATGGAGGAGACTTTGTTTTGAGTGCTTTGTTCAAGGGCGACATGACTGAATCTAGTTGCCAACAATAAATGGAAATACTGTCCCGTTCCCGCTCTTTTTGGAACATTTAATTTTTTTGTCTTTTTCTGTTAAGCTTGAAAAAGAATAAAAGAATGCTATAGTACAGTGGAAAGAACGAGTGTCGGTGAAACAGATGATCTAGTTCTTGGGAATGGAACATTCCTATGCTCAATGCAGGGAGGTGAAAACTGGTCAATGACACTCAAAGGTGTGTTCCTTCCATGGGTCAAGGTGTGTCAAGCTGCAGAAGTCAAAGGTATGCAAGGTTGATTTTGCAGTCGTCATGGTCAAAAGTTGGCTTAAATGCGAGTCCAAGTGAAGCCAGCTCTAGGCCAAAAGGTGCAAATAGTCAACATGCAATGCAGTAGTACAACTCAACACAAAGGAGCCTCTAGGGTATAAGGCCAGCACGAAGCGAAGAAGCAAAGAGGAATGAGTCTTCCACGCATAAGTCATGGCGGCACTACAGAGGACTCCTGAGCCTACTCAAACCGGAGCAGCATGAGCAACAAATGTCAGTGAGGTGCTAACTATGATGCCCATGTAAAGGATGGCTCTACCATTGTGTCATGATTTAACGAATCGTCGAGTGAAGATGGCTTACGAACCATAACACGATGGGGTCGACCCTATGGCAAATGTATCAACAAATGGAGGCTAGTATGCATAATGCAATGGAAAAATGGTGTCCCTAACCTATATGCCAGTGAGAAAACGATACCTACCATGATGGGTCAGCAATCATGGAACCGACTCAAAACTATCGAAAAAACGTCCAAAATGTCCTAAAAATCAAACCATTCTTGACATTCCAAGCTCCCAAGTTAAAAGTCACATGAGGACAAACAAAATAAAATTTTGAAATTTTTTTTGCATTTTCAAAACCTATAAAAGAGCTTTTGGACTCACCATTTTCACCATTTGAGTTTGAGAGCAAAGAATTGGAGCAAAAGGAGCAAACTTCCCATACGCCAAATTCAACCGTTCAGATTCTTCAAAAACCTCCAGGTAACTCTTATACTTGTCTTACAATTGATTGTGACTAGTTTTAAGATTTTTAATTAATGTTTCACCGTTGAATTTTTTGCCAAAAATTTCACCGCGGTGTATACGCAAGTTGGTAATATGAAACCCCCGTACACGTGGGCCCTATATGCGACTGTGTGCACAGGGACCCGCGTATACGCCACGAACATTTTTAAACAAAAACTAACGGTTGAAAATCATTTTTTCTTCACGATGTTGGTCACCTGGCGAGAAAGAGAGCGTGCCACGGTAGATGATGAAGTCATGAACGATCCTGATGCTTTGGATGCCCTACGGAGATGTGGTTTGCTTAAATTCTTCAAACTGCCGAATATGAAAGCAAACACACGTCTGCTTGAGATGCTTATTTATTACTGGAATATTGAGGAGGATGCCTTTATGATTGATCAGATGCCACTCAAGATAGAAGTGGAAGATATCTATTTCATCACGGGCCTTTCTCGAAGGGGAGAGGTAGTACATTCCCAGGGCAGGACACGGAGCAGTCTCTCAATCGAGGACTACGTACAGATATATTGTTAGAGACATCCCAAGAAGGTTGGGAGCCATATTTCCATCACACATGTGGCGAGTTTATCACTGAGGATAATCCTGTTCACCATAGCTCAAGTGAACAGGTCAGCGTCTCTGTACCAGGCATCACAGTTAATCATGAGTGTGGTAGTTGACTGTCTCACCACTGTATTTGACTGGTGTACTCCTCTTCTGGCCAGCATGAAAAGCCAGCTCACTTCTATCAAGAGGGGACAAACCAAAAACTTTGGATATGGGACTATTCTGTGTTCTTTCTTTTTTGAGAGGGTCCTAGCACTTCGCCCTAGGGTAGCAGTTTCCATCAACACCCCACGAGATCCACGCATGGGCAGGTGGGTTGACCTGATGAAATGTCTAGGGGGTGGGGAAGTCCCACAGACTGCATTTGACGGTGACTTCTTTACCTGCTGGGATCAGCAAATCATGGCCATAGATGACTACCCCTATGCTGGGTTGGATTTTCGAGGAGATCCCGATCTAGCATTACCATCGACCACAGCATGGGGTGACATTGGTAAGTATTCTTTGATTTTATGATTTTTTTTTTAGATTTTTCAAATAATAATGAATTTTGAAAAATATTTTTGATGGGATTCAAATGACTAAAATGATGATCATGATCCAGATATTGGGCCGGTACGACCAGATGGGTTCCCGCGGCATGGATAGCGCGGCTAAGGAGGCGAAGAGGCGGCTGCTGATACAGAATGACTTCTACATAATGTTCAGTGACACTTGGCTAGACTGAGTCACCGAGTACTGATGGCTGCCGTAGAGGACCTTCCTGAGGATATGCAGCGTCATGTGGTTGGCATGCCACGTGACTGGGTTCGCACTTTTCGACGTGTGGCCAATGCGATAGTTACCTACTTAGCCGCTCATCCTGAGCTGGGGCACTAGATATACCGGACATGATTATGGGCATTTGAGTCCCAATTTTGTATATTTTTTGGACATACTTATGTACACTCAAGATGCTTTATGATATATCTATATATATATATATATATATATATATATATATATATATATATATATAGTTCGACTTTTTGATGCTTGATTTTTTTGTGATGAATGATTGATTTGCCACTCTAATGCTTGATTAGCGATAGAATCAGCTAACCAATTATGAGATCTTGGAATGTGCAAATAATTAATATAAGTAAATGATCTTTTCAACAACCTCACCCTTAAATACTGGCGATATAAACATGGATCCCTTACCCGATAAATGTTATTTAATCGTGACACTATCAATTGTGAATCAAGATAAACTACCAACGAGTCAATTCCATAAGAAATTGCCTCAGATAGTAAATTAATGATGGCAGTATACTCAGCCATGTTGTTTGAAGCAGGACCAATGCATACTCCTCTTGATACCATCAACTGACCAGTTGGATAATAGAGTACCCAAGCTGCGGAAGCAAGATCCCGAGTGTGCCGACTAGCACCATCGGCAAACCCAAAATAGACCAAGTCATCCATCAACACCTGCCACAGCAAACAAAAAGTGTTGATATCAAAAACTCTCAATGAAATATGTACAAATATACATAATGTACAAAGAATCCATTGCCTAAATCCTACTTAAGCAAAGTACTTCTTTAGGTAGAGCCCATTTCGGGGCTCCACCAGCTTATTTCCCTCAAAATCGATTAACTCATACGACCCTTTTTCTAAAACTCGTTTAATAATGAAAGGACTGTACCACATAGGCTTAAACTTGCCTGCCCCCAAGGTGTCCTTATCTTGGTCATAGACCAAGACAAGGTCACCTTCAGAAAAGACTCGAGGATAGACAGCTTTATCATACTGCGTTTTAACCCTTTTCTTATGAGCCTCATTCATCGTGGCGGAATCTCGACGCTGCTCATCGAGATGTTCCAAGTGAAGGAGGCGATCTACGAGACTCGAAGTCTCTGGCAGGAACTCAACAGCTAACTTAAGAGATGGAATTTCACATTCAACCAGAAAGATAGATTCCATCCCATAAACCAACTTAAAAAGTGTAAAACCAGTAGCAGTCTTTACGGAGGTTCGGTATGGCCAAAGATCCGGATACAACATAATGTGCCAATTGGACTGATTTTTGTCGATTTTCCATTGCAAGATCGTCTTCAGAGTTTTGTTAACTGCCTCGACCTGTTCATTGGCCTGAGGATAATAAGGAGACAAATGCTCCTGCCAGAAACCCAATTTGAGAGCCAATTCAGACATTAGTTGATTTTGGAAATGACTGCCATGCTCAGTGACAATCTATCTCGGGATACCAAATCTTGAGATAATCTGATTAAAAAGGAACAATGTTGCAGTGTCACTATCGTTTTTATAAATGGGCATGGCCTCGGCCCACTTCGTAAATTAGTCTACAGCCACGATAATGTACCTGTGATTCGCTGCTGAAGGCAGATTACAATTCGTAAAATCAATACCCCACTTAGTAAAGGGACCGACAGTGACAACAGGAAAAAGAGGAGCTAGATGTGCGCGCATCTTTCGAGTATAAATTTGACATGGGTGACAGTGTTTGACTGCTTCAACACAATCTTTAAAGAGCGAAGGCCAAAAATAGTCGGCACGCAAGATGTGCTGGGCTGTAGCAAGCCTTGATAGATGACCACCACAAGCTCCACTTTGGCAGTCATTTAGCATTGACTCTACTTCCTCTAAGGTTAAAAAACGTCGAAGGATTGAATCAACCCCTCGACAGTATAATGTATCACCAATGATAACGTAATTTTTAGCCAGGTGACGTAATTTTTGTCGTTCATCCTTGGAGAAAGTAGAGGGAAACTTCGAAGTCTAGAGATAGACAATGATATCTCCATACCAAGGGTTGAGTGAAGAGATGAGGAATAAATGTTCATCGGGAAAACTTTCCTCATAAACAGTATCATCTCCACAAGGAAGCTCAAAAATTAGCTCAGCGAAAACCATGGATTTCTTAGACTTGGCAGACAAGAAATTGAGATCAAATTCTTGCAAAATGACTATCCATCGATTATATTTGCCCCCAATCACTCGCTTACTGAGGACAAATTGAAATGGATGGACCATAGCTAAGACAAAAGTTTTGCGTAGCAGGATATAATGACAGAGCCGTTGGACAACATGGACAGCTACCAAGGCCAACTTCTCAACCGGAGAGTAGCAATGTTCAAGACCTATCAAGCCTCGGTTCAAATAATAAATCACATGCTCGGTGAGAGCATCGTCTTCCTGAATGAGAACCATACCAATTGTTGATTCTGCTGCAGCGAGATATAAAAGGAAGTCACTACCATAATCCGATGGACTCAAAAGCAGGGCAGAGACTAATGCCTTTTTCAAAGCATCGAACAACCGCTGCGCAAAGTCGTCCCACACAAATGGAACTCCTTTATGTAGCAAACGCATGAACCCTTTAGTGATCTCGGCATAGTTGGCTATAAACCATCTTAATAAATTAGCATTCCCTTGAAGACTTTGAAGTTGTCGAATTGAGGACGGGGGAGGCAACTGAACTATTGCCTCAACCTTGAAGGGATCTACCTGAATCCCTTCATTTGACACAATGAACCCTAACAATTGACCAGACATAACCGCAAAAACGCACTTGTTGGGATTCAACCAGATTTTATAAAAACGACATCACTCAAAAACCATTCGAAGATGACTAGGGTGATCAGTTCTCTTTCGAGAATGAGCAGCGAGATCGTCCAAGTATGCTTCGATGATATGTATGATGTCGTGGAAATCATATGACATGGCCCGCTGAAAAGTGGCTCCAGCATTTTTAAGACCAAAAGGCATCTTTATATATGCAAAGGTACCCTAGGGACATATAAAGGCTGTCTTATGTTGATCTTCAGGACGGATAGAAATTTGATTATAATCAGAAAAACCATCCATGAAGGAAAAAATCTCATTACCCACACACTCGTCAATAATTTGATCAATGAATGGCGTGGGGTAATTATCTTTCGAACAAGCCTTATTTAGGTCCCTAAAATCGATGCATACTCGGATTGTTCCTTGCTTTTTATCCACATGGACTAGATTAGAAACCCAATTGTAAGAGGAACAGGGTATATAAAACCTGCCTTTAGCAGCTTCTCGACCTCAGCTTTAATTGATGCTGCCTTCCTAGGATTAACCAGCCGAAGCCTTTGACGAACTAGTTTGGCATTTTCATACGTCTTGATCTCATGTTGAAATATAGAAGGATCAATGCCAGGCATTTCTTCATAAGACCAAGCAAATACATCTCGAAATTCCTTGAAAAGGTCGGTGTAAATTTGAATCTCTTCAGGGGGACATCCGATTCCGATGAAGAGGTTCTCGATCACATTAGGGTTCCTAGAGATGTTTATAGGTATCGTTTTTGAAATCACCGACATATTACCTTTGGCACGAAAGTGTGCTAGAGCCAAAGGATTTGATATCGTACAAACATCACTAGTAAAGAGCTCGGAGAACCTAGATTCTACTTCCTGCAATGGAGGAAGAAAGTATGAACGATGGTGTAAGTCTTCCCAAGGTCGATCTATACCCATCATTACTTCGAGGATTGCTTCTTTAGAAGGTAAAACCAAATCTAAGCAGTCCAAGGCAGAGGTAGAATCAAGGCTCCAGGCCAGGGCCACATCACCATCTAACTCCTCTTTGGAAAAAGGAGTAGAGTGGTCGTCTGCAGAGTTAAGGATAGACTGATATCTAAGCTCAGCTGCAGATATAGGGAATGCCATTCCATTTACTTGTCCTTCAACTAATGTGGTCGTAGGTGAAGGTAAGGTCGAAGGGTCTGAAAAATAACGAGTTCGGAAGAACTCTTCTCAAGGAGACTCCTTAGATGACGAAATGACATTGATTCTAGCGATAGGAGAGGGAAGATCAAAAGTACCCATCAATGAGGAATACATATCCACTCCTAGATTCTTAGTAGGTGGATGAGGGTTATCCACTAAGGGAACAGTAGAGTCAAAGATTGCTTGAGGATTGACTGGACAATAATCCAATTGGTCAACCTTAACGATTTTCCCCTCATGAGGAAAGCAAATGACATGAAACAAAGTCGAAACAATGGCGTCCATTTCATATACCCAGTTCCATCATAAGAGGAAATGGTAGTCTAGGTTAGCATCTATGACTTCTACTTCAATATTAATGACCTTTCCCCCAACACATATAGGAAAGGCCGGGATAATCCCATGTGGCTTATGAGAATGACCATCAAATGCAGTCAAGATGGTAGGTGAAGGAACAGCCGAAGGCGATCAATAGCCTTCCAACATAACATCGACATGACACACGTGGAAGCTCCTTCATTAATAACGGTACGAAAAATGTTAATTTTCTAGTATGTAGACTTTATTTGGAAAGCCATATGATGAGGGAGTCGCTTTTTGACATTTAACATGTCGAAAGTGAGCACTAAAGAGTTAGTTGGATCAAATGCCCCAATGACGGAAAGTAAAGCACTTTGTTGAGCCGAAAACGATTGGAGAACCTCTAAAGCAGACATGGCGCACGGACTCTGAGCCAGATCCTCAACAATGGAGTAGTTATGGGCAGCCCTAGCATTAGGATTAATAGTCGCGCATTTAGCAGAACCTTTCGGTATTCATGGTATAGTCTCGACAGGGGGTCGCTCAAGGTCGGTATTTTTGGGAGCAGTCTTATCGTTGGAAGTTTCAGCTTCACCATAATCACGTGACTGAGTAGCCACATGGACGTTAGAACCCATCATGAAAACATTTGATGATTTTTCCCCTTCCTGGTTGCTCCCTGCGGAGGTTCCAGGGTTTGAACTCGCGCCAGCAAGAAGTTGCTGCCCCTGGGGAAAAGGGTTGGTTAACACAACATGAGAACTAGAAGTCCCTTGCTGCCCTAACAAGCACTGAGTGTCTTCAATCTTGGGGAAGAGATGATTTAAATGGTCTCCACCGCACAACTTGCATGGAAACTTGACTTTCTTTCTAGACTCATTTCTACCACCACCAGCATTATTGCCAGATTTATTCACGTCAGCCTTCCCATCCTGATTCTTTTTCTTACCTCGTCCTTTCTTTTTCCCATTAGGATTTTGATTTCCCCTAGGGTTATTAGATTGGATAGCATTAATCAAAGAGGTTTGGGAAGCCGGAGGGTTAGATGATGTGACTTGGCTGTTAGGAGCAGTTTGCAAAGAAAACTGCTACAATTGGCTCAACAAGTTCATCACATTTGTGTCTACAGACCCAACGATACCATCCGCATGGGGACTTTGCTTCGACTTGGCTATGTCAACCTTAGACCTAAGAGCATCTACCAAGTATTTTTGTAGGATCCCAGACTGAGAGTAGATCAATTCTAATTGTTGGGCCCTAAAAATGGCTTGCTCCTCAGAATAGACTCCAGACAAGGAGACATCCTTAGAGATCTCAGGTTGTCAAGATTTCAAAAACCATTCGAGACAGTACTCTAGAGGGATTTCAGCTTTAATGAGCCTCTTTCTCAGTTTCCATTCCTGAATATGGTCAGAAATGTGAGTTTCCTTATCCTGACGAAAAGTGGCCAGAAATTCAGTTTCGGCATCATAACGAACAGGCAACTGGAAATGATTTAAGAAAATATTAGCTAAGTCAGCGAAAGATGTAAAGCTGCCCCCTGGCAACTCTATATACCATTTGGCCACATTACTAGTCAAGGTGCGTTGAAAAATTCTCAACCTAATCGAGTCATCGATAAGGGAGTTCAATGAGCACCACAAATGGAATGTGGTTACATGGTCGCATGGGTCTTCACCGCTCTTCCCTTCGAATTTTGGAATGTCCGAAGGGAGTTTGGTTGGGACCGAGGCTAGGCCGGATTGTATTTGATTGGATCATTTGTTAACTTAGTGAGATCTGGCAAGTTCAACGTTGCCAGAAACGGAAGCCTAGGAGGACCTTGGGGATTCCACCCAGACTGGGCGGAGCTCCCAAAGTTCTGAAAGATTGGCCTGGATTTTGGAAGGCACCAGGCTACCCGAAGTAACTAGTAGAACCAATTGAACCAAAAGGCAAGCCTTGTGATCCAGCGAAATTTAGAGTTTGACCAACTCCGGCCGCAGAGCCTCCATAACCAGCAAAGTTTCCTCATAAAGGATTATAAGGAGTTGATAACCCCTGATACGGGTTCCAAGCCGAAGCTAAGGGAGGAATACTTTGAAATGAACTAACTGTGGAGTACGGCCTATTCCCTTGTTGGCCAAAAAATGGATTCCAAGTTCCTGTGCCACTAACCCCAGGGTTAGTCCAACCTTGGAAAGGATTGCTGCTTTGTCCTATAGAAGAAAAAGGCATGGATCCTATTGTCAAGTTGGAATGTGGTATATGACCACTTCCGAAAGGAAAACCCTGGAATGAGCCGATTCACCCATCATGGATGTGGCGGCACTAAATGGAACTTACAGAATACCCTATGAATGGGTGCCAAATGGCAGAATCCAGAACTAAAAGCATTGGTTTGGGAATTTCCACTCATGGACAGAATGGAGGTAGAACCAACTAAAGATGTGCTAGCAAAAGATCCAAACAAAGAATCAAAGGAGATGGAAATCGTTCCTCCCCCTTGTACCGATGTTGGAGTCTGCATAGTTGTAGCACTTGTAGTAGAAGCCATGCTTCCAATAGTGGTCATCGAAGGTAAGCACGTAATGTGACCTGGACTTGATGGTCTATGTGTCGGAGTCCCAACTTATTGTAATACTTCCAGATGGCTAGATGGTAGGGGAGAATTCGGAGCCGCTAATGACTCTGAGAGTTCTTCTACCTCTATGTTATTCTTTGTTTGAAAGAGAACTCGAGAAAGAACTAGAGTGTTCCTCTCTTATTCTGTGGAAGTGCCAGGCCTTGCTTGAGCACTAATGCCCCCGAGAGGAGGATCAATCCTCGATGTGTCAGCTGCCATGGGACGAAACCCACCAGCAATATTACCTCTGTGCCTTCTAGGAGAAGGCTCTAAACTTGGTGGTGAAAGACCACGAAGTCTTTGAGACCGTTTAGGTGATCGGTCAGCCACTTTGAATTTTTTGTTAAGATCTAAGTAAAGACTCAAAAAATTGAAAGCTAGGCTAACTAAGAGCACAGAGCACACACTATAAAGTCCCTAAAGATATCAGCCAGTCAAACAACTTCCAAGTATTTCCGCTCCAGGTGATTAGGACCGGACACCAAAATACAAGAAAGTGAATTAAGGGGCCTTCTGAAGATAGTCTGGGATAATGACGGCCCAATCCTATCGGCGAAGGTAATAGAGGAAGTTACACTGACCTCCTAACAATAGCCTGCGTGGGTGCAAGCCCCCAAGTTTCGCAAGGGTGCCCTCCAGTAGTACCGTTGAGAGTGATGCAACGTCGACCTCAGGTGCCACCAGATTCCCCTTCGCAGCCACCTGTGTAGATCCATAGGAGTAGCAACTATGGATACCAACTCATCACAGAAGCCAAGAGAAACAGTTGTGAGGTAAGTTCGGACAAGTAGGAGAGGGGGTATCTCTCTTCCTTGTCTTCACAGACCCTCGTGCTTAACTCCCAGATCCAGAGCTTTCCCGGTCTTCCTAACGCTATTGAATTTTCACTCACTATTTAGACTCCTATGTTTGACAATTTAAATGGCCTTGGAGAGTTAACTCTCCACTCGCCTAATCCAAGGCCCTAAAATCCTAAAACTTGTTGGTGTATCTAACTTGATAATAAAAAGTATTAGTGAATTTTAATTAGCGCTTGATTTTAAGATAGGTTGTTCTTTAAGTCACAGGATAAGCGGAAGTGAAACTAGTGGTGTTTTGACGCAAAAGAAATTAATAAAAACCAAACTACATGCAAATGCACTTGTTTCTGTTTTTCGATGAAAAGAAATCTCTACAGGGTTCAGAGGAACTTCAAATAAAACAAAATTTTCTTTTATTTTCGTTAATTCAATTTTCACACTCACAAAAGTTAACAAAGCTATGGATGCCTAAAGAGATGTGCAAATCTATCCTAATGCAACAAATATATGCTAATGCAAGAATCAAAACTACTCTAAAATCAAGAAATGAAAGTTGCTTGCTTATCAATTTTTATTTTGCCACTTAGAATGTTTAGATGGAATATGAGATGCTACCATTCATTTCATCTAAACACTAAAAACAAGTTTCAAGACAAACAAAAAGCACTTTCATTCACTAAAAGGAAACCAAATCAAAACAAAGTTCAAGAAATCAAAACCAAGTTTTTCAAAAAGTTTTCTTCACAAGCAAAAACAAAAAATGTATTTTCAAAAATGCTTTCAACAAGACTGAAACTTTGTGATTGAAGAATAGGCAACAAACACTTTTGTAAATTGACACCACACAATGGATGAAAACTAAACAAAAAGAAATGTGTTTAAAGATGCTCTTAACAATCAAAAGTAGCAATGAAATCTTTGGCAACAAAGACCAAAAAGATCAAAAAGACAAATTTCAAGAAAGTGTCAATCAACAACTTTCATGAAACAAAAAGTGGATGGTCACAAAAATCGGTTTTGTCAAGCAAACAAAAAGTCACCAAAAACAAGATTTAACACAAAGATTGAGACCAATCTTCCTGCCCTGATGTATCAGAGTAGCCAAGATTCCCAGCAAGAAATCTTGTGTGCTTAAGCAAAAAACGATGATTCTTGCAAAAACAAAAACAAGACCACCACTTCTTACAATCAGAGAGAATTTGGAATCAAATGCTTGCTGTAAAACTAACAACTGACATTGGAAAGTGACTGTTTAAGACAGAATCAAACCACCAAACAGACCTTCAAAGACAAAAAGATTTAAAAAATCTTGAAAATTGCAAGATATATGTGGTTATACTGATGTACAAATTGCGTGTATATGCGACTGTGCCTACGGAAACCTACGTATACGTGGGTTCACATAAGGCAACATGCATATATACACTTCTATAAGCAAGAAAAACAACGTATATAAAAGATTTCAAGAAAAAATAAAAAACGGACTGAAGAAACTGACCAAACTTGCAATTCAAAAATAGACCACACAACAACAACAAACAAACAGGCAGCTGAGCCCTGATTGGCTTGAAAACACCCAAACGAGGAACAACAATGATGTTGTCCCCAGTGGAGTCGCCAATTCTGTTAAGGGGAATGTTCCCCTAGGGCTTTTGGGTTGAAACCCTAGCAGACTAAAAGTTTTTTATACAGAGAAACACACATTCCACGTAGCCATTATGCTAATATAAGCAAATTCTATGATAAAGGGTGTACCTAAGGTCCTACGTTTGAGGAGGTCCTTCCAGGGTCCAAACCCTTCTTGGAGTTCCTTTTGCTCCTTTGACATGCAAAACAACTAATTCAAGAATGTACAGTAGTATATTGGACTAAACCTTATAAAGAAACCATCTTCATATTATAAAGAAAGGTAGTTAGTTATGAAATTTAAACAACCATTCACATATGAATTCTAACATGAATATCACAAAAATGAAGAAGATTTATATCAGGAACAAAGACATGTGTTTCTTTTATTATAGACAAATAAAGTACAGAAAAGAACAATTTCACCCGAGTCGTCCTTTTGCAAGCTCCAAGCAAAGCCTTCCTCCAGATTCGTCTAGCCTCAAGCCTTTAACAAACTCCTTCCATGACTTACTCCATGATATCACAAGTAGTGGATGGACATCAACACACAAGGAAACAAGGGTTTCCTGTACAAATGTGGAAGTACAGGAGGCACAAGGATCTTCAGGCCTGGTCAGGGAAATCTCAGCATAATAACCTTTCTCTCTCTTCTCTCCTCCCTTAGGCCTTCCCATTGAAGCCATTTTATACTTCTCCCAAAGTAGTATTTTAGTTGGGAGTTGGTTGGGAACAGTTGGGCCACGGGCACTAACAGGTGATCAGCAGGTAAAACCTGCGATCTCTACCCGAAATTAAGGAGTTATATATTTTTTAAAGTGTTTTAATACATATACGAGGGTTGGGTATATGCCTACCCGCATATACATGCATTTAACTCAGGGAAATTTCACGTATAAGGGAAAAAACACTGTTTTTTAAATTTTAGGACCAGGTCTGGAAGGAGGGTTTGCCCTAGGCCATGAGTGTAGCATCACAAACCATAAGAGTGAGATTTGGAGCTATAACAATAAGTCCTCTATGTCTTGTGTTTTAAAGTTTTCTTAGTTTATTATATCATTTGTGTTTCACAATCTGAATGATAAAGAAAAGATTTAATTTCAGAATTTGCTTGATTGCACTTTCTTTTCAGTCATTATTGTTCTCTATGTTTTCTTCAGAATTAGGATAAACAATGAAATCTTAATTGCTCCTGTTTCCCTAATTATTTCATGTTGATTATTTGTTAAATAATACTTCACTTCTCCTTATTAGTAATCATCCAATTTCCCTCTTTAAATAGATTGAAGGATCCTTAACTGCCCTTCACCCCATTTGAGCCCATTCCATCGGCTTCAAGTCTTTATTTGTTCCCTGTTTGACTATCTTGCTCTGTGAAAACATCCTTTGTTAAGAAACCAAATCCAAAAAGCCATATTCTTTGACTCCATTAGCCCAATGGACTAAACTACTATGTTTTACCTCTCTGCTCTATTGAATCTCACCACCCAAACTCAAACAAAACCCTTGAACTTCATAACTAGCCTAATACCTTTAAAAATAATGCTAAATCATAAAGAGAGAGCCCTCTCTGGATACATATTGGCTAGATTCTATATCTAAAAGATTGGTCTGTGGTTACCTTGGCCTCCTTTCCCTTTCTTACAACTTTTGGGAAAACCTGAGTGATAACACCTACAACACTAAGAGATTTATCATCACCAACATATACATTTTTGGTGTTATAGTCATTTAAAGAAGAAAACATGGATTTTTTTTTGGCCATGTGATAAGAAGCTCCAGAATCAATAAGCCACTCATGAGAATGAGAAGAATAAGATACATTTAGTGCATAACCAGACCAAGGTGCTTGACAGCCAAATGCAGAAAGTGCTATTCCTGAAGATGAAGTTGAAGGTAAAGAGTGCTCCAAATGGATGTTAAGCTTCTTCATTGTTGCTTTCAAGGCTTCCAAGTTCTTAAAGCATTTGGATTATAAGTGGCCATCTTGATTACAAAAGTTGCAATATCCTTCAATTCTATCCCAAGTTGTTCTTAAGGGGGGATGTTAGGATATTCCAACACATAGGAAATAGTTAAGTATAGCTTGGTCTAGTGTAGAGTTAGGTAACGTGTGTTTCTTTACTATGTACTTTTGTAACTTACAATCCGATGATCATGATATGTTCTAGACATGAAGCAATATGACGTTCATTCTCTCCTTGGTATTACCAACACTTGATCCGTGGCTTAACACCCAATTGGTCCATGATCTCTATTTAAATAGCATGGAGGGTAATTTCTAAGGTGACCATTCATGAGAGAAGCTTATGTAAATTTTATTTCTTTTATTAATAAATTTCCTGAAGTGGTTGCATTGTCTAAGGTCATGGATTGTTTCCCTCTTTGAGGTTCTTAACCATGTCAAGAATATTGGTGTATTGATCTATGATTTGTTTGTGAGTGGTGTCCTTTGGTCTTCTATCTAAGGAACCTACCCTGTAAATTCCTACAAAGATGTAACCATATGAGAAAAGGAAAAATTTTCTTTTCTATGAAAGATAGACTAATAAAGGGAAGAAATTTCAATCGATAATGCATCAAACAAAATGCATTATGCAAAATTCCTTCCATTAACTTTCACTTTTGTTTTCCAAAATGCAATGCTGAAAGGAAAAAATATTTTCACTTTTCACTATCCAAATGCAACTTTCGAAAGAAAAATTATTTTACTTTACAAATATGCACTTATATGAATTATGTTTTTCTTTCCATTTTGAATGATTTGATGCACTTAATACAATTTTTAGCTTTCAATCCTCAAAAAATGTAATCTATTTTCAATGATGAATCTCAAAAAATAACTTTTCAATGCAACTAATCTAATTCATTTTCATGAAAAGTAAATTTTGAAATACAAGAAAACAAATGCAAAACGATGTTTTCAATGATTTCCATAGAAAACAACACTCAATCAATCAACAAAACAAGCATCTCAATGACACCAACAAGTAGCAAGTGATGACCAATTGACTAGAAACCTTAGAACTCAATCAAATTTCACTTGAAAATTTTGCAAATTAATCAAGACAATCAATCAAAAACACCATAGACACTCTGGAAAATAACTGATAAAGGACATAAATACTGAAAATAAGAAGAAAATCCCTATTTTCTCTTATACATTGGGGTCATCGCACCTGTTAAAGGCAAAAGAGCGATAATCACAACTATACTTAAAAAATCGATGATGTTATCGCGACTTTTAGGGATAAAAACATGATGGGCGAAAAAAATGAAGAAAAAATAAGAAATATTCAAGAGAAGACAAAAATCAATGTCCTCAAGCAATCACCAACAAGTGAAAATAGTTGTAGAAAATCAAACAAGTTAGAAAACTAGCAGTTGGTCAAACTCAACACAAATTCAAGGTGAAGGATTGAATGGAAAGGGTTATAGGTTCCCCAATGGAGTCACCATTTTTTTATCTAAGTAAATCCTATTTGCGGACAAAGACGATTCCTATAGTCCAATGAGTGGGTATAGCAATTGAAGTGACAATCTACTAGACACTTTCCTAAGTTGAAATTGAAAAGAGAGACGAAGAAGATGTCCTACCTCGTTCTGATGCTATCTCAACCTCCTTTGTCAAAGACCTTGAATCACTCATGTCATGGGCTCGTTCCTATTGCTCTAAGAATTTATGAACCTACACAAGAGATCAAGACACAACAAGGCATGCAAATACAAGTATCATATTCAAAAGCAACTTACTTAACCGATCAAGGAATGTTAAGCTAAATGATAAATGAGCATACACATTTAGATAAAATGAACCAATAATTGTATATTAATAGAAAAGAAGGGAAAGCACACAACTAAGACTTGATGTTGATAGGATCTCCTTGAATGAATATCCAAGTCCAAACTAAGCTCTCCAGGCACTCCTTATCCAAGCCAAATGGATAGCATATAGGCACAATCTTAGCATAAGGGTGCAAATAGGCATAGACCAACAAACCAACCATTTGGGAATGGGAGAGGATGAATATATAGGTTGAGAAATGGAGTTACGGTCTCTATAAAGATAACAGTATGCCCTCATATCAAGGAGGTAGCTCATAGGGATAAGACCAGGATGACAAGTTGGGAGAAGTCAACTTCATCTACGTTGAACAACCTCCAACTTGCCGCTCTGGAAACTTCTAGATCACGAAGATTCTCATACTCTTTGGGAAAATTTCCTTTTTTGGATCATCACGAGTATACAAGAGAACAAAGTGATGCCATCGTGGGTCAAGTATAATATAATAGGCAACCATCACATTTTTTACTCATAGCAGAGATGATTCTCAAATTAGGGTTTAAGAGCTGTTTCCTTCTAGGGAAGCTCAAGGAATTTCCCAATCAATGTCTTAGGGAGGATAGAAGCTGCATATATGAATGATTACATTGCATAATGGTCATGTTTTGGGCACTTTGGCATATGTCACATGATAGTGCAGAAGGTGTGACAAAATACTATGTAACAATGGTCCTAATGAATGTATTTTGAATTTTCTTGGGAATTTCACAAACTTACTATCATAGAGGGGAACAAGGTCTCCAACCTAGAAACTCTTTTGCTTAATATTCCTATAATGCCAATCCTTTTTTCTTTCTTTTGGTACTTGTTGATGGAATCTTTCTATAAATTTGTCTTCTTCCAAAGCAATTCGTTGTGACCTTATTTCCTCCATTATGTTAGGGTCTACCATATTTGTTAAAGTTACAATCCTTAGGCTAGGGATAATGTATTCCAGGGACATCACAACTTCTTACCCATAAACCAACTTGAAGGGTGTCTTACCTATCAACTTCTTGCATGTAGTCCTATAAGCCTGTAACACTGCTGGAATCCTAAGGTCCCATTCATCTCTATTTACATTGCATACCTCAGACAATGCATTCTCCAAAATCTTGTTAAATGCTTCCACAGTTCCATTGGCTTGAGGGTGATAAGGACTACTCTTTTGGTGATAAACTTGAAATTCCTCAGTCAATGCTTCAATAGTCTTGTTCATAAAATGTGACCCTTTTTCACTCATCAAGATCTTTGGACATCCAAATCTAGATAGTATGTATTAAAAATTAAACTTTGCAGTAGTCTCTGCACTGTAGTCCCTTACTAATTGTGCTTTAGCCCATCTTCTCAAATAATTAGTTGTAGTAATTATGTACCTAGCACAAGTCCTCTTCCCAGGTGGGTTGATAGGTCCAACAAAATAAATGGCCCATTTATCAAAATCTTGCAATGCAACCTATGGAACGTGTGGCATACTATCTCTTCTTGAAGGTTTTCCTATTCTTTGGCACATATCACAAGCTTGGCGATACTCTTTTGAATATTTGTTTAGTGTAGCCCACCACAATCCTACTCTCAAAATATTTTGTGTAATAGCTTTTCTTGCATAATGTCCACAATTTCCACCCTCATGAGCCTCTATTAGAATTGTTTTCCTTTCATGTTCAGGAACATACTTGCGTAGTATCTCATCTGGTCCCATCTTATATAAATGTCTTGTTATCAATGAAAAATCAGTTGCCTTCACCACTAATTCTTTCTTATGCTTCGTAGTATATTCTGAAGTAGCCATTCATGTGCTCAAAAATTAAATAATTTCTTCAAAATGGTCATATGCAACTCTAATTTCAAATAGTTGTGAATCAGGGAGATTATCATATATACTAGTTGGTCCTTCACCTATTTCCAATACTGACAAATGATCAGGTCCTGCATTGAATCTTCTTGGTTTAACAATGATTTCAAAATCATATTCCATAAATAACCATAACCATCTGCAAATATTATGTCCTAAGGTAGTCCTGTTAACCAAATACTTTAGTGCAGAATGATCTGTAAACATCTTGAAATTTGATTCCAACAAATAATTTCTAAATTTCTGCAAGGCATATACCATTGCCAAACCTTCCCTTTCTCTAGTTGTGTAATTATTCTCTACTTTAAATAGTTTCCTACTTGCAAACTCTATAGGATGATCAATTTCTTCTACACCAGGTTGTTCTAGTACTTCTCCCAAATCTATACATGAATCATCCACATGTACATGAAATTATTTATTCCAATCAGGGAATACTAGTATAGGAGCTGCTACCATCTTTTCCTTCAATATTTCAAGGCTCTTTTGACATTCTTCATCCCATTGAGAAGTGACATATTTATTCAACAAATTTTCCATAGGCACAATAATCTGAGCATATCCTTTGATAAAATTGTTGTAATATCATGTATGTCCCAATGTAGTGAGAATTTGTATTACTGCCTTTGATAGAGGTAAGTTCACAATGATAGGAATTTTTGTAGGGTTGACCAATAATCCTTGCTTACAAACAATATGTCCCAAAAATATACCAAAAGCTACACAAAATATACACTTCTTTAAGTCCAAGGTGATCTGGTATTGTCTACATGTACCAAGGATAAGTCTAAAACTTCCAATATGTTTTCTTAACAACCCAAATAATGCCCAATCATAAAACTATAGCTCCAAAAAATTGTGGATATATTCTTTGAATACTGCAACCACCACTCTTGAAAATATAGAAAGGGAATTCTTCAGTCCAAAACGAATCAATGTGTATTGATATGAACCCCATTATGTGGAAAAGGTGGTCTTATTTCGATCATTAAGTGCAGTTCTAATTTGATGATATCCTAAAAATCCATCTATAAATGAATAAACTTCACCACCTCGTAAATTGTCCAATACTTCATCTGTGAAGGGGGCAAGGAAAGAATCATGTAAGCATGCATCATTCAACTTTCTTAAATCAACATAGCTTCTTATTTCTCCTTAAGTTTTCTTTTCTCATACTACCATAGGACTTACCCACTCTGATTTTTCCACAGCTTCAATAATTCGTGTTGCTATCATCTTATCCAACTTAACTTTTACTTTCTCATTATACTTCAAATTTAATTTCTAAGGTATTTTCTCGAGTCGCTTTGCATCAAGCTTAAGAGGGATCTTCATAAATCCTAAATCTCCTACTACACCCTTCATTTCTAAAAACTTAGTGGGAAACAACTTTTGATATTCATGAATTAATTATGTAACCTTGTTAACTATCTCTTCATCACAATAATCTCCTATAGTTGCAAACTTAGATTCCTCTTCTAAGACTATATGTACCTTCTTTGTTTTTAGTGGCTTTGTTATATTTTGTATATTTGGCTCAAGTCCATTTACTTTGCGGTGTCCTTCCGATTTTTCTATGTAAATGTTGCAACGATCTTCTTCTTCTTCTCCTTCTCCTTCTTCTTCTTCTTCTTCTTCTTCTTCTTCTTCTTCTTCTTCTTATTCTTCTTCTTCTTCTTCTGTAATATGGTTATAATATTCTAGTGCATGTTCTATCTACACGACCCAATCAAGTCATTGACATGTCATCGGAGTTGTATTTTCAAAGGTGTTCTTCTTAACTTTCTGAAGGGATGAATCTATTTATGGACAATCATCTTAAAAACTAAATCTCAATATAAACCGTTAACCATTTCTTCCCAACTCACAGTACCATGTCAAAGATCTATTTCTAAGTACCATTTCTAAGGAATTATATCCAATGTATGAATGAACCCATGTACCCATTCCTTTTGTGGAATTTCCATCCATGTTGTAGTACATAACCAAATATGCTCCATGTGACTTGTTTTACCATCATATTTCAACTCTATCTTTGTGTTTATCTGACCAAATCTCATCCACATCAACCATAGACATTCCTGCCATCCTCCTATATTATTCTTACGTATACCCCACCATCTAGCAGGAGTAGATTTTAGGGCTATATCCAAAGCTAACAATCTTTAACTTTCTGGAACCTGTTCTTCATAATCATCAATAAAAAAAATTACATCACCTAAGCCATCATAAGAAGGTAGGTTGCATACCTCGAATGTCATGCAGCGAACTAATTCAGAAATTCTTGCATAACACCTGGTAGATATTTCATGTAACTTGTTCTGCCAATTCTCTAATTCTTGTTCTGAGTCTAATGCACAAGAACTCTCATTTTCCCAAGTTAGATTTCCCTTTGTATTAGGGTTAACATAATCATATTCCTTTGTTTTCAATTGAAATATATTATCTATATAAGTTGCACACTCTAACTGGCTCTATATACCTTGCTCCTTCTGATGGATCCAAGGGAACAATTAGCCTCATATTATTCCCTTCGAATATCATATGTCTCTCTTTCATATTAATTATAGCCATGTTATCAAATTACTAATCAAGTCCAACCAATGTAGGATAAGGGTTATTGTAATCCACAATTCCTATTACTTCAAAGTGTTACTCGTAGTGGGAACTCCTTCAATGTCTAATGTTACACCTAATAGTCTTCCTAAGGGGAAGATCTTCCACTGATTTTCCATCCTTAGTTGAATAGGTGACCATTGAAGCTTCTTCTTACCAGTAAACTCTCATTTCTTATTCATCACAACATTGGCCTCAAATCCTATATCTATAATAACTTGATCCATCTCATATTCTCCTATCTGCGCAGTAAGCCTCATTTCTATTCATGTTCTCTTCTGTTGATGTAAATTTTTAACTCTGAACAACTCACTTCACGATATTTCTTTAGATGCACATGGATCTATCAATTCATGAAGTCCTTCTACAACCTTTTAATATCTTAATAAATTCATACAAGTTTGCACAAAAGATCTTAAAATACCTTCTTGGCTCACTGAATCCTCATCTTGTGTCAAAGGATGTTCTTGTTTTGAAGTTGACGCTATGTCGCAGTTATTTTTCTATTTTGGTTGTGCACTAGATTTTGAAGCTCCAACATCCATAAAGATTCACTTATCTTCCATAAACACTTCTTTTTCCTTCTGAATATCAAATATAAGAGATTTTTCAACAGTCATTCTAACCCATGCAGTTTCATATTCCTTCTTTACATTCACTTTGTCATCACTGGTTGTAGCTCCACTTCTAGCAACAATATTGATTCATGGATCATTGGTTCTTCTCTCGGAAGTCATCATTTGGATATTTTGTGTCAACTGTTGGTTTCTATTTTCTTGCATCTTTTCCATAAGTAGCAGACATTCTTCAATTACATGGTCAAAAGTTTTACAATACTTACATGTCATAGTGGGATTCTCACAGTCTCTCGCAAAGTGTCTTGGATGGGCACAGTTGTAGCAAATAATCTATCCTTGTCCTCAACCAGCTCCAGTACCTTGACCATTGCATTGCCCATTGTCCTCATGTTCATGTTCTTCCACTTGCATCCTATGAGTGTTAGCGATGAACTACATCATTAGTTCATAAGCTCGAAAATGGTTCTCATCATCTCCTACCAATTTACATAACTTGCAATATAAGTTACTAGGAGTATGTACATATTTTTGTAACAAATACAATCCTTTGAGCAATTTTTTCCTCTAGTTTTACATATCTTGCACCATAGGCTGCATCCGGCATTAAAAGGATTTACTGCTCCACTAGCCATGTAGTTTCTGAATAGAGGGCATTGTTCCTTAGAGTGTCCTTCTGATTCACACTTCGTACACCACACTTATTTTCTTTTCTTCATATCTTGTAACTGTAGAGTCAAATTTTCTAGTTGAATCTGAATCTACTGCATACCTGCATTGGTATCTCCTATAGGCGAAGCTTCTAATTTCATTGCAAGTTCAAAAGCTTTGGCATGAGTTTCAATATTGTGTTGCATCAAAGGCAATTTGATATCTAGTAGTAGCACAACTATGAACAATTATTTTTGTTGTTATGAAGATATGTCAAAGCTCACCTAATCCAATAATACCTTGAAACTTTGATAAAATTCCCAAACAAACTCAGTAGGCCTTTGTTTGATTTCTTTTAACACGGTGATGGACTACGACTTAGATTCGACTTATTAAATTATTTTACCAATGATTTTTTAATGTCTGCGAATGATCTAATATGATTGCTCGAATACTTCATGTACCATGTGAATGTTCTATCTCAAAATGTCGTGACAAGCTACACTTTCTTTATATTTTCATCATGGACTTGCCTCATCATTCATACTTCTTCACATAAAAACCTGAATTGCTCCATATCCTTTGATCTAGTCCCTTTAAAAATAGTTATCTTAATATCATCGATGATATCTCGTCTCGATGGGGGAGGGGAAGGGAGACAAGAAGGGGGATTCGTAAGGGGAGGGGGATAGGTGGTGGGATGGGTAGGGGGTAAGGGGATGCGGAAAACTAAAAACAACCTTACTATTACTTGATTTTAGGTTCGACAAACTTTTGGGATGGAATGGTGAATACTGCAGAGTTACCTTAGGATTCTCAGGAAGGCTTTCATCACTTTTAGATTCACTCAACAAAGGGCTATAGTTAGTTTCTATGAAAGTCTTCAGATCTTGGCCATGAGATCTCTTTCTAGTATCTACTCTATATCTTTTCCCACTTCACGTTGTTCCAGTTTCTTGTTAAGATATTCTCCCAAACATAAGTAATTTAATAATCTGATTGCATTCGTAAAATTCCCTTTTCACACAAGGCACCTTAATCCATATTTTCAAAGACCTCAAATTCTTACCTTGCGGTCCTTTGAAGAATTGTAATTTTACTTCACTATAGGACACAACCGAGTCTACCATGAAATCAATAAAAAATCATCCCAATATGTTATTAATATAGAAATCAAGAGCCCTTGGATTTTTATTTTCGATGCTCTTGCATCACTATACCAATTCAACAATTCATTACTTAGGTTCTTCTCCTTTAAAACAATATTTTCTCTTCGTAAACCCTAATATCAACTCGTAAAACTCAACATGAAATGATCTAAAGAAATTTTTTCATCGATATTCGAAAATATACTTTTGTAACGACCTTTTAGATGACAGACAAGGGCTTTTGTTCTCTTGATCTGCAAACTCTTGTTCTTTCTTTCTACAAAACCTTCAATTTCCTTCGTCGATGACTTCCACATCCATATATCCTTCAAGCAGATCTCGATCCTCGCAACATAACCATTTGTTGGCTTATATTGGGCTAACCAAGATTTGGTTCTTTTACTATGCACTAACAAAACCGTCAATCACTAGCCCTTTCGATAACATCTTGCAAGCAGATCGTAGTCTCACCTGAAGCGACTATCGAAGGATTTAGAACCAGGTTTTTGAAGCCTTGAGGGATGCAAATATGTGTTGTTTTTTTTTTTTATTACTTGACATTCATAAATTACCTCGCATTCATACATTACTTCGCCACATTACAATCATCACTTAAAACATATCATATACATCCATAAAACTTCATTGTATTGAAATAAAGTGCAATTGTAATAAACTACTACGCTACAATAGGTAATAAGAAAATAAACACATGAAGGCACAAGTTCTACCATGGTTTATCCCAATGTGGAACTACGTCCATAAAAACTATTGCTTATAATAGATAATTTGTACAAAAAATAGTTCTTGGCCTGCATACTTAGCTGCAGGCAGTCCGTGCACTCAACTACGGACTTCTAGCCTCTGTGCACTCAGTTGGAGAGCCTACCCTTCTTGCACAAACCACAATTCACAAAGATAAAACCATTCAATACATGATGTGATTCCAATATTTCTACTATATTCTTCGTTATTCATCCCTATCTATACTATTACATCCAGGGGTATATCATCACAATATCATGGTCCATATAATATGGACTCCCCTAATACAAGCTACTATGGTAAAAAAACCCTTCATCATTTACAAAATAGTATTATTTTACAAAATTGGAGGGGCTTCGACCCGCTCCAAAGCACACATACCGTGCTTTATATCTACTATATGGTCCATGTTCATTCTGCTACTCCATTTTGCGGTCCACTTCACACTCTGATGCATCCTTTACTTCACACTTTCCTCCCCAAAATGTAGAGCCTTCATCAAAATATAGGCCAAGTTGGGATGCACCCAACAACTAGGTGAGTGAATTTTTTTGTTTTGAGGCATTTTGCAATCAAAAAATGATATCTATGCTTCAATATTCCCCTTGAATCACTTCAAACTGATTTTCCAAACAAAATTTATGCAAACATTTGTAAAAAATAAACACCTTTTTCTTGCTTTTAAGAGCTCGCTATTGAAATGATTGTAACTCTATAATTTCGGATCTATAACTTTTGAAATATCTTCCTATGGTATTTCTCTAAGTCCTATTTCCAACCCCACAAGTCTGATTGATATTTGATTCTTCAAGAAATAGTTATGTGAAACCTCCCATGATGTCCTCATTATGGACTAATTCAATAGAGAAACTTTGTATAGGATTCCATTTGTCACTATTTCAACCTTCGGCCCCAAAATTGTTACATGAAAAACTAAATTCCATTCAATTTTAGCCACTTTTTACAAAATTCAAATTCGATGCCTAAAACGAAATTTATGATGATTTTCCATAGGTGACTTGTTTGAGACAGAATTCTGGAGCCCATAAAAACCCTAATTGCCTCAGAACATATCTATGACAATACAGCGAACCAAGATCCGAAATTTTGACAAGAGGTTCTATGCTATTAATTCTCCATGTGGTAAAAACTTAATCGTATGAATCCTTCTATAAAAAAAATTATAGCAAAAATTCCAAGATGGCCTATTTGAAGAAGAAAAACCCTATAATTCGAAGCTCTCATACCAAATGTTATGCAACCAGATGATAAATAGATAGATCAATGACTTAAAAATTATCCTCTTAGAGGGGGAAACCTAATTTACATCAAATAAATGAACAATTCTTGGATGATCAAATGAAAAGGCCTCCTTTGTATATATAGTGGATCTAAGGGGTCACAATATAATCAAAGCCTACATAACAATAATAATTTAAGGACACAACAATAACAATAGTAGGCTTCTATGGGGCACCACAATAGCAATATGGGGGATACATGGGAACAACAATAACAATAAGGGTGATACACTAGTATTATAGGGATCTAACACAACACCTATAGATCTGCATCATCCACCTGTACTAGTATCTATAATGCCTCTAATGAATGTATAACAAGGAATCACAAAATTGACATCAATGCACATGAAATGTTATGAAACCATCTCAAAAAAAGATAGAAAAGATAGATCAATGCCTTAGAATTCAGCCTCTTCAAGGGGGAAACCTCCTTTACATTACACAAATGAAAAATTATTGGATGATTCAAATGAAAAAACCTCCTTTCTATATATAGGAGTCTAAGGCGTCACAATATAAGCAAGTTGACCTAACAATAATAATATAAAGGCACAAAAATAACAATAGAGGGATTCTATGGTGCACAATAATAAAAATATGGGGACAATAGGGGCACAACAATAATAATGAGGGATACAACGACAATAGTAATGGGAAAATCACTAAAATTATAGGGACATAACATTCCCCTCTCCTTCGAAAAAGTGGTGTCCTCAACACTTGAGTAGTTTTGGATGCTTCTGTATAATATTCTCATCCTTCCATGTGGAATATTCAACAGGTAAGTTATTCCACTTGATGAGATACTTTGAAATTGATCGATTTCGTAGCTATCAAGTTCTTGTTTCTTTGACTGCTTGAGCTTCCAATATGATTTTTCCTTCCTTAGCAAGTTCTAGCAATATTGTTTGAACTGGAAGCTTGTCACCTATAACCTTCTTTAAGCATGAAACATGGAAAACGAGGTGCACTCGGGAAGCTGCAGGAAGCTCTAATTTGTATGCCATAGTACCTATCTTTTGCAACACCTTGTATAGACCATAATACTTTGGTGATAACTTATTATCCTTCTTAGCTTATTTGAGGGACATTTGTTTATATGGTTTTAGCCGTAGGAATACCCAATCACCTACATCAAAACTTCTTCCACTGCGATGTTGATCTGCCTGCTGTTTCATTCTATTCAGTGCCAAGGTGAGGTTATCCTTTAAGAGTTGGAGAACTTGTTGTTGATGCTCGATGTGATCTTCCACTGCTTGAACCTTAGAATTTTCTCTTAAATATGATGTGATGGATGGTGTATGATATCCATAAAGTGCCATAAATGGAGTCATTTTGTTGCAGTATGGAAGGAAGTGTTATACCACCATTCAGCCAGAGGCAACCATTTGACCCATTGTATCTGTTTATCAGATACAAAGCAACAAAGATATCCTTCCAAACATTTGTTTACTATCTCAGTTTGCCCATCAGATTGAGGCTGAAAAGATGAGCTATGAGCTAATTGAGTAACAAGAAAAGAAAATAATTTTGTCCAAAAATTTCCAGTGAAAATGGGATCTCTGTCACTTACAATAATATTTGCTTTCCATGTAGCTTTTGAATTGTTTCCATAAATGTAGTAGAAACTGTACTCGCTTTAAATGGATGAGATAATGCACAAAAGTGTGCATACTTGGTAATTATTTCAACTACCACCATGATCACACTCTTTCCTTCAGACTTGGGTAAGCCTGTGATAAAATCCATTGAAACCTCCTCCCAATGTTGGCTTGGAATGGATAAATGTAGTAATAGTCCTGGGGTCTTAATTGTTTCAACTTTACTTTGTTGGAAAACTAAACATTCTGCCACAAACTTTTGAATATACGATTTAAGGCCATCCCAAACAAAATCCTTCCTAACCCTGTGGTAGGTTTTTAGAAATTCTGAATGCCCTCCTAAGGGAGAGGTGTGCAATTCCATAAGAATATTTTGTTTAAGTTGGGAATTCTTACATAGGTATAACCGATCCTCGTACCATAACGAATCATTTTTCCAGCTAAATGTATCAAATGTACTCCAATCATGTTGTATCTTTTGAATGAATTCCAACACTTCCTTGTCCTTCTTCCATTCATCCCTTGCTTCGTTTATCCAATCTGGTTGGATAATAGAAATGGCACAAATAAATGCTTCCACATCCTCATCCTTTCTTGATGGTGCATCTGCCACAACATTTTGCTTCCCTTTTTTGTAGATGATTTCAAAGTCATAACCCAACATCTTTGTGACCCATTTTTTCTACTCTTCTAAAGATAATATTTTTTCTAAAAAGTATTTAAGACTATCATGATCTATTTTTACCTTGAAGTGTCTTCCCATTAGGTAGGGTCACCATTTCTTAAGTGCATGTAGTATTGCTAACATTTCCTTCTCATAAATAGCTTTCTGTAAATACTTTCCTTTGATTGGATGACTTTCGAAAGCAATGGGTCATTCTTCTTGCATTAAAACAACACCAATTCCATTTCTTGAGGCATCACATTCCACAGTAAAGGTTTTGTGAAGTCCAATGTACCTAAAATATGTGCTTGGCACATTGCCTCTTTAAGATGTTCAAAGGCCTTTGTTGCTTTTGGAGCCCATGAAAATGCATATTTCCTCAATAATGTGGTTAGAGGTGTTGCTATTCTCCCATAATTCTTAACAAACTTGCGATAATACCCTGTCAACCTGAGAAATCCTCGTATATGCTTTATGGATTTGGGGATTTTCAATTCCTTAATGGTTTTAATTTTGCTAGGGTCTACCTTAACACCTTCATGAGATACAATATGACCCATATATTCCACCTCTTGTACTCCAAAGAAATATTTGGAGATTTTTGCATATAAGTGTTTCTCCTCCAATAGTTTGAGCACCATGTCAACATGTTGGACATGATCCTTCCAAGACTTCTTGTAGATTAGTATATCATCAAAAAATACTTACACAACTTTTCTAAGGAAGGGTTTGAAAATGGAATTCATCAAACCTTGAAATGTAGAAGGTGCATTAGTAAGGCCAAAAGGCATGACTAAAAATTCATAATGACCCTCAAGAGTTCTAAATGTTGTTTTTGGAATGTCTTCAGTCTTCATTCTGATTTGATGATATCCTGAATGAAGTTCCAACTTGGTGAAGTAAATTGATCCATGCAATTCATCCAATAATTCATCACTGACAGGAATGGGAAATTTATCTTTCATAATGAGTTTGTTGATCTCCCGATAATTTGGACACATGCGCCATGATCCATCCTTCTTGTGAACCAATACTACTGGAGCAGAGAAAGAACTTTGACTAGGTTGAATTATACCAGCCTCTAGCATTTCTGCAACCATACGTTTAATTTCACCATTTTGGACATAGGGATATCTGTAAGGCTTGATGTTTAGAGGAACACTTCATGGAATCAAATTAATAGCATGATCATGATCACAAATAGGTGGGAGGCCTTTGGGAGTCTCAAATACCTTGGAATGATTGTCCAAGACTTTTTGGATATCTAGTGAAATCAATTATTTCGATGTGGGAACCTTTAGTGAACATAATTATGCAATTATGCCTTGTTGTTCTTTCTTTAGAAGCTTTGTCATTTTGTCAGAGCTGATTATCTTTCTCGATTTCCCTGCGATACCCCTTAATTCAACTTCCTTTCCTTCTGAAGAGAATTTCATGAAAAATTCTTGAAAATTAAAAGCTATTGTACCCAAGGATTGTAGCCATTAGACTCCTGGTACAACATGAGCACCAGCCATTGGAATGGAAAGCATTGGCCTATTCAATAAATATTCTCCCATGGATAGCTTTATATTATGGCATGTTCCTGATCAATTTATGGTTCCTCCACTTGCAACCATCACTTGACACTCTGGTGCTGGATATAGGAATAAATTAAATTCCTTGGCTATATTACAATGAATAAAATTATGGGTACTTCCCAAATCAATCAACACTATTACCTTTTTCTTATTTATATGCCCTTCTATATTGATAGTTTGAGTGATAATTCTAGCCAATGCATTACAAGATATGGTTGGATTCATTTCTTCTTTTTCTACGGTTTTTTCCTGGTGTATATCCTCTTCTTTTTATGTTTCTTGTTCCTTTTATTTCTCCTCTTCACAATCTATGTAAAATAATTTCTTCTCAGCACACTTATGACCTTTACTGTATTTGCTATCACAACTGTAACAAAGCCCTTTCTCTCTTTTTTCTTCCAATTGTTGTGGTGTCAAACTTGTAGGTTGTGGATGGCTGGGGGAAGCAACACTTCCATCTTTATGATTGTGAGTGGTAGGCTTCCTTGTTGCCATAATTTTTCTTTCTATTTTTCTTTCCAACTTGAATGCCTTCTCCAATGAATCTGGTTCACAAAGGTGAACCTCATGTTGGATGTTATCTTTTAAAGTCCCTATGAACACATCAATCCTATGCTCCTCTGGAATATCTTCTACCATTATATCCAATTTTTGGAAGACCTCAATGTGCTCCATAATTAAACCCATTTGTTTGAGATTTATCAATTGGCTGAAAAAGGTGTTGCTTTTTGTATCCTCATAATGTGCTACCATTTCATTCGTAAAAATAGCCCAAGTGAAAAAAAATTTACGAGGGCAAAGCCATCGATACCATACAAATTGATTTGGTTCCAAATATAAAGTTGCAATGCATACCTTTTGTGTGTTTTGTGCATTATGGAGATCGAATAATTGCTCCATTTGTAGTATCCATGTTCCGAGACCCTTTCCATCAAACTTCCTCATATTGATATTTGGAACATGGTGGTTCTTCGATCCAATGTTAGAGTCTATGAAATCATGATTAACCTTTATTTTGTTCTCATCATCAGTTTCCTTTACTACCCTTTCTCCATTAGTAAGCATTTCTTGTAGACACTTTTTCAAATCTATCTTCAAATCTTCCATGCCTTTCTTTAAATCATCCATCTTAGCTTCCATGCCATCCATCTTAGCTTCCACGCTATCCATCTTAGATTCCATGCCGTCCATCTTAGCTTCCTCATCATTCATCTTAGCTTCTACGCCTTTCTTTAACCCATCCATCTTAGCTTCCATGCCTTTCTTAAAAACATCCATCTTAGCTTCTACATCTTTCTTTAAACAATCCATCTTACTTTTTGTTACTTTTTGTACGTATGAAATTTGTTGCACTTGGTCTCGTAATTTTGATATATCATGTTGCATTTCTTCCTCTTACTCATGAGTAATGCTAGAGCTCTCAGGTTGCTTACTAGGTGTTTCCATTTTCTTTCTTTGGGGCATCAGTTACTGATAATAATGCTTCACTACGCCCTTTGAATTCCTTCAAAATAATTTTTCAAACCAAGCTTAGGCAAAAATTTAAAAAAAACTACACACCTTTTTTCACTTTGTAGGAGCTCGATATTGAATCTGATGTATCTATGTAATTTTGGATCTCCCAAGTTTGAAATGTCTTCCTATGGTAACCCTCTGAGTAATGTTTCTAACCCCACAAGTCTGATCAAGATTGGATTCTCTAATGAAGAGTTATGCCAAATCTCCCACGATGACCCGAGTATAGAATGGTTCAGTAGAGAAAACGTGTACGACGTGCCGTGGGTAACTGTTTCAACCTTAGGTTGTGAAAATGATACCCAAAAAACCTATCGTCCATTCTCTTCATGTAAATTCCTACAAAAATTAAATCTGATGCCCATAGTGGAAGTTATGACGATTTTCCGAAGGTGATCTGTTTGGAATGTAATTCTGGAGTCTGCAAAAATCCTAACCTCCTTAGATTATATCTACGACAATATAGTGATACAGAATCTAAAATTCGGAGCCGAGGTTAAGACCCATTTTGTCTCAAATGGGTTTTGTTTTTAACTTCTGAAACTTCGTATCAAAATTTGTATAGCGAACATTCCATGATGACCTGGTTTAGATGAAATTTTGGAGCTTGCAAAAACCCTAACTTCCTTAGATCATATATCTGCAAAATATAGCGAGACAAAATCTAAGATTCGGACCCAAGGTTGAGCGTGATTTATTATCAAATGGGCTTTTTTTTAGCTTATGAAATGTCGCAGAAAAAAGTTATAGTGAAAATTCCACGATGACCTATTTAGAGCAGCGAAACCCTAGAATCCAAAGCTCTGATACCAAATATTATGAAACCAGCTCAAAAAAAGATAGAGAAGATAGATCAACGCCTTATAAATCAATGTCTTCGAGGGGCCAACCTCCTTTCCATTACACAAATGAACAATTCTTGGATGATTCAAATAAAAAAACCTCCTTTCTATATATAGGAGTTTAAGGGGTCACAATATAACCAAGCCAACCTAATAATAATAATAATATGAAGGCACAAAAATAACAATAGAGGGATTTTATGGGGCACAATAATAACAATATGGGGACAATAGGGGCACAATAATAATAATAAGGGATACAATGAGAATAGTAATGGGGGAATCACTAGTATTATAGGGACCTAACATGCCAACACAAGACAACTCCTCCATGACCACCATGCTAAAAAAATTCTACATCATCAAAGATTGACATCAATTGCAACATAACCAACTCAATGCCTATACAACCAACTGCCACCTTACTACAAGGGGGACATCAATACATCAACTTGGATAGATAGGGTTGAAATCAATGGCAACATAAGCTAGATGACATCATGATACAAATTCCAACATAAAATAGTTGGAACCATGAACATGATTGTGATGCAGGAAAGTGTTCCCTCTGCGGACAGAGGCAACCCCTGTAGCCCTAGAGTGGTTCTAGTCACAAACAAGGACAGATCAACAATAGCTTTCCTTAAATAGTTCAAGTTGGAGGCCTACCTCAACCGGTGGTCGATGGAGTTCCATTGCGCTACTCTAGCTTCCGCTTCCTAATGAGTGATCAACCTGAAACAATGCAAAGGAAATACAACAAACCGCGTAACCGGAACAACAAATGATCTATTTACTCACAAAGTCAAGAAGTCATGAGCTATCTAGTACATTACATACAAGACATAGGAAAACATCATTGATTGCATTAATTATGAAATAAGAGTAAGCTTACAACCAAAGTCTTGACGTCACAAGCCTTCTCAGAGGGATCCAACCAGCATGTTCCTCAAGCATTCACTCTTTGAAGATGGATCTCCCAAGATACAAGTCTCTCTCACTCACAAGTTTTACACAAGATTAAGGGAAATTCACAACCTTCCTCATGCTATCAACAATCCCACATTTGTCACACTCACAGCGGCTATCTAGCAAACTCACAAGCACTAACAGTACTATCAACAATCACTCCAAAGACTAAGAATTCCAAACTAAAAAACTAGCAGCACATAGCAATGGTGGGAGTTTAAATAGGAGAAGGAGTCTCCATGAAAGGTGGAAGAGTGAGCTTATCTCCAAGGAGGTTAGCACAAATGACGAAACAACCACGCTAGAGAAAGGAGGGCAACATAAACTAGGCCAACAGCCAGGTCTGGAGTCATCTAGAAGGCCAACTGTTGGAACAAATTACCCCAATCTGGATCATTGCGGGCACATAACTGGTCTTCCGCGCTGACAACGCTATTGAATAACGTAGCTAGTTAGGTCATCGCTTAGGATCACAAGCTAGAGTCGCACTAGCACATAAAATCTGACCATCGTGGGAATCAGGTGTACTTTCACGATGGCAGTGCTTCTGGACTATTTTGGAGCGCCCTTCAGCATGTTTATTTAGCCAATAGACGCGATGAGGCAAAAACCTTTGGAAAAGTGGGTCATTTGGCATCATCAGAGAGCATTTGTCTAATATGAGCATGAATGACTTGGATACATGACACAGTAGGAAGACTAGGATGAAGACAATGACAAATTACTGTGTAACAGATGCCCCCTAAAGTATGAAGCCCAAGAGAGTGGGAGGGCTGAAATGCTTTATGAAACTTACTGAGCTGGAACACCATTTGGAAGAACCTGCATGCAAGTACAACTAATATCTTTGATGATGAATTACATGTAGTCTAGGCATGGGCATAACCATCTAAAAGACATACGAAATAGGTCTGTGGTATGGACACAGCCATCCAGCGAATGAGACCATGATGATGATAAAGGTATGGTCGCAGCCATCCATGAAGACTCAGGTATGATCGCAGCCATCCATCAATGAGTCATGTAATCATAAACCAATCCACGCAGCCCGAACATGTGTAATATGAGTTTAGGGTCTTGAACCCATCCAATCATAGTACAAATCCTAACATGCGAATAGATGTGCTGAGGTCGAGCATGAAAGAAAATTGCTTGATTATCGGTCAATGATGAAAACTGTTAACAAGCGCAAGAGAAACCACCAATAATGCTAATGGTTCTCAAGGTACTGTCCAGCACAATCCATGAAGTGTGAAAAAGGAACTGAAGTTGAACACTCGTGGAATCACCCAATTGACGACCAATGATGAAAGTCGACCGTCAGGTGTGAAGAACTTACCATTGAGGCATGCAAGCTCTAAGGTACCAAAAGGGGATTTCTAGGTCAATCTCCTAGATAATGAGCTAGTGTCGATAGGATACGACCCATCGCAAGAGGGCCATAATGTTTCCCCCATCAACAACACGCGATAAGGAACAAGTGGCAGACGACGAAACAAAGTATCAGAGGAGAAAGAGAGGGTGCAAACTGCAGAAGGCCTATACTCTTGAACATGTCGGTGACACTACTCCGGAGGGGGGGGCGGCAGCATTCAAGCACTAAGGGATCAGAGGCTTGATGGAGACAGCATGAATTGAATGGAATGAGGCTAGAATGATAACCCAAACCTGCAGAAGGCTAAATGCCGACGTATGGATATCCCAACCCGACAAGAAGCAAAAGTGTAGATGTTCAAGAGTGACTAGCTGCCATAGACAATCAATGATAAACCTGTTGTTGATTCCAACCTAGTAATATTTTAATGAGAACTAGGAAGGAGAAGCTTGAGTCTCGTCATGGTGATGAGTCCAATGTCGTCAGGGTTTAACGAGTCCAACATAGGTAAAACTCGGAGTCTCTTTCATGTTTAGAGAGTTTGAAAAAGACACGGAAAAGAAAACTCCAGGGGGGGTCCTTTTTCATAGATTTGTGTCTCTTGAGCCCAAAAAAATATAAAACGATACTCGAAAGAACTGCCCGACCATTACGATCGGGGAGTACTTTTCGTAACTAGTGACTTCGACCTGAAAAAATAGAAAAGCGGTTGGAAGCATGTCGTTTTGTAACCGATAACGAGCTTGAAATGAAAAAGGCCCGGCAATCTTTTCATTTTTACACGGTCGGAAAAGAGCTTAAAGCAGACCGCCTCTTATTCCATTTAACGAGTTAAAAGGGAAAACTCAGCAATCTTTTCGTCTTTAAACAGTCGGAAAAGAGTTGAAAGCGAACCTCCATTTTTATTCTCTTTAACGAGTCAAAAAGGGAAAAATACTTGGCAATCTTTTCATCTTTTACGAGTCAAAAAAGAGCTTAAAGGAGACTCAACCTGGAGGAACGAGTGGTATAAAGGGTAGCAACTGGTTCCGGCAATGGTGGAACTACTCAAAACATGTAATGGTTAAGAGGTTGGCTAATAAAACCACTCATTGCTGCAGTTCCTTAGGAAAGGATAAACAATCAAGTGAAAGCATATTATCAGCCAAAGATATGGTGAAGATGGAATGAAACAACCAAGGCTCATCTAGCAAAATTTATCGGATAAACGACAATCACGAGATGTAAATTGGGTATGGGTTAATTTTTACACAAGCTTGAACCATGGATAACTCTTCTTGGATTCGATTTCATGTTTACACAAGCATGAAACGAAAAACTATGCTTGTTATAAGTTCACATGCCCCCAGCATAATGATGCAAATTAAGGTACATGCCCCCCAAGCTTCATTGCATTCAACAAGGTGGATGGAATGAAGGTTCACTTTCGAGATCTTGGAAAGAATCGACTTGGATTTTACGAGATCTTAATCAAAGACTCGATTTGAAAAGGGAGGTGTTTCATTTTTTAATGAGGTTGACACAGTAAAAGAACTATCCTCATAACCTTGGTTTCATTTTTTTAACGAGGTCGACACAAGATCAGAACTATCCTCGGACACCTTGTTTCATTTTCTAACAAGGTTGACATAGGAACAAACTATCCTCATGACACCTGCTCATGGGCCATACGAGAACATGGCTCCCAAGAGGTCTTCGCGGGATGGAAGAAACACACTCCGAGAGGAATACACGTCATGATGCACCAATGATAGATCGGGTTCCAATGCCCCCAGTACATGATGTACAAGACCATCTGCATGATCAGTAGTAGATGCGGAGACGGAATAGGTAGCCACATAATTGACTTGTGGCAAGGAAGGTACTACTTGAGAGCAAGAACCGAGAGGGGATGACAGTTGTGCAGGAGGCACCGGGGGACTAAAGAACGATAATTGATCAATAGTCACCATTCTTCCGTCATGTGGAAAACAAACCACATGGAAAAGTGAAGAAACAAGAGCCCCCATGGTATAAACATAGTCATGGCCAAGGAGAGCACTGAAATCTAAAGCACCTTGGACAACCATGACATCTATATAGACGATTTTTCCCCCAAAAGTAACAGGAAACTTTGGGAGGATCCCTAAAGGTTGACTGGTTCCTCCGTCAAATGCTAAAAAAATTTGTGTGACTGGCACAAGCTATGGGGAGCCCATAGCTTGCCAAGTAGTGGAAGGCATAAGACTGACAGATGCACCCTCATCCAAGACAGTGCCAGGTACTGCCTTATCATAGGCATGTAGTGTAATCAGGAAAGGCACATGGGATGGAAGGTGGAATGTAGTCAAATGACTCCAGTCGAAGGAAACGACTGAACTACTTGGTGGGGGAATCATATGATTGCCCCCCTACTCTACAGGAACTGAAGAAGGACTCTCGTGATCAACAGGGATAGGAGGGTCTTTCTCAGACTCTGGAGAATCTGACGAGACGAGAAGAACATGAGCATGATGCTCTTCTGAAATAGAGTGATTAACAGGTGGTGAACCTAAGTTGACACTCTCTCCGACCAATGGCTGGTCCAAAACAGGTTGAGCAGAGTGAGGCTCAGAAGGAGGAGGATGGACAAGAGAAGAATATAAGTCAATCTCTTTGTCAATAGGGAGAGGGTATGAAGAGAGCCTCTGATAACCAACAGAAAGTTGGGGTGAAGAAGCTGTAAGACTTTCCAAAATAGCGGAAGCTTTATCCATGAGCAGAAAAAGGTGAAGGGGATGGTTGCCTTCACATAGCCTACAGGGGAATCAAATCTTCCTTTCTTCTTACCGTTTCCAGTTGATAAGGTAGCATCTTCATGAGCTTTAGAGGACGATGATGGATGAGCCGGATTGCGAGACCATACTTATAAGATTGTAGGGATGCCGGGACAATCATGAAGAAGATGGTCGCCCTTGCACAATTTACAAGGAAACTTAACCTTCCGTAGAGGGGTAGAAGGTGTTCTGACCTAAGATGTACTCGGAGTAGTAGCTGCACAGGTGGCCTCATGTTTATCGGACTTCTTCTTCTTCATCATCTTCTTCTTCTTCTTCTTAGCCTCCTGGTTACTAGATATGGAACTTTCACCAAGCGAAGGAGGGGAGGAGGGAAGAGAAGCAGGGGAAGAAGGTGCAGGCTCAGCCTTGGAATCAACATGTCATGGTTCAGATGAAGGAGATGGTGGAATAGGATTCATGATGCTCGGGACCACCAAGGTTGAAAACAACCATACGAGCAAACCGATAGTTAACCCAGGCAAAGACAATGTTGCCATATACGGAGCACCAACATTTCCAAAAGAAGGAAATGGACTAGGATTCCCATCTGGGGAAAGACCTTGGCCGATAGACTCGGGGATTGTTGCCATCGAGAACGATCCTGAAAAACTCTCTTATCACAACCAATAACTCGAACTTTTACCAGGAATATTTCATGGGCAGTAAATTTTATGACGCAAGAACAAAACTTGACCTTTTCATCTTTAAAGAGTCGAGAAAAGGACCAAAAGATGACTCTAGTCGCCTTCGAATATTTAATGAGCCTAAAGTGAAAAGTGCTCAGATGAACCTTTTCTTTTAGGGAGTCCAAAAAGGAACGAAAGTGACTACTCTTGAGAACTAGGCAAAAGGTTTACCAAACAAATCTGTAAAACTGCATATACACCTTGGCAGTCATATGAAAACCAAGGACTTTCCATATGACAGTTAATCTTCCCAAATGCTATGTTTGGTGCGTTACGGTTTGCAAGGTGGTAGACACGGCTTCCTATGGATAAAGGATGATAACCTTGTGGGGTATCCCCACATATACTTGACGATACATGGGAGCACAATTCCGTGCTAGACCACTATTGAGTCATAGAAGGAGGAATCACGCAACCTTGAGTGGAAAAAAAAGTGACTAGGTTTAACGACGCCGGAGCACGTCTCTAGCCTAGACCTCTAAATGTGTGCGTTATGTTCCAACGCGTTGTTAGATTTATTCAGTTCATTTTAAAGTTGATCTTGGATTATGTTTCAGTTTTTAGGCCTTACCGTATGTATATAACAAATCCTAGGATGCAGCTAGAATGAATGAAATATCCTTTTTTTCGAGGAACACCTACCTATGGGAGGGTAGAGAGATCATTCCCAAACCAAGAAAACCAAGATGACAAAGCAATCACTCAATGCAAACAGACATAAATTCCTAAAGTGCATGGATACTACTAATGAGAGATTTAATAATTCGCTTTTTCAATATGCAACTTGAAATGCAAATTCACTTTCACTTTCGTAGACTAAATGAAATGCAATCCTTTTGATTTTGATGTCTCTTAAATCTAAAAGAAACCAACAAGAAGTTTAACAAATGTGGAAAAATAGTTGATCCAAACAATTGTAATCTATGTTCGGGTAGTGAAGAGAAATCAAATCAATGCCAAGATTGGTCCAATAACAATCACTAAATAATCAACCAAAAGTAAGCAAAGGGGAAGGCTCAATCAAATCAATAGCAAGCTGCCAACGAATCTCTGAAGAAAAGAAACCAAGCCAAATCGATCCAAAAGACTTGAAACCATAAAACTAGGTCACAAAGAAAGAAAAACAATATTCATTCCACAAAGCTCACAAGAGAGTGCCTCAACCTATACACAGTGAAAAACAAGTTATCAAACAAGTGATAACATCAAGGGACTAGCAAGACTGATGGATTCAGGAGGCAGAATTGAAAAAATCAATTCTATAGCAATCAGCGCAGGTGATACACAAGCAACAAGCGCTGATAAAGAGAAAACCGTAGAAACAAAGCAATGTCAGCGTGGAAGTACATGAATTTTCTGTGACGGTCCGATTTATGGAGCCGTCGCAACTGTTAAGCTTAATTACGCAATGAACAGGATACTACAAAAGGGGTGACACGATGACAATGCTACTATTAAATTCAAAGTCGCGATGATGTTCAAAACAGTAATAGGCGAACAAAAAATTCCCAAATCAAAGACAATCAATCTTTAATCAAATAAGGGCATTTCCCAGATCAGGCCAGGAAACTCAGAAGACTGGTAACTAATCCACAAAACATCAAAAGAGACCAAAAAAAAAATCAAGACAAGAGTAAACACGAAAAGAACAAAGGCCAAAGCTCCCCAGTGGAGTCGCCAATTTGTGATGCAGGAAAGTGTTCCCTCTGCAGACAGAGGCAAGCCCTCTAGCCCTAGAGTGGGTCTAGTCACAAACAAGGACAGATCAACAAAGCTTTCCTTAAATAGTTCAAGTTGGAGGTCTACCTCAACTGGTGGTCGATGGAGTTCCGTTGCGTTGCTCCAGCTTCCGCTTCCTAATGAGTGATCAACCTGAAACAATGCAAAGGAAATACAACAAAGCATGTAACCGGAACAACAAATGATCTATTTACTCACAAAGTCAAGAAGTCATGAGCTATCTAGTACATTACATACAAGACATAGGAAAACATCATTGATTTCATTAATTACGAAATAAGAGTAAGCTTACAACCAAAGTCTTGACGTCACAAGCCTTCTCAGAGGGATCCAACCAGCATGTTCCTCAAGCATTCACTCTTTGAAGATGGATCTCCCAACGTACAAGTCTCTCTCACTCACAAGTTTTACACAAGATTAAGGGCACTTCACAACCTTCCTTAAGCTATCAACAATCCCACATTTGTCACACTCACACCGGTTATCTAGCAAACTCACAAGCACTAACAGTACTATCAGCAATCACTCCAAAGACTAAGAATTCCAAACTAAAAAACTAGCAGCACATAGCAATGGTGGGAGTTTAAATAGGAGAAGGAGTCTCCATGAAAGGTGGAAGAGTGAGCTTATCTCCAAGGAGGGTAGCACAAATGACGGAACAACCACGCCAGAGAAAGGAGGGCGACATAAACTAGGCCAACAGCCAGGTTTGGAGTCATCTGGAAGGTCGACTGTTGGAACAAATTCCCCAATCTGGATCATCACGGGCACATAACTGGTCTTCCACGCTGACATCGCTATTGAATAACATAGCTAGTCAAGTCATCGCTCAGGATCACAAGCGAGAGTCATGCTGGCACGTAAAATCCAACCATCATGGCAATCAGGTGTACTTCCACGATGGTAGCACTTCTGGACTGTTTTGGAGCACCCTTTAGCGCATTTATTTAGCCAACAAACATGATGAGGCAGAAACCTTTGGAAACGTGGGTCATTTGGCAACACCAGAGAGCATTTGCCTAATATGAGCATGAGTGACTTGGACACATGACACAGTAGGAAGACTGGGATGAAGACAATGACAAATTACTGTGTAACAATGATAATGTCAACATGTCATCACAATGGGAGCATCTAGGGTTATCAAATCAATCCAACTTTAAAACCTAAACCTAGTTAGCAATGAACTAGAGTTTCACTTTCAAGCCATAAAGTTTTACAACAAATATTGCTAGATTTTTTGTTACAAACCCTAGATTCCATTTGTCAATAATAAGCCTTAGATATCAGAAACTATATCAGGTTAGAATTTCATTCATAATGAAATCATTTTACATCTATCATTTCATTATCAAGTCCTAGAAACTTATAACAATCTCTGCTCATGTTCTGTTGTAAACCCTAGATACAAACATGAAAACTTCAATGTTACATATTCAACAACTTTACCAAGTTATGGATTCATGCATATGGAATCACATACATCTACGGCTTCATTCCTAGTATTTTACATTAACTATTACAAGGGTTTTTCCATAAACCCCAATTCACAAAACTGTAAAAATCTAGGGTTTCATTATACAACCTAGACATCAACAACAAACCTTCAAAGAGTATGGTTACATAATATCAACAAACCCTAAGAGAGTATGACTTCATCATATTTTATACACTTTATTGACAAACTCTATGTAGGTTAGGATTTCAATAGCAGAATACCCTTAAGCATCAAAAAGCTAAGTTTTTATAGTAAACACTAAAGATTAGGATTTTATCAAAATGAACAAACAAAAAAATATTATATGACAAGGGTAGATTCAATCTAAAGATTAATTATCCTAACAATATTGAATCTTAATGATTCTATAGTGAATACTATACATGTAGAAGTTAGTAATATAAATTAAATGAAAAATGATCATACCTTCTTATATGAAGACTGCTTGCTACATAGCTCGAGATGTTCCTATCACAAACCTTGTAGGGTATATTGTACAACAGGTACATGTATTTCCTTTTATGTCTCCCTATGAATATAACCTCATTCCATTTTAATCAAGAGTATACCTTCTATATTTTTCTTTCCAAGGAAAATACAATAGAAATATCAAAAGATAAAGTTATGTATATAATAAAAAATACTGCTTATCTTTTATGAAAAGGTGGAAGTTTCTTCTAAAATGACTTCATCTTTACCCAGAAGCATTAAAACCCTCATAATTTATTTTATGTACCTATAACATTTACTTAACAAGAACCAAAATTATACAAGCACAAGGCTATAATGACAAACTTCAAACCCTGAGTCATTTTTCAAGATATCAATTCTAGGTTTTCGAATTCAATTCTATATTTACTATAATTTCAAATTTCTCCCTTTAGTATCTACAAACCCTAGATATTAATAATCTCAGCTTTCTATAGGGTTAAGGGTTCTCCAACTTTGATTCTACAAACCCTAAATCAAAAATGAAATTTTTGGAATCCTAATTTAATATGGATTTCTAAGACCATAAATAATTATACGTACCTTTTTTTATTCTTACCTTTGAAAGTGACTTTCTTTCAAGGATTAAGTTGTACCTTCTTTGGTTCTTCCTTCAAAAGTGCCAATTCAAGGTATTCTTTCTTGGGTATATTAACATCTGCTTCCTTTTTTGTTGTTGTAGATCTCTAACTTTGCTTTTATAATTATTTCCTACATCAAACATTACAAGCACTAATAACTAACTTCAAGCTTTAGTTACTCTATTATACTTATGTAAAATATCTTCTTTTAGAATTTAATTTTTTCCTTATAACATGAATATATCATTATTTTATTTTGTTAGGGTTGGCTTCAAGACCTTAGCTAGGTTTTCACCATAAATATGTATAGTGCCTTACTTTTCGAAACATTGATATTTTGTCAAGATGCTTATTCTTTAAAAAAATTCATATTGTGGTATTGACAATTTTTATAGATATATTCCATTCGATTCGTATGACCGATTTCAAAGCTTATATTATTTTGCAACTGTATATATTCTCATCTTTGGGTTATTGTATTAGATCTTCTTTAGCCTTCTTTTCTTTTTTCTTTAGTTTCTATCTCAGTTTTTTAGATATTATGTAACTATATATGTGCACAGGTATTCTTCCTCCTCCATAGTGATTTTGTTTCCTTTAGATATTATGGTCATAGAAGTTTTATAGTAGGCTTATAATGCTTCTAAAATGAATCTATTATAGTCCTCTTAATACTTTGACCTTTTGTTTGTTTCTAGTCCTTGAAGTATATGATTTAGTCATATTTACAGTTATGCACATAATATTTATAACTTCATATTTATGAGATAAGTTAAGACCCTTAATTTTATACACAAAACTTTTCTCTTTATCTCATAGATTTTGGACTTGACTAGGCTTCTACCCTTTTTATTTGGATCTACAAAAAGTTAATTGACTCATTTCATTGTTATGGATTTCAATTTTTGTTAAGTGACCTTAATTACCCAAGCATATCGCCTAATTTCAAAGGTATGGTCTTGTAATCATGTCGATAATGTGTTATCTTGTTTTGGTTCTCCTTCTATATGCCTCCTCCTTCAATGTTAGATTTGAAATACTTTTTATTTAACATAGTAATGATCTTCTAGCTACCTTGATTCACTGACCTTTGCTCTGATACCATACTAAGAAATCATGGGCAACATAGTTAGGGTTATATTAATTGATTTCTCTTATAACCTGATAGTTCCTTGTGACATTATTTTATATTCTTATTCTTCATGTTATTATTGCATTCTTTATCATAAAGCAACTACCAAGACATGAATATCATCAAAAACAAATGGACACTAGATGTAGGCACTCAACTAGGGAAAAACCCCTATGAATGGGAAAAGCCAGTCAAATTCCTCCTCTAGTAGATTCAAATCAAGATGAGAATATCAAACACCTTTGAACAAAACTTTCACACCCTCCAATCCTCCAATTTAGTATGTATTGTAACCAAGGAAAATAGTAGTCAAATATTCAAGTCCACATAGATCAACTTTCTGCAATCCTGAGATTTCCTATCCTCTTTGCAATTGCAATCTATTCTTCTCTATGGTTGTAATTTTGGTCCTCTCTCATGTGTTATAAAATAATGCATATTTTCAACTTATTTTTCATCTTATACTTTGCATTCACCTTTCTAATTGAAAAATTGGAGAATGAATGTCGTGTATGTCTATAAACTAGGTTAAGTTCAATTGCTATAAATAATGGCTTCTATTTTTTATTTTGACGCTGACATGAACAATAGGTAGGCTGACTTTGAGAATATAGAGTTTCCTTTGTAGAAGATGGAGTTGACTTGAAGGATGGAGGCTTGTTATACACTTTGAATCAAAAACATATTTGTATTCTTTAACATAAGAAGCCTAAGAAAAGTCTTTTACATAAAGCCTATGACTATAGTTTTTGACACAACCCTAGAAGCTTATAATGGAGTCTTGACCTACAATAAGCATGAAACCCATGCCAAAAATAATAAATATTTTTGTTTCTATGTACATTACATCATGACTCAAATACAATTATGAATACCAACACTAGTTACATTCTTCAATAGCGTTCACTATAGCCAACTTCCTATATTGTGGGGGGAAGTTTGGGATCATCATTGTATTTGTTGGAACAAAGCCAAATCTGAAAATGCACCAAAGTAAAAAGAGTATAGGACCTTGGAATTTCTAATTACAACATTGGTTTCACAAATATTTCTAGCTTAATACAAAATACTGACAATAATGGTCTTTAGTTTTAGAAAATAATAATTCTCCATGTTACAAGAAGATACTTGACACCTTGTCAATTTGAACTCACTTGCAATCTCCATGATAGTTGTTGGTGGGCCTACAACCTCATTGTGGGAAGAGGTACCTAAAGATAGTTCACAAGAAAGGTTAGTAAGAATTATTTATAGAAGTATTGCATTAATTTTTCATGTGATATCTTCTCGTCTACTCACATGAAATCATTGATAGAGTTTATTGACCATGATTGATTATTCGAGCCTTTTATAGAATAGAATAGGGAAGTATCAACTTTTAAGAAAGCAACATCTCAAATTCCTTCCATGAGACAATTAAAATATCCTAGATACCTAGAGCATGTATTTTGTGGAAGTCGCGAGGTTATATTAACATAAGCACCACAGAAACCCCTTCCTTCTACCTTTGATGGTGCACATGATGCAGAGAAAAAAATTAATATGATAGCTTCATTAATTTTCATAGAAAGACTCTTTTCGGCTACTATCATAAAACATAACTTACAAGGTACTGAACTAGATATTTTCATCTAGTTGTTTTCATATAACCTACATGGCAAGAATTCATGCCCCAGAAATTTTTCAAGCTCGAGTCATTTTTCTGGTAACACATTATCTTGTTCACAACAATGAAAAAATAATATGAAGCATCAAGGTTATAATACTCTTCTACCATTATATCCTTCATGGAATAGTTATTAAAAGCAATGTATCCTAGGCTTGAATCAAGGGATATCATGTTTGCCTCCTTACTTTTTATTGCTTTCACATAGTCAAAATTTGTCTTCCTCTTTACACTGCAATGTAAAAAGGTTATTTAAGTCATATTCATTCACTATAAAGCAAAGTTGTTTGTTGAGGTCAATGTGAATATTCAATCAAATTGGAAATATTTTAGGTAATGGACATACCACCGCCAGCTGCAATCATCCATTGGACTCAAAGTACGTATATAATATTAAAATTTCACAAACTCACCATGTACTGCACACCATTTCACAACCTTAGACCTAGTTTCTTCAGGTAGCTTTCTACTTGAATTAGTTTATTCATTCATATCTATAATTGGATCAATGTCTTTAGTTTTTGGTTTAGGTGTTGAGGAGTTATCACTTGTAGGTGTAGTGATTGTAAGAGGTGATGGGGAAGGAGCAAGTGCATCTTCTAAGGTGGCTCTCAAAGCAGGTGCAGATTATTTTGAATCAATATTTCCAGAAATGATTGCAAGAGGTGAAGGAGAAAGAGCAAATTCATATGCTTTTGAATAAATATTTCTGGAACTAAGAATTGGAGCTGGTGTTGGTCCTTTTTTAGAATCTATAAAAAAGAATGCAACTATAAACATACCATGGCTTCAAATTCCTCTTTTATTTCAATCATTTGATGAACCTTCACTTATTTTAATGTAAGAAAATAAAACTTCCTATTCATTTTAGAATAAAAGATGTATGAATCCTTTTGATGAACACCCCTTATAATGTTGCGTTACTTGGAGTTACATAAGCTAGATGCATTGAATAAAACTGTTAGAATTCAAGCTCAACCTGGAGAAATTCATAATATTATCCATACGATAAATTTTGAAATGTCATCTTCGTTAAAAATGTGGTTGTCTAGCATAGAACTCTTGGATACAATTTTATAATAAAAATTGAAAGTTTTAACATTTTTATATTTGTCAAAGAGAAACTTTTCAGAGAACTGATCCCTCCTATAGCATGAAATTTTCATTCTAGTATTTCATAAAAGATAAAATTGATCATTATATTATACTATAAGAAAGTCTTATTAAAGAGAAAATTAACATAATTTCATTCCATGCATACCTGGAAACAACTAAGGTAATTTGTTGTTGATGCTGAGGACTTCCGGATAACTTTGTGTTAGGATCTTTTTTATGCCCAACCTTTTGGGTGGATCCTTAAACCATCCTTAGGGACTTGAAGCTTACTAATGATGGGTGAAGGTTTCACTCGAAATTTTGGTGATAACAAAGATCCTAACACATACTTCTCATAAGTCCTCATCATCAACAACAATTTACTAACTGTGGAAATATCCATGCTAAAAACTAAGCTAATATTTCAATCTGCGAGTGATCGACTTCATGAAGCTTTGGTGTTATTTGTTTTCACTCAAAGAAAAATGCAAAATGTGTCACCATGAACATGATTTCTTATGCAAAGTTAATAGAATTAATCTTCAAAGCATATAACTCATTATAAGGTCAAAGGTCACTCAGGATATATTCAATTCTAGGAATGGAACTACATAGATATGTTATATATCTTTTCTCATCATATTCATTAAAGTGTTCACTCCAATAATTTAATGCCTTTCTAGAGACTAGTTCACAAGGAAAGAAGTCAAACATTCCACCTCCTAGCGTCATTTGCATCATTTGCATTGTCACATCAAAGTCCTCCATTGACAAAATCCAAGAAAATGTTTGACATCAAAATAAAGCATCCTTTACTACGTATCATTTATAAATAGCTAAACTATAGATTAAGTGGTTTGCATGTACATTTTTCACTCTATTAAAGGAACTTCATAAATTTCATGTGGTCATGTCCATCTTGTATCACTATTCCGCCCCACTATTTTCCATTCGTTCTTGTTTAGGAAATTGGTTATTTCTACATTGTTTGAAATTTGGATTTTGATTATGGTATGAAAATATGAATACATCAATCTTATGAGTAACATTTTTGCTTTAACCCACAACAAGGTTTCCTTATTCAAATTGAATAAGATGAACACAACTTTTTTTGTTTACAAACTCATTTAAGATCTATCCCCAAACTTGTAAAGTGATTGATACTATAGTTATGACCAGCTGGAAATAAAGTCCATTTAAAAGCTCCAAATACCATCTATTTATAGATTAACTTGTTGGTGAGGCTTGCCTAAAGTTAAGGATCATGATGTTCCACTCCCTTGATTCTACTAATGACCAAGAAATTTAGAATAATTTGAGGTGTTACATGGTTATCCAAAATAGTAAATACTATACAAGCCTCTTACATTTAGAAAAACAAACTAATGCTTGGATATGAAAATCCATCTTATCAACTCCCTCATCATCATATATGACATTAAAAAAATACCATATTTTTGGTTCTTAGCTGATCTACAAACAATGTCCTACAACATTCTTAATATGAAATTAATTGCCCCATTTTTCACATTTGACAGTTAAAAATGCTATAAATACCATTTACCCCCCTCTTTTGACTCATTCCTCTTGCAATCCTAGCTATCAATGTGTCACTGAATGAGCATGTAGTCAACCAATCTTGATATTTCAAAACAATTTGTATGGTCATTCCACATAATCCACTATGCACCATGTCACATTAATTCTTCCTCCTTCATAGTAGTTTATGTTATTTTTTTTGAACTCTTTAAATTATTATTTAAAATCAATCTACCCAATATAGTGGAGATGGGATTCAATTTCCCATATAGAGGCACGCTCCTCCCTATTTTTTCCAATACGTAGATCATGGAATTGGGAGAGGACTTTACAACCTTCATTTTCCTGATTTCATAGTAGTATGCAATGTATACCATAGATATTGACCCAAAATCAATTATGGCTACAATGTCCTTACCTCTCCCCTTCCGATTTCCTTTTATGCACATATATAGCATTGGTTATCCAATGGTCCCCACCCACTACATGGGTGGCCATGGCACTACCCAAGCATGCACCCTAGTGAGGGAACTATTCCCAATTACATAAATCACCTCATTAATAGTAGGGATTGGTCACAAAGCTAGAAAATGCACTGATAACAAGTTTAAATTGGAAATCTCTTGAAAAACACACCCTACTTTAATTTTTATAATGGAATAAGGAGTATTATTTTTATTATAGAAATTCCATAAATAAAATAATTTCCACTTCGATAAAGAGTAGGTAAATCCCATATCATTGAAGTTTCTAAAGAATATGATGCTTCTCCAAGCACCCCCTGTACCATGCTCATGGATATGCCCTACTTTATAAAAAGAAATACAACATACTCTTGGAATGAGGTGTATAAATTATTCCAGAGATAATTTCCCTAGTAATGATACAAATTTTGTGCTCTACAAGTGTGTGAATTAGCTCTAACGATGACCCTCATCCTTATCCTTATGCATTTAGATGAAGGGATCATGGTTCCCTTTCCTAGATCACTCACGCATGCAATATCTTTTTTAATTTTGGTCCTAAATTTGTGGACAATGTCTCTTGTCATGTGATCAATATGGATTTTTATAGTTTGTTAAGAATTTCAAGATGAATGCCAAATATAATACATATATTTATTGTAATGGAGTCATAACAATGCCTTCACACTAGATTCACCACCATACTTAGGAATTGATTTAAAATTCATTATGGATTAAATCATGTTGGATAAGCCATCAATGTTAGGAAAAGAAGAATTGGATTAACTATTTATTTCAGACTTGATTTCAAAGAACAAGCAACTATTAGACAATGTTGTTTGGGATTGATTTTCCTCTTACATGGATGATGTTGGAATCAAGGGGTATTGTCTAAACACTTTGTTAGAACTCCAATATGGAAATTATCATTTTTCTAGGAAAAGACAAACTCAAATTTAAGCTGACACTAAAAAACCTTTTAGAAGTTCATATAGAAATAACACACATTCTTGTTTAGAAACAAATGACCAGGGGTAGTTCCCTTGAGTAGGGCCACCAAATAGCCAGTAAGGGTTGGAATCTAAGGCTGACACATTATATTAGAAGGATATAAAAATGTGAAATTTATTAAGTAGAGCCAGAATATATTCTATAAGCTAACATATACCTAAATCACGGTTCCAGTGAGATACCAATGACAATTAATAATGACATATGTAGCATGAGGTAACTAGATTTTGGGTGATTTTATGGTATGTGCTTCATAAAAAACGACGCTAAACCATTGTATTGAATGAAACACACCTTTGTCTTGGTAACTATGCCAGGAATATATATAAAAGAATTCCATGATGATATATTGATTAAAAACAAGTTTGGAAAGATAGTTCTTCTCTATACTATTTTAAACATGTGGTGGAAAACTTATAAAAATACCTCAGATTAGTACTTTCAAGACAAGACCCCATAAGTGGTCAAAACAACATGTTAAAAAATACTTTTGATGTCACTTGTTTTACTTTTTCCATAATCAACATACACTGACATGGTTCTAGATTATACATGGGTCTCAAATTTTATCTATGGTAATATGTAAAAAGACAAATATGTCAGAGAATAGGATATCCATTTTTTTTTATGAAACTCATCTGATAGAATAGAAAATTAGTGTCATTATTTCTTTACATAGCATGCAACCACATATCAAAAGAAACTACATGCTTATCTCAGATTCAAATCAATGACAAATCATCAATTGCAAATATTAAGATGTCCAAATGAACATGTAATATACCTTCTGTTGACCTAAAAATGTCATAGGACATAGAATAAGGTTCCCACCTCATTTATACAATTTGTTGCTTGATTTCTTTAGCATACTTATGCTTTGAGTTTCGTTGGTGTACTGTTAAGCTCCCAACTCTGCCTATATTAGAAGGATGAGCGATTTTTTTTTAACTACAACTGTTCTCAGTAAAGGGCTTCATAATATCCATACCACTAAGGCAACATTTTCTAGAATTTACAAGTAGTAGTGATATTGTCATGATAGTCTAACCAAGCCCCATGGCATTTATGAAAATCCTAAAATAAAAGAAAATTCAAATTATGAGGTGAAACAATTTAGGTCAAATAAACGAAAAATGGTGAAACATCTTCAACAAAGAAAAATCTCAAGACTAGATATTTAAAATACCCCTCCTCTTCCAAGTTGCAATGCGTAGAGAAACTCATTTGTTGTCTTTTTCTTTGTAGCCTCCTTGTATCCAAGATGAAAACTACACAATGTTGGGTTGTGTTATATTCTTTCCACGATTAGCCACCCTAGTTAAGCAGGGAGTTAGGGAGGGATGGGTGGGGGGGGTTGGGGAACCTGCCCTTTGTTGCGCTGATAGCATAGTGGGGGGGGGGGGGGGGGGTCATAGGGGGTTTGAAGGGGGCGGTAGCCCCCCTCTACGGGGTCTGGGGTAGCGCCTCGAGGAAAGTTTTTTTCGACCCTACATTAGGTTGGGCGGACCTACCTATGGTTTTGTGCATAGTTTTCGCACATGGTTTTGGACACGATGGTTTTTTGGTCCATGGTATTGGATGCTTTGGCATGTATATATATATATGTATTTTAACATTGAAAGGAACATAATGAAAAATCAAGTTGGTAGTCCTAGTTTTGGGATCTAGGGGGAAATCTCTATGTATATGTGTTTTATGTGTTATGTTGTCACATTGTTTATTTTATGTTCTTAGAATTTGTATGCAGGTAATTTATGTACGGGGTTAAAACCTACATTTGGTATCAAAGTTGTTTTGGCTTCAAGGGGATGACTTTATTGCCGAGGGGTTTCGCTCAGGCCTGTGGTTGACCTTGTTGAGTGGGATATCTGCGGGATCAATTATGGTGGTGAAAGAAGATGGCGAGCAGCGGAAAGATAGAGATCGAGAAATTTAATGGTGAGAGTTTTGAGTTGTGGAAACTCAAGATGGAGGATCTGTAGGTGGACAAAGATCAGTGGATCGTGATAGATCTGAGTACTAAACCAACAGTAGTGTTTGATGGAGAATGGAAGAAGTTGGATCGGAAGGCAAAGAGCACAATACGATTGTGTGTCTCAGATTCAATATTGTTGAATGTATCAGGGGAAGCTACAGTGAAGGCTTTGTGGGACAAGTTAGGGACTTCGTACCAATCTAAGTCTTTAGTAAATAAACTATTCCTACGAAAAAAGCAGTATAACTTGAGGATGAAATATGGAGACTCAGTGATAGAGCATCTGAATGCATTTAATATTGTGGCAAGTCAGTTATTACCTGTTGATATTAAAATTTTAGATGATGATAAGTGTATCAACTTGTTGTATTCTCTAGTAGATTCGTGGGATAATATAGTTATCGAAATAGGTAGCAATGCAACTACCTTGCAGTTTGATGAAATAGTTCATCCTTGCTGATGGAGGAGATGAGGCAGAAAAATATGTAGAGCCAAAATGGTGATGCCCTGTTTGTTCGAGGTCGGTCCCAGAACAGAAACAAAAATAAGTCATCGAGTGGGAGATCTAAATGTAGAGGGATATCTAAATCTCTAGGAAAACTTGTAAAGGTGGTGTGTTGGAAATGTGGAAAGGAAGGGCACTACAAAAGGGACTGTAAATCTAAAGCTCCTGACAAAGGAAAGGGATCTGATGATGCGCCTTCTACACAGGTGAAAACCACCTCAGATGAAGTTGGAGATGTGTACATGGCTTCTTCAAGTACACATGTAGATCTTGAGGCATGGTTGATTGACTCAGGTGCATCCTTTCACTTCACTCCCCATAGAGAGTGGTTCTGCGAGTATGAGAAATACGATGGTGGTGATGTATTCTTAGGGGATGACAAGAAGGCTAGAATATTTGGTCACAGAAAAGTAAAGTAAAGTTGCAAGGTGGAAGGATTAGAACACTTCTGGGTTTTTTGCATATTCCTGCATTAGCCAGAACTCTGATTTTTGTAACCAAGTTGGATGACGCAGGTGTAAAAAAATTGTTTGACAAAGATACCCGCAAGATGGTTTGGGGAGCACTAGTATTCATGTAGGGAGTTCATATTAGAACTCTATACAAACTACAAGGTAGCATTGTTATTGATGGGTGAAACAGTTCTGTGGTTCCTGAAAGTGGAGCAGAAAATGTAGTGGTCTCTACAGAAATGACCATGCTATGATATCAACAGCTTGGACATATTGGAGAGAAGGGCCTTTGAATACTTCATGGTAAAGGTATGGTAGAAGGTATGACTAATAGCTCTATGGATTTTGATTTCTGTGAAAATTGTGTATATGGGAAGCAAAATCGAGTGAGCTTCCCTTTGATGGTAAGAGGGCAAAACAGATATTAGAGCTTGTGCACAACAATGTGTTTGGACCTTTGAAGGTTCCATCAATGGGTAAGTCGGTCTACTATGTATCATTTATAGATGACTTCTCAAGGAATACATGGATATATTTCCTCAAGAAGAAATCTGAAGTCTTTGACAGGTTTAAAGAATTTAAGGCTTTGGTTGAAAACCAGATAGAGAAGAAGATAAAGGTGTTGAGGATAGATAATGGTGGAGAGTTTTGCAGCAAGGAATTTGAAGAATTCTGTAAGAAGTGTGGTATAGCACGACAAAGACTACTCCATACACATCTGATAAAAATGGAGCTACAGAAAGAATGAACAAGACGTTGATGGAAATCACAAGAAGCATGCTCAGTGGTGTTAGGTCAGGACAAGAATTCTGGGCAAAGGCGGTGGAGATAGCATGTTACCTGGTCAATAGATCACCTTCATCAGCGTTGGAGGATAAGACTCCACAAGAGGTATGGACTGGTAAGAAACCCTCTCTTTCACATCTACGGGTATTTGGATGTGATGCATATGTAAATGTTCCAAAGGAGAAAAAAACAAAGTTGGATAGTAAATCTAGAAAGTGCATCTTTACTAGGTATAAGGATGGTTTAAAGGGTTATAAGCTTTGAAACCCAATAACAAGGAAGGTTGCGTATAGCCAAGATGTCGTGTTCAGAGAGGTGAAAGATGTTATTAAACATGAAGTTCCATTAAAGGCACCTGAGAAAATAGATTTTGAGCTAAAGGAGGAAGAATTAGACTCTATATGAGAAGAGGAATCAGAAGATGAAGAGCCACAAACTCCGGTTGTGAGAAGACCAGTTCAAGAAAGAAGGAAACCAGAAGGGTATAGTTCATCTACTTTCTGTTCAAATTTTGCTTTATCTATTATTGATGATGATCCCAGAACTATGAAGGAAGCAGTGGATTCAGAGGATGGAAAACTTTGGAAGGAGGCCACGGTTGATGAAATGGCATCTTTGCACAAAATGAGGCTTGGGATCTGGTGGAGTTGTCGGCTGGAAGGAAACCCATTGGTAGCAAATGGGTGCTCAAGAAGAAGACAAATGTAGAAGGAAAGGTGGAGAAATACAAAGCTCAGTTGGTAGAAAAAGGTTATTCCCAAGTGTCGAGAATTTATTTTGGTGATATTTTTTCTCCTGTTGCCAAGGTAGCTTCTCTTAGATTACTTTTATCTGTTGTTGCTGCTTTTGATTTTGAGGCAGAACAGATGGATGTGAAGACAAGATTTCCTCATGGGGATATGGAAGAAGAGATCAACATGAAGCAACCTAAAGGTTTTGCAGTGAAGGGTAAGAAAGAACTGGTATGCAAGTTAAACAAGTCTCTGTATGGGGTAAAATAGTCACCAAGGATGTGGTATCAAAAATTTGATACATTTATACAGGGACTTGTCTTCACCATAAGCAAATCAGATCATTGTGTGTATTTTAAATTAATTGGTGACTGTGTTATTTATCTGATCTTGTATGTAGATGATATGTTGCTGGTTGGAAATGACAAAGAAACTATCCAGGATTTGGAGACCCAATTGTCCTCCACATTCGACATGAAAGATCTTGGTACTAAAAAATATATTTTTGGCATGGAAATTAAAAGAGATCGGGTAAAGAGAAAACTCTAATGAAACCAGAGGAACTATGTCGAGACAATATTTCATAGGTTTAATATGGAGGATAGTAAACCGGTGAAGGTCCCTATTCCTGTTGCTGTAAAGATATATGTTGAACGGTGTCCCAAGACACAAGAAGAGGAAGAGGACATGTCCCATGTTCCATATGCAAGTGCAGTCGGTAGCTTGATGTATGCAATGGTCTGTAATAGACTAGACATTGCACATGCAGTGGGATTATTGAGCAAGTTTATGTCAAAACCAGGAAAGGAGCATTGGACAACATTGAAGTGGGTTTTCAGGTATTTGCGTGGCACTACTGTTTATGGTTTGTGCTACCAAGGAAGACCAGGATTGGACAAAGTTTTGGATATCCATTGCTTTGTTGATGCAGATTGGGATGGAGATATCGATCAAAGAAGGTCTACAAGTGGGTATTTGTTTAACCTATTTGGAGTTGAAATCAGTTGGATGAGTAAGAAACAATATATAGTGGCATTATCAACTACATAGGTAGAATACATGGCACCCACTCATGCACGTAAGGGAGCTATAAGGATAGACTGTGACAACCAAAGTGCAATTTTCTTAGCAAAGAACCCTGCTTATCATTCAAAGATAATGCACATTGTCTTTAGTATGACTTTGTGAGGGATATGATAGAATACAAAAAGGTGTTGTTGGTAAAGGTGGACACTTTGAAGAATAGTGCAGATGCACTAACAAAATCTGTGAGATCTAAGAAGTTCTCTTGGTGTAGAGAAACAATGGGCATTACAGGGCTGGATAAATGACTAATCTCTCTTGTTACCCCCTGTGGAAAGAAAAAAACGAGTGGGAGAATGTTGGGTTGTGTTATATTCTTTCCACGAATAGCCCCCATAGTTAACTAGGGGTTTAGAGGGGGGGGGAAGTCCCCCCCTTCGTTGTGCAACGCGGGGTCACAGGGGGTTTGAGGAGAGTTGGCATCCCCCCTCTACAGGGTCCGAGGCAGCTCCCTGGGGAAATCTTTTTGGACCCTATATTAGGTTGGGCAGACCTACCTATGGTTTTGTGCATGGTTTTCGCACATGGTTTTGGATGCAATGGTTTTTCGGTCCATGGTATTAGATTATTTGGCATGTATATATATGTATTTTAACATTTAAAGGAACATAATGAAAAATCAAGCTGGTAGTCCTAGTTTTAGGATTTAGGGGAAAATCTCTATGTATATGTGTTTTATGTGTTATGCTCTCACATTGTTTATTTTCCATTCCTAGAATTTGTATGGAGGTAATTTCTGTATAGGGTTAAAACCAACATTTGGTATCATAGTTGTTTTGGCTTCAAGGGGATGCCTTTGTTGCTGAGGGGTTTCACCTGGGCCTGTAGTAGACACTGTTCAGTGGGAGATCTGCGGGATCGATTCTGGTGGTGAAAGAAGATGGCGAGCAGTGGAAAGATAGAGATTGAGAAATTTAATAGCCATGGCAACAACGATGCTTGTTGAAAGGCTGGTGGTGTTATCATTTAGATTTTCCTAGAAGTTTTAAGAAGAGGAAAGGTGTCCGAGGTAACCACAAACCAACTTTTGGGTACAAAATCTAGCCAATTTGTACCTAGAGAGAGCTCTCTCTTTAAGATTTAGCTTGGTTTTATAAGGTTTTAGGCTAGTTATTAAAGCTTGGGGGGGGTTTGATTTTGTTTGGTGAAATTCAATAGCAGAGGGACATAACTGAGTAGTTTAGGCCAGTGGGCTAATGGAGTCAACAGAATATGGCTCAACTGGATTTGGTTTCTGAACAAAGGATGGTTTCACAGGGCAAGACAGCTAAACAGGGATCAAATAGACACTTGAAGAGATGGGATGGACTTAAAAGGGATGAAGGGAAATTAAGAATCCTTCAACATTTTTTAAGAGAAAAGAAATTTACTGATCACCAATAAAGAGCAATTAGGAATTCTTTACTAAATTATCAAAATGAATAAACTAGGAAACATGAGCAATTAAGAATTCATTGTTTATGCTAGTTTAGAAGAAAACATAGAGAATAAAAACAATTGAAGACAGATTGCACTTAAGCACTTTCTGAATTATTCTTTTTCATTTTAATATTCAGATATGAAACATAATTGATATAATAAACAAGAAAACAATATCACATGAAGTATAAGATACTTATTTGTCCGGTGTTTTACACAAGAATCCTGTGAAAAGTCTTTTGCATTAATTATTCGTCTAGCCAGCCATGCAAATTTTTTCCAACAACACTTTATTCCAAAATAATCAGTTTTACAGCAATGTCTAAGAAACCACCCCTCAATACTCTAAATGAGGGAGTATTTATACAAAAATTTTACAATAAAATATCTCATAACAAAGTGAGATATATTCTAGGATGACTAACCATATGTTACATGAAAATAGAGACAGATGGTATCGTAGATAACATATAGAGGCAAACAGATGGTTTGCTGTCCCTATTCTTGAGAATGTGCTAGAGTTAGGCACTATGATTTGGCATCGTGCTGTCTTTGATGTAATTCTGTGCTGGCTGCTCTATTTTTATCTTCTTACTGATACACTTCAACCTTTTCTAATACTCTTTACCTGTTTGATCTTTGCTTATCCTCTTTACCATCATTGACTGTAGTAAAAACCAAAATTTACTTTTTACAATGGACTAGTAACAAAATTTCTAACATTTCTTCCCACCATTTTGGCTGTGGTATTCTGGTTTTTTGATGTTTTCTAAGGGTTTCATCAATTTCAATGTACCTGAAAAGAGTAGGCTAGACTAGAAACAAATGCTTTAGCTCATGCTCAACATAGAAGACGTTCTCTAGACTATCATAGAGAACTCTGCCTGTAGGCAGTGCCTTTGGTGCTGATGTGCTAGTTGATGAAATTGCTTGGCTATTAGCATATTGATCCAGTTTGTCAACATAATCTATGTGTCTCATCAATTTATCATTTATAAATAAAGGACTAGGTAGTCCTTTGTTCTGCAAAATACCAAATTTCTCCATAAAAGCATTAATTTCCTCCTGCATATCCTGGCATATTCTTTCTAAATTTTGCATCAAAGACCTTTTAGTTAATACCCTTTTCACTTCTAGAATAGTCCCTGTTCTATCTTCAATGGCTATTTCTTCAAGCTGGTACTTATTCTTGTTATTCAAAAAAATTATGAGCCTGATGGCTTCGTCAGGCATCTTTCCTAATTCTTCTCTTGTCCTTTGAATCTCTTCTCGAGCTGCCTTTACCAAATCAATCTACTCAAAAATTATTTGTATTGATGGACAAACATCATTTATTGACTGAGTGATGTTGGTCCATAAAATCTTCTTAATGTCTGTCAGAGGCTTGTCAAATGTGAGATCTTTTTCTAATGATTTCACCTTTTGTTCTAATCCTTTGATTTCCCTCACCTTTTCTGAAAAATTTATCTTAGAAAGATCATATCTTTGTTCTAAGTTAATATTGTTCTTTTACATTTTTCAGCTCTGAAACTTGGAGTTTCATCTCTTCCATTGATTTTATTAGTTCCTTTGTACTCAGATTTGAAATCCCTGCTGGTGCTATTTTTGTGCCTGCTTCTGTGGTTGTACCTGTGACTACCTTAGTTGTGACTGCTCGAATGTTTGGTGCCAGAGGTGTTCCAAGGGTTGAAGGGACTGTAGTTGAGACTACTGGTATCACACTGGGAGGCTGAGAGATTGACTCTCCCTGCTTGTCCTTCAATGGTTTTTCTAATTCTTGCTCTACCTCATTCAATCTTTCATTAAGTTTTAAGACTAAGTCCACCAGCTCCTCTTTAGACCTTTGCTTTATGATCTCAACAGTCTGTGGATGTCTTGTAGGAGGCAACCTTAGCTGCTTTCTTAAGGCCGCTATATCTTCATATTTCTTTTTAATTAAGGCTTCTGCAGCTTTCACATCTTGAGGATCATGACCCAACCCAATGATCAATTCTTCTAAAGATTTTATTATGTTTTCCTTAGCCTGTGAAGAGGCTTTCTCCAGCTGTAATTGGGCTATCGTATTATTCAAAGAATTTTCTAGTCTTTGGGCCATCATTGCCTTACCAGTCAATGTAGAATATATCATCTCCCCTGTCTGTTTGTGCAATTCGATTTGGTCCAAAGGATGAATGTCCTTTGCCATGACCTCAAAATTCGTTCTGAGATAGTCCACTTCTGATTGAGGATGTTGCACTTTAGGTTTGAAATAACTCATTATCATTTTTCCTTCTTTGATGTCATAGGCTGACATCAATCTGTTTTGATTAGTGGAAGCCATTTTCAGATATTGATTGTAAACCTGGAGCCTCAATGGATCCTTTCTGGCTTTTATTTCTATAAACTTCTTCTTGATATCTAAAGTATCCTTTCCTGGTGGCTTGAAAGATGATACCTCTGCACTTTGTTGTCTGTCTAGCTCCAGTCTCTGTGAGCTAGTAGATGTACCACCTACTCGGAAAGTTTGGTGACTATCTACCCCTTGTTTCCTTTGATTATCAGTAGTCTCTTCAAAAAATTCCTCCTCTGAAAGAGGATTTAACCTATGCCTTTTAGCATCAGGTTATTCTGAGGGTCCATTGGCAAGGGTAGCTACTTCCCTGTTTCTCCTTTTATTCTTTTCCTCATTCAGAGGAGTCTACAGGATTGGGGGTTATCCCTCATTGCCATGAGTTGGAGGAGCTTGCATTTGAGCTTGTTTCTTATAACTTTCAAGCTGCTTAGACATTATAGATTGTTCTATGCCTTGAGTGTTGGTCTCTGGTCCCTTTCCCTTGGATGTTCCTGTAACTGGTGTGCTGGTATCCTATGAGTGTTGCTGAGAAGTTTCAACTGTAGAGGCACTAATCCTTGACCTTTGAGAAGACTCAAATCGTACCTACCCAAAAGAATCCAGGTCAAGTGTTTTCTCAAGATCCATCATCACATTTTCTATATTGACCTGTTCAATATCAATTTCTACTAGTGTTCCTTCCCTCCATTCATCCTGTTGGGTGTGGAGCCTGATTATCTTCTATATTCAAAGGTATCGCCAAATAGGACCCCAGTTCGAAATGGGGGCGGCAACGCCGCCTGTAAAATATTCGTTGCAGGGGGGTCCGGGGGGGCGACTGCGACATTTGGGAGCCCCCCCCTGGTGGGGGTTTTCAGGGGCAGCGCCCCCGAAGCTAAAAACAGCTGTAAAATTGCCTTGTAAAAGTATAGTAATTTCTAGTCAATCTGGGCTGTTCATTAGGCAGATGATCTAACGGTAGAACTTATGTTTAGTTTAGGGTTTTTTGCCCTAGAAGGCAACCCCTCTCTTTGTATAATGGTATTGTATTTGAGGTTGTGAGATAGATGTGTATATGGTGAGTGAGAAACAGAGAGGTGAGAATGTGAGAGAAAAAAGAGGATATTACAGCGGATTTGCTGTAGGTTGTATCTCTTCATTTTGCTGGATAATAGAAAGGAAGGATTGGCTGTTCGGGGTGGACGTAGCCCAAACTGGGTGAACCATGTATATCTGTGTCTCTCTTGTTTTGTGCATTTTTTGTGTTTATATTTCTGCAATATTTTATGTGTTCCATTGCTCTGTAATATATAATTTTCTAAGAACTGGTATCAGAGCCGAAGGTCTATTTGGCTGATAAACTCGCAGGAAAGAAGGGTTCCTGGTTCGAGTGGGAGCAATGGCGGAAGATGGTAAGTTTAGGGTCGAGAAATTTAACGGCCAAAACTTCTCGCTGTGGAAGATGCAGATGGAAGATTATCTGTATCAGAAAGATCTATACCTACCATTGGGCGGAAAAACAAAGATGCCGACGGGTATGAAAGACGAAGAATGGAACCTTCTCGATAGAAAGGCACTCGGAACAATACGGTTGTGCCTTGCTGCGTCAGTCACCTTCAACATTTCGAAGGAAACCATGACAGAGGGTTTAATGCAGACGTTGTCGAAACTATATGAAAAACCCTCGGCCTCAAACAAGGTATTTCTTATGAAACGGTTATTTAATATGAATATGTCGGAAGGTGGATCTGTTGCAAACCATTTAAATGATTTTAATACAGTTACAAGTTAGTTAAGTTCTGTAGGGGTAAACTTTGATGATGAAGTTAGAGCTCTGTTATTCTTGTTCTCATTACCAGAAAGTTGGAATGGTTTGGTAATGGCCATTAGTAACTCCGTTTCTGGATCTAGTACTTTAAAGTTTGATGATGTTGTCGGTGCTATCCTTAGCAAGGAAATGCGACGGAAAAGCTCTGGTGAGACATCAGGAAATGCTTTGAGTGCAGAGTCTAGAGGAAGAAAAATGGAAAGAGGAAAGAGCTCAGGATATCGCAATAAATCAAGGAAAGGCAGATCCAAGTCCAGATCGGGGATAGTGTGCTGGAAATGTGGAAAGAAAGGACACCTAAAGAAAGACTGTAGATCTCGAAAGGGAAAAGAAGGAGATGCACAGCAAGAAAACAATCATGAAGCAAATGTGACAGGTGAGGTGTTACAAAATTCTCTGACTCTTTCTTTCAAAAATATTACTGATTCCTGGGTGGTAGATTCAGGGGCTTCATTCCATGCCACACCTGATAAGAAATACTTTCATGACTATGTTCAAGGAGATTTTGGACAAGTTCGTCTGGGTGATGATAAACCATGTAAAATTGTTGGAATGGGTAAGGTTATTGTAAAACAGCAAAATGGAAACCAATGGCTACTAAAGGAGGTAAGGCATGTTCCAGATCTAAAGAAAAATCGGATTTCAACAGGGCAGTTAGGCGGTGAAGGTTGTGTGACAACTTTCACAGATAAAGCTTGGAAGGTCACCAAAGGAGCCCTGGTAATAGCAAAAGGTGAAAAGTATGGTACATTGTATTTATGCAATGATATTTCTAACTCTGTTAATGCTTTAACTTCCAAAGGAGCAGATGCAGCATTATGGCATCATAGGCTCGGACACATGAGTGAAAAGGGGATGAAGATTCTTCACTCAAGGAATTTGTTGCCAGGTTTGAAGAATGTTGATTTGGACTTCTGTGAGAATTGCATTTATGGAAAACAGAAGAGAGTCAGATTTCTCAAAGTTGGGAAAGAAAAGAAGAATGAAAAATTAGAGCTTGTGCATACAGATGTATGGGGACCCGCTCAGGTATCATCTCTCGATGGCTCCCGTTATTATGTTACTTTTATTGATGATGCAACTAGAAAAACTTGGATTTATTGTATTAAGAATAAATCTGATGTATTTGATACTTTCAAGAAATGGAAAGCTTTGGTTGAGATTGAGACAGGAAAGAAATTGAAGTGTCTTAGATCAGACAATGGAGGTGAATATTGCAGCAAAGAGTTTGATAGGTACTGTTCAGAGCATGGAATTCGCAGAGAGAAGACAGTTCCAAGAACACCACAAGAAAATGGTGTGTCAGAAAGGATGAATAGAACAATCATGGAGTGTGCAAGGTGCATGAGATTGCATGCAGGATTGCCTTTATAGTTTTGGGCAGATGCTGTAGATACTGTTGTTTATCTGATAAACAGAGGGCCTTCAAGTTCCTTGGATGGTGGTGTTCCAGAGGAAGCATGGATAGGTAAAAATGGAAACTACTCTATTTTAAAGCCTTTTGGTTGTGAGGCCTTTGTCCATATTGATAAATAAAATAGAACAAATCTTGCGGCAAAGTCAAAGAAATGTACCTTTATTGGATACGGTGTTAATGATTTTGTTTATCGCTTATATGATTACGAAAATCACAAAATCATTAGGAGCAGAGATGTAATATTCAATGAAAAGGTCTTGTATAAGAATCAGCTGCAGGAAAAGGAAAACAAGGAATACGCAGTTCTTGATGAAATCACTGAAAAAGTAAAGGTGCCTGAAAATAATAATCAACAACCACAACAACAGCGACCACCACAACAACAACAGGCACCCCAAACACCTGAAAGTGGTGTTAGAAGATCTACTAGGATAGGTAGACCCCCTGAACGATACTCTCCTTCATTATATTATTTATTGTTGACTGATTCCGGTGAACCCGAATGTTATGAAGAAGCAATGCAGGTTGAAAGCAGGAAGAAGTGGGAGGTAGCCATGGAAGAAGAGATGGACTCCTTAATGCATAACCAGACTTGGGATTTAGTCAGGTTGCCTGTAGGAAAAACTACATTGAAGAATAAATGGGTTTACAGGCTGAAGGAAGAAGATGGAGGAAAACAGAGGTATAAAGCTAGACTTGTGGTGAAGGGGTTTGCACAGAAGAAAGGTATTGATTTTGATGAAATATTTTCTCCTGTTGTTAAAATGACTTCAATCAGAACTATTTTAAGTCTTGTAGCAGTTGAAGATTTTCATCTTGAGCAGTTAGATGTAAAGACAACCTTTCTCCATGGGCATTTGGAGGAAGAGATATATATGCAGCAGCCACAAGGATATGAGGTGAAAGGGAAGGAGAAACTAGTGTGCAGGTTGAAGAAGAGCTTGTATGGCTTAAAACAGGCTCCAAGGCAGTGGTATCTAAAATTTGACAAGTTTATGTCTGAACAAGGTTATACTAGATGTCACTCTGATCATTGTGTTTATTTGAAAAAGCAAAATGATGGCAATTATATTATATTGTTACTGTATGTAGATGACATGCTTGTTGCAGGATCTAACATGCAGGAAATAAATGTGCTCAAAAGAAAATTGGAAAATTCATTTGCAATGAAGGATTTGGGAGCTGCAAAACAAATCCTTGGTATGAGAATAACTAGAGACAGGAAAAATCGTAAATTAACATTGTCTCAGAATGAGTACATACAAAAGGTGTTGAAAAGATTTAACATGCATAATGCAAAACTAGTTAGTACACCTTTTGCTAGCCATTTCAAACTTAGCAAGGAAATGTGCCTAAAGACCCAAGAAGACATGGATTATATGTCTAAAGTTCCATATGCATCAGCAGTTGGAAGCTTAATGTATGCAATGGTTTGCACAAGGCCTGATATTGCACATGCAGTGGGAGTTGTAAGCAGGTACATGAACAATCCAGGAAAGGAACATTGGATGGCAGTGAAATGGATTCTCAGATAGTTGAAAGGTACCACAAATCAAGCATTATGCTTTGGTGGTTCAAACATCTCCCTACAAGGATATGTTGATGCAGATATGGCAGGTGACAGAGATAACATGAGGAGCACTACAGGATATGTATTTACTGTTGGAGGAGCAACTATCAGTTGGGTTTCAAAAATCCAAAGTGTTGTTGCACTTTCAACAACAGAAGCAGAGTATGTTGCTGCATAGAGGCTAGTAAAGAAATGATTTGGTTACAAAGGTTTATGGGTGAATTGGGTAAGGAGCACGATATGGGCACGTTATATAGTGATAGCCAAAGTGCCATTCATCTTGCAAAGAACTCAGCATTTCATTCCAGGACTAAACACATACAGCTCAAGTAACATTTCATACGATCAGTGTTGGAAGATGGAGAGTTGAAGCTGGAAAAGATACACACTAGCCAGAATCCTGCAGATATGCTAACAAAAGTTGTAACCAGGGAGAAACTGAGAATATGCTTAGTTTCAGTTGGTCTTCAAGGATAACGATGAAGATGAGAAACAGCGAGGTCCAAAGAGGAGTCATTGTCCAACAAATGGAGCAGCGGTGGAGTTGCTACAATCAGTCTCCAAGTGGGAGATTGTTGGGTGTGGAGCCTGATTATCTTCTATATTCAAAGGTATCGTCACATAGGACCCTAGTTCGAAATGGGGGCGGCAATGCAGCCCGTAAAATATTCGTTGCAGGGGGGGTCCAGGGGGGGGGGGGGCCGGCTGCGACATTTGGGAGCCCCCCCCTGGCGGGGGTTTTCAGGGGCAGCGCCCCCGAAGCTAAAAACAACTGTAAAATTTCCTTGTAAAAGTATAGTAATTTCTAGTCAATCTGGGCCGTTCATTAGGTGGATGATCTGACGATAGAACTTATTTTTAGTTTAGGGTTTTTTTCCCTAGAAGGCAACCCCTCTCTTTGTATGAGGGTATTGTATTTTAGGCTGTGAGATAGATGTGTATATGGTGAGCAAGAAACAGAGAGGTGAGACTGTGAGAGAAAACAGAGGATATTACAACGGATTTGCTGTAGGTTGTGTCTCTTCATTTTGCTGGATAATAGAAAGGAAGGACTGGCTGTTCGGGGTGGACGTAGCCCAAACTGGGTGAATCACGTATATCTGTGCCTCTCTTGTTTTGTGTGTTTCTGTGTTTATATTTCTGCAATATTTTATGTGTTCCATTGCTCCGTAATATATAATTTTCTAACACATCCATATTGGCAAATTGTTTAATCTCTGGGATTCTATGGTGTATATATGGTGACAGCCTATTCTTCATTCTTCTATCACATATGAAGCTATGAGGGTCATATGGCATCCACCCAAAACTTTTGTGTAACTCAAGGTGATCTTCTAGAATTCTTTCTGCCTCTCTCCATGCTTCCCTAGTGTTTTAGACAAAAGGGCTTAACTGATTTTTGATTCTTAGTTGAGCTTTCTTTTTGGCTTTATGAAAATGGACCAAGTCTAAATCTATCATTTGTCTAAAATATTCCAATGCAAACAGTCTCATTGGAACGTATTTTGGTAACTTGAAATGGTAGAGCTCACACCCATATATCCTGATTTATGTATAGTTCTTGTACAAATACCAATCATCTATTTTATACTGCTTGGAGTTCTGTAGGATTCTCTTAATGTCACCACTGATATTGGCATGGGAAATCCCTATCAATAAGGTAGTTGCTGGATGAACAAACTAATCAATGAACTCATTATAGGAGTAAGGGGAATCAGGGGAATCATGGAAGATGGAACTCAAAAAAACAATGGGCCTTGGATTACCTTTGGTATCAAGTTTCATGATAAGAAAAGGGAAGTTTTCTGACTGATAATATAGCATGAGATGATATATGAAGGTGGTGTACTTGAAAACTCCTTCATTTTCCAGTCTCAAGAACTGGTCATGAATCTATCTTATTGGCAATAAATGAGGCATAATCATATTTAACAACAGGCGGCTGTCTAGGAGTGAAGATTGACAATAACACTAGGGTTAATTCATCAACATACTCACTAGTGTTGAATCCCATAACTAAAGATATCATATCAACAATGAGTCTTCCCATATCTATGAGGAAAGTTTGCATATAAGGAGGTGGGCCCTTAGGCGGATGTTTAGGCAACATGAAAGTCTGACAGAGGTGATTGAGCTCTGATTGGGACAATTTAGTTGATTTCTCAAGTAAATCTCTAATCGAAAGGGGAGTGAGAGTTTGACCAGGGTAAAATTGCAACATTTCATTGATGGATTCAACAGTTATTGGGAAAAGGATTGTTTGGCTGGGAGACATAACTTCTTTGCAGTTAGGGTCATAATTGGCATGGCATTGATGAATTATATCAGGGAAAACATGGACTGAGGGGAGAAAGTACATAGGAAGATTGGATTCCCACAGTCCCAGAACATCAGAGCCATTCAGATAATTATCTCTACTTTGGCAAAAGACTTTGAAGTGGTTTTTATCACTGGCAAGGTCTTTTATTTGAAAGACTTGGTCTGCCAAAGGTAGGTAGTCTAAATATTTATGAGGGGCATTTATAAGTGCAACATTCAAAGCCACCAGGGTTTCCATTTTTAGTTCTTGTGGATTCAGAAAGGGAATTTAGGTTTTCTTTGAGAAATGGGAAAAACAGAGGATCTGGGAACTTATAAGATGAAAGCAAAGACTGAATTCTAATGAATTTGAGCCCTCTTTTGTCAATTTATAGTGGAAAACAAGAACTTGTAGGGTTTTGTTAGGAATTTGGATAAAAACCTGTGTTCCAGGGATGAACAGTGAAATTTAGGCACTAGTTGTGGCTAAAGGGCTCTGGGCTATGTCAACTGCAAGTTTTTGAGCAAGTTGGCGGCTGAAAACTTTGAACTAGTTGACCTCGACGTCCTTTTGCATGGGAGCACAGGTTTATAGTACGAAGCAGTGAAAATGACTTGTTTGTTTTATTTACAAAGTCAAGGGTTGGCGGGGATTTTTGGATTTTGGGCAGATAATGTCAGCGGTAAGTGATGTGACCTATTTGTCATATATGCGAAGGCAGTAAGTGGTTCCATACCGCACCACTTTTGGGGAAGGGCGGTAATAGACCTCGAGCCAGAGATTCCATAGATCATTTGACGTGTGGCGAAGGAACTGTGCAAAAACCGCTTTGTGATTGCACGCTAACATGGGGTCACAAAGTGTCGAGCGATATTCATAATAGCTGTCAGATCTTGAGGACTTGATCGAATCGTTGATGGGAGGCACGATATGATAGGGTTTTAACAAAGGTGGGCCCGACTTAATTAAGGGTTAATTTAATTATATCAGGAGTGGCGTAATAGGTCGGGGAGATTATTAATTAACCATGAGGATTAATTAATCCCATATTGATGCAGCAGGGGGTTTAAGGGCTGTTAATTAGTTGCGGATCAACTAATTAATCCTGATTGAGGGTGATTATGATTATAGTTAACCAAGGGTGGGATATATAAAATTTCAGGGTTTTTTTATATATTTAAATAATACGGGAGGGGGTAAACGTTATGCGGGAGTTATGTAATATAAGTTAAAATTTAATATGATAATGAAATGAAAAAGCGCCAAGTATAAAAAACATTTAATGAGTGTTTTTAACTTAGGCTTAAGTGAAAAAAAAGGGTTTTTATGAGAAATATATTAAATTTTCTTAAGTAAAATAGGATTTTACTTTAGGAAAAGACTTGTGAAGGTGTGTGAATGATTCATGAATGATTTTAAATACTTAGGCTTTACCAATTATTGGGCCGAGGGTCCGGTCCCTCTAGAGGTCAGAGAAATGCTCTGAGCCCCTCTAATTTAGCAAATACCTTAGTATTTAGGGGAAATTAGTGAAAATTTAGGGAAAATAAGAAGGGGAGTTAATTATTTGACTTTGCTTTGCTTGAGAAGTTTTCAATGCACTGTATGCCTTGGCCTTGTGATGAAAGTAAAAGATTAACACATTTAGAGTCATCATTCATCATATATCACTCTACAACACCATCTACCTACCCTACCTACTTTAACCTAGCATTTTCACTTCTTTATTTGGGTGCACTTAGACTGGCGAACCCTTATCAACTTTTATTTTCTTTTACATGGCAAATCCTATCTAAGTTTACACTTATTACATCCAAGGGCTCAAATTAAACTGTTGAGCTCCTTTTTACTCTACCTATCTACTTATTTGCCAAGATTACATTGTTTGGTCAGATATTTATTCTCTATTTCTACAACATAAAATTGAAATATGAAATAGCCAAGTTTAAACTGTTTGACTATTCATTAATTGTGGCATAAATGACAAGCTGTACACAATTGTTTATTATACAACAGTAAAAAAGTAGTGGCCTTTAGACTTGCACACTTTCCTGGTCTTTTCTTTTTGTTGGGGTTCATTTTCTTTCATTTTTTGACCATCTTTTATTCTTTTAACCCTTTGATTTTTCTTTTAGGGTATACCCTCTTTACATTTTTTATTTTTTTTTGAAAATATGGAAAACCTTTGCAACAAGAAAAGATATGAACATATTACATAACTCATCAAGTCAATCATCACATATGACACCTATTAGTATAGGGGAATAACAGTGGCTCCACTTGGGGATGGATTTTCCTGGTGGAAAGTCAAGAACAACAGATCAGATGGCCTCTGAATGATTTTGACTATGCTCTGTAATCTTCTTTTTCCTACTGCTTTATTCAATGTATGTTTATGATCCCTCTGAAGCTTAGGGCCTTCCCTTCGGGCTTCAACTCCATAAGTTACTGTCCAATTAAAACTGTGATTACAAAGGATATAGTATGTACATTTTAATCATCATGATAAATTCTAATAAGTAGGATCGAATTAGTGCTTCAACATTTGACCATTGACTGGTCCTTCCTCTACTTCTGTGCCATCCAAGTTTTTTAGATAATATGTATTGTTTCCTTGTAGGGCATAGATAATATATGGTCCCTTCCATAGGAAGTCAAACTTCCCATGCTTTCCCTTATCCTCTCTTCTGGAATCCCATCTTAGCACTTTGTCTCCAGGGTGGAAATCTTCTGCCTTAGTTCTTCTATCAAATATTTTCTTAAGCTTTTCTTGCCATATTTGGGATCTTTGGTACACCTCCTCTTTGGTCTGTTGTAGATTGATGGTCTGATTTATCCTTCTTTGAATATCATTAGGCTCCAATTGAGCCTCTTGAAGCAATTTCATAACAGGAACTCCTAATGATGAAGGAAACACAACCTCCATACCATAAACTAACTCATAAGGACTGGTGCTAATAGATTTTTTGGCGGTGAGCCTATCTACCGATAGTGCATTTATTAGTTTCGTATTTGAAGTCTTTTTGTTTTCTTCCAATAGTTTTTTAATGATATTAATTAGGCTTTTATTGGAAGACTTTGCTAAACCGTTCCCTTGTGGATAATAGGTTGTGGGTGGCCCAGGGTAATATGGTACTTGTTGTAGAAACTAATCATCTTTCTTGATTTAAAGTCTGCAGCATTATCAGTTATGATTTTATCATGGAAACCAAATCTGGACAATATATTGGTTTCTAAGAAACATATGATTACTGTGTCATTTGCTTGTCTGGAGGGGATGGCCTCTATCCATTTGGTAAAATAGTTGGTGGCAGTGAGTATCCATTTATGATGGCCAGAGGAGGGAGGATGGATTTCTCCAATGAAGTCAAGGCCCCATTGTTGGAAAGGTTTTTCAGTAGAAATTTGTTTTAGGGGTAAAGGTAGTAGTTTTCTCTTGCCGTAAAAAATTTGTCATTTATGGCAAGAGGTAACAAATTTCTTCACATCAGCAAACAAGGTTAGCAAATAGAATCTGGCCTTTAAGATCTTATCAGCAGTTGATTTCCAGTAGAGGTGTCCACCACAATCACCTGCATGAAATTCTTGGAGAGCCTTGTTAGCTTCATCTTTTAGCAAACAATTCAATAAGATCCCTTCATGATTTTTCCAAAAAAGAGCATTATCTAAAATACAAAACTTTAAAGCTTTCATCTTTAAAAACCTATTTTTTGTTCTGGACAACCCTGGAGGAGCCTGCAGGTTTTGTAACACATAGATTATATCAGCATACCAAGGTGAGTCTAAAGGGCCTAGCTGTTTTGTCGAGTCGCCATCTCCTATTCGTCATCTAGTTCATTTATGTCCAGGGCTTGACAATTGGTTTCTGCCATGAGTTTGGCCAACCCCTGTCCTTTTATTAGTTTTGTAGGTTTTATTTAAATATCATATTCTAAGATGGTAGCAATCCATTTACCTCTTTTACCCTCAATTCCATCCTGAGTCAGGATGTCCTTGACAACAACATTTGGTACATAGGCTATCACATGAGAATATAATATGTAAACTCTGAAGTCTTCAATTGCTTTAACAAGTGCAAAACCTTGTTTTTCCACGATCTTGTATTTCAGTGATGCATCTTTGAGTGCTTTACTGAAAAAGGCTATAGGTTTTCCATATCCCTGATTTTTCTTTTGTAATAAAATAGCTGCTATAGTGTGTTCTGAGGCAAAAGAAAAAATTATGAAGTCTCTATCAAATTGGGGACTTGTAAGGACCGACGTTCTAGTTAAAGCCATTTTGATTTCTTCAAATGCTTGTTTGGCTTCTACTGTCAATTTTATAATTGAATCCTTTTTTAACATATTATTAAGTAATCTAATTAGTTCTGCCAGGTTAGATATAAATCTCCTCAAAAAAATTATCTTTCCTAAGAAAGCTTGAAGTTCTTTGATATTTCTTGGATGAGGGATCTGTAAAATTGCTTCTATTCTAGCCAGATCAATTCGAATGCCATCCTTTAAAATTATATGACCTAAGAGCTTACCTTCTTCCAAGCCAAACAAGGATTTCTTTGGATTTGAAGAAATGCCATATTTTCTGCATTTTAAGAATACTTGTCTGAGATGATCCAAACGATGTTGATATGATTTAGAAAAAACAGTTAAATCATCCAGGTATATAACCATAAAATCATGGATCTCTTTAGCAAATGCAATGTCCATTGCCCTTTGGAAAGTTGCTCCTGCATTCTTAAGTCCAAATGGCATCTTAATATACATAAATGTACCCCATGGTGTAGTAAAAGTAGTTTTTTCCTGGTCATCAGGATGAACCAGAATCTGGTTATACCCTAAAAATCCATCTAAATGTGAAATCCTAGAAGCACCCACTACCCTTTGCATAATATGTTCCATTTTAGGTAAAGGGTAATTATCCTTTAAAGAAACCTTATTCACATTTCTCAGGTCTACACATAATCTTATTTCCCCAGTTTTCTTCCTAGTAGGTACTAAATTAGATACCCACTCTGAAAATCTTATAGGTGCAATTATCCCTGCTTCATACATACATTTAATTTCTTTTTCAATCAGTGGTAATAATACAGGGTTGATTCTTCTGAGTTTTTGTTTGAAGGGCTTCTGGTCTTCTTTTAGAGGTATAGTATGTTGAATTATGGAGGTGTCATATGATTTCAAATCCTCATAACTCCAGGCAAAGACATCCTAGAATTCTCTCATAAGTTCAACATATTTTATCTTTTGGTCAGGAGGTAAGGACTTTGATAATTTTATCATTTTTGGGTTTTCTTCTATCCCTAAGTTATATTCTTCAATGTCTGCTTTTAGTGGTTCCATCTTTGGTTTCTTTGGAATGTCATTGGAATCAAAGAGGTCCTCTAGAGGAGTTAATCCTTTAGGTATATGATTGTCTTTTAAGTCAATAACCTCTGTTTCTTCTTTAACTATCTCCTCCAAGTCCATTTGTTTAAGATCTTGCACTTCCTTTTTAGTAAATTTTGTGGGATGTAGCATTTGAATTACACTCTCTTCTGAAATTTCTGATCCTACTTCATCTATCTGATTAAAGTCTCTAACTGTATCTACATATATGTGACTATGGGAAAATTATTTATCTAAGGTTAAAAAGTTATTAATCTGCTCATCACTTTCGAAAACTTTCCAGTTCTTCAAATTATCAGGGATGGCTGGCATGTGCCTAATTTCAGCAGTAAACTGATGATTAGGTTGGAAAGGTAATTTGCATGTGCTGGAAAACATGGCCAGACTGTGAGCATGTAAGTTATGTTTTCTAGGTACTACAGCAAGCTTAGCTTCCAGGAAAGTATTAAGAATCTCTATAATTGTTCCTCTATAGTATCCTAATCTAGGATCTCTAGTCAAGTACTTCCCTTTGATCTGTTTAATGATTAATTCTGAATCACCTATGACAGATACCCTAAATGCTCCCAATCTTTTCTCAAGTTTAAGTCCAAGCAAAAGAGCTTCATACTCTGCCATATTATTGGTGCACTTAAAGTTTAATCTGTAGGCATGGCCTTCAGCATGGTCATTTTCTAAGTTGTGCACCCAATTTCCTCCCCCTGCCCCTAATTTGTTGACTGAACCATCAAATTCTAAGTGCCAAATAATTTCATGGACATAATTAATTTCAAGGGTGATGGGAATTTTTTTAGCAGGGGGATTTAGTTTTTTGTTTTCATCTGATTTTTCTTTGCTATCTGAATCATCATTGGTATCTGATATTTCTTGAATTTGAACAATTGTTTTCCCTTTTTTAATTTCTTTTGGTTCTGCTTCTAAAACTTGTCCATTGTTGGCAGGATTGGTTTCAGCGTTATACAGAATGAATGAATCCATATCAGAGTGTACTGAGTAGATAGGGGAATTTTATGGTTTTTCCTGACTACTTACTACATATTTCATTAATGTCTCTCTTTATAGCTTCTTAGGTTGGCCAAAAACAGAGATAGTAGCATAAGACATGTCCAATTGAAGCGATCCTTGAAGCTTGGCACCCCAGAACCTGGATAATAACATTCCATATTTTGGTGGTATATCTGCTACTACTATATCCATCAGGATTGTTTTTGCAAGGTATTGAACTAAAGAAACACACAAGTCCTTTATTAAGCCTAAACATCTCACCTGACTAGAATCAAAAGACAAAAGGTCTCTGTATGGTCTGGTGATATCTAGGTCTAATTTCTCCATAACAGACTTGGGCATTAGGTTATGAGATGCTCCAGAATCAAACATGGAATTGTGAAGGATTTTGTCATGTATATTGAGGTTCACATAGAAGGGAGGGACACTTCCTTCTAAATGTTTCCCATTCACTTTACGGTCAAAGATTAATTCTAGTTGGTCATAAAAAACATTAACAGAATCTTTAGTTCCAGTGATGTTTAGTGATTTGTTGATTTGACTTCGGTAGACATCATGTTTGGCTAGTTTTGATAATGGAACGACAATATTTAATTTTCCTACTTCTGTTTCTAAATCGAAAGGTTTTTCTTTTGGGATTTTATGTTTAGAACAATGGGATTCTCTCTATTTTTTGTGTTTTTGATATTTTCTATGTTTTTCTCCTTTTCAGGAGTAGGATTAAGATTTATAGTTTCTCCTAAATTGTCTTCTGGAGGTTCTTCCACAGTTCCCTTGGAAGGGGGAGAAGTGGAAGGTTGTCTATTATTTTGTTGACTGTCAGAGACATCTTCTATTATTGGATTAGGGGGTTTATTGTTTGATCTAGACAAAATTTGTACAGGGGTAGTAGCTACTTTACCTTTGATAGGTTGTCTTGGGGCTTTTTGTTTATTGGCTTAAGGAACATCTATTCTTCTACTCCTTAAGTTGTACTGCTTGTGTACTTCGTAGATAGCTGTGTGATATCCCTCCCTAATGTCAAATGATTCTCCTGACTGAGTTTGAAATTGTTTGAGAATGTGAGCCTCTTGATCATCTTGAGTTAAGAAAACTTCTCCTTCATTGCTAAGTCCCATCAAATTTATATGAGTGTCTTCTTAGGGACTTTCATAGTTGGAAGCTTCTACATAATTTTCCTGGAAAGGAGGTCTAATGTTTTGATCTGGACTAGTCTTCCCAGGGTTTTGGTTTTGGCTTTTCTGGAAATTTGGTTTCCTCCCTATGTTGGTTTGCGAACCATCCCAAGGGGATTTTATTTCTATTATCTCCACTCTATCTACTAGTCTTTCCATACCTTTGATTATAGCATCTAGTTTCTGTTCAACAGGTGAGGCTTCTTCTTTCACTGGTATTCTTATTTCACTCCTAGCCTTGGCATGTTTGGACATCAGGTTAGCTTCAACATTGATAGCTATACTTTACTTCTCTTCCAAAGTTCTAGGGGCTCGTTCCATTAACTAAAAAGCCATATCAGAGTCAAATCCATCAAGGAACATGATTAGGGCTAAGTCAGGTGGGGGTTTAAGGTTTTGAGGAATAACATTGTAAACAATGTTAAACCTAGTGCAGTAATCCTGCACAGTTTCTTGCGTTCCTCTCTTAAGGTTTTCATATTCAGATAGGATCTGCAAAGGATATTTCTTATTCTCCCAACGATTCAAGAATTGTGTATAAAGGGCTTCTAGGCTATCTATTTTGTTTGCTATTAGAGCCCTAAACCAGGTTCTGACTTCCCTAGTTAGACTCTGAACAAATATTCTCATTCTTACATCATCAGTATTAATTTCATATATTTCAAAGTAGTCAGTCATTCTCTTGGTATGTTGCTGAGTAGTGTATGTACCAGTACCATCGAATAGAGTGATTTTACTCTGGTAGTCTTGAGGCATGACACCTAAATTAGCTATTAAAACCAAGGGGCTATACCTGTTTTCCATGGCTGCAGGTAGTGATGGAAAAACAACTGGGTTAGGGGTAACAATAGGGATTTGGGTAGTGGACGGAGGGGTAGAAGGAGGGGTCTGTGGTGGAGTGGTTTGGGGTTGAGATATATGAGGGAATGATGAGGAACTTGCAGAAGCAGCAATGACTATAGAGGGATCAGGTTTTCTTTCAGAAGTAAGCTCAGATTGTATTGAACTCTGTAAATATCTGTCTATTGAGGAACAAACAACTCAAACTCTAACTCTTCAATAAACACTAGGTCTGGAACCAAGTGGATTAATTCAGAGTCAGAAAATTTTACAAACAAAGAGGTCTCAAATTGCTCATCAAAGGGTTCGTCCTCAAGATAAATCCACCTCACAGGGTAGGATCTTGATCTGTAGATGGGCCGAGAACTAGCAGTACTTTCTTGCCTTTCCTGTCTCCTAAGAATTATGGGAATCAGATTAGGATTTTCAAACACAGGTGGTGGATTTGGATCAGGGTTTGACCTAGTGTAATGAGTCCTTTCTGAAGCTAGATTTCTTGGTTTTGATTTTCTGTATTAATATCAACAACTACTTCTATGATTTCTTTAAGATGTTCTAGATTTGAATTTAAGCATTCATAAAGATTTGTTTGACTGAGGAACTGGTTCATGTTTAGTTCATAAAATAAACCAGAGATAGACTGAAGCAGCATTCATCTACTTATGCACTTGTAGAGCAAGAGCAGTTCGAAGGCTACTTGGCTAACTTCAGGCTCTGTCTGTAGTTTATAAAGTAAACAACAATAACAACAAATTTTCGTTCCCGAGTGGAGTCGCCACTATGTTATCACTCAGATTTTCCTAGAAGTTGTAAGAAGAGGAAAGGTGTCCAAGGTAACCACAAACCAACTTTTGGGTACAGAATCTAGCCAATCTATACCTAGAGAGGGCTCTCTCTTTAAGATTTAGCTTGGTTTTATAAGGTTTTAGGCTAGTTATTAAAGCTTTGGGGGGGGGGGGGTTGATTTTGTTTGGTGAAATTCAATAGCAGAGGGACAAAATTGAGTATTTTAGGCCATTGGGCTAGTGGAGTCAACAGAATATGGCTCAACTGGATTTGGTTTCTCAACAAAGGATGGTTTCACAGGGCAAGAAAGCTAAACAGGGATCAAATAGAGACTTGAAGAGATGGGATGGACTTAAAAGGGATGAAGGGAAATTAAGAATCCTTCAACATGTTTTAAGAGAAAAGAACTTTACTGATCACCAATAAAGAGCAATTAAGAATTCTTTACTAAATGATCAAAATGAATAAACTAGGAAATAGGAGCAATTAAGAATTCACTGTTTATGCTAGTTTAGAATAAAACATAGAGAATAAAAATGATTGAAGACAGATTGCACTTAAGCACTTTCTGAATTATTCTTTTTCATTTTAATATTCAGATATGAAACATAATTGATATAATAAACAAGAAAACAATATCACATGAAATATAAGATACTTATTTGTCCAGTGTTTGACATCAGAATCCTGTGAAAAGTCCTTTGCATTAATTCTTCATCCAGCCAGCCATGCAAAATTTGTCCAACAACACTTTATTCCAAAATAATCAGTTTTACAGCAATGTCTAAGAATCTACCCTCAATACTCTAAATGAGGGAGTATTTATACAAAAATCTTACAATAAAATATCTCATAACAAAGTGAGATATATTCTAGGATGACTAACCATATGTTACATGAAAATAGAGACAAATGGTCTCGTAGATAACAGATAGAGGAAAACGGATGGTTTGTTATCCCTATTCTTGAGAGTGTGCTGGAGTTAGGCCCTATGATTTGGCATCTTGCTATCTTTGATGTAATTCTGTGCTGGCTGCTCTGTTTTTATCTCCTTACTGATACACTTTAACCTGCTCTGATACTATTTACCTATTTGATCTTTGCTTATCCTCTTTACCATCATTGACTGTAGTAAAAACCAAAATTTACATTTTACCAAGGACTAGTTACAAAATTTCTAACATTTCTTCCCACCATTTTGGCTGTGGTATTTTGGGTTTTTGAAGTTTTTTTAGGGTTTCATCAATTTCAGTGTACCTGAAAAAAGTAGGCTAGACTAGAAACAAATGCTTTAGCTCATGCTCAACATAGAAGAGGTTCTCTAGACTGTCATAGAGAACTCTACCTGTAGGCAGTGCCTTTGGTGCTGATGTGCTAGTTGATGAACTTGCTTGGTTATTAGCATATTGATCCAGTTTGTCAGCATAATCTATGTGTCTCGTCAATTTATCATTTATAACTAAAGGACTGGGTAGTCCTTTTTTTTGAAAAATACCAAATTTCTCTATAAAAGCATTAATTTCCTCCTGCATATACTGGCATCTTCTTTCTAAATTTTGCATCAGAGACCTTTTAGTTAATACCCTTTTGACTTCCAGAATAGTCCCTGTTCTGTCTTCAATGCCTAGTTCTTCAAGCTGGTACTTATTCTTGTTATTCAAAAAATTTATGAGCATGGTGGCTTCCTCAGGCATCTTTCCTAATTATGCTCTTGTCCTCTGAATCTCTTCTTGGGCTGCCTTTACCAAATGAATCTGCTCAAAAATTATCTGTATTGATGGCTAAACATCATTTATTGACTGAGTGATGTTGGTCCATAGAATCTTCTTAATGTCTGTCAGAGGCTTGTCAAATGTGAGATCCTTTTCTAATGATTTCACATTTTGTTCTAAACCTTTGATTTCCCTCACCATTTCTAAAAAAATTATCTTAGAAAGATCATATCTTTGTTCTAAGTTAACATATTGTTCTTTTACCTTTTCTAGTGCTGAAACTTGGAGTTTCATCTCTTCCATTGATTTTATTAGTTCCTCTGTACTCAGATTTGAAATACCTGTTGGTGCTATTTTTGTGCCTTCTTCCGTGGTTGTACTTGTGACTACCTCAGCTATGACTGCCGTAATTTTTGGTGCCAGAGTTGTTCCAAGGGTTGAAGGGACTATAGTTGAGACTACTGGTACCACATTGGGAGGCTGAGAGGTCGACTCTCCCTGCCTGTCCTTCAATGATTTTTCTAATTCTTGCTCTGTCTCATTTAGTCTTTCATTAAGTTTTAAGACTAAGTCCATCAACTCCTCTTCAGACCTTTGCTTTATGATCTCAACAGTCTGTGGATATCTTGAAGGAGGAAACTTTAGCTGCTTTCTTAAGGTAGCTATATATTCATCTTTCTTTTTAATTAAGGCTTCTGTAGCCTTCACATCTTGAGGATCATGACCCAACCCAATGATCAATTCTTCTAAAGATTTTATTCTGTTGTCCTTAGCCTGTGAAGAGGATTTCTCCAGTTGTAACTGGGCCATTGTATTATTCAAAAAAATTTCCAGTCTTTGGGCCATCATGGCCTTACCAGTCAATGTAGAATAGATCATCTCCCCTGTCTGTTTGTGTGATTCAATTTGGTCCAAAGGATGAATGTCCTTTTCCATGACCTCAAAATTCATTCTACAATAGTCTACTGTTGATTGAGGCTATTGCACTTTAGGTTTGAAATAACTCATTATCATTTTTCCTTCTTTGATGTCATAGGCTGACATTAATCTATTTTGATTAGTGGGAGCCATTTTCAAATATTGATTGTAAACCTGGAGCCTCAATGGATCATTTCTGGCTTTTATTTCTATAAAATTCTTCTTGATATCTGAAGTATCCTTTCTTGGTGGCCTGAAAGATGATACCTCTACACTTTTTTGTCTCTCTAGCTTCTATCTTTGTGAGCTAGTAGATGTACCACCTACTTGGGAAAGTTTGATGACTATCTACTCCTTCTTTCCTTTAACTATCAGTAGTCTCTTCAAAAAATTCCTACTTTGAAAGAGGATTTAACCTATGCCTTTTAGCATTAGGTTGTTCTGAGGGTCCATTGGTAGGGGTAGCTACTACCCCATCTCTCTTTTTATTCGTTTCCTCATTTAGAGGAGTCTGCGGGATTGGAGGTTCTCCCTCATTGCCCTAAGTTGGAGGAGCTTGCATTTGAGCCTGTTTCTTAGAATTTTTAGGTTTCCTAGACATTATAGATTGTTTTGTGGCTTGAGTGCTAGTCTCTACTCCCTTTCCCTTGGATGTTCCTGTAACTGATGTGTTGGTATCCTGTGAGTGTTGCTAAGAAGTTTCAGCTGTACAGGAACTAATCCCTGACCTTGGAGAAGACTCAAATTGTACCTGCCCAAAAGAATCCAGGTCAAGTGTTTTCTCAAGATCCCTCATAAAAGTTTCTATATTGACCTGTTCACTATCAGTTTCTGCTAGGGTTCCTTCCCTCCATTCATCCATATTGGCAAATTGTTCAATCTCTGGGATTCTATGGTGTATATATGGTGGCAGCCTATTCTTCATTCTTCTATCACATATGAAGCTATGAGGGTCATATGGCATCCACCCAAAACTTTGGTGTAACTTAAGGTGATCTTCTAGAATTCTCTCTGCCTCTCTCCATGCTTCCCTAGCGTTGCAGACAAAAGGGCTTAACTAATTTTTGATTCTGAGTTGAGCTTTCTTTTTGGCTTTATGAAAATGGACCAACTCTGAATTTATCATTTGTCTAAAATATTCCAATGCAAACAGTCTCATTGCAACATATTTTGGTAACTTGAAAGGGCAGAGCTCACACCCATATATCCTGATTTCTGTATAGTGCTTGTAAAGATACCAATCACCTATTCTATACTACCTGGAGAGCTATAGGATTCTCTTAATGTCACCACTGATCCTGGGAGGGGAAATCCCTGTCAATAAGGTAGTTTCTGGATGAACAAACCGATCGATGAACTCATCATAGGAGTAAGCAGAATCAGGGGAATCATGGAAGATGGAACTCCAAAAAATAACGGACCTTGGATAACCTTTAGTATCACATTTCATGACAAGAAAAGGGAAGTTTTCTGACTGATAATACAACATGAGATGATATATGAAGTTGGTATACTTGAAAACTCTTTCATTTTCCAGTCTCAAGAACTGGTTATGAATCTTATTAGCAATAAATGAGGCATAATCATATTTAACAATAGGGGGCTGTCCAGGAGTGAAGATTGACAATAACACTAGGGTTAATTCTTCAACATACTCACTAGTGTTGAATCTCATAACTAAAGATATCATATCAACAATGAGTCTTCCCATATCTGTGAAGAAAGTTTGCAGATAAGGAGGTGGGACCTTAGGCTGATGTTCAGGCAACATTAAAGTCTATTATGAAACCAGCTCACAAAAAGATAGAAAAGAGAGATCCACTCCTTAGAATTCTGCCTCTTCGAGGGGGCAACCTCCTTTACATTACATAAATGAGCAATTCTTGGATGATTCAAATGACAAAACCTCCTTTCTATATATAGGAGTCTAAGGAGTCACAATATAACCCAGCCGACCTAACAATAATAATATAAAGCCACAAGAAAAACAATAGAGGGATTCTATGGGGCACAGTAATAACAATATGGGGACAATAGGGGCACAACAATATTAATAAGGGATTCAACTACAATAGTAATGGGGTAATAACTAGTATTATAGGGACCCAACATGCCCCTCTCCTTCAAAAAAGTGTTGTCCTCAATGATTCAGTAGTTTTGGAAGCTTTTGTATAAAATTCTCATCCTCCCATGTGGAATCTTTAGTGGATAAGTTCTTCCACTTGATAAGATACTCCGAAATTGATCAATTTCGTAACTGTCGAGTTCTTATTTCTGTGACTGCTTCTGGTTCCAATATAATTTTTCCTTCCTTGTCAAGTTCTGGCAATATTGTTTGAACTGGGAGTTTGTCACCTATAACATTCTTTAAACATGAAACATGGAAAACTGGGTGCATTCGAGAAGTTGCAGGAAGCTCCAATTTGTATGCCATAGTACCAATCTTTTGCAACACCTTGTATGGACCATAACAATTTGGTGATAATTTATTATCCTTCTTAGCTTGCTTGAGGGACATTTGCTTATATGGTTGTAGCCGTAGGAATACCCAATCACCTACATCAAAACTTCTTTCACTGCAACGTTGATCTGCCTGTTGTTTCATTCTATTTTGTGCCAACACAAGGTTATCCTTTAAGAGTTGGAGGACATGTTGTTGATGTTCGATGTGATGTTCCACTGCTTGAACCTTAGAATTTTCTCTTAAATATGATGTGATGGATGGTGGCTGATATCCATAAAGTGCCATAAATGGGGTCATTTTTGTTGTTGTATGGAAGGAAGTGTTATACCACCATTCAGCCAGAGGCAACCATTTGACCCATTGTGTCTATTTATCAGATACAAAGCAACGAAGATATCCTTACAAACATTTGTTTACTATCTCAGTTTTCCCATCAGATTGAGGATGATAAGATGAACTATGAGCTAACTGAGTACCAAGACAAGAAAATAATTATGTCCAAAAATTTCCAGTGAAAATGGGATTTTTGTCACTTACAATAATCTTTGGGTTTCCATGTAGCTTTTGAATTGTTTCCATAAATGCAGTAGAAACTGTACTGGCTTTAAATGGATGTCATAATGCACAAAAGTGTGCATACTTGGTAAGTCTGTCAACTACCACCATGATGACACTCTTTCCCTCAAACTTGGGTAAACCTGTGATAAAATCCATTGAAGCCTCCTCCCAACATTGGCTTGGAATGGATAAAGGTTGTAATAGACCTGGTGTCTTAATTGTTTCAACTTTATTTTGTTGGAAAACCAAACATTCCACCACAAACTTTTCAATATCTGATTTAAGGCCTTCCCAAAAAAATTCCTTCTTAACCCTGTGGTAAGTTTTTAAAAATCCTGAGTGCCCTCCTAAGGGAGAAGTGTGCAATTCCATAAGAATCTTTTGTTTTAGCTGGGAATTCTTACAGAGGTATAAGCGATCTTTGTACCATAACGAATCATTGCCAGCTAAATGTATCAGACATACTGGAGTCTTGTTGTAACTTTTGAATAAGTGCCCACACTTCTTTAACATTCTTCCATTCCTCCCTTGCTTCGTTTATCCAATCTGGTTGGATAATAGAAATGGCGCACAACAATGCTTCCACATCCTCATCCTTTCTTGAGAGTGCATCTGCCACCACATTTTGCTTCCCTTTTTTGTAGATGATTTCAAAGTCATAACCCAACATCTTTGTGACCCACATTTTTTGCTCTTCAGAGGATAATCTTTGTTCTAAAATGTATTTAAGGCTATCATGATCTGTTTTTACCTTGAAGTGTCTTCCCATTAGGTAGGGTCATCATTTCTTAAGTGCATGGAGTATTGCCAACATTTCCTTCTCATAAATAGCTTTGTGTAAAAACTTTCCCTTGATTGGATGACTTTTGAAAGCAATGGGTCTTTCATCTTGCATCAAAAAAACACCAATTCCATTTCCTGAAGAGTCACATTCCACAATAAAGGTTTTTGTGAAGTCTGGTGTAGCTAAGACCGGTGCTTGGCACATTGCCCCTTTAAGATGCTCGAAGGCCTTTGTTTCTTCTGGAGTCCATGAAAATGCATCTTTCTTCAATAATGTTGTTAGAGGTGCTGCTATTCTACCATAATTCTTAACAAACTTGTGATAATACCCTGTCAACCCGAGAAATCCTCGCAGATGCTTTAATTTTGCTAAGGTCTACCTTAACTCCTTCATGACATACAATATGACCCAGATATTCCACCTCTTGTACTCCAAAGAAACATTTGGATCTTTTTGCATATAATTGTTTCTCCTCCAATAGTTGTAGCACCCTGTCAACATGTTCAACATGATCCTTCCAACACTTGTTGTAGATTAGTATATCATCATAAAATACTAACACAAATTTTCTAAGGAATGGTTTGAAAATGGAATTCATCAAACCTTGAAATGTTGAAGGTGCATTGGTAAGGCCAAAACGCATGAAAAAAAATTCATAATGACCCTCATGAGTTCTAAATGTTTTTTTCAGAATGTCTTCAGTCTTCATTCTGATTTGATGATATCCTGAATGAAGATCCAACTTGGTGAAGTAAACTGATCCATTCAATTCATCCAGTAATTCATCAATGACAAGAATGGGAAACTTATCTTTAATAGTGAGCTTGTTGAGCTCCCTATAATCCAGACACATGCACCATGATCCATCCTTCTTGTGCACCAATACTACTGGAGCAGAGAAAGAACTTTGACTCAGTTGAATTATACCAGCCTCTAGCATTTCTGCAACCATACGTTCAATTTTACTCTTTTGGGCATAGGGATATCTGTACGGCCTGATGTTTGGAGGAACACTTCTTAGAATCAGATGAATAGCATGATCATGATCACGAATAGGTGGGAGAACTTTGGGAGTCTCAAATAGCTTGGAATGATTGTCCAAGACTTTTTGGAGATCTAGAGAAATAGATGATTCCAATGTGGAAACATCTAGCGAACATAACTATGCAATTACACCTCTTTGTTCCTTTTCTAGAAGCTTTGTCATACTGTTAGAGTTGATTATCTTTCCCGGTTTCCCTACAATACCCCTTAATTCAACTTCCTTTCCTTCCATTGAAAATTTCATGAAAATTTCTTGAAAATTAAAAGCTATTGTACCCAAGGATTGTAGTCATTGGACTCCTAGTACAACATCAGCACCTCCCATTGGAATGGAAAGCATTGGACTAGTCAATACATATTCTCCCATGGATAGCTTGATATTATGGCACTTTCCAGAGAAATTTATTGTTCCTCCATTTGCAACCATCACTTGACACTCTGGTGCTGGATATAAGAAGCAATTCAATTCTTTTGCTACCTTACAATGAATAAAATTGTGGGTACTTCCTAAATCAATCAACACTATTACCTTTTTCTTCTTGATTTGTCCTTCTATCTTGATGGTTTGAGGAGTGGTAATTCCCGCTAATGCATTACAAGATATGGTTGGATTCATTTCTTCTTTATCTAGGCTTTGTTCCTAGAGTATATCCTCTTCTTTTGACCTTTCTTGCTCATTTTCTTCTTCCTCTTCACAATCTATGTAGAATAATTTCTTCTCAGCACACTTATGACCTTTAGTGTATTTTCTATCACAACTGTAACAAAGCCCTTTTGCTCTTTTTTCTTCCAATTGTTTTGGTGTCAACCTTATAGGTTGTGGAAGACTAGGGGTAACAACACTTCCATCTTTATAGTTGTGAGTGGTATGCTTCCTGGTTGCCATAATTTTGCTTTCCATTTTTCTTGCTAACCTGAATGCCTTCTCTAATGAATCAGGTTCCCAAAGGCGAACATCATGTTGGATATTATCCTTTAAAGTCCCTATGAACACATCAATCCTGTGCTCCTCTGGAATATTTTTTACCCTTATGTTCAATCTTTTGAACTCCTCAATGTGCTCCATTATTGAACCCTTTTGTTTGAGACTTATCAATTGGCTAAAAAAAGTGTTGCTTTTTGTATCCTCATAATGTGCTGTCAATTCTTCAGAAAAAATTGCCCAAGTTATAATTTGTTTACGAGAGCAAAGCCATTGATACCATACAAACTGATTTGGTTCCAAATATAAAGTTGCAATACGTACCTTTTGTGTGTTTTGCACATTATTGAGATCGAAAAATTGCTCCATCTGTAATATCCATGTTGCGGGATCCTTTCCATCAAACTTCCTCATATCGATTTTTGGAATATGGTGGGTCTTCGATCCAACATTAGAGTCTATGGAATCATGATTAATATTTCTTTTGTTCTCATCATGAATTTCATTTACTGCCCTTTCACCATTAGTGACCATTTCTTGTAGCAACTTATTCATGTTTATCTTCAATTCTTCCATCTTATCATCCATGCCATCAATTTTAGCGTGCATTCCATTCATCTTAGCTTCCATGCAATCCATCTTAGCTTCTACACCTTTCTTTAAACAATCCATCTTAGATTCTATTGCTTTTTGTGCAAGTGACACTTGTTGCACTTGGTCTCGTAATTTTGATATATCATGTTGCATTTCTTCCTCTTCTTCATAAGTCATGCTAGATATTTTACGTTACTTACTAGGTGTTTGCATTTTCTTTCCTCGGGGCATCAATTACCGATTCAAACTAATTTTTCAAACTAAGCTTATGCAAAAATTTAAAAAAAACTACACACCTTTTTTCAGTTTGTAGAAGCTTGATATTCAATCTGATGTATCTCTGCAATTTCAAATCATCCAGTTCTGAAATTATGACTTGTAGTAGCCCTCTGTGTCCTCTTTCCAATGCCACCATTCTGATCTAAGTTGGATTCTCAAAGGAAGAGTTATGCACAATCTCCCAAGATGACCTGATTATAGACTAGTTGAGTAGAGCGAACTTGTACGACATGCCATGAGTCACTGTTCCAACCTTTGGATCTAAAAAAGATATACAAGAAACTAGAGTCTGTCCTATTTTTATAACTTCTTATGAAATTTCAATCCGATGCTCAGAGAGAAAGTTATGATGATTTTCCCCAGGTCACCTGTTTGGAATGTAATTCAGGAGTATGCAAAAAGACCAACTTCTTCAGATCATATCTCTACAAATATAGCACGAAAAGCTCTGAAATTCGGACCCAAGATTCAGCGCGATTTATTTTCAAATGGGTTTTGTTTTTAGCTTCTGAAACATCGTAGAAAAAAATCTATAGTGAAAATTCCATGATGACCTGTTTGGAGCAGCGAAACCCTAAAATCCAAAGCTCTGATACCAAATGTTATGAAACCAGCTCACAAAAAGATAGAAAAGAGAGATCCACGCCTTAGAATTCAGCCTCTTCGAGGGGGAAACTTCCTTTACATTACATAAATGATCAATTGTTGGATGATTCAAATGAAAAAACCTCCTTTCTATATATAGGAGTCTAAGGAGTCACAATATAACCCAGCCAACCTAACAATAATAATATAAAGCCACAAAAATAACAATAGAGGGATTCTATGGGGCACAGTAATAACAATATGGGGACAATAGGGGCACAACAATATTAATAAGGGATACAACTACAATAGTAATGGGGTAATCACTAGTATTATAGGGACCCAACAAAGTCTCACAAAGGCGATTGAGCTCTGATTGGGATAATTTAGTTGATTTCTCAAGTAAATCTCCAATCAAAAGGGGAGTGAGAGTTTGACTAGGGTAAAATTGCAACATTTTATTGATGCATTCAACGGTTATTAGGAAAAGGATTGTTTGGTTGGGAGACATAACTGCTCTGCGGTTAGGGTCATAATTGGCATGGCATTGATGAATTATATCAGGGAAAACACAGACTGAGGGGAGAAAGTACATAGGAATATTGGATTCCCATAGTCCCAAAACATCAGAGCCATTCAGATAATTATCTCTACTTTGGCACAATACTTTGAGGTGGTTTTTATTAGTGGCAAGGTCTTTTATTTGGAAGTCTTGGTCTGCCAAAGGTAGGTAGTCCAAATCTTTATGAGGGGCATTTATAGGTGCAACATTCAAAGCCACCGGGGTTTCCATTTCTGGTTCTTGTGGATTCAGAAAGGGAATTTAGGTTTTCTTTGAGAAATGGGAAAAACAGAGGGTCTAGGAACTTATAAGATGAAAACAAAGACTACATTATAATGAATTTGAGCCCTTTTTTGTCAATTTACAATGGAAAACAAGAATTTGTAGGGTTTTGTCGGGAATTTGGATAAATACCTGTGTTCGGGGGATGAACAGTGAAATTCAGGTACTGGTTGTGACTAAAGGGCTCTGAGCTATGTTGGTTGCAAGTTATTTTAGCAGGTTGGCAGCTAAAAACTTCTAACTAGTTGACCTCGACGTCCTTTTGCATGGGAGCACAGGTTTATAGTACAAAGCAGTGAAAATGACTTGTTTGTTTTATTTACAAAGTCAAGGGTTGGCAGGGATTTTTGGAATTCGAGCGGATGATGTCAGCGGTAAGTGATGTGACCGGTTTGTCGTATATGCGAAGGCGGTAAGTGGTTCTATATCGCACCGCTTTTGGGGAAGGGCGGTAATAGACCTCGAAGCCAGCGATTCGATAGATCGTTTGACGTGTGGTGGAGGCACTGTGCAAAAACCACTTTGTGATCACAGGCTAACGTGGGGTCACAAAGGGTTGCGCAATATTCATAATAGCCATTAGATCTTGAAGACCTGATCGGATGGTTGACGGGAGGTGCAATATGATGGGGCTTTAACAAAGGCGGGACCAACTTAATTAAGGGTTAATTTAATTATATCGGGAGTGGCGTGATAGGTCGAGGAGGTTATTAATTAACCATGAGGGTTAATTAATCCCATATTTATGTGGTAGGGGGTTCAGGTGTTGTTAATTAGTTGCAGATAAACTAATTAATCCAAATTAAGGATGATTTATAATTATCGTTAACCAGGGGCGAGATATATAAAATTTCGGGGATTTTTTTATATATTTAAATAATATGGGAGGGGGTAAACATTATGCGGGAATTATGTCATATAAGTTAAAATTTAATTTGATAATGAAATGAAAAAGCACCAAGTATAAAAAACATTTAATGAGTGTTTTTAACTTAGCCTTAATTGGAAAAAAAGGGTTTTTATGAGAAATATATGAAATTTTCCTAAGTAAAATAGTATTTTAATTTAGGAAAAGACTTGTGAAGGTGAGTGAATGATTCATGAATGTTTTTAAATACTTAGGCTTCACCAATTATTGGGCCAAGGTTTCAGTCCCTCCAAAAGTCAGAGAAATGCTCTGAGCCCCTCTAGTTTAGCAAATACCTTAGTATTTAGGGGAAATTAGTGAAAATTTAGGGAAAATAAGAAGGGGAGTTAATTATTTGACTTTGCTTTTCTTGAGAAGTTTTCAATGCACTATATGCCTTGGCCTTGTGATGAAAGTAAAAGATTAACGCATTTAGAGTCATCATTCATCATATATCACTCTGCAACAGCATCTACCTACCCTACCTACTTTAACCTAGCATTTTCACTTCTTTATTTGGGTGCACTTAGACTGGCAAGCCCTTATCAAATTTTCTTTTCTTTTACATGGCAAAGCCTATCTAAGTTTACACTTATTACATCTAAGGGCTCAGATTAAACTGTTGAGCTCCTTTTTTACTCTACCTATCTACTTATCTGCCAAGATTACACTGTTTGGTCAGATATTTATTCTCTATTTCTACAACATAAAATTGAAATATTAAATAGCCAAGTTTAAACTGTTAGACTATTCATTAATTGTGGCATAAATGACAAGTTGCACACAATTGTTTATTATACAATAGTAAAAAAGTAGTGGCCTTTAGACTTGCACACTTTTTTGGTCTTTCTTTTTGTTGGGGTTCATTTTCTTTTATTTTTTGACCATCTTTTATTCTTTTTACCCTTTGATTTTCTTTTAGGGTATACCCTCTTTACATTTTTTATTTTTTTTTGAAAATATGGAAAACCTTTGTAACAAGAAAATGTATGAACATATTACATAACTCATCAAGTCAATCATGACATATGACACCTATTGGTATAGGGGCCTAACAGGTGGAACTTTCCAACATAACCACATCATTAGCCAATAAGGTTAACGGTATTTTTGTTATCAAGCCAGTTCCAAAACATAAAAACAAGTAAGCTTTCCATTATGATTGATCCCACGATCTATAATTACTTAACAATTGGATGCTTTACATGGACCTTGGTTTGATTATATTATGATCATGGAAGATAAGAATATTTATGTGCATATTTGATATAGAATTAAGAAAAGAGTTGGAAATATGTGTACATTGCATGAAATAATATGTAAACATTACAATTGAAGGTGATAATATAAAGTTTGGAGACAACATGGCTCTAAAGACCCACTATGTTGAAGAATTAGAGGTGAAAAACATGCAGAACAAGTTCCTATGAAAATTTGATATAAAAATGAACCAAAAATTTTCAACATGTGTACAACCACCAAAATCGTTATCCTTAATTTGGGTATAAGTTGTAAAAAACTAGAATCCTTAATAATCGTCTGTTTCATTAAAGGTATTTGAAACTAAGAAACAATCCAGGTTTCCTTGAAAATTTTGGGCATGAGACTATAGTACAAAATCCTAGCAATAGTAATTCAGAAATGAACATGTCACCCCATGAGAAACACCTAGTCCATTCAAATTTAGACATCACATGGTAACAAGATTGTTACAAAAATGGATGATTTGTGCAAAATATAATTGTCAAGAATTATGGAAAAAGTGAGATTTATAATATCTCTCCTACATGAACAAATTGAAGTACGAAATAATAAATCTAATATGGAAGTTGGTAACATAAATACCTAGATGAAAATCCACAAACATAGGTTCTCACTTCCCAAAAAAAGAGCATGGAATAGCATTTTAGAGTATGAGCATGGAAAAATACCGGAAAATGACAGGATAAATTCCATTAAAAAGGATTGGAATTCATCATTTACAACCATAGGAAGTTGAAATCATTCGATAGACCAGTTATGCAAGGAAAAATACGAGTTTTCAATAGATAAGGAAATCAAGATATCTATCCTATACGAAAAAATTCAAGCCTTCATAAAATAACACTTCAACTCCATATACTAGGCAATGTAAATATATACTATTCTAATATAAGTCTACAAAAAACTTAAAACACATTCAACATAAACACTTGAATTTCAATGCATACATGGGTTCAATGTAAAACTAGGATTCCAACAAAGGTTTCTGCTGGAAACGAACTTTTAATAATGTATGCCAAACGTGGAAATGTTGACAATGCCCAAAAATTATTTGAATAAATGTCTCTGATGGAAGTTTTCTCTTGGAATGCAATCATTACGGGATACGCAAAACTTGATGTTGAGTTGGCACATAAACTGTTCCCTAAAATGTTAGTGGAAACACCAAAAAAATCAATCTGATCACTATTTCCAGTGTGAATGGAGCATGTGCCAGCCTAGAAACCCTATAACATGGAAAGCATATACATACCTATATAATTAAATCAAGGTTTCAATTTGAGTTCTATGTTGAAAGTTCCCTCATTGACATGTATTACAAATGTGGGAGAATAATAGATGCGGGGAGAGTTTTTTATATCCTTGTTGAAAGAGATATGCTCTCTTGGAATTAGATAATCATAGGTTATGCTCAAAATTACCATAGAGTAGAGACTTTGGTTATTTTTTGTGAAATTCAAAGATCTGTATGATTCCAATTCAAACCACATTTGCTAATGTGATTCAGACATGGTCTAGCTTAACAACTTCATAATAAGGAAATCATGTTTTTGTTCATATCATCAAAATTGTGGTTCAAGAACATGTCTACACAAGGATCAATGCTTTTTTATTGTATAACATTGTGGAAAAAATACATAGTGACATAGATATGACCTTATCCTACAATGTCCTAGTTCTATGATGATATCCCTTTGAAATTTTTTCATAATCACATTATATCTCCATGTGAGGTAGTTGAATAAAGGAAGATATACTTGGGCTATGTAAGATTAGAAACATGGACAACCTATAAACTTTATGTTATTTTCTACCATGCACTTCCAGAACTGAGATAATGCATTGAAGAGCCTAGTTATTAAAAGACACCAAAGAATAGTCAACAAACAAGCTTTTGTTTGTTCTCATGTGGAGGAGTTGAAATGCTATTTCATTGGATATTGGATTCAATTTACACATAAATGGGACTAAAGTAGAGAGAAACAATAATTTAGTTGATGATGGATGTAAGGCAAAAAATATTTGCAATCAGATATTAATATTTGCACTAGATACAAGCTATGTCTAGCCACGATGCATCATGAGCAGATGGAACCACTTGGTGTATCATGAAATCCTCAGTGTGTCATGTTATCTAAATAGATTTTAATGCATGGAATCCTTGATGTAGGTTGGATATCTATATGAATACAAATAAACATTATGGTGAGACAAGTTTATAATAGAGGATCCTAAATGGTGAAATACTTGTATTTGACAATGAAGAGAAGAAGGAAGAGAATATTTTTGAGATAGAACTCATTGACAAAAGGATAAGCATTCATACTTGTTACAGATACATTCATATGGACATGAGGATGGTTCTATTACACCACCAATCACAAAATAGTTTGTTACAACACATTAGACTCTAAGGGGAAGAACCAATGAAAGGATAATTTTTATTCAATGAAACCTACAGAGAAGTATTCTATGGAAATTAATTCTAGGTTTGGTCCCTCCTAGAGTTGTTTATTTGTTTTTTGGTATAATATTATCTATGTTTGGGTTTAGGATAAGAGCTACTTAGAAGTATCATGGAGTATTTAAGAGCGAGACCATGAAAAAATCCAAGGTCTCACCAATCTCATATTTGAATAAATTTGGACCTCTACATGTTACATGTTACCTGTTGTATCTTTTTCTAACACCTTGAGCACAAGTGTTTCAGGAGATATAGAAGCCTCCTAGAGAAAACCGCTAGGTTGTTTGGAGATCAGTGCCTATGAAATCTCAGTTAGTGTTATCATACTTATCATGAGGACTTGTAGCACTAATAGTTTTGTCACAACTAATTTAAATGGGATTGATTCAAAAACGTTCATGAAAACACAATGTAAGAAACTACATATACACAGGGAGTAATTCCCAATCAGTGGTGGCCAAAGAAGATTGTAATCTTCCAGTAAATCAATTGTTAAGGTAGGTGTAATAGTAGAATATATTAGGATAAGGGCGACGGAGCTCCAGGGAGGAACGAGGGTTTGTGCAGGAATCGATCCCGTGGCATGGCGTTCGGCGAAGATGGAGTGGAAGGGAAGGGCGCCGTCCCTGCTCCCTACAGATCTGACAGCAGGGCCGCGGCTATGGCATGGTTTGGTCCGTCCAAAGTATCTGAAGAACCCCTGGAAGCTGTGGGTACAACGTTTTTTCTCTGTCCAAATCACCATTCGCACGCTGGGCCAAAAGGAACCAGTGATGATCTGAAGGAGAGGCCAACAACCCTGATCGAGACCAGAGATTTGCAGACCCTTTTCGTCTTTGGGATCGGGTCTCCCTTGGAGTGCGGAAATTTGGCAGAAATCTTTCTGATATGTACAAGACCGGGCAGAAAAGAGTTTATCTGGCTTACCCCTTCACAGTTTCTTCAAGCAGGCAACGATGAAGGTTTGCATGGGATAGATCCGCCCATATACCCTATAACATGGCCTAAAACCAGCGGATCTAGGCTGGATCTCACAAAAAAGGAAGAGATCCAAGATCTCCAGGAGTTCGGGCAGCAGATCGGTGGGTATAAGCACCGATCAGTCAGAGGGAATATTGCCCACCTCCTCAGGAAGTCTGCATGCAAGGATTGGGGTCTGTGGGTTGCAGATCCGAACCACCCCAAAATCGTAAGACCTAACCTCGGCAGATCTGGGTCGGATCTACCAGATCTAAGGCCCAATAAATACAGATCTTGGTCAGATCTAACCTGTTGGAACAAAGACATCAATCCTAGATCGGGCAGAGATTATGCAGACTCAGGCAAGCAAAAGGAAAAAGGAACCAAAACGGAGCCAGATCTGGACTTTCGCCATCAATCAAAGCAGGTAACTAATTATTATTTTCAGATCCTGATTAAACCCCCTCAGGGGAAATCTCGATTAGTATGGGTTCAAGCAGGAGATACCTCCATGCAGCTAAAACAACAAATTTGGGCAGAAATGGGGTACCCTGTTCAGACCCAGCACCTGGTCAGTGGAAGAAGGTCACTCCAGGATTGTAGATCTCTGGAAAGTTATGAGATTGGGCCAGGATCAAACATTATTCTAAATCTCAGATTGAGAGGTGGGGCTCTGCCTCAGGGACAGCCAAGCTCCTCAAGGGGAGACAAGGGGAAAAAAGCTGCAGCCCAGCACCAACCAAAATCCTATAAAAACATTTTACAGGGTAGCAGAAGCTCAGGGCCACCTCCAGATCAAGGAGGACACCTGCCCAGGCCATACATAGTAGATCAGTCAGAGCAAACCCCAGCTTTAAACTTAGATTCCTCAGGGCTAGATGATTTCATCAAGTCCTATGAAACGCGAGCTTTAATCTGCCGTTTCAACAGCTTTTGGCCTAAACCTATGGATCTTTTCCACTGGATTTTCACCAGCTAGACCATGGAGTGTGACATTCATTTATGTGCAAAGGGTTTTTTCATAGTGAGATTCACATCCAAGGAAGTCAGAGATACAGTTATCAGTACCGGACCATGGTTTTGGGGAACAGCAGGGCTATTTGTGACCCCATGGTTCCCAGATTTTGATCCAAATAAAATGACGGTAACCAGAATGCCAGTTTGGGTTAGACTACACAATCTTCCTTTGCATTTTTGGGATGAACGGGTGCTGGAAGGCATTGGAAACAGCATAGGGAAGTATATCAAAACAGACATGGACAGGATCGATGAAAGGATCTACACTTACGCACGTATCTGTGTGGAAGTAGACTTAAGTAAAGGACTGCCGGAAAATATAAGGTTGATCTACAAACAACAGAACTGGTTGCAGGTACTAGATTATGAAAACACCGCTTTTAGATGTAGGATCTGTAGGCAGACAGGTTACTTACAAAGCACGTGTCCAGAAGCCAAGAATAAAAAGAAGCAGAAAGGGAAGCAGAGGAAAGGTTGGAACTTTTCTCCCCCAGATTCAGAGGATGAAGAATCAGAAGCAGCAGAGGAAGAACCTCCAGAAGAGAAAACTGAGGTAACCCAAGAAATGGAGAAACAGAAAGGAACCCCATCAGACAACAAGGCAGTGGAGACAAGCATGGATCTTAGTACGGGTGGCACCAAACGGCACCACCACTCAGATACTTCAGATTCAGACAAGGAACCTAGCCCGCAGAATACAGAGACACAGTTAGTCATCGCTTCGATCGAGCCCACACAAGGAGTGTGGCGCAAGGTCGAAAAGAAGAAGGGGAGAAAAACTTGACGCGTGAGTTCTACTCACTGCCGGATTCCGGTTTTTGCTCCTTACATATTCTCTTTTCTCTTCTCTTTTCTTATTATTTTTGCACGTTAGTCCTCTAACATTGCGTGGGGTGCGAAAGCACTCGGGCCCTTGTGGCAGTATACGGAATGCTTAAATGCATCTGCTTTGTGTAACTTTTCATTATCTTTTTAATAAAAAGTTACCGGTTTTTTTCCTTGGGAAAAAAAAATAGTAGAATATATTAGAGGAGAAATCCATCATACATAGCTTCGAATTTAATGACTCTATATCTCTAGATTTAGAGAGAAGTGAGAGTAATAAAATGCTTATGAAATGCTAATATACATGGAGCACTTTTTAAAGACCTTGTTTCCATATCAATATAGACATTTTTTAATCAAAGACTTTGTCTAAATGAATCTACATATAATTGGAATATATCTAGCAGCTACGTACATGAAATCTAAGAATACTATTAAACATATATGGAAACACTGGGGGACAAAAACATACTGCAATCCAATATGTCGGAATCACCACAAATCTCGATATTAATATTCTAACAAAGTGCATACTTCAAGATTCATAACAACGGCTTTGTGAGAACAGGAAAAGGCCCTTTTCAAGAATTTATTTCCAAAAATTATGAACCTTCTTTAGGTGTTGCTTCCCTCTATTTATAAGGAGAGGGGAGATTTGGACAATAGCTACAAAATATATCTTAGCCAAGCTCCAATTGTCTGATCGACTAGATGTCTCACCATGCGATGGCTCTACTACACAAAAATTATTACAGCGGATTTGATTGTTCCATTAAATTGCAACCAAGTATAGAATAATAAAACATGGGGAAAACTAAATGAAATCTACAGAGAAATATCTCCATGTCCATTCTTGTGATCTCCTTTGATTGGGCCATTTCTTGGTCAAGATCTTCCTCCTCTGGTACTCAACTAGTTCTTGTCGCTTTTTCCTTAACTCCTTGAATCACTCATCTTATGGAGTTGGGAGTGATCAACTATCGATTTCTTGCCAAAGTACAAAAACAAAGGTCATCCAACTATCACTTCATTTCCCAACTATGTGGAGCTCCATGCTGAGCCGTTAAATATTCTTGAGCCTACATACCTTCATTTACTCGCTGAAGATGAGTGCACGGTGCAATAAAATTCATTCATCATGTTAGTGTTGATTGTGGTTTTTTGTTACAAGGGGTTCCACCATATTAGCCCATGATAATTTCCAATTGCTCCATGTCTTCATTAAATACCTTAGTTTTTCTGCCCATTATGATTCCAAATCCCTATAATCCCTCATCAAAGTGATCCCATATCTCAGACTTCATAGTGGTGAAACATTCAAATCTGCCGATTTCTGACCTCCAATATGACAAAACCCTTGTTCTTATTTCCTTCCTAAATTTCTCATCATATGACCAGGGGATGTGACGATATTCTTAGCCTTGAGGCGCTCAGGAATTTTTTTCTGGCCTAGGGGATAATTTTCCTTTTTAAATGGTTTAGATCCCCTGGTTCTTTAAGTTCCTCTTACCTGAGGGCTAGCTCTCAAATCAGAGCCCCTTAATCAATGTTTTCAAATCAGGGATTTAACTTGGAGTGATGAGAAATTTTAACTTTTTCGATCGTCAATCATTGATCACCCTCTATGCTAAGCCCTTGGTTCCTTGGCTCTTTATGTTACCACAATCCAAGCCCTATATTGGAGCCCATTTATCGATGGATCACAATTAGGGATTTCACTTGGAGTGATGCATTATTTCACTGATCATCGATCGTTGATTAGACCTCTATGTTTAGCCCCAGACTTAATTTATTTGACTCTTCATGTGATTGTGAACCATCCCTTGTATCGTAGCCCCTTTATCGGTGGATCACAATCGAGGATTTTACTTTGATCCCCAGTTTGGTTGCCATGCCCCAATCTACGAACACCGGTTAGCAATCTTTGATGTGATTTCATCCTTGTCACATGTGATGTCATCCTAAGAGGTGACACGTGTGACCCTGATTTGGCCGCTTATGACCACTCAAAACATTGAATATGCATACCACGTGTTTGATGTACTACCACGTTATGCTAACGTCAGATGCCCTGTGTCCCTTATCGAAACCAATCATGTGTCATCATGTGTCATGTATTGAAGCCCATTTTATGCCGCCATGCTTCCCTTTGGAGGAAAGAGAAAGGACCCGATCTTTTTCTAGTTCTACGTTGAAATCCTTTGTTAATTATCATTAGGCCCTCCCTGACACTTTAATAATAGAGGCCCAATCCTAGCGATTTAACATGATCAATGTTTGGTGATTGCAACCTTCTTAATGTGGTCACTTTGAAAACATTGATCGTCGATACGTTATGGACCTGCTGACTGTCGATGTTTTGGTACCTCGGATATTGCAAGACATCCAATGTGCAGGACCTTTGATGTGTTGGGTCTTCTAATTTGTGGGATCATCGATATGCCTGATATGTGGTCGCTAATCACCAATGTTCTTGGTTGCTGATCCTCCGATATATCAAAGCTCTAAAGATTGATGTGTTGATATTCCATACTACCTGATCCTCGGATTGTCGATCACTGATATGTTGGTATCTCTTATTTACTCGTATTTCTCCCTTTCAAAGGAAACAAAATCTCTTAACTGGCCATATCTTCTGATCCAGAAGTTCATTTTCATACTTCCACATACCATTGGAAATCTTATTCCAAGCATTATTCAATGGAGGGGGTCTAATTTAGTTTTGAGTTCTTGTGTGGCTTGGAATATGGTTGCAAACGTTTCTTCTATATTGAACCATTTTTACAGCTAAAAACAAATAAATTTGTAGAGGCTAACAAAATTGGCTCCACCTAGGGACAGAGCCTTACTGGAAAGGTGCTGAGAACGTGTAGTCTAGTAGCCTTCTATCTATTGGGTATGGATTCATTTTATTCAAGTATATAAAAACAAAAATAGAAATGTAAAGAATTGAAACCATTGCTGATATTTTACAATGTCTCAATGGTATGTACAATGGGTGAGAAATGTACCTTTTAGTGTTGGAAGTACAAATGGAGGAATTTCCCGTTTATAGGTAGATCAAGCATTTCACCCTCTAAATTTTGTACCAAGAAAGCATTGTTTCCTTTTATCTCATCAATATTTAAGGGTACAAACCATAAGGGGTCAAATTTTCCATGTTTCCCTTTGCCTTCTCTTGCATCCCACCTAAAAACTAGATCTCATGGCTAAATAGCTTTGTCTTTGGCCTTCTTGGAAAACAAATATTTCATCTTTTGTTGGTAGTTTTTTTAAATCAAGTTTTATCTACTTCCTATTCTCTTGAAGCTCCATTAATTGATATATCCTTCAAGTCGTGGAGTTGGGTTCTTCTTCCATTACTTGTAGAATCTTAGCAACCAACGTAGCAAGTTGTATAGGGAATACAGTCGCTTTTCCATGGACCAACTTGAAAGGTGATTTACTCGTAGATATTTTTGGACTGACTATGTTTTCCCATAGTGAAATTTTTAGTTGAGAATCCCAGTTTCTCTGGCTTTCTGCAATTGTCCTCTTTAGGATCCTCACCATTATGTTGTTGGAAGACTTAGCTAGCCCATTTCCTTGAGGATAGTAGGTAATAGAGTGGCCAACTATGATGTTAAATTTATGAAAAATTGTGATAAATTTTGCAGAATTAAAATCTTGGTTGTTATCAATCACAATATTCAAAGGACATAACCTCACCAATATATTCTCCCCCAAAATTTTTATCACCACATTGTTAGTTGCATTCCTATCTGGGGTTGCTTCTACCCACATGGTGAAATAGTCTATGGATATAAGTATCCGCTTGTGCTGATTGCTGAAAGGGGGATATATCTCTCTGATAAATTCCAACCCCCATTTCCTGAAGGGTTCTTCCAAACAAACTGGGATCAATGACAATGGAGCTAATTTTTTCTTTTAAATGAACACTTGAAAATGCTGGCATGCTTGAACGCAAGAGTGAACTTCTCTGAATATTTTGGGCCAATAGAACCCTACTTTAAATAACTTACGAGTAGTGGTCTTCTAGTTATAGTGTCCCCCACAGATGCCACTATGGAATTATTCAATTACCATTTGAGTCTTTGTTTCTACCAAACACAAAAGAAGATTTCCCATTGGGTCTTTTTATTATAGTTTCCCATTAGATAACAAATTTAGGGGCTTGTAATGTCAATTTTCTATACTTGGATTTATCCATCTTCACTGGGCAGCTCAAGAATAGAAGATAGTGGATCACATCCTTATACCATCTAGATGTTTCATATTTAATATGAATATTTTAGATTGATGTCTTGATCTGCTATTGTTTTGTACCTTCTCCTTCTTATTTTGTTAATAGGTTGACCACCAACGCCTCGAAATTAGATTCTGATATGATTTTGGCCAATCCCTTCCCCTTGATGAGTTTACCAAGCTTGATATCCATTGGGGAAATTAATTTTTGAATTAAAAAGACAACTAATAACTGAAACATTAATTATCAACCCAAGGAGTGTCTTTTTTATTTCAAGGAAATCAACAAAATATATGCAAGCAACTACCAACAACTAACATTGGTTCTACATGATTGTGTTCTACACTACCAAGCTCATTCAATAAGAAATAAAATATAAGATTTGAATATCAATATTAATTTAAAAACCAGAAAGTAAATGACAAGACAAGAATTATACTAATCATATGAATTAGATAAATACTAAATTAAACCACACCTTGCTGAATTGGGAATTTAACCTATTGCACCTGTTAGCGCTTGAGATTTCACCCTAGGTTGAGGAAGGTAAACCTTCAAGGCTACATCAAACCATTTCACCTCGTAGCTAGCCCTATGAGGTATGAGAAGGCTCTCTCGGGTCAGATTTGATAGATCTTTCAATATGATTAGGCTGACCAATTAATAATAAAGATTTTAGGCTAGTAAATTGATAAGGGGGTTGATTTAATGATTTTTTGGGGTTTTTGGTGGCAATTGGTGGAAGTGCAATTCAAGGTGCGGGGATTGAGCACAGTTTTCACAGGGGGATCTAAGGGGCAAGGTAGGAATGAGTGCTGATGTCTTAATCTGAGATGGATGATCAGAAATGATAGAGGAGAAGCTAAAGAGGGCAAACACACAATTCGAATCCTCTCTAGACAGTAGAAAACATTAAAATTGAACAAACTAAAAAGCTGAGCATGTCAAAACATGAGTTCAAACTTTACCACTTCATCTGTCCAATTTAGAAGCATAAGAGAGATGTGAAACACATAAACAAACTTACAAGAACATGTAGAGAACACACCATCAACAATCAGATCCACAAGAATCCTCAAAGATGTCTGTAAAACCCTGGCTTTCCTTGCCTTCAATTGCAGAAATAGATGCACAATATACAATAAAGCTTCCTTACACAAGAGTCCAACCATGAAAATGAGAAGGAGAGAGCATAATATAGACCTCCTAGACCATCTAACTCCTTTCCCCACCTCTAGGGGTCGAGCTCAGATTCCTAGGAGCAGTTTGAACTAATTCTAAACTAAGAACTAGAAAATAGGCAGCCCAACAACTTGCCTCTATTACTTAGCTAACTCATCCATGCATTAATTATTCACTATTTACATCAAAGAAGCTTCTAGAAGAGTAAAGAAAGATAAAACCTACCAAAGTGCCATGAAAATATTACATTCATCCATCATCTATAAGTAAAAATGGTCAACCATAGTCAAAACAGTGTTTTTTGACCGAAAATGGCAATTCTGGCAAATCTGGAAGTTCTGGTCGCGCCCCTTCACAGCTGTTTTTGAGTGGGTTCCACTGGTCCAAATCAGGTGCAAGATGGCTCATTGGAAAGATTGGCCTGTCTACTTTCCATCCCAAGTGGAATTTCTGAATTTGGTGTTGATTTGACCCCTCAAAAATCAATTCTCCCAAGGTCACTTTCTGCAACTCAAAAAGTGGGCAGAAAGTCGTTTTTTAGGTGTATTTTGAGCTTTTGGAGGCTCAAAACTCAAAATCAGGCTTCTCCCAAGTATTGGTAATTTTTCTTTTTGAATGCCCTTTCCAAAAATTCCAAGTTTTCAAAATTCCGAGCAGTCCTCCAAAATGGTCTCACCCGGGGTGAGACCAAACCGTGGGCAAAACCTGTAATTTTACCAAAAATTTGCAAAATGCTCCAAAATTCTCAAAATTTTCACATTTTGATGCTAGATCAAGGCTGATCAGTACCATGATGAGTGAGGGAGGCCTCAGCCAAGATACGGGGATTTGTCCTTTTCTTTTTCCTCATGAGAGCCTCGTTCAACCGCCATTGAAGGATCTTCATCCTTGCTTTGTAAACATGCATTCTGGCCCAATAATGTGTTTTCATGTTGCGTAGCAGCTCTTTGTCATGATTTGCCTTCTCTAAAAGCCTCTGCTGTGTCTCAACCTCCGCGGAAGAAGACCGGTCATCACCTTGCTCATTAGTCTCATTGGTTGACCTGATGTTATTGAGCAAGGTGGAATCAACAAGTCAAAATGACCGCTGCCCTGCCTGCAAAATGCTGTGAAGTATGTTGTTTTCAAGCGGAAACATCATGAGGGATATGTTAGGGGAGGGAATTTACATATAGGAAAGGGAAAAAAAATATATAAGTAGGGAATTTTGAAGGAAAACATCACATAATGCTAAACATGTCATTCCATCTCTCACCATTTGCAAATCAATACCTTATTTAGGGAAACTGTGATTTTTTAGCACCAAGGGAAAGGACAATAAAAATCATCATGATGGAGGGGAGGGTGTCATAAGCATAGGGGGATAGGGCAGCATCATCCATGTACAAGAAACAGGCAGCTCATTTTCAATTTGTTTTCACTGTCATTGAGGAGCACACTCTGTTTTTCATAATTTCAAAATGACCATTTTATGCTTTGGGAAACAGGGATTTAGGGTTTCTGATTGTAAGAGGAAGGGAAGGGGTTGTTGTGATCATTTTACAGTGGAAGGGAGAGGGGATTGTATCTTGGGAATGAGGGAAAATAGAGGATATTAGGGACTAGGTTTAGGGGGACAACGGAACCCTCAACAAAGTCTGTTGCCAATCAATTTTTGTAACAGCAATTCATTTAAAACAGACGCAGGCTTATTTTTTCATTTGCCATGAGTAATTAAGGTTTCACTGTGTGATTTGATCATAGGGAGGGATATTCAATTGCCTAGGGAGTTTAACTGAAGGGACAAGCAATTGAATTAGGGTTTACATAGGGAATTAGGTAGGGGAAAAAACAGAGTTTTGAGGAGGGGAAAAAGATACCATGTTACTGCAAACCCTAACCACAGCAAGTCTGATTTCTTTGATGTCTATGCAAATGAAATTTTGTCATGACCTTATTGAGCTTTGAAGTCTTTGACATATACACAAGATGACCCTTTTCCTTTGTTTTTTCTGAGGCTATGCAAAATGGCAAATTTCACTGTTTTTACATTTTTTTGAGTGCATGCCTTGTCATCACTTTTTATTTGTTTTTTATAATGTCTCTTTTCATTCTTTTGCTGTACATTTACATAGGCATTTTGCTGTGTTACTAGTGCTTAGGGTTTGATCATTATACATGGGGAAAAGGTAGGGTTTGAAATGATTAGAGGGGACTAGGGTTTGATAGGATTTAGGGGTAGGGTTGGTATGATTAATTTGCAAATGAGATCAATAAATATGACATGTTAACATATGTAATTTACATGGGAAAATGAAAGGAGGGACATAAGGGAAAAATTGCCTTGAAAAACAAACAAACTGTCCATGCATATTGCTTGCAAAACATCAAGTCATTTAGCTTATTCTCTATTGATTCCTTGCATAAAATCATGAGCATTACCTTCCTTTGCAACCACAAAACCATCACACAACACGTGGAAGAGACATACCTCAACAAAATTGAGCAAATTTGAGGGAGATTTGGCGTTTGAGTGAGTTTTTACAGCAGACAGAGTTTTTGGTCGCGCACCTCCGTTTGGTCACGCCTGTGTAATTTAACACAGTGCGTTGGCCTGTTTTTGGTCGCGCACCTACGTTTGGTCGCGCACGTTCACAGCCTTGTTTGAGGGCCTTCCCGGCATCGGAATCAGGCGCAGGATGGCTCGTTGGAAAGGTATTCGTGTCTAGTTATCAATTTATCCATCAAGCAAGTCATTTGGCCAACCAAGCTATGAGAAAACTTGATTTTCCCAAGGTCACTTCAGAGGTGCCTTTGATTCTCCTGAGGCAACGGTATTCTTGACATTTCTCTCAAACCATGACACCTGTGTAAAAAATGAAGGAGGTTTTTCTTCCTTGGCATGTTGTGGACAAAAACCTCTCTCAGTTTTGAAAAATTCATCTTTGATTTCTCAGAAACAGCTTTTGAGTGAAACTTGTCCCGATGTGTGAAACAAGGGATTTTGTCGAAATGAAGCGGAATGAAGGGGACAGAAGGCTTCTAAATTCTTGGGGAAATTTTTGGGAGTGGGGAGGGATGTTAGGAAGCAGGGGAAAGTGGAATCTTAGAGATTGAGCGAGGGGAAGGGGTTCAAAAGGGCAAAACACAGGCCCAACCTAGAAAATTGCCAGGTTGTAGCTAGAAACTAGGGTTTGTGCAAAAATGAGGAATTTGGGGTATCTGAGTGTTGGGAAGTGTTTGATAAGGTACATTAAGGATAGGGGAAGGTGTATGAACATCAGGAAACAAGTTTTGCCGATGATTTGGCCGCCCAAGAGAAATTGGCTTCAAAACCCTAGGAGAGGGAAATGACCTTGCCTGGGTGGCAACTGAAGCATGGACCAGGTGTAAAATGACTCATTAGACACTGACATGACGATGACAAACCTCTGAGTGATGATAGGCTCAGCTGAATGATGACATGGACTGACATTTGGGCAAACCCTAGACCTAATGGCTAGTGACCAAATTTTGCTTGAAGACTCACTGAAATGACAAAATTTGACCTTGACACTTCAAAATCACTATGTAAGAGCATATTTGATCACTGTAGGAAGGCTGAAAAGACTGACACTAACAGCACCCAAGATAATTCACATGCTAATCTAGAGCATCAAATTAAATGAAATCTAGGAATTTCAGTGACAAATATGGAAAATGTAGTAGCCAACAAATTACTTTAAAGAAAAGGAAATTTACTTTAAGGAACAACAATTGAAATTCAAAGAAACAAACACAAAACTAAACTACTTAGATGCTCAAGGCAACATCGCATCCAAGGTAATGGGCCCAACTGCCCAAGAGTTAGTTTTTCCTTGAAAAATAATTCAAATTAGATTACAAGTAGAAAATTATGAAATTCCGTTGATATCTCCTTTCATTAAAAATTAGAAATAGACACAATACATCTCTTAGCTCTGTGTCTAATTCAATAATTATCCCTCCTCCCCTCTTTCATCTTTGTTTTCATTTAACTACACAAAGAGTAAAGGGAAGTTACAACCACATTGTTTACATAATGATTTCCATTACAATTGTAGATTTTCCAAAACAAATTGATCAGCAAGATCAGATCTGAAATATCTCTCCATCATCATTCAGCTAGAACAAGTCGAATTTGTTATTGCAATTGGGAGAATTTGGAAAACGACCACAATAGAAAATATGAGAAAATTATCTTCAAAGAACATTGTGTTTCTCTCTATCCAGACTGAAGTTTAGAAAACTTCTCATTGGAAAATTAATTTAGTTTGTTCTGCACAAACCCCATGTCTCGAATTTTAAAGATTCTTTTTCATTTTCCAGAAATGTCTAACGCAAAATCGTCACTTCTTATCCTGACGAATTTCTGAGTTGGAATGTTTGACTATGTGCTGAAGATCAAATTTGCAATCTGGAAGAGCTCTTGGAGGCTAAAATCATGAGTGATGATATAAAAATTCATTAATAAATAATCATTGGAAAATTCATGCATAATAATCATCAATTTACTAAAAATAAAGGAGAACAAGTATTACCTATGCACAAGAGCATAAGTAATTATTAAATGGAATTATATTATAAATCATGATAAATAATGTGATAAAATAATGGTAGGAAGGGATTTAATATATGTTATTAAATGGTAGTAATGATGAAAATATAGTGGCCCAACAATATCCATGTCATACTCTTGGATTTTGGCAATCCACTTACCCTTCCTCCATCACTGTCCCCTTACACCAAGATGTCTTTAACAGCCATTGCTAGGACATAAGCTATAATATTAGAGTGTAGAACATACACTCTGAAGGCTTCTAAATATTTTGCCAATACATAAGGCTTCTTTTCCAAGATATTGTATTTCATTTCAGCCTCCCACAGTACCTGGCTGAAGAAGGCTATAGGTTTCTCGTGACCTTCATTATCCTTTTTTAATAACACAATGACTACAGTGTGAGGGGATGCAAAAGAAAATATGTAAAATGGAATTGAATAATATGGACTGACTAACATAGGAGCCATTGAAAAATCTCTCTTGATCCTAAAGAAGGATTCTTGGGAATTTAGGCTCCACTTCACTTCATTCTCTTTCTTCAAGATCTCCATGACACCTTTCACTATCGCTGCATAATTTGGTATAAATCTCCTCAAGAAGTTAATCCTTCCCAAGAAAACTCAAGCCTCCTTTTTATTTCTAAGAACAAAAATGTGGTTGATGGCTTCAACATGCTTGGGATCAATATTCACCCCCTCATGTTCTACTAAATGTCCCAGCAAGTTACCTTCACTCAAATCGAATTGAGATTTATTTGGATTTAGCAACAATCCAAACGTCCTACATTTCTCAAATGTGAGTTTCAAATCTTCAATATGGTCGTCATCTGTTTTCGACAAAATTATGATATCATCCAAGTAAACCACTACGAATTTTTCAAGCTCCCCCATCAATGATATATCCATGGCCCTTTGGAAGGTTACTCCTACATTTATAAGGTCGAATGGAATTCTTGCATAAATGAAGGTCCCACAACGTGTAGTGAACGCAATTTTCTTCTTATCATCGGGATGTACTGCTACTTTATTATACCCTAAAAATCCATCCATCATGGGCATCTGAGATGATCCAACTACCTTATGCAATATATAATCCATCTTTGGAAATGGGTAGTTGTATTTTAATGAATCTTTGTTGAGGTTTATGAAATCCACACACAACCTTATCTCTCAATTCTTTTCCTGACATGAGCCAAGTTTTCCACCCACTCTGAGTCCCTCAAATGTATAATAATCTTGAATTGAAGTAACTTCTTTACTTCTCCATGGATGGGAGTAAAAGGGGATTGATTTGTTTAAGTTTCTCTTTACAGGGATTTGTTCCTATATTTAAGGGATTCTTATACTGAATAATATTTGTATCAAAGGTTTTTAAATCATCATATGACCAAGAAAATACATCTTTATAGTTTTTAAATATATTCAAGTACATTCGCTTATATTGATGGGGGATCCATTTTGACAACTTGATCATCCAAGGTTCTTTCTTCGAGCTGATGATGCAATCCTCCACTTGTTCATTGACTCCATTTTCAATAGGTTTTGAGGCCATGTAATTGGATTTGAATAATATTTCCAAAGGAACCAAGCCATGAGGAATGGCATTTCCCTTTAGCTGCATAACTCTATGCTGACAATAGTTTCCTCCCAAGAGGTTGGTCATTCCTTTGCCACTTCTACTTCCTCTTGGTCAACTACAAAATTTGAGAATTCCCCAATGACTTCCATGAAATGCTTGATTTCTTCATCATATTCGAATACCTTCTAGAGTCCCACATTATTAGGCACTTATGATCTATACCTGACTTCAAACTCATATCTGAGAAGTGGATTTTGCGGTGTCTTAAAATTACTGGAAGCTATAGCCAAAGAATCAACCATTTGATTTCCTTCCTTGAGTAAGGATTCGACATTAAAATCTAGGAAGACATTTTCCATTAAATCCCAAACCTCATTTTTGTAAGCCCTTAGCCCAAGGTGCTTAATTTGGCATTGGTTCTTGATCTGCTTCACCACTAGTTCCGATTCTTTGAACACATTTAGGAATTTGATGTTAAAATTCCTCATTGCTTGCAGGCCAAGCAGTAATTCCTCATACTCTACCACATTATTTTTCTCCTAAAATTCTAATTTGAAAGAGAGGGGAATCAAGCTACCCTCTAGAGATCTAAAAAGCACTCTTGCTCCATTTACTTTATTAGAATTGGCACCATTGAAATACAACTTCCAGCTTTTTAACAATCTCTGAGTTGATGATCTAATTTGGCTAGTAGTTGTACTTGTGTCTCTTCTAAAATGAAATCATATTCTTCCAACATTAGCCAAGAGAGATCCCTTTCTTTCCCATACACGGGAGCATTGTTTGGGTAATCAATTTTCATGACTATTTTAACGAACCTTGATTCCCTGTATAGTCACCTTTCTTCTTCGCCAAAAATATGGATCATAGCATATGTAAGATCGATCTTGATGGAACCTCCAACTTTCGATCCCTAAGATCTAGACAAAAGCATAGAAAACTTGGTAGGGATATCAGCTACCACAATGTCCATCACTATATCATTTGCAGGGATCTGGGCCAAATTTACCACTAAGTCTTTTATCATTCCCAAATATGTGACCCTCTTGGACTCAAAACAATAGAGATTTTTGTATGGTCCGGTTATCTCCATGCCTAGTTGATCCATTACTGATAGTGGCAATAAATTATGAGAAGCTCTTGATTCCAACATAAAGTTATGGAGTAGAAGGTCATGTACTACTAGAGTAGCATAAAAAGGTGGTGTGGAGGGATCTTGTTGTTCAACATGGGGTTCGAATATTGCCATTGGAATTTCTTCTTAGGAGTTTAAGTGATCCAGTGATTGGTCTTAAGTAGATGGAAATATGAACTGGCAAGCTTGGGCCCTATAGGTGGGTTTTTGCAGAGCTTAGATAACGAGACTGAGATTTTGACTTTCTTGCACTTTTTTTGAATATTAAAGACAACATGGAATTTTTTTGTAATGTTGACCTCTATCCTCTCCTTCTCTTTTTCATGGACAGGTCTAGAAGGGGACGATAATTTCCTTCTTTGACAAGTTCAGGCTTATCATAGCTCTGATCTAAGGACTCCTTCTTTCTTTAAATGATTGTATCTAACGACCCTTTTCCCTTGCCAGATGGCTTAAGAGGCTCTGAGCTTGCATGAGATCAGTGACCCACTTGTATTAATCAACAATATCATCATCACTCATCATAGCAACAAGCTCCTCTTCCACTTCTCTTACTGATATGATTTCTTATTCTTCATTGGAGATAGAAGAATACATGTTACCTTGAACTTCATTGGAATCTAGAATCTACTCCTTTAGATTATCTTCAATATATAGTGGAGGATGGACATGGTCTTGTCGTTCTTTCCTTTCCCTTTGCATCAACTGTAGGGGTAGTCTTCTATATTGGGAATTGAAACCCTGATTGGTAGTTGGGAATTTTTTTCTTTGAAGGTTTTTATTATCCAACTCCATTTTTATCATCTTGCTTGATAAGTTCTCTACCAACTTATCCATGTCTTATATTCTCTGTTCTTGATTTTCTCTTCCTTGCCTTGAGGAAGATGCCTCCTCTTTTCCCCTTCTCTTTTCTCGAGGGTCAGTTCTGCTCCTTAGCTTCCCTGTGGAGGTAAAATTTTCTTCTACCTCAAGGGTGTCAGTTTGAATCTGGTCCAAGGTAGGAGACTTCCTCTCTCTCAAAGTAAAATTGAACCTTGAATCAAAGGCCCCAACAAAGATAACTCGGGAAGCAACCTTCGAAGGTTTGATTTCAGTAGGTATATTGTTGTACAATTTATTAAATATTTTAATAAAATCTGAAATATCCTCACTAGATTTCTACATGTTTCTCATTAAACTAGGTGAGAATGTATCCATGGTCTCTTTTCTCACCCCATTTCTGCATGAAGAAGTTCTCCATTTCTTCCCTAGTGTTAATGGTAGCATTTGGCAAGGATTAACCATTTCATGACTTCTCCATCCAAGATTGGACGAAAAGAATCAAAACTACATCCTAGTGCTCAACATTCAGATTTTATGCAAAGGCATAGATTTATATGTGTCTCTTCATTGTTATGTTAGCTTCTTCATTGCACCTGGGCATGAGCTCAAGGTTTTCCTGTGGCACAACATTTAGAGGTTGAGGTAGGTTTAAGGGAGCATACTTATTTTGCAAGAAACCTCGAACAACCATATGGATCAGAGGTGGTGGTGCTTGAATTATTGGTGGTGTTGGAGGAATGACCAATGGTAAGACAGTTGATTGACCATGGAATGAGAAATTGTTCTCATATGGGTAGGGATACTCTAGAGGATATCTCTTACCTCTTCAACTTCACGGAGGGGAGGAAATGAGAGAGAAGGGGTGCTGAATGTAACTTGTTTTTACTATCCCTTTAGGGAGGGGGTATTGAGTATTTGACCACCATCTGAAGGATATACCAAGATTCTAGGAGAAAAAATTGAGAGATGAATTATGGCATCCTGTGAGTTGGATGGGGATATTTAAGGAAATGAGGACACAATAGTATCAATATTAGGGATGTTTTCTTTCCTAGTCCTTCTGGATATTATTTTTTCTAGATTAGATACATCTGGCATTTTTTGTTAAGAGGTATTTGATTGAGTATGTGGCCTCTTAGGAGCCAGGATGATAAAATTATGATTTGATAGTGGAGTCACCAAGGAAATGAATCTACAAACCACACATATTTGGTCACCTTCTCAAAGAGTGTATGAATGTCGTACCTTGGGGGGCAGCGGGTGGGGGCGATTCTCTAATTTTTAACCTAAAAATAGCACCAATAATTTGTTGTTGTCGCTACCATCAAACAATTGGTATTGAGACACTTGAGTCACCAAGGTGAGAGATATTCAACCCACACTTACATTGCTCATCGGGTAGAGTGAATGTAAAATTTGTCGTACCCAAGGAAAAATATTCTAATTCCTTCCCTAACAACGGTGCCAGAAATATGTTGTAGCTTTTTCTAAGACCTTGAGCACAAGTGATTCAAGTGATATAGAATCCTCCTAGAGACAACCTCTGGGTTTTTTTCGGACTAGTACTTAGGACCTCCTAGTTAGTGCTATCATATTTACCTCAAGGACTTGTAGCACTAATAGTTTTATCACAAGTAATTTAAATGGGATTTATTAAAAACTATTCATGAAAACACAATGTAAGGAACAACATATACATAGGAATACACAGGGATTAATCCTTAATCAATGGTGGCCAAAGAAGATTGTAATCTTGCAGAAAATAAACTGTCGAGGTAGATGTAATAGTAGAAGACAATATAAGAGAAATCCATCATACAAAGCTTAGACTTTAAGTATTATATATATATATATATATATATATATCTGAATTTAGAGAGAAGCGTGGGTAATGAAATGATTATGAAATTATAAGATACATGGAGCAATTATTAAAGACCTTGTTTCCATATTAATGCAGGCATTTTTTTATCAAAAACTTGGTCTAAATGAATCTCCATATAATGGGAATATATATGGCATCTACATACATGAAATATTAGACTTTAAGTATTATTTATATATATATATATATATATATATATATATATATATATATATATATATATATATATATATATATATATATATATATATATATATATAGATATAGATATAGATATATATATATATATATATATAGATATATATATATAGATATATATATATATATATATATATATATATATATATATATATCTGAATTTAGAGAGAAGCGCGGGTAATGAAATGATTATGAAATTATAAGATACATGGAGCAATTATTAAAGACCTTGTTTCCATATTAATGCAGGCATTTTTTTATCAAAAACTTGGTCTAAATGAATCTCCATATAATGGGAATATATATGGCATCTACATACATGAAATATTAGAAGAGTATCAAACATATATGAAAACGATGGGGGAGAAAAACATACTGCAATCCAATAAGTTGGAATCACCACAGATCTTGTTAATATTGTGAGAAAGTGCATACATCAATATTCATAACATTACCTTTCTAAGAACAAGAAAAGGCCCTTTTCAAGATTTTCTCTCCAAAATTTTTTAACCTTCTTTAAGCATTTCTTCCCTCTATTTATAAGGATAGGAGAGCTTTGAATAATAACTAAAAAAGATATCTCAGTCGAGCTCCAGTTGTTTAATCAACTAGTTGTCTCGACATGTGATGGATCTACTACACAAAAAATATTACAACAGATTTCATTGTTCCATTAAATTGCGAAAAAGTACAGAATAAAAAAACACGGTAAAAACTAAATGAATTCTACAACAAAATATGTTCGTGTCCATTCTTGTGATCTCCTTTGATCATAAAACTTCTTGGTCATGACCTTCCTCCTTTAGTTCTCAACTGGTTCCTGTCACTTTCGCCTTAACTTCTTGAATCATTCACCCTCTGGAGCTGGGAGTGATAAAATATTAGTTTCTCACCATGGTGAAAAAACAAAGGTCATCCACGCGGTACTTCATTTCCAAACTACATGGAGCTCCTTGTTGAGCCATTAAATCTTCCTGAGCCCCCATACCTTCATTTAATCATTAAAGATGTGCACATGGTGTAGTTGAATTCATTTCTCCTATCAGTGTCGACCCATGCTTCTTGTTGCAAGGGGTTCCACAAGATTAGCCCATGCCAATTTCCAACTGCTCCATGTATTCATTCAATACCTCAGTTGCTGACCCATTATGCTTTCAAATCCCTTTACTTCCCTTTCAAAGCGATCCCATATCTTATACTTCACAGTGGTGAAACATTCAAATCTTTCGATTTCCAACCTTTGATATGAAAATCCCCTCTTGCTTAGCCCCTTCTTTTATTTTGCATCCTATAACTGGGGGTTGTGACTAGGTTCTTAGCCTTGAGGTGCTAGGGAATTTTTTTCTCGCCTAGGGCATATTTTTCCTTTGTAAACGTTTAGAGCCCCTGGTCCTTTAAGTTCCTCTTGCCTAAGGTCCATCCCTTAGATCAAAGCCCATCAATCGACATTTTCAAATTGGGGATTCAACTTGGAGTGATGTGACATTTTAACTTCTTTGATCGTTGATCGTTGATAACCATTTGTGCTAAGGCCTTACTTCTTTGGCTCTTTATGTGACCGTGGGCCAACCCCTTTATTGGCAGATAAAAGTTAGGGATTTGACTTGGAGTGATGCATTATTTTGTTGAGCGTCTATCGCTGATTAGCCCTTTGTGTTCATCCCCATCCCTTGGTTATTTGACTCTTCATGTGACTGTGAGATAGCCCCTATATTGGAGCCCCTTTATTGGTGGATCACAATCGGGGATTTTACCTTGATCCCCAGTATGGTCACCATGCCTCAATCTATGAACACTGATTAGAAATCTCTGATGTGATGTCATCCTTTCCTTGTGGCAATTTCTGAGAAGTGACATGTCCCATCCTATTTTGGCCCCTTATGGCCCCTCAAAACACTAAATCTATATGCTATGTGTTCACTGTATTGTCACATCATGCTGATGTTAGCTTCCCCATGTCCCTTATCAAAACCAATCATGTGCCATCATGTATCATTTATCGAAGCCCATTTTGTGTTGCCACACATCCCTTTTGATTAGAGAGAAAAATCTCTGTCCTACTCTAGTTTTATGTTGAAATCCTTTGTTAATTAGCATTAGGCTCTCCCGAATTCTTTAGCACTAGAGACCCAATCCAAGCGATTTTACATTATTGGCATTGAACAATCACAATCTTCTTAACGTGGTCACTATGAAAATGCAAATCACTAATCGCCGATATGGCCTGGACCTACCGACTACTGATATTGCGGAACCTCCGACATGTGGGACCTCCGATATGTCAGGACTTCCGATTTGCAGGATCCTCCATGTGCCTAATGTGTGATTGCTAATCATCAATGTACTTGGCTACTGATCCTCAGATATATCAGAGCTTTGAAGTTTGATGTGTCAATATTCCATACTACCAATTCCTCCGATTTTCAATCACTGATATGTTGGGATCTCCTATTTTCCCTTTGTTCTCCCTTTCAAAGGCAACATAACCTATTAACTTCAATTGGCCCTATATTCTGATCCAAAAGTCCATTTTTGAACTTCCACATACCGTTGGAAATATTGCTCAAGTAATATCCAATGGAGGAGGTACGATTTGGTTTTGAGTGATTTTGTGGCTTGGAATATGGATGAAAACTTTTCTACCCTCTTGCACCCTTTTGATAGCTGAAAACAAATTTTGCAAGGGGTGACAACATTACCCCAATGAGAATGTGACAATAGGGAAGAGATAAACTACCCTCTTGAATGGGATTTGGGTCTGATCCAAAAGTCCATTTTTGAACTTCCACATACCGTTGGAAATATTGCTCAAGTAATATCCAATGGAGGAGGTACGATTTGGTTTTGAGTGATTTTGTGGCTTGGAATATGGATGAAAACTTTTCTACCCTCTTGCACCCTTTTGATAGCTGAAAACAAATTTTGCAAGGGGTGACAACATTACCCCAATGAGAATGTGACAATAGGGAAGAGATAAACTACCCTCTTGAATGGGATTTGGGTAGGGGGATCCACAAAGAGACTTCATCTAAGTTTGAATATCTCCCTCCAGATATTAAAAAAAAAAAAAACAAACAAAACAAACAAACAAACAAACAAAAAAACATATCTAGTGTGGATAACAAAAAAAATTGAAGATAGAGTGACTTGAAATGTTGTAAAGGTAGTAAATATCCTCTTTATTTTAGACTAAGTCAGACATATGAAGATGAGGTTCTCTAAATTGGTCTCCAAAAGGTGGAATAAATGGCAAGTATATGCAAGTGAGGATTGTCATCACTCAATCCAAATCCACTGACATCCAAGAAAAACTATCGAAGGGGGATTCTTAGGGAATGAATATGTTTTTTTCCATGTATATGCAATCTTAACCACTACGTGAAATTCTCATAATAGAAATCCATATTGGGGCTAATATCCTAAAGGGATGCAATCTAATTAACATAGATATACTACTTGTAAATTTCCCTCTAATTACCTAGTTTAAAACATATCTATATGATATAAGGGTAACATAAATAATATGAAGAGTACCTACAAGGGTAAAGATGATTAACAGAAATGGGAACTTTCTAAAGAAATTTCGAGGCTTCAAAAAAACAAAAATGAATCCACCCAAGGAGTCATGCATAATAAAAAGTCTTGAAATGATAGAGAGGTAGGTAGGGGTATCAAACCCCACCAATAACAAGGTCACCAAGAGTTTGGACTTTATTAAGGAAAGAGACAAGTCTAAATATGCCTTGACATGTAAATGATGGGCCCTAAACTCTATTTATATGATCAACTAAGCCAATTCTATTTTCCAATTAAGCCCAACCATCTCAAAGAAAGATACGTCCTGAAACCTTAGAACCCGAAAAGGAAATGGATTAGATGATTATGCCATTCCAACACCATTATTTGATGAGTGATCATCGATGGCAGACATTTGAAAATGTGTTTTGCTAATTCCATTTGACTAAAAAATTGTTAGACATCTATTGGTTGATTATTGAATCTAGGGTCTTGTCATTTGAGATCTTGCTAATTTAGAACCCTAGTGAGTTGAGAGGTGGATGAAAGACAAGACCTTGATTATTTGAGTATGTTGATCTGTGAACTCTAGCTAATGGTTTAATTATAAGGATCTATGGTTTTCACACTAGGATTATTGCTTTTGTTATAAATAAATTGAAACCCTAACCGATGCATTATGATGTGAATGAGGATGTCTTACAATATTGCAGGATGAAGTTGAAAAAGTGGATGCATGTATTCCATGAACTAAGAAGGACCCCAAGCACTATAATAATTGACATATAACTAAGAACTAACTGGAAAATAACTAACAACAAATGAGTATCAAAATTGAAATGAAAAAGGTAGGGTGCACACCTGACAAAGCATGGTTACTCAAGAGGATCAATTCATGCACTTTATTTCTAGCCATGTTACATTTTTGGATGACAGCTTTCTGGAATAATAATACCTACAATGCACATAAAATGTATTAAAGGTAGATAAAGAATAAGAAAACTAATAAAATAAATTAAGAAACATTCTTATGACAAGACTAAGGCACATGAATACCAAAATGAGCTCCTCCTAGTTTCAAGAATAATTTATTGGTGTATTCTAATCTTGGAACAAACATTCCTTGAGCTAGAGGAGAAATGCCAAAGTAAACATTCACTTGGTTGTTCCTCTTTCAAAATGAGTGATATTTTCTCCAAGACTATTCAAATCCCAAAGTATTATCTACTAAACAAGGCCAACCACATGAATATGGAAGCTATTATGGCCCCTCTGCTCTGCACCCTCGCCCCCTCCCCCCCAACCCCCCTCACATCAATCTACATTCCCCTATACCGAATCTATATACTATAAAGCAAAGTTGATATGAACACATTAAGATTCATGAATACACACTAACAAAACATAAAATTGACAAAGAAACATATTTGTTTACATTCATCCTCTAGCAAGTATATTTCATATTTTTCGAACACTAGTACAAAAACATATGCGTGAACTCATCCAAAAATACATAAATATGTATTTTTTACATAAAAAATATTTTACAACAATATGCCATATAATATACATTATAACATTGTACATCATCATTTTTTGTTTTTACCTCATTTTATTATGACCCATATAAATAAAAAAAATATTAATCCATTTCTATATTTTCATATTATGGCTGGGGTTGTTCTGATGATGATTGTAATTGGCTCCTCTAATGCATTGTAGCCCTAGTCATGACATTCTCACAGAGCCGAGGATGCTATGGGGGAGAATCGCCTACAAAAAATATTAAATATATATGGTCAGCTATCGAATATCATTAAAGTAGCTTTTTAATAATAAAAAATACCTTTGAAATATAATTATTTACATTGTGCAATATTTGATTCTGTGACTACCTCATTTTCCTCTTCTAGTTGAGGATCCTCATGTATGATATGCTATGCCATTCAAACCACAACATTTATAAGTAGACATTCATAAATGAATAAGTAAAAAAAATTGCATACTTTATAAGTATGAAATCATTAATTATATTATTAATATTGAACTGTATTACCATTGTGTGCCTCATCTTTGGGTTGCACCCCACTATCACTGGGTTCCTCAAGAGAAACAAAATGTTATGGATGGTGTGCACTAGTAGAGAACTAATGCCTAGTAGTCATGAGATCGTATATATGTTTACTACAACCCTTCTAATTAAAGGAAAGAAACAAATTAGATTTATATCAAATGTGATTTTGTTTTATAATAAAAGAAATGTTAATGTGGATTTAATTCTATTTACCTTCTCCTTCAAACTAGATCTTGGGATTTTCCCCATGCTTTTTGGTGTTCAAATACACCTTTAAATATGAACTTGAAACTAATATCAAAGTCTTCCTTCGTGGCTTCAATATTGAATATATTACCATGCATTTCATATGAGTATTTATTTCTTTTATTTTCTAGCATAATTACGAGAATGTTGGAAGGTGATATAATAGATAATATTGTTAAGAAGTTTTGGGTACTTACAATTCATGCCTGTAGCATCAAATAGCCACTATGGCCCAATTTTTGTTTCCCATGATTCTCTAGCCATGCCTTGGTTACCTTTAAAGTGTCGGGAGCCTATGAAAAGTTTCAAATATGTTATATACAACAATTTTATTCTAGACTAATGAAAATAAATGTATTGAATTAAAGATGTAAATTATACCTTCCTTAATGAGGTGGTTCTTTCACTTTTTTCCTCATTTCCTTCTCCTTTCGTCCTTAATGAGGCCATTCCATTCCATATCAGGAATCATGGGAGGGCACTCATACCTAGGGTTTTATACCAATTTTCTACTATTGTGGTCTCATAGTTGTTTTAGTGCTTTTCTAATTGCAATGGTGGCCTTGGTTTTATTGAAGCTATATACTGGTAAAAGATCTTCAAGGTAGTCCATAAGATCTTTTTTAAGGTTGAAATTTTGGTAGTTCCACCTTCCACGTATGGTGATCCCAAAAATATCTAACACTTTGTCATCCATTTTTGTATAAAACAAGTTGTTACCTACATGAAAAAGGGTATGATCATTAGTTTGAAAATAATAATATAGATGACTTATGTTTTGGATAAAAAACATGAAATAATTCAAATATCAATGGATTTTTTGGTGTTTTTATTGGAATTCCTTCCTCACTCACCAAAAATATGTACCTAATTCTCCCCATTATCTTGACATGTGACGCTCCAGGAAATGAACCATAATGTCATCACTACTAGGGTCGCCTCTACCACCACCTGATCTAAAGCCTAGTTGCATGTTTGGCTTGGGGGTTATGTGATCATTGGTACAAACCAATTGTGTGAACCTAGTGTCAGTTCTAGGATCATGACCACTCGAAGGTGGAATAGTGAATAATTGCCTCACATATATATGTTAGGTTCTAGTGTTGGCTAGATTCTCATGTCGTGTCTCGTCAATTCCACTATTACCATATATGAGTTGAGGATTAGCTAGATATTGATGGGTGGGGGGGAAGTTCCTCCAAATAAATCTACATTAGAAAGATGATACTTTTTCAATTAATAATGTAAACGTTAAAAAAAAAAAGACGACTTTCAAAATTAAACTTATGACCAAAAAAAATCACTTTAAAATATGGTTATTACTATGTATGACTGAAGATATTTTTTATGTTTATTGATCCTAACCTCGATCATAGGATTTCCATCCCTATTTTAAATCAAATCCATAATTTGTTTGTTCCTTTTCTCCGCATACTTTCTTATTGTCACCACAAGGTTCAGGGACGATGGCAAGTCTTAGTCATCAAGAACATCACTGTCATGGTCTTTGGACTAAATTTATCAACAAAATAAAAGTTATCATTTCGATGCTATAAAAAGGTAAAAATTTCACTATAAATATAAGGAAAAAATATTATTTTTTAATTTCTGATTGTGTAGGTGCTTTCCTGCATGGATCAACCTGCCACATAATAATATAATTAGAGCAGTGAAATATTTTTTAAAAAGGCTAGAGAATATGTATCAACATAAACATTTAATTGAGGGACATATAAATGCATACAAACATGATGAATAAAGCATTTATACGTAAAAGGAATGCACTACATTAGTGAAATCAATAGAAAGTAATGGAAAGCAATGACTTCAGTTATTCCAGTGATTGGAAAATAACTCACATGGAAAGTTGGAAATAGTTCACACTTTATTTAGATTGGTAAATCAACTCTATACCTTATGACGATGCTAGCTCATACTAGCATTTGGTCTCAAGGATGGTTGAGTTCTGCTAAACTAAATTTGGTTTAAGTATGGGCATTGAAATCGAATTATTTTACAAAATCTCTTCAGAAAGCTAACATTAGTATCAGTCCATCTGAATATGAGATCATTTGGAACTAGAATATGGTAGGAGGCAATTATATCACTAATTTTGGTCATAAACTCTATTCAGTAAAAGGGTACCGGTGATTCTTAGTTGCAGAAAATAGTTGGAAGACAATGGCTCCAACAAAAACTATTTTATTTATGTGACTTGCACTAATCAGTGAATTACTCACCTAGGAGATGATGAGTAACATAATTGAAATGTACAAGTGGGGATCATATACCTAAATTGAAATGATTGTATTGAAATGGAGTAGATGAAAAATGTTTTCATATGGTTAAAATGTCTATATATTGTTAACCTAAATCATCAATGGTACAAGTGGGGATCATATGCTTAAATGGACAAGATGGTAGTGAAAAGGAGTGGATGGAAAATGTTTAGATATGGTTAAGATTTGTATGTGCTATTCGACTAAATCATTAGTGATACAGTTAGCACTAAGTGATAACACATTTATGTTATGTGTGACATGTTTTTCCCCATGGTAAATGAGGGGAAATAATAAATTATTACACTTACGAAGTGTTATAATGTTTGTAATTTTCATGAAAAGGTTAGAAAATATCACACCACTTCTAGTTAAGAAACCATCACATGAAATCATAACTTAACAACCAAAATAATTGTGTACTACCATCTCTGAAAACACATATAATCTGACGTGTGAAAACATAGGAGTTAGTAAACCTTGGTGGGGTCATCTGAAGATGTCATGGATAATGTAAGGCTAGAAAAACTAGAAGATGAGGTTTGAATGAAAAGAGATGAGAAAGTAAGCTCATTTGAGTTACATCAATGCAACCTTGAGAGGTTGATATGGAAGTAGTTTCCCTTGAGGGGGAAATAAGAGGGAGGAGAAAAATAAAATGGGCTTAAACACGAGGTAAATATAAGATGTTTTAAGTACAATTTTTTACATATTTAGTCTTCAAGGTTAAAAGGTTTAGAAAACTAAATCAACAAGCTTTCCAAGTAGCCTTATGGTATAGACATGGCATTACAACTTTGTACATCTTAATTAATATCTTTGTTTCTATAATAAAAAGAAAAAGAACACAAATAAATAGTTTTTTAACTCACTAGAAATTGTATATTGTTGCACAAAGCAGTTGCATAATTCCTTTGATATAATTTTTAAGTTTATAATTCTATGAAAACAAAAACAAGAAATATAGAAAAAGGAAATAATGTGGGTGTAAAGAATGGATTTAACTTAAGATGTAGAAGAGCTTGATTCTCTTTATCATACCCATGAACTTAGGAGAAAACAAAAGTACATTTGCAACAAATTCATAAATGGTTCTAGTATTGACAAATTCCATATGAAACTAATAAGATAAAATATTTTTTTCTAAGGGCATTGATCACAACCTATATATTTAACGATCATTTTAGCAAAGTTTTGTTCCTTCGAATACATATTTTTTTTTATTTGCATAACTAAAAAATTCTCTAGAAACATAATGAGGGGAGCATGTTTAACAACTAAATGGGACTAAAACTTACATAAGTATATAGTATAGGCTAGAAGATTCACTTAACATATGCAAGTTGCGCTATTGCAAAAAATAATTATACTTTGGACAGCTCGGTTACATGAATCATTAACAAGGGAAACACAATTAACTGCTTATATTTGGTGAAAGATCCATTTTGCAACATACAACATGTACATGCATGAAGAGCTTTCATGATGCAATATAATATTTCCAATCCACATTCACTTTGAACATTGAAATCACTATGTATATCATAATGAAACACATTTTATGAGGACTACTATTCCTATTTGTCTGTTAGTATAATAAAATAAGCATTCTTAAAACAATCCCTCTTAAAATTGTTAAACACACACATGGCAACAACAAAAGGTGAAAGAAAAACAAGAGAGTACATTTATTATTAACAAATGATATACATTTATAGTAGATGGTGCGACCCTTGGATTCATATTCCAAGTGGTCTCTTGGACTCCTTTTGGTTGTTCAGCTTCCACACCAACCCTTAGAGGATTAGGTGTCCAACATTCCCCCCCTTAATCTGAAGGGTTATGTATGAGTCCAAGAAGAGAGCTGTAATACAAAATGTGAAAAAATGCATGGCAGAACTAGGTTAAATGTGCTCTCTGAAATGTTGGTATAAAGGGAGGTGGTTTAACGATGACCACCAACAATGGAATGCTTAGTGTAGCTCTCAGAATGCTTCCAAGTCTGGCATGAAACTCGGGTCTTTTGCTAGAGGAAGTGCTCCTGATGTTTTGAAGAGGGAAACCTTCAACCATGAAAGGGAGGTTTCAACCCACATAAAAGGGAGAACTTCAACCTGAAAAGGGAAGTCTCAACCTGTGATGGTTTAAGGATTACCACCAACTCTGGAATGCTTAATGCAATTCTTGGAACTCTTCCAAAATTGGAAAGAAGCTGAAGTATTCTGCTAGAGGAAGTGTCCCCAATTCTTTGAAGAGGTGTCACAAACTGAACACATGCTCAGGGGCATCTTTGTCTCTGGCTACAACTCTGAATCTGGTATGGTTGGTTGTGGCTCAGGCTCGCTTGATGTGACTGTGAAGCTTGTAGATGACCATCATTTTCCCCGTTGTCAGATACAAGGTGAGATGATGGACTCAACTGTAAGAATTTTCAATACCCTAGAACAAGTTCGGACATGTGACTAAAATATCTTCTTGGTTGTTGATGTCCATTGCCAAGAAGCAATCCATCCAAGATGAATCTTTCTTCTTGCAGGATATTTGTTTCTGAAGCATTTGTTTGAAGAATGACTGTTTTTTTGATAGTTCTTACATGCATGAAGATCAAAACTGTGATCTTTCATATGGCCAACTCGGTCATAGTGTTTGCATTTCACAATCTGTTGCTGTGGAAGAGGGGCAGAATCTGGAACAGCTGGAGGTGAATTGTCATGAAGGAATCTAGCACTCTGAAACTGGATGGGCTTTGAGTAGTCTGGAATATGAAAGGACATCTCCTTATCATATCTAAGACCTGTTCTATGATTATTGTGGACAATCTCTTCCCAAGGTCTGATGATGGGATTGGAAAGTGCAAACTGCACTTCTGCATCTGTATGTACAACTGTTGCTTCATTGGGTGCTAAATTTGAATGAACTGTAACAGTTTTGTCTTATTGTTTATGGGAGTCTGTTTCAATCTTCTGAACAGAAAAAGGTTTAGAATGATGACTCTCTGTTTTAATTCTTCTTGCTAAAGTTGAGATTCAAGCTCCAAAAATTATACCTTTTCTTGTGTATACTGCAGATAGGTTTTAATATCACAAAGAGTGTTCTTGCTTATTTTCACTATATCATGATCAGTAGAATGCATCAAAGCTTTCAAGGATTCTAATACTTCAGTAATTTGAGTCATATTCTCCATTGTCAAAATTACAACTTTTAAAAACTGATCACAACTATGACCTAATGCGGAAAGGTAACACTCACTCATAGTACAAAGACACACCAATATCCTCTATAAATGTGCACCAATTGACTAGTGTGCAACCAGCGAGCACCAATTACTGTAATACATTCACAATCCATTACATAAGAATAAGAGTTTACTCATGACCAACATATAGAATGCAATATGTTATGACAAACTACTAAACTTTCCTCCACAAAAGACTACTTTTAATTACCAAAACAATCATTGCCTTCATACATCCCACCAAACTCTTATGCAGCAGTTGAAGTAACAAGGAATAAATGCATATATATGTAGATTGTGTTTGTATCCCTTCGACCTCCAAATCTACATGTTTCTTGTATTTCACATGACACACAAGCGCCACAAAATTATGTTAATTGAAAAATACTACAAGTATACAAACTTTAATCCTTTTGCAATGTCTGGCACAAGGATAGAAAAGATGGAAATGTATTGGTAATGTCACCCTAGACTTTCAAGATTTGTGACTTCAATCTTTCGCACCGAGCCCAAGAAGTAACCAATGATGTGAACATTCAAAGATGTTATTCAATTTTTGTTTGTGACACCTACTTATTATCCTCCAAAATTTATCATGTCACCTGGAAACTACGGCTCAGCAAGAGACATATGGGGAGTAGGCTGCATTTTTTGGAAATCGTTTGAAGTTGTCTTCTCCTGGAAAACTTCAAATAAAGCATATCTTCCATCAAAATCACACCATATGGACCCACATTATAAAACCCATAAGATTATATTGGGAAAAACCTAATATAGTAGGGAAATAAAATCTTACATAATATCTCAGTTGTGAATATCATTCCAAGGGTAGCTTTAGTAAGGCTCCACCTAAGTCCGTAATAAATGAGCCAATTCAGCAAGTAGAATTTTGCATATAAATTTTGATGAATGAGCAACAATGATAAATAGAGAATAATCGCTGCAAGTGCTCTTTCAACAATTATAGGCTACTCTTTTATCCATGATAACATGTCGATCAAGGCTCACTTTTCCCAATACCTCTTGTTGTTGGGCCTACGGTCCCTCGCTTTAGATATTTAACCAAGGATGACAAAGTTGGCTGGATTATTTTCATTAATGACTCCCCTTGATGACTATGAAAAATTACTCACACTAAAGTTTCATAGAAATGCATTTGGACATCATTGCAACACACTTCACATCTCCAACTTTACCTGATTACCTTTTTCTTGTCAATGGTGACGTGACACCTCATCATCCCTCGAATAAAAGGCCAAGTCAGGATTCCAGTCTTCAGCAACCTTGAAGCAATTCCCACACTTGTGAAGGTGGATGATACAAATGCTATCAATTTTCTACTTTCTATGGAAATGATTCCACTTTGGTCTATCTCTTCAAAGAATGTTCCATGTTCACATTGAGTTCATGTCCCACTGGGCGTGCACTGAGATGTATCTCTAGCTCTGGTTTTCGTGGAATATCCTCATGATGACCTGATTGTATCTCCAGTGATTTGAAAGTGAGACCTCATCCCATAGTCGCTCCAATCTCTCATAATCCGAGGGCAGCCAAATCCTCATGTGCCTCACCCTTAGCAATAGAAGTGTGCATGGCTTCAGACACCAAAGCCAACCCCATTCTTCATCAAAGGGAATACTAAGAGCAACATTTTATTGAATAAAATTTTACGAGTTGTCCAAGTGGGCATACACAGGAGAAACACAAATGCAATGGAAGAGACAATGTTATACATGGGTGCAACAAAGCAGTGTATACATGGTCACATGAGACGTAGGTTTACAAGCTAGTTCATGTTTGCCTTTCAATAGATCTCAAATCTCCAACACGCAAATTTGTTTTGGCATTATCGGTAGCCATTATTCAGCATTCAGCTTAGATATGGAAGAAATAAGGACAACATATGTACATCAGGAGCAGGATTAGCGTATGCACATCAGGAACAGGAGTAGCGTATGCACATCAGGAGCAGTGATGGTTGACGCAGAGCTGAGACAATATTTGTATGGGCCATCATTTGTATGGTTAACACAGAGCGACCAGCGCACTCTAGTATGGAGAGCGATAGGCTGAGTGTTTTTATATGCTGGTATGGAGCAGTGATAAGAGCAGGTATGTCCAACCAGTGGAAGCGTTAGCATCAAGTATGTCAAAATTTTTCTATTTGGGCAAGTGTGCGTAGCGAATGTAGCTAAAATATGGCTAATAGGATTTCAAAATAGAGAATCTAAGTTGCAGAGGGCCAGGACTTGTTCAAAACAGGTCTGAGTGGGAGCATGAAAGTGTTAGAGTGTTGTATTGGTAGAGAGGGATAGATCTCACAATATTCCTCTTTGAAGTCACAGGGGCAAGTCTACTCACAACAGAGGAATGGCAGAGCTGATAGAGGTAACAACCTCTATTCTAACAAATATTCAGAAAGGTACAATCAGGAGGAGAGCATTGGATTACAAAGGCCACAGAAACAGGTGGCTCACACTTGAGCAAGGCAGAAGATTGCCTACTCTGATACCATGTTAAACGCACACATCGAAGCAACAGAAGATGAAAGATAAATAGGAGAGTACATTTATTATTAGCAAATGATATACATTTATAGTACATGGTGTGACCCTTGGATTCATATTGCAAGTGGTCTCTTGGACTCCTTTTGGTTGTTCAGCTTCCACACCAACCCTTAGAGGATTAGGTGTCCAACAAAAACCAGCCCAAAATTATAGATTAAAAATAGCTTTTCATAAAAGGATTAAGCTTTGCATTCCAAAATAATGCAAGAAAAAGGAAATAACCCAATTAAATGACAAAGACAAGCATAATAGATTTAATTGGAAAAAAAAATACATAATCATACAACCAAAGTGGGAAACTTTGATTCATTCACAAAATGTATCTATGTTTCTAGATCCTTTGAAATGAATGGAAGAAATTGTTGACAACCAACCTGAAATTTATAACATAAAACATATATTTATTCTATGCAGTACAAAGTAGTCAATTTAGGAATTGAGCAGAATTCCATAACAAAATTTTGGCAATCATATGTTCTCATTTAGAAAGGAGAACATATCTATTGCTAATTATCTTTATAGTTTCTAGAAGGAATACTACCACCTTCCATTCAAGATCCTTCATCCACATTGTTTCCCATCAATTGAGCCAAATAATAATAAATAAATAAATGTCAATCTATAGAAAAGTTAAAGGTTTCAGAAAAGTTTCTAAGGTGCTATAATATGCAAGTGTCATTGTTGAGGCTATGGAAACTTACTGGCATTGAATGCATACCTTTGATTTCATGTTAACTCCAGCAAGAGTACATATGTTCATTGGTAGCAAAGAAACATCATAAACTCATGTTTAATTCTTGAGATTTTGATCCCTTGAAGTATCATTGTCTCTATAACTTCAAAGTCTAAAGTGAATAGGTAAATCCTTGTTATAAGTTATACATTTTTGGTCCTTTCTCTAACTTCAACAAAAATAAACAAATGGAGAGCCATGTAGCCCAAAATTCCATAGCTCTATGTAGTGGTACCTTCATGGAATGATAAATATACCTTATAGGCACATTGATTATAAGTATTTTAGCAACACTCTAAGGTTGAAGGGTCATATCATTGTATCACCAATCATTATAGCAATTTGAACAAATCCCCTCAATTCATCCTAATATCTTATTTCTTAAAATAATTTGAGGGCCTACCTTCTCAAAAGCCTCCTAGTTCAACTTGAAAAGCTTACTTAATTGACCTTTCCCTAGCTAATATGAGATTTTTGTGAACCTTAAGTCCCCTTAGGAAGGGTTTTAAGCTTAACTAAGAATTATTTCTTAGATCAGTGACAAAGATAAGCATTTTTGCTCAATCCAATGATACAAGGGGACACTAATGGTTAGTCCAGTGATATAGAGGTGCACTTATGGATTGTCTAGTGATATACTCACCCCTGCCACTCCTCAACCTAGTGAACTAAGACTTATGTAAAAATATTTAACTTGGGTTTTTCTTTCAAATTTTATTTTTCAAGTGACTGTATCACCCCACTAAGAATTAGACCAATGATACATCACTCCTCTGGCCCTCATACCATTCACTACCATTTTTTACTTGAAATCGTTTAAACCTTATTATATCACCCTCTTAGCTTAACCATTTTAATCATTATATTGTTGATATACTCTTAGGTTTGGCCTTCACACTTAGTTCCTCCCCTAGAATTCCATATTTACCGTCTGAGGCTTTAGTCTACCTTGTATCACTCCACTGAGCATCAATCTAGTGAGGAACTCTTAGAATTCATTTTTAAGCTCATTGTGCATATCTTCTAGTACATTACATCTCTTCACTAACCCTTAGTTTATAAATATGGTGCATCACTAAGCCCCTAACTAGTGATATGGTGTTTCCTTGATAGTTAAGCCAGTGAAAGAAAAAACCTCTCTCTCTCACTCATGACATTTTAACTTATAGTGTTTCCTATGTATCAATGACTCCTTTACAGGTGGAACTAAAATGAAAAAGGAAGTTACTAAAATAAATTAATGCAATTGCAACCAAGAGAACTATTTAAAAATGTAGCCTAGAAACCTCTCTCAACCACATTGCTTAACTCTTGTCTTCTTGTAATAATTAAGTCATCTATCACATAATAATTTTTTTCATTGTTAGCAATATTGGCATTGATGGCAGGTTAAGTTGATTAAATAATGTCGATGATTGTTTTTGATGTCACTAAGAACATTGGTGATAATTTATGTTGAATGGGAAGTGTACATAAATGTTGAATGTTGAATATAAAAGGTTGAAAGTGATGTGAAGTGAAAAGTTTATGCTAATCAATGTGAAGGCTAAAAATTGAGACAAAAGTTGAAATACATATATTTCTTTGAACTGAAAATGTAGATAATACAAATCTGATTTATATCTTGTAATTATTAATAAATGAACTGTTAATTCAACTCTATTTTGTATTACAAATAATTTTTAGAACTGAAAGTGAAAAGATAAGCTTGTGAGAAATTTTTGGAAGACTAAGAGACAATGTTTCATTTCATATTCTTGCAAACTATACAAATAGAAAAGTTGGATTTCTTATCAAATATACAATAGAGCATAGAAATTAATGTTTTTTTGAAGAAAACCAATCTGCATGGGAAAGAGGATGAGCATCAAGGAAAAGGATGCAAAGTGAAAAGGAGAAGTAGTGCAACAATAGACTTGATAGAATAATTATAAATGAGGTAACTAGCATGTGTAACATGATGTCTTGATTGAGGTATTTTTGTCCGCTTCTATGTTGTAGCTTGAAAAGGAATAGGTTGTAGCTTGTTGAGGTAGGAGCCTCCTGTGGGTTGTAACCTATAGAAAAAATTTGGGAGTTGGAGCTTCCTTCGAGGTAGGAGCCTCTTCTAGGTTGGAGCCTACAAAAATCCAATGTAATTTCAATCAATTTGATGTAAACAAATATCCAAATCTCTCTCTTTGAAACCTGCAAAAGGAATTCAATAACTAATGAGAAGAAACATAAATCATTAACTACATAAGAAGAAGATAAATTTGAGAAAAAATAAAGAATTTAAATTACTGAGTCAACGCCCCCCCCCCCCAGTAATTTCCAATCATAAATAGCAGTTGGTATCAGAGCCATGTCCTTCAGTAGTAGTCTAACAACTAGGAGGTCCCAAGTTAGTAAAATGGTTGGTCAAGAAGGATGCTCAACAAATAAGTTCCCTCTATTTACTAGTACAAACTATGCCTTCTGAAAAGTACGAATGAAAACATATTTAATGTCTCTAGGAGTAGAAGTATGGTTTATTGTGATGATGGAGTATCAAAAACCAAAGGAAACAACTAGTGACAAAGATACCAAACTGAATTTTATAGCTATTGCAAAAGGTATGAATGCACTTCTGAGTGGTCCATGTGAGTCTGAATTTCTCAAAGTAAATCATTGTGGGATAGCTAAACATATTTGGGTGAAATTAGAAAACATTCATGAACGAGATAAAAATGTGAATATGGCCAAATTACAAGTGTATAGAACCCAATTTGAGACATTAAAAATGAATAAAGATAAAGATATAGATAAATTATTTTTAAGAGTTGATGAAGTTGTAAATATCATGTTGGGTCTAGGCAAAACAACCAATGAAGGTGTAACAGTTTAGAAAATTTTGAGGTCATTGCCTTCTAAATTGAATCCTAAGGTTTCATCTATAGAAGAAGCCTCAATCTTTGAAACTTTGAATAGATATCAACTACATGGCTCTTTGACAGCATATGGGATGAGAATTCCAAAAGGGTAGCCAACTAGTAGAGAGGTAGCTTTCAAGGCAGACAAGCCAATAGAAGAAAATGATTGGTCATGCTCAAGTTCTGATGAGGAAGAAGATAAATTTGTTAGAAGGTCGAGAAAGGCATATGTAAGTATAAAGGAAAACTTCAATTTAAGTGTTTTAATTATGGAAGAATGGGACATTATGCATCAAAATTCCCTTTTAAGAAAGATTAAAATATGCCTAAAGCGAAAGAGAAGAACAAGTCTAATAAAATGCAGAAAGAGAGACAATTCAAAAGAAAAAAAATTGATGCTCAAGGAGATAGCAATGGATCTGAAAGTTTTAATGAATCCTCTAGTGAATATGGAATTGATGAATTCATGTTGATGGCCTTGGAAGAACTTGAAAATTATTGCCATGAATATGAAGAAGAAAAGGAAGGTGAACTAGACCTTAAGGAGGATTTAATCAGTGCCCTAGATGAAATAGAGAGGCTTAAACTAAAGAGTAGAAAGCAAAAGAGATCTTATTGAAAGATGTAAAGGAACAATCAAATTCCGAATACATTATCAAGTTGAAAGTTGAACTTGAAGAAGCAAAGAAAGTGGAAGAAATTTTAATGAAGCAGATAAAAGAGAAAACCAGGAGTGTGAAGGGTTAAAGGAAGAGGTGGCATGTCTAAAGAAAAAGATAGAGAAGGCTCAAACTGAACTAAACATGAATATTCAACAGATAAATAGATCTGAAAAGATGGATGTGATATTGAATTCTCAGAGGTATTTGCTCATAAAAACTGGGTTAGGTAGAATCTATTAAATCTAAAACAGAGGATAAAAGGACAATCATTATTGTCTTAGTGGTCCTAACCAAGGTTTAGAGTTAAGTGTGCCAAACAAAACCTACACTATTAGCCCTTTTGGCATCAACCTCTATAGCACAGGATGAAGTCTCACCCGAAGTAGTATGGGGGGATGTTGGAACCAAGTTTTCGCATCCAGAGATTCGTGTGATGTCTTTTATTGCCCTAGATCTACCTTTGTGCATATCTATAAGCCCCTAGGGCTCAATACTATAATTTCCTTTAACGGACTCTAGATCTTAGCGAAGGTCTACAATAGGTCTTTGAGGGGCCCTTAACAAATGAATCATCCACTTACATGCACCATAATATAACCCTAGATCTAAACACACACAAATCTACTTAATTATTTAATAAACATAGCAGAATGTATTATAATTTTCGCGAAAGTATTTAACGTGCATTGCGTAGATGCATCCCATAGAGTCATGCATCAATAAACCAATATTTCATAAAGACATTATTAGATCACAACATCTATTGCCCTTGAATATTTTAACAATTTGCTTTATTGATCTTCAATATGGTATTATAGACTCAAAACTGCCATGTGCACTCATTTGCAGGGGTCTGCACACTCAACTGTGGACTCTACTCTAGGCCTCTGCACACTCAGCTACAGAGCCTTTCCTTCCTCTATGACTCACTTCTCTACGCTATCTTCTATTGACCCATTACATCCATCAGCATCACATTATGCCTTAGACTTTTTAAGACACACCTATTTATACAAGCCCATGGTCTACAGACCATGGGTGGATATCCAAACCGACTCAACTTTACATAAACAAGGGGCTAAAACCCCTTTTACTCCTAATTACCTATAGACTCCGCATCCACAAATTGTGGGAATTTTACATCTTTTAGCAAAATTTACATCAAAACTTGGGTTTTTTACCCCAAAACTAACCTAGGGGACCTCATCCCAATAGCCCCCCAACACAAAGGTCATGACTCACCCTCGAGTGACTCGGCTGGTGCTGTGATCTTGCTACAAATATCCCCTAGCTCCACCTTCACGACTGCCACCTCGACAATAGTCTATGTGGCTGCTTGCTTGACCGCTTTATTAGGTGCCCTATATCTGGTCCTTCCATTACCAACTTCATCGTTTGCTATGTCTGTTGCAAGCTTGTTAGCTTCTCCTAAATGTTGGTTGTTACTTGGTAAGCCTATTCTAACCAAGGTCCTAACATGGCCTTAATGTTGGCATTTTGGCACAGGTTTGGAGCTATGGCACAGGTGTTGTCCTTGATGGCAACTCTCTTTGGTAACAGATCTCAGTTCAGGCTTTCAGAATCAAGGAAATGACATATACGTAGTTTCATCTAGGCGAAGACCCGTATACACGCGGGTTAGATGTTTCAAAGGCGCGTGTGCATATACACACACTTTCATGCAAGGAAAATCGCATATATGTTGGAGAACTTACCTTTGGTCCGTGGTAGTTAGTCCTTGGTATTTGAACCTATCGTTTCGGACCATGGTACCTCATCAGACGTGTTGATCCCAAGTATTGGGTCCGTGGTATTGGTTTATTATGGTTTTGGACCGTGGTATTGTGGAAGGCCTAAGACTATAAAAGAGGAAGGAGATCATTTGGCAAAGGATCATCTGAATTATTGTTGAATATCTGATAAAGTGCTAGATCTGGAATACTGGTAATTGGGTTATGGTGCAGATCTGGATGAAGGAGGAACCTTAGCGCAAAGAGAAGGATAAGTTCTATTGATGGATCATAATATTTAAGCTTGAATGATAGTATCTTTGTATGATTTTGATCTGTTACTTGTGGCACTTGCTTGATCTATAAAACTAACAATCTGGGTTATTTATATCTGAAAGAGTGAATTATCCTTTATAGATCTGTACGCAGGTTCAAAGAAGAGAATGCGTGTATATACGCTGGTTCATTGAAGGAAAACTGTGTATACGCAGGTTGTTCCATACACAGAAGCGTATGCATGCAGGTTTCAGGCTGTTGAAGTAGCGTATATATTTTGAGTTGTGATCTTGCTGCTTCTGTTTATTGTTGCAGTGTTCTGGGTTCGAATTTGGTGTGTGGTTACTATTACTGTGATCTGGGTACAGTCGTCAGAGAAGTGTTTATTTTGATTCAGTTTTAATTGGTGAAAAGATGATTGGGTGATGCAGAAATTCTTGATGCTTGATTGATGTTACTTGTGGGTCCAGTCTGAAAATTTATGAAACGTGGTCCCTGAAAGAAAGAGAAGGTTGTAGCCTTTGTAGGCCAGCACCTACGTACTAGTATCTTGGCTAGTGCAAGAGCAAAGGGGGTTGTAGCTCCCTTCCAGGAGAAGCTGGAAAATGAGAGATGGTTGTAGCTCTCTGCAGGTTGCAGCCTACGTACTGGTAAAGGGTTGCACCAGTACAATTGTAAAAATAAGTTTCTAATTAAAGAGAAGATAGAGACGAATTGCAGTAGGTGGTTTTAACCCACATTGGGTTTCCACCTTATATCTTGTGTTCTTGTGTGCGATTGTCTTTCTGCTCTGTTTTACTGTTTCTAGTTATTGGTTATTTGCTTCTGAATCATAGATTAACAATCAACTTCAGAAAGATAAAGTAAATTAAAATTTTGCATTATATATGCGGGTTTCCTTCTGCATAATTGCGTATATACGTGGGTTTAATTAACAGAAGTAGCGTGTATCATTCGATTTTGAAAAAGGAATACTTGACTTGATAATACTGATTCACCCCCCCTCTCAGTATTATTTCCAACAATTGGGATCAGAGTAGGTCCTTCAGAAGAAGCTTGATCGCTTGAAGGAAGATCATTCATAATGAGCAACTACGAGAGGGAAGCATCAATCAGGCCACCGATTTTTGATGGGACAAACTTTGTTTATTGGAAGGTAAGAGTTACTGCCTATCTTCAATCTCTTGGTATAGAAGTCTGGGATATCATAGATACAGGGTATACTTTTCCATCAGCAACTCCTACAGATCCAGCTGAGAAGAAGAAATATGAAACAAATGCAAAGGCGGTCAATACTCTATTAGGATGACTATCTCAATCAGAATTTATCAAGGTAATGCAGTTTAAATCACAAAAGAGACATGGGACAAGATTGTTCTGAGCTATGAAGGAGATGATCAGGTAAAACGAGCAAAACTTCAAACCCTCAGGATTCAGTATGAAAATCTCAGTATGTATAATGATGAAAGTGTGGCTAACTATTTTCTTCGTGTAGATGAGATTGTTAACTATATGAAAAATTTGGGTGAAGAAATAAAAGAGGTTGTTGTGGTTGAAAAAGTTCTAAGATCTTTGTCCCCTAGGTTTGAATCTAAAGTTTCTGCAATAGAAGAAAAGGAGAATCTAGAAAGCCTTAAAATTTCACAGCTGCACGGAATTCTAACTGCTTATGAAATGAGGAAAGGAGGTCCATCAGACAGGAGAGAAGCTGCCTTCAAGGCTTCAGGCAAAGGAGAATACTATGAGTCAGGACACATGTCAGAAGAAGAAGAAGAATCAAATTTTGTCAGAAATCTTCAACGAGGTACTGGATGGTTCCGAGGTAAGTTACCTTTCAAATGCTTTTCTTGTGGAAGAGTCGGTCACTGTGCTGGCAAATGTCCTCACAAGGATAAGATTGACAAAGGGAAGGAATCTGTTAGATGGAACAAGAAACAAAATGCAACTAAGAAAAGTTACTACACTCATGAAGGCAATGATGGCCTATCAAATAGTGACAAAGATGAACGAGGTAATGATTATAAACTTTTAATGGCCTTTGAAGATGATGATTACATGGATGCTATAGATGTAGATAGTTTTTATGAAGATATTTCTTGACTCAAAATATGTTTAGAAGAAAAATATATGATCATTGATACTCTGCAATTCCAACTTGATGAAAAAGAAAAATCTCTTGAGAAGTTAGAATGTGAAATTGTTGGCCTTAGAAAAGAAATTGAGAAAACAAAGGCTCTTAATCTTAAATTTGTTAAAGGATCTGAAACTCTAGATGAGATTATCAATGTACAGCGTTCTCCACTAATTAAGACAGGTCTGGGTTATAATGCAGAAACATCTCAAGCATCCACCTCAAGGAGTTATCTTGATGCAGCAGGAGGAATGAGCAAAAGCCCAATGGAGATCACCAGGTAAAGCAGGGATGAATTACATCAAGAACAAACAAAGACTACCAGGTAAACCAGGGGAAATCCATCTTAAAGGTGAACAAAAGCTACAACCAGCCACAGGTAAAAACTTCTCAATTTGGTTCAAGAATGGATGACAATAGAAATTACAATCATTTTGCAGGTAGATTTGATAATCGTAGAAGTTTCTTCAATGGCCAATGTTTCTCTTGCCATAACTTTGGTCACAAAGTAGCTCAATGTGTTGCTTATATGACAATCATGACTAGAGAAGCTCAAAAACAAAGAAGTGTGACTGGGATTATGAAAAGGACCTATAACAACTTTTCGGCCCTTGAAAATGAAATTGAATGTTCTATTTGTAATAACTTCGGTCATGAAGATTCTGAATGCAGGAGCAGGTTTTGGCAGACAAAGGAACAAGCCTCAAGCACTAGAACATCGAGAATAAAGGAACCAAAAACAGAAAGATGTGGGATAGATTTTTATGCAGAAGGACAAGAAAATCTATGGTACATCGACAGCGGATGTTCGAAGCATATGACAGGTGATAAAGAAAAGCTTGAATCATATACTGCTTTAGAAAAGGGAAAGAAAGTTTCTTTTGGAAATGATACCCTTGCAACCATAAAAGGAAAAAGCATTGCTCAGTTGAAAGAAAAGGTCAAAGCTGGAAATGTTTTTTATGTTGATGGCTTGAAGCATAATCTGCTAAGTGTCAGTCAGATGTGTGATCAAGGAACATAGGTAATATTTCGATCAAATGGATGTAGTGTTCATGATCTTGATACAGGAAAAACAGTGATCAAAGGCAGAAGAACTCCAAATAATCTATACATATTTGAAGAAGGATAACAACAATGCTATTTGAGCAAGGATGATGAACATTGGTTATGGCACCGGAGGTTGGGGCATCTAAGCTTTTCACAAATAAGGAAAGCATGCAAATACCAGGCAGTTCGTGGTCTTCTAGATATCAAAATTCCAGACAACACCATATGCAAATCATGTCAGTTTGGTAAGCAAACCAGAACTAACTTTCCTGAGAAGGAAGGATCAGCCAGCAAGCCTCTTGAACTAGTCCATACAGATGTATGTGGTCCATTTAGGACAAGGTCACCTCGAGGAGAATAATACTTTATATTATTCATTGACAACTTCTCCAGGATGGTTTGGTTGGGACTTATGAAACACAAGGACGAAGCATTCAAAAAATTCAAATCTTTCAAAGCCTTTGCTGAAAATGAATTAGATCCCAAAATTAAGTGTATTAGGTCCGACAGAGGTGGGGAGTTTACCTCAAATGAATTTTTCGATTTCTGTGAAGAACATGGAATAAGAATGGAATTCTCTACAGCTAGGACTCCTCAACAAAATGGAGTGGTGGAAAGGATGAACAGAATGGTCCAACAAATGGCTCGTGCTATGCTTGATGAGTCTGGGACTCCCGCAACCTTCTGGGGTGAAGCTGCATTTGCTGTGGTTGTTATTCTCAACAAAGCAAACGTCCGAGTGAACAGCACTCAAACTCCTCATGAGCTCTGGTATGGTGAGACTCCTCGGTAAAGCATTTCAAAATTTTTGGAAGCAAATTATATATTAAGAATAATGATGAACAGCTTGGAAAACTTGAACCTAGAGCAGATGAAGGCATTCTCCTTGGTTATTCTCCCCACAGCAAAGCATATAAGTGTTACAATAAAAGACTTGGAAGAATTGTTGATAGCATTGATATAGTGGTTGATGAAAAAGGATACATTCCTAGGCAAGTAAATTATGAAAATATCGAAGAGGATGAAGATTACTCTCCAAATCAGACTGGTGATGAAGAAGAACCTCAAGAGGCACCAGAGGAACAGATAAGGATAGAAGAGAAGACTCCATCTAGGTATGTCCAGAAGAATCATCCAGAATCTCAGATTTTGGGACAGAAAGAGGCAGGTGTACAAAAAAGAAGAACAATTGCAGAAGCCTCAAGCTATTTGGCATTTCTCTCCTCCACTGAGCCACAAAATGTAAAAGGGGCATGCAAAGATGAATGTTGGGTCAAAGAAATGGATGAAGAACTTGAGCAGATCGAAAAGAACAACACTTGGGAGTTGGTTCCTAGACCAAAAGATAAGAATGTCATAGGGACAAAATGGATCTTTAAAAATAAGTTGAATGAAAATGGAGAAGTAATCAGAAACAAGGCCAGACTTGTGTGTAAAGGGTATGCTCAACAAGAAGGAATAGACTTTGAAGAAACTTTTGCTCCTGTTGCAAGACTTGAGGCCATCTGAATGTTCCTTGCTCTCTCAAGCTTTCAGAAGTTCAAAGTATTTCAAATGGACGTGAAATCAGCCTTTCTGAATGGAGATTTAGAAGAAGAAGTATACATTGAGCAACCAGATGGTTTCATTCTTGGGAATGATCCAAATCTTGTATGCAGACTGAAAAAGGCACTCTATGGTCTTAAACAGGCTCCAAGGGCTTGGTACTACCGTTTGGACAAATACCTTCATCAACAAGGTTTTTCAAAAGGGTCAGCAGATAGAAATATTTATATAAAAATTGAAAATGACAAATTGCTAATACTTGTTGTGTATGTAGATGATATTACCTTTGGCAACAATGAAGAAGCTATGAGTCAAAGCTTTGCCTTGGTGATGCAGAAAGAATTCGAAATGTCTTTGCTTGGAGAACTGACATACTTTCTTGGATTGCAAATCCAACAAAATGAAGGCGGTATCTTCTTGTCTCAAACCAAGTACCTCTAGAAGATTCTGAAGAAGTATGGCATGGAAGATTCGAAACTAGTATGTACTCCTATGATTACAGGATGTAGTCTCAGTGCAAATGATGAATCAGTAGCAGTACATCAACCAACCTATATATATATGATTGGAAGTCTACTTTATTTGACAGGTACTCGACCAGACATCATGCATGCAGTGGGAATAGTTGGAATATTTCAGGAAAATCCAAAGGAAACTCATCTTCAGGCAGTGAAGAGAATTTTCAAGTATCTTCAAGGAACTCAAAACTATGGCTTATGGTATCCTAGAGATACAGATCTCACTCTTCATGCTTATATAGATGCATATTGGGCTGGAAGCGTGGATGACAAGAAGAGCACAAGTGGTGGTGCATTCCTTATGGGTTCTAGATTAGTATCTTGGTTCAGCAAGAAACAGAGTTCGATTGCTTTATCTACAGCTGAAGTAGAATATGTGGCTGCTGCATCTTGTTGCACTCAACTTCTTTGGATGATGCAAACCTTGTAGGACTTTCAAATCACTTGTACACCACTTATCTCCATCTTGTGTGATAATACAAGTGCAATCAGCATTTCAAAGAACCCAGTCATGCATTCAAAGACCAAGCGCATACCGATCAAGTATCACTTTCTCCGGGAACAAGTGTTGGAACAAAAGGTCAAATTGGAGTATGTTCCTTCTAAGGAACAAGTTGTTGATATTCTCACCAAACCACTGCCCAAGGAGACATTTGAATACCTCAGACAGAAGCTGGGAGTAGTTGATGCATCGTCTTGCTGTTAAAACTTGTCTGTTTCAGAGAAAAATGGGTGTACGCGAGTTGCCTAAGGAGGATCCGCATACATACACCGGTTTGTGCAGAGACAATCGCGTATATGGAGGTTTGATGGATATCAGTAGGGACATGCTCTGGTTGAAGACATTCTGATATGGGTCTGACAAAGACCATCCGGCACAGGTTCAGGGGGAGCAGATAATCTTCTAATAATGCATTGTTGGCATTATATTAGAAGCTTTTGGTTCTAGTTCACAGCTGTTGTTGGTTTTAGATGGAACAGAGGCAGAGGGAGAACAGAAGGAAATCTTGGTTGCTGATCTGAATGGTGATTGATAGATGCTGCTGCTACTAGTTATTGGTGACTTTCATAAGTCTTGTTCTAGATATTTCGTCTCTATGTCATGTATCTCTTCTGTGGTATCTCTTTATGGTGTCAAGGTCATGTAACGGCCTATCTTTGGTTTTCCCACTATGCCTGGGATGAACATGTAATGATCTTGGTTGTCATATGTAAATTTCTGATGTATCCCCACTTGATTGAGTGATGGTTGTATGTATTGAGTCTTTTGGTGATAGGAAGGTCTTTTATGATGTATAAGTTATGGTTCTTCTTGAAGAACATCTTTTGCAGATCTTGCCTACAGTCAGGGGGAGCATGGTCAGCACAGCAAGGCAAAAATTTCAGCATGTACTCAGTGGAATCACAACCCTTTGCCCTTGATGACAAAGGGGGAGAATGACTTTGAGGATGTTGGGTTGCCATCAAGTCCAAAGGGGGAGATTGTTTGCATTTTGGCACAGGTGTTGTCCTTGATGGAAACTCTCTTTGGTAACAGGTCTCAGTTCAGGCTTTCAGAATGAAGGAAATGACATATACGCAGTTTCATCTATGCGAAGATGCGTATACACGCGGGTTAGATGTTTCAAAGGTGCGTGTGCGTATACACACACCTTCATGCAAGGAAAAGCACGTATATGTTGGAGAACTTACCTTTGGTCCATGGTAGTTAGTCCTTGGTATTTCAACCTATGGTTTCAGACCATGGTACCTCGTCAGACGTGTTGATCCCAAGTATTGGGTCCGTGGTATTGGTTTATTATGGTTTTGGACCGTGGTATTGTGGAAGGCCTAAGACTATAAAAGAGGAAGGAGATCATTTGGCAAAGGATCATCTGAATTATTGTTGAATATTTGATAAAGTGCTAGATCTGGAATACTGGTAATTGGGTTATGGTGCAGATCTTGATGAAGGAGGAACCTTAGTGCAAAGAGAAGGATAAGTTCTATTGATGGATCATAATCTTTAAGCTTGAATGGTAGTATCTTTGTATGATTTTGATCTGTTACTTGTGGTGCTTGCTTGATGTATAAAACTAACAATCTGGGTTATTTATATCTGAAAGAGCAAATTATCCTTTATAGATCTGTACAGAGGTTCAGAGAAGAGAAGGCGCGTGTTCATTGAAGGAAAATTGCATATACGTAGGTTGTTCCATACACAGAAGCATATGCATGCAGGTTTCAAGCTGTTAAAGTAGCGTATATATTTTGTGTTGTGATCTTGCTGCTTCTGTTTATTGCTGCAGTGTTCTGGGTTCAGATTTTGTGTGTGGTTACTGTTACTGTGATCTGGGTACAGTAGTCAGAGAAGTGTTTATTTTGATTCAGTTTTAATTGGTGAAAAGATGATTGGGTGATGCATAAATTCTTGATGCTTGATTGATGTTACTTGTGGATCCAGTCTGGAAATTTATGAAATGTGGTCCCTGAAAGAAAGAGAAGGTTGTAGCCTTCTGTAGGCCAGCACCTACGTACTAGTATCTTGGCTAGTGAAAGAGCAAAGGGGGTTGTAGCTCCCTTCCAGGAGAAGTTGGAAAACGAGAGAGGGTTTTATCTCTTTGTAGGTTGCAGCATGTGTACTGGTAAAGGACTGCACCAGTACAATTGTAAAAAGAAGTTTCTAATTACAAAGAAGATAGAGACGAATTGCAGCAGGTTGTTTTCACCCACATTGGGTTTCCACCTTATATCTTGTGTTCTTGTGTGCGATTGTCTTTCTGCTCTGTTTTGCTGTTTCTGGTTACTGGTTATTTGCTTCTGAATCACAGATTAATAATCAACTTCAGAAAGATAAAGTAAATTAAAAGTTTGCATTATATACGCGGGTTTCCTTCTGCATAATTGCGTATATACGTGGGTTTAATTAACAGAAGTAGCGTATATCATTTGATTTTGAAAAAGGAATATTTGACTTGATAATACTGATTCACCCCCTCTCTCAGTATTATTTCCAACACTTAAGCATGATGTCCTTCTTTTGAGCTACTTCTACCTGTGCAAGGAGTTGTTTCCCTTCCTACAACTTGGCGAGGTGTTGCGCTGGAAAAATTGAGCATGTCATTGCCCTAACCTCGTCATACTGATTCTGGAGATCGTGAACCTCTATATTCAGTATCTGCAGGTTTGTGTCTTCCAACAGAGTTGCTACCAACTCCATTGCATGTTCAAATAAGGTTGAGTAGTCAGCGACTGCAGCATCCAACATGGCCATCCCTTATTTTATAGTGGCTCCGCACTGCACCCTAACCTTGGCCGGAGTCATAGGATGCAACTTGAGCTAGAGCTCCATGATTTTCATATTAAGCTCGAATTGAACTCATCCAACTTCTTCCTTTGCCTTGCACACTCCTACAACCAACTTCAGTTCTTAGCTTTCGGTTGTGCATCCTTGGGAATGTGAAGCTACAACATTGTTCTGCATTACTCTTCTACCGTGCCCTCCAGCCTGGAACTCTATTTTTGCATTGTATCTTTTTCCTTCAAGGCCTACATTTTTTAGAGAACATTTGTTTGTTGTTCACCCTGTATTCACTTATTAAATTTCACTACAAGAAAAAAGGTCATTGGTGAGGGTCATGCATGTGATGGACATTTAAGGTCTGTCACCAATGCCACATATCGTGACAGTCTATAAAAAACGTTGATGTAAGTGTATATAGTGATGGTCCTTTAACGTTTGTCACTAAAGCCATTTTCAATGACACTTTTGGTGAGGGTTTTTAAAGGCCTATCACTAATTCTCTCTTTGGTGACAATCTTTGTGAGGATCGTTAAAGGCCCATCACTAATTCTCTCTTTGGCGACACTTCTAGTGACGATATTCTATTTACCGTCACCAATGATATTTTTGGTTACTTTTGGTGACGGCAATAAATGTTCGTCATCATTGATCATTCCAATGAGTTTTTGATGACACTTCATGACTATGACGAACCTTTAAGGTCCGTCACCAATGTCGCATATGGTGATGGTGTTTAAAAAAACGTTGTTGTAAGTGCATATAGTGATGGTCCTTTAAGGTTTGTGACCAAAGCCATTTTCAATGACACTTTTGGTGAGGGTCGCTAAGGGCCCGTCACTAATTCTCCCTTTGGTGACACTTTTGGTGAAGGTCATTAAAGGCCCATCACTAATTATCTCTTTGGTGACACTTCTAGTGACGATCTTTTATTGACCCTCATCAATGCTCTTTTTGGTTACTTTTGGTGACAGTCAAAATTTTTTCATCATCATTGATCATTCCAATGAGTTTTTGATGATGCTATGTACTTGTTACTATATTTTTTGTCAAAATATAATTATTTAAGACAAATGTTGTGGAGTCTTTTTCATTATGTGTCCAAGGTCATAGTGGTTATTGTTGGGCATGGAATCCCCCCACAACATGTTTTGGGGCTCAAATCCCAAGTTTTGGTCAAATGTATAGTAAGACTCCGCAAATTGTGGGCCAGAGCATGAAGTATCGTTTGAGTCATAGGGTTGTCCGCCCTAAGTATTGTAATGTAATGTAATGTCATGTCGGCCTACCCATGGTCCACTGACCATGGGATTGTATAAATAGAGTGAGGATCTAAGTGTAAAGATAGTGAATGAAAGAGATAGATGAATACAAATGGTTCGATCATAGAGTAAGAGTCTAAGTGTATTGGGTCGTATTAGCAGGAAGAGGCTCTGCAACTAAGTGTGCAAATCCCTGCAGCTGAGTGCGTGGGGAAGTGTCCAGTCTATAATCTTGAATGAAGAATAATAAAGAGAAGTTGATTCCAATTTCCATGCATTTTCTTGTGTATTACATCCTTTACATTTATACTATTTTGTTTATCGTGCACACTTATATGATTGTTGGATATACTATTAATTATCACTAGTCTTACATAGGTAAGTTGAGTAATTGGGTAATAACAGATTAAATAGCAAGGAACTTGGGTATAATATGGATCGCGCCCTGGGTAGGGCTACACGAAGGCAACATCACAGGTTACAAGGGACTAATAGGTGTGTGTAGCGACGTGCATGCAGGGTCAAGCCGCGGATCCCCGGAAGCTCATTAGACATCCCTAGGGTGCAAAAAGCTAGTTTTAGCATCCTCCCCTACTACTTCGGGATAGACCTCAGTCCACACTCTATGGCCTGTTGCCGAAAGTTCTAGTAGTACAGGGATTTTCTTGGCTAAATCACCTCTGAACCTGGGTCAGGCCCATACAAGCCAAGAAATGGTTCCATTGTTGGGACCGAGATCTGCATAAGGCATGTTTGGTGTCTTGCCATTGGAATCCAACAAATAAAAAAATTGAAGAGTGGTTGGACAAGAAGAATTCACGGGTTCGCGACGGAGGAAAATATAAATCTGTGAGTATCTAAGGAATAGTGGTTGGAGTGCTACTTGTATACGAAAATCCATGAAATTTTCTTTGCATCCTTTCCTTCTGAGCTATATGAGTGGATCGCGAAGCTAGCAGACAGTCAGGGGGTGTAGGCTCAACAAACCAATCGTGTGGACTCCGGAATTAGTGCGCAAACTAGAAGCGTCAGGAGATAAGATCGTATCAGTTGTGGACCATTGGCTCGACCGAATTATAGGAGTATTTATCATTGAGTTCACGGTAGACAGGACCATCAGCTACAGTGAGGCGAAGTGACATTTCCTCAAGGAACCACGAGGTAAGTATATTAAATGTTTGAACACTTGGATTAAGATGCTATTATGTGAAAAGTGGGTTATGTGAATAAATTAATGTTTGGGGCTACACGAAGTGGGAAGATCTACAAAAGCAGAGATAGTGAAGAATTGGAAACTAGTCCCTTCATTTCCCCCTCGTGGGAAAGTGAGGAGGAACTCGCAAAAGTTTATCTGAGAAGTGCGGTCAGTCTCAAAGGTAGTGCATTTCACGTTTACCATCTCCACCCACACCACCACTTGCCTCACCCTCCTCACCTCCATCTCTACCCACCCCACCTCCGCCACCACCACAGTTTAGTATGGTGAGTGCGATCAAACTACCGGTATTCAGAGGTGTGGGAAATGAAGATCTGGACCAATTCTGGTTCGTGGTAAGAGCAGTATGGGAAGCACAAGGCATTCTAGATGACACTATTAAGAAGGCTACGCTGTTGAGTGCATTGCAAGATCACACATTAACATGGTACATCAAGCATTCTAATGACCATCCAAACGTAGGAATCATAGAAATCCAGGCCGTGCTGAACAGGGAATTTAGTAGGCCAATATCAGAAACATAATCAATCATTGGGTTTAAGGAGATCGTGATGCTCCTGGGTGAGATCCCCTGGGATCTGGACCAAAGGCTAAAGGGTACGATTCGTGAATCCAATATGATTTTAATGGATGGACAGCACCACGCATGGTTTGTAGCATCACTTACACCGCACTTCAGTATGGCACTGTCACAGCAAAAACTTTCCACCCAGGCTGAAGCTTTGGAGATGGAAATGAGATTGCATGAGACCCCTATACAAGACCCTGGGTTGGGAGTCCAAAAAATCAACTTGCAACTGCAAAATCTTTGTTTGGAGATGCAGAGTTTGAAACAGGACAAGACACCTCGGCCAGAGGCACACGAGGAGGTATGGTGCAAAAAATGCAAAGGCCAATGGCATGACAAGGACCACTGACCAGTATTCGCAAATTACTTAGTGGGAGGAGGGCCGATTCCATTAAGGCTTGAGGCACAGGAAGGACCAAGCACGCCACCTACATTATGGTGCACGATCTATTAGATAGGAAGAAAACACACTATGAATAATTGTCATCTATTGCAAAAGTATACGCAGATGTCCCATAAATTGTTTTGTAATTTCTGCAGATCAATAGGCCATGATGAAAGAATTTGCAGAAGCTATGAATTAATGATGGATCAGACTCCTACCTACAAGGTGCAGACCCAAACACGAGCCCTTGACCCAAATGGAGGAATGGCGCACGCTGGATTTTAGGGGAGCGGTTGAGTTCGAGGTGGAATGGGACTAGGAAGGGGTTCCAGAAAACTACTTTGTAGCAATTGTAGAGGGCCAGGGCACTATTCCCATGATTGTACAAACCTAACAAGAACATCATGCTTGTATTGTACGTAGTTTGATAATGAGGCAGAAGACTGCCCTTCGTTGATAACCAGGATGTGCAAAAAAGGGGTACTCCAACCCCCTCCGCCTCAGAAATTGTAGATGATGAGGTCTGAGCCGTGCGAAGAAGACCCCAATGTAAACATGATTCTCAAGAGTGGTATGACCATGGGCAATGGTAAAGGGAAGCAGTCAGAAGAAAGTGCGTGGATTCTCAAGGTTCCTACAAAGGAACCTAAATTTGATTTAGAACGTGCAAAGGAGACATTCATGGAAGCTAAGAAGAGCTTCATGGAGGCTTCCACTTCAGGTAGTAAGGATCAATTAGAACCAGGAATGGATCCTTCCATGCTCACTGCCTTTTTGGAGACATGCATGAAACTGCTACATGACAGCAACGCAGTAAAAGGGCTATAGGAACTTATCACTAGGTGCGCAGGGTCAGGAGAGACCATCGTGGTCCAGAGACTTGGTAAGCATGTGTTGCACACAGGATGGGAAATGAGGTTGATGCACAAATTGGCGAGTATGAAATGTTAAATAATGAATCCATACGGGTGAAGATAGTTTAAGATAGAGGAGGAGTGACCTGTTATAGAGTTTTATGAACCCAACATTTTGGACTACCAAGTGAGTCCAGCGTTAGGGGTGCTTCAATAGATATTCTAAAGATATTAATGATGTGTCCATGAGCTATATTTAAGGTATATATATAGGTTATGAAATAGTTAATATATGAAATTACATCTGCCCTCATCCTGTTATTTTGTTAAAATTCAGTATTTTTTTTAATTAAAAAAAAAGAAAAAAGAAAAACTAAATCTTAACAAAATAACAGGATGAGGGCCGACCTAATTTCCTAGATTAACTGTTTCGTAACCTATATATATACCCTAAATATTTCTCATGGATACATCATTAATATCTTTAGAATATCTATTGAAGCACCCCTGATGATGGACTCACTTGGTAGTCTGAAATGTTGGGTTCATAAAACTCTATAACAGGTCATTCCTCCTCTATCTTAGAGTATGAAATGGATCAGGTAATCCTAGATCTGGGATCGGATGCGAATGTACTGCCAAAAGAAGCATGGAAATGCATGGGCAGACCCGTGCTATAGTGGTCTCCTATTCAGTTACGAATGACGAACCAACAGAAGATTTTTCCCATGGGAAGATTGCAAGGGGTAATAGTAGATATTGAAGGTGCGAGCACATAAGTGGATTTTGAAGTGATAGAGATGGTCGATGACAGTAATACCTATCCCGCACTTCTAAGAATAGACTGGGCCACTGATGTGAATGGAGTCATAAATCTGAAGAAGCATAAAATGATCTTTTAGAAAAATTCACTACGCGTAGTTGTACTACTAGATCCAGCTGAAGAAGTGTGATACATTGAACCGGTGCACGATGATGATAATGATGATGATCTCGATTGTACTTACAAGATAACTGCGCAAGAACAAGTTTGGGTGAATCCGACTGCAGATGGAAGAATTTTGTGGGAGCGCGAAAGCTCCTGCACTTCAGATTCAGAAGAAGAAGTAGAGAGATGGCAGAATTGGCTGCACGAAATAACAACACTTAATTGCATCATGATAGTTAGATGACTGTGTTGTGTGACAATAGAAGCAAGGGATCTACCAAAAGATGATGGGTTGACAATGGTGGATGAATTCCTAAGAAAATTTGAAATCACAGTACCAAAATATCAGCGATTCATGATGGTGGGGTACGCATTAGAGAAGCTTTGAGGATTGGCACTGATGCAGAAGGATGATGTGCCTACGATTTGGAAAACCCCAGCTCAGAACGAGAGCCAGTCAAAAGGGGTGGAAAAAATTGCATGCCCAAATTTCCTAATGGGTACAAACATATGCTATACAGTGCGCACAAGTGCACACCACTCCCAGAATAAAGAATCGGAACAAAACACAGTAGCAGGAAAGGTGATGTGTGCTACCAATTAACCACAAAGAAGCATTCGCTAGGGTGCATAAAGTACTGAATAGGGTTCACTAGGCGAGACACACTGATTGGGACCTACACGTACTAGTGGTTCGATGGGCCTATAGGACCATGTGCAAAACCCTGACCACAAAAACGATTCCAAAGGTGCAGAATAGAGTAGAGATCGTAATTTCAGAAGAGAATGCAAAGACGAATCTGCACATAATATCTCCCACAGTTGTAACAGTGCGCAAGGACCAGGACAAAGAAATCACACAGTTACGTGAGGTTGAACACATAAAGATTTGGGAAGCCATTCGGCGAGGGAAACTTAGACTTCGTGAACTCGAAAAAGACCAAGTATGGCTGATGAAGAAAAGCATTTTGATGAATGATGAGATCAAGAGGCTAGAAAACGAGATCAAGCAAGCATGTCTCGTCGATAAACCAAGTATGACAAGACAAGGTGTGGATGATCATACCACTAGATTAGAATATTGTCACCAAGAATTTATTACTCTGCTACCATGGCTATGACCGTACCTCACCAAACGCAGCAACCAGGGGAGTGCACTACATAACGTATAACACACGGCACCAGCTATCGTGAGGGCAATTGGGGAATTCCCACAGACTATACTAGAAGATGAGTTGAAGTCTCACACAGGTGGTGCGACCACATGACTAGCCATAGGGAGCATAGTCTCAACACTCCAGGCAGTTGAAAAAGAGCATGAAACTATAAAAGAGTCTATTTGGGAGCTGCGTGATAAGGGAGGGACAGGCAGAACCAGCATGTCACAAGGTTCGCGCCTATGCACGAGGGGCTGCGCTACTGCACTGATAGGCTGGGAAGTGACCATTGGTGTCACTGTTCATGACGGGATGTCTGATTTAAGGCCAAATGGAGGGGGCGATGGGCATTTAAGATGCGAATTAAGGGCATGATTTGGGAAAATCTGCCACTAAGAAAGCATTGATGGCCTAGAATTGGGGGAACGGTCGACTTTGAATTCATATGGCACTATAAATCTCCAGGGGCTAGCCACAAGACAACACTTTTTCACTTGAGATTTGAGCAGTTCATTAGAGCCTAGAGTGTTGACAATCGAGTGATATTCGAGCCCTGAAGTTCAGGAACGACCACATATAGTTCAAACAAGATGATGGCTACCAAGAGTGGTTTGAGCTTTGTAGAAGGAACCATCGACGAGGCCGTGCAAAACCCCACAGTACATGATGTTACCAAAGATGCTGGTGATGCACCATAAATCCTGAAGTCACCTTGAATGCCGAGACCAAAAAAAGATAAGCAGGCAGCAGGACCAATTGCATGTCCCCACAGAATCCATGGTTTGGTAAGCTCTCAATGGAATAAAATGGCAAGGTTGTCACCATTGAGATAGATGATGAGGAGGAGGACCTACAGGCTCTCATTGATCAAATAGAGGAAGTAGAGGACATGGAAGAAGATATCTAGCCGATGCACTCTGTAGTGAAATTTCTCAAGTACGTCCCTCCGTGAAAAGGGAAAACTAAGATACCAAAGGATCTGGATGTCACCAAGAGTGCACTCCAGACCCTGCTCCTCCTTGATGGAATTGTATTCGAGGGCTTACACCTGGGCCGCATGCCCACAATGAAGTTTGAAAATTGGGACCTCGCAGACAGTGAGAAGTTCCCACACTTAGAGATGGAGAACCTCATGAAACAGAGCATGGAGAGGCTAGTCACAACATTAGAGCCATGAAAATGGTTGCGTGGTGTGGAGAAGGCCGGTTTGCTTCATCTACTATGGATTCAACACTTTCACCACACACCCATCACTATTTTCATCATCAAGAAGTTGCTTTTCCTGGTGCACGATGGGTACTTATGGCTGGAGGAGCCTATTCCCATCACGATAGATCTCATCAAAAGAATTTCTCGACTTCCCTGTAAGGGAAAGGACCCTACGGCGATAGTAGGAAAAGGCAGAGATTTGGCTCTCGCAAAAGCCATGAAGAAGGAATACAAGCACGAGAAGAAAAAGAGGGGTTATGCTATTAGCAGCATCAAAGATAAAGGGGTGCATGTATCCACCCAACTCCTGGCCAGGAAGGTAATGAGAAAATGTTGTGGTGATGAGGTACCAGTGCTAGCAGTTGCGTTGGCCGAACAATGTGCAGAGGGGGTCCAATTCAACTAGGCTGAGTTCCTCTGCGAGGAATTCTTGACTAATGGAAAGTAAGCCTAGGACGACGGTAAAACCTCCCACTACAGATGGTTTCTCTTGTCCATTCTACTAGTAGCAAGAGAACTGCCAGAGGACAATAAGTTCCCAAGCATTGAACAGGACTTACCAGAGGCGCAAAGTACGCATCTCTCTGGTCTACCAAGGATGCGAAGCAGATTCGCGAGACAAAAATCTTCTGGCTACTCATGGAGGAGAGCATCTAAATGTGGATTAATAGGAGGTCGTGCCTGTCCCCCATAATATAATACAGTCTATGGAGCTTTGCAAACATTGAGGTAGACATGCACAATATTTACATCAAGGCGCGAAAGGATTTGGCGCAGCAGTGGACCAAGCTCCCCTTCATTGCACCTGATGATGCAATTTTTATAGTGTTAGAATCATGGCCTCTGGAGTGGCATGCCCTGGATTTGGCAGAGCTAGATATGACAGCAACACAGAGAAGAAAGGATGATGCCAAAAAGAGGTGCAATGAAAAAGCGGCAACAGAGGTAATGGCAATCTGTGAGGCAGCAAAAGCAGCCACCGAGCAGGCAAAGGCAGCCAAAGCAGCAGCAACAAGACAGACAATAAGGGCCACAACAACACAGGAAGAGGAGCGTCGGGAATTGTCTACAGGATAGGAGGCAAGGACATAGACCTTGCAGAAGAAGGCACAAACCTAGCCACAACTTCCACCAAACTAAAAAGGCCACGAGTCAAAAAGTGATCAGGTCCACGGAAAAAGGTCAAAGCCTCCAAATTGGCCTTCAACCTTATCACGTTAACAAAAGGTGAGCTCTATGAGATCGGTGACATGGTTCACGATGTCATGAAGGAAGTTCTCAAAGAATCCATGTCATAACAGCAGACTATGTTGGGGGCCTAAAGGGCACAGCTGCAAGAACTACAGATGTGGCCCCCACAGGAAGGAACTATAGCCACCTACGTCACAGCAAGCACATCAGTAGCAAACAAGATGCTATGCACAAGGATGGCCAATACCATAGTGCTCCAGGAAGGTAGCAGAAAATGAGACCGACAGAGCCGCGGTTGGTAGGATCAAGGGACTTGGTCTTAATTTGGCTGCTCTTCCATGAGACGCACTGTATCAACTGTACGATGGCATAACAATAGAACTTTGTGCCAGGGAGGGCCACATGATTCAGGTGACGAGTGAGAAAAATATCAACATCGAACAACTCAGCCTACAACATGACAAACTGGTGTCACAAAACCACCAGATAGTGTAGATAGTTGATGAAGCATGCCAGCGAGTCCCAGAGTTGTTCATCGCTGTAGACCTACCAACAAAAAAGTGGATCCATCGTTTGGCAAGTGGAGTCCGAAACGTGCACGAGGAAACAACACAAGTGCAGTTGGAGCTAAATCTCCAGATTGCTGAGCTGCCACTGAAGGCACAACCTTCCACTCCTCTAGAAGTTAGAGAGAAGTGCGTTAGCACTATTCAAACAGGATTGGAAGAAATTGGATGGGCAATATAGGACTGTACTGGTATGTTGGACCAAGCCTTTGGAGTCCTCACATCGTTGCAGGAGGACCCCAACATACAGTGCCTAGAAACTAAGGTGTGTGAGCTTCAGAGTAGTATGATAATGTAAGGGGAACTATGCTGACAGTTGCTCTCACTTAATGGCTTGCAAAGATGCAACAAGCAAGGGCACTGAAAGAGCAGGTGGATGCCACAAGATAAAAAGAGGCACTTCTCAAAGCACGCGTCCAGCCATGGATTGATGAGGCCTTCACCATTATGGCAGATATTAAGGGCAAGCTCACACAAATGCAAGGGCTCTACACACTAAGGCAGGGATTTGATCCCGACAATGAAGCATCAAAAGAGCGCATATAGCAGGTCCAACAAACTGCAGAACAGTGCGTCGCAGACCTCTGAGAAGTACGGGATTAGTTGGAGGGGCTCCGCGCCAAGATCGCCGCAGTGATAGAGTGACTTGGGGATGAGTCACAATAATTGTGTTGGGGGCCTGTTGGGCATGGAATCCCCCCGCAACATGTTTTGGGGCTCAAAGCGCAAGTTTTGGTCAAATGTATTGTAAGAATTTGTGAATTGTGGGTGCGGAGTGCGAAGTATAGGTTGAGTCATAGGGCTGTCCACCCTAGTTATTGTAATGTAATGTAATGTCATGTTGGCCTACCCATGGTCCGGAGACCATGGGATTGTATAAATAGAGTGAGGCTCTAAGTGTAAAGATAGTGAATTAAAGAGAGAGATGAATACGAATGGTTCAAGCATAGAGTAAGAGTCTAAGTGTATTGGGTCGTAGTAGTAGGAAGAGGCTCTATAGCTAAGTGCGCAGAGGCCTAGTAGAGTCCACAGTTAAGTGCGCGAACCCCTACAGCTGAGTGCGCAGGGTGGTGTCGAGTCTATAATCTTGAACGGAGAATAATAAAGAGAAGTTGATTCCAATTTCCATGCATTTGCTTGTGAATTACATCCTTTACATTTATATTGTTTGTTTATCATCCACACTTATATGATTGCTAGATATACTGTTAATTATCACTAGTCTTACACAGATAAGTTAAGTAATTGGGTAATAACAGATTAAATAGCAAGGAACTTGGGTATAATACAAATCGCGGCCCGAGTAGGGCTGCGTGAAGGTAGCATCATAGGTTGCGAGGGACTAATAGGTGCGCATAGCAACGTGCACATAGGGTCAAGCCGCAGACAACCAAAAGCTCATCAGACATCCCCAGGGTGCGGAAACCTGGTTCTATCACCCTCCCCTTCTACTTCGGGTGAGACCTCAGTCCGCGCTCCACGGACTGTTGCCATAAGGACCAGCAGTACTGGGATTTTCTTACCTAAATCACCTCTGAACCTGGCTCACGCCCATACAAGCCAACAACTATAATAGTTAGTTAATTTTTTAAGAACTAATTAGTGTGTATCATATCCCTTAGGTCATAAGAATATAGTTTATCTATGAGTCAACACATGATTCATCTTTATTAGGTGTATTATCTAGCAAATTTCCTTTAAATAATGTTCCATTAGTGTGTGTAGGAACTATATTATTTAATACATAATCAATCTTTGTCAATTATATTAATAAGAGAGACCTAGCACTCCTCAACACTCATGGCACACCTTAACATTCTTTGGAATAGTACACTAATGTTCCTTAGCACCTCACATGTCTTGGAACATATTTGTACCTGGAACATCTTCGTACCTAGAACATATTGCCATGAGTAGGATGCCCAAGCACAGGTTGGCATGCCCTAGCATAGCATAACACTCCCCTATCATGTGTTGGCATGCCCTGCAGTCCCTAGCATGACTTGGAACACCTTGGCATAATATTGCATTGACAAACATTGGCACTTGGCCCACATTGGAACCTAGCATGTATTGGAACATATTATTAGTGTGCCTAGCATGTCCCTTTTGGAAAAGATAAATTCCTGATTTATTAACCCTCTTATGTGTTCATTTCCTTGCATTTTATCTTGGTTATTCCTCTTGTTGGCTTGAAACTCCTTGACACATATTGGCATACTCTAGCAACCTACACATCCTAGCATGTCTTAGCACCTTGCATGCCTTGACACTATTCGGCATATGTTAGCACACCTTGAAACTACCTAGCACACTCTAGCACTTCTTGACATTCCCCAATATTCCCTAGCATGCCTTACCCGTGCTTAGCATACCTTATCACTCCCTCCTTGGCATGACAGCTAACACTCATTGACACTCCCCAACACACCCTCATATTCATTCACTTCCATGCATTTTGACCTAGTGCTCGCTTGTGTTGTCCTAGTACTCCCTAACACGCCTTAGCATGCATTGGCACTCTCTAGCACACCTTAGCACTCTTCGATATACTCTATCACTTCATAGCATGGATCACACTCCCTGACACACATTGGAACTTGGCACGTGTTGGCACTTAGCAAGTCTTAGCATGTTTTTCACGCATTGAGATGACTTGGTATGATTTGGCATGGTTTAATATTAATGTTATTTGAGATCAATTATTGGAGACCAGATGAGAAGAAATGGAGGAAGATTTAGCACTTAGAATGCATTGACACTTGGCACTTGGCATCTGTTGGCACCTATTGTTGGTGTGCCTAGCATTCCCCTCATGGAAAAAGGTAAATTGATGACTTATTAACCCTATTATGTGCTCATTTCATTATAGTTTAACTTGTTCCTCCCTTTTGTTTCCTTGACAGTCCCTGGCATGCATTGTCACACCCTTGTACATCTTGGCATGCCTTAGCACTTGGCACATCTTAGCTTGTTTGATATGTCTTCGTACTATCTTGAACATGTTAGCATGCATTAGCTTTCCCTAACACACCTTGTAAGTCATGACCTCACAACTAGAATTACATTTTTCCATGACTTGGGAATTTTACATTCATTAGGACACCTTGGAACTTCCTAGTTGTCATGCCCTCTGTTATCCTCCATAATGTCCCAGGCTAATGAGGAGATCGACGGAGGTAACAACAGACCAAGCTTTTAGTTTGGTAGTTAGCCCTACAAAACCAGAGAGGGATCTCTCTATGAAATCATAGTAAAGAGATGACTGAAATGTAAAGGATTTTAGGCTAGATAACTAGGCTTAGGTGGGTTTTGGAAAATTTAGGCTCATCATGTTTGCTTGATGACCTCATCTCCATGTGTTGTATTGACATGGTTTGGTGTTGGCTTGGTGAAGTGGTTATATGCATTTCCAAGGCTGCCCCAGTGAATGTGTCCCATGTCACATTCTTATTCTTCCCACCCCTTGGCTTATTTTCTGATTATTTAAAATATTTTTATTCTTTCCACCCCTTGGGTTACTTTCTGATTATTTAAAATATTTTTATTCTTTCCACCCCTTGGCTTATTTTCTGATTATTTAAAACATTTTTATTCTTTCCACCCCTTGGCTTATTTTATGATGATTTAAAATATTTTTATTCTTTCCACCCCTTGGCTTGTTTTGTGATGATTTAAAATATTTTTATTCTTTCCACCCCTTGGCTGGTTTTCTGATGATTTAAAATATTTTTAATCTTTCCACCCCTTGGCTTATTTTCTGATGATTTAAAATATTTTTATTCTTTCCACCCCTTGGCTTATTTTCTGATGATTTAAAATATTTTTATTCTTTCCACCCCTTGGCTTATTTTCTGATGATTTAAAATATTTTTATTCTTTCCACCCCTTGGCTTATTTTCTGATTATTTAAAATATTTTTATTCTTTCCACCCCTTGGCTTATTTTCTGATTATTTAAAATATTTTTATTCTTTCCACCCCTTAACTTATTTTCTGATGATTTAAAATATTTTTATTGTTTCCACCCCTTGGCTTATTTTCTGATGATTTAAAATATTTTTATTCTTTCCACCCCTTGGCTTATTTTCTGATGATTTAAAATATTTTATTCCTTCCACCCCTTGGCATATTTTCTGATGATTTAAAATATTTTTATTCTTTCCACCCCTTGGCATATTTTCTGATGATTTAAAATATTTTTATTCTTTCCACCCCTTGGCTTATTTTCTGATGATTTAAAATATTTTTATTCTTTCAACCCCTTGGCTTATTTTCTGATTATTTAAAATATTTTCATTCTTTCCACCCCTTGCCTTATTTTCTGATTATTTAAAATATTTTTATTCTTTCCACCCCTTGGCTTATTTTATGATGATTTAAAATATTTTTATTCTTTCCACCCCTTGGCTTATTTTCTGATGATTTAAAATATTTTTATTCTTTCCACCCCTTGGCTTATTTTCTGATGATTTAAACTATTTCTATTCTTTCCACCCCTTGGCTTATTTTCTGATGATTTAAAATATTTTTATTCTTTCCACCCCTTGGCTTATTTTCTGATGATTTAAAATATTTTTATTCTTTCCACCCCTTGGCTTATTTTCTGATGGTTTAAAATATTTTTATTCTTTCCACCCCTTGGCATATTTTCTGATGGTTTAAAATATTTTTATTCTTTCCACCCCTTGGCATATTTTCTGATGGTTTAAAATATTTTTATTCTTTCCACCCCTTGGCTTATTTTCTGATGATTTAAAATATTTTTATTATTTCCACCCCTTGGCTTATTTTCTGATGATTTAAAATATTTTTATTCTTTCCACCCCTTTTCTTATTTTCTGATTATTTAAAATATTTTTATTCTTTCCACCCCTTGGCTTATTTTCTCATGATTTAAAATATTTTTGTTCTTTCCACCCCTTAGCTTATTTTCTGTTGATTTAAAATATTTTTATTCTTTCCACCCCTTGGCTTATTTTCTGATGATTTAAAATATTTTTATTCTTTCCACCCCTTGGCTTATTTTCTGATGATTTAAAATACTTTTATTCTTTCCACCCCTTGGCTTATTTTCTGATGATTTAAAATATTTTTATTCTTTCTACCCCTTGGCTTATTTTCTGATTATTTAAAATATTTTTATTCTTTCAACCACTTGGCTTATTTTAATATTTTTATACTATTAGTACCTTTTATAACTAACTAGCTATTATTATTATTATTATTATTATTATTATTATTATTATTACTATTATTATTATTATTATTACTCTCTCTCTCTATATATATATATATATATATATATAATTTTTATAAGGTAGTTTAATCCTTTAGGTATATTCATATATACAATTAATTTAAATATGGATGATTTAATTTAATTTATTTATATTTATATTTTATTTTATATTTTTTTTAAGTTAATTTAACAATTAGATATTCAATTAACTTAATATTATTTTCTCATTCTAATATTTATATTTTTATGTATTTATTAAATAGTTAATACATTTTTAACTAGCTATTAACTTAACAACCAATTAAAATTACTTTATATATATATATATATATATATATATATATAGATAGATATATATATATATATATATATATATATATATATATATATATATATATATATATATATATATATATATATATATATATATATATATATATATATATATATATATATATATAGATAGATAGATAGATAGATAGATAGATAGATAGATAGATAGATATGCATATAATTTATATATATATATTTAAAGGTAAGGTCACTTAATATAACTAACTTCCATTTAATTTATTAAATAACTTATTTTTATGACCCTGGTCCAAAGTCAAATTTAGTCATTGGTCAAGTTAGCCGTTCGAGGCTCTGCTCAAACTATTTAACATGCAAAGCTGGATCTGATTCTTCAACTTGTCTTGACGATGAACCACACTAGTTGGCTCGAAATTCATCGACAAATGAAATATCATGTGATTTACGCCAAAAAATCTCTGGTAAACCTTTATCATGTTATGGTGAAAGAGGTTGGGATAATGCACTTTGCCTTTCAATTGCACCCTTTCAAAAATTTTGGTTAGGCTCCTATACAAGTAGTTGGACAAATTTAGAGACTTGGTAGCTGTAAAGTGCATGAGCAGTCTTATGTGGTATTGGTATAGCCAAGAAAATTTTCCCTCACATGTGAAGAACTTCATGACAGCCTTCATCAATGGTGCATATCTCTCCAACAAGTATTTGAATGGGAAAACATGTGAGTGAGCTCCTTTGTATTGTGATTTCAATTAGGGTTTGTACTCTTCTAAGTCTAGGTTCATGCCTTTGAAACGTTGTTAACCATCGTTTGGTATGCCTGTAGCTTGAGAGATGGCATCCACTAAAAACATGAAATCATTCCCTACAAAGGTGATCTTGTCTTCCTTCAAGGTGAGGGAAAATATACCTATGAGATGCTCATGGTCACCTACTTCTTCCACTCTTTGACAAAACCCTAAACAATTGACATCTTCAAAGCATTTCACGACAACTGGGGAGGAGGTGATTTCATTGCAATTAGAGGGCTCAAACCTCAGTATCTTCCCCCCTTCATATATTTAGACCAAAAGAATTGATTCTATTATAGTTAGGTGCCTTTGGGCTAGGACTAAATCCACAAATAAGATTCTTTTGGTCTATTTAGAGGTGCTTGAGAGACATGAGAAGGATTTAGGGTGGGGTATAAAGGACACATAATGCTTTAGTAAGGCTTTAATTGTCAAGAAATTATGGAAAAATTTTCAGGGAAAAGGTATTTGGTAATAGGTTATTAAAGAGAAATATCTAAAAAATTAGACAACTTAAGGAATGGATTAAAGAGGCAGCTCCAAAGAAGAAGGTGGCATCTTATATATGGAGAATGTTGGAAATAATACTGAGAGGGGGGGGGTGAATCAGTATTATCACATTAATAAAACTTTTTCCATTTCCATAATCAGATTCATACATGCTACTTCCACAACTTCTTATGATTAAGTTAATTGATCTTCAATGAGTGCATTAGAACATTATCAACCATATTATCAATTAACAGATGCAGTAACATAGAATAGATCATCACACATAAGGCACACACATGAACACCATGATATAAGGTGGAAACCCAATGCGGGAGAAAACCACCTGCTGCAAGTCATCTCAATCTTCTTCTTAATAAGAAAATCCTTTTACAATATTTGTACTGGTGCAGTCTTATACCAGTACGGGAGCTACAACCCCCTTTGCTCTTGTACTAGCCGATCCATTTACTAGTACGCAGGCTACTACCTGCTACAATGCTCCAAAGATTTCCTTTAGCTCTTGTACTAGCTTAGATACTAGTACGTAGGCGCCGGCCTACAATCTTCTCTCCTCCAGGTACCACGTTTCATCAATTTTCATACTGGATACACTGAAGCACAACACATAATCTGAAAGGCTACGTTTCATCCAATTTTCATACTGGACCCAACAACAACATTGAAGCACATAATCAAACAATCTTCTGAATCACCCAATCACCAGATCCATACACATACAATGATATTATGAGAGTTATCAACCAGATCTAGTACATAAAGATAAGTCATTAATCATGCTGCTATCTGAACTCAATACCAGTAACCAAACATCAGTTATGCACCCAAAACCCTGCAGAATAGTCAAAGGCAGTTAAAACAAATTTCAAGCAGGGACCGCAACTTCACTGGTATAGATCTGCAGATATCTGTACTACCTCCACACCTGCGCCTTCTATGGCGCCGCGACCACCGCACCTGCGCCTTCTGTGGCGCCTCCGCACTGTGCCTTCTGTGGCGCCTCCGCACTGTGCCTTCTGTGGTGCCTCTGCACTGCGCCTTCTGTGGCACCTCCGCACTGCGCCTTCTGTGGCGCCTCCGCACTGCGCCTTCTGTGGCGTCTCTGCACTGCGCCTTCTATGGCGCTTCCGCACTGCGCCTTCTGTGGCACCTCTGTGGCGTCTCCGCACTGCGCCTTCTGTGGTGCCTCCACACTATGCCTTCTGTGGCGCCTCTGTGGCATCTCCGCACTGCGCCTTCTGTGGCGCCTCTGCACTGCGCCTTCTGTGGTGCCTCTGTGGCGTCTCCGCACTGCGCCTTTTGTGGCGCCTCCACACTGCGCCTTCTGTGGCGCCTCTGTGGCGTCTCCGCACTGCGCCTTATTTAGATCTAGACATTACTCCCAAGAGATCATAGTATTTCAGATCTAGCTCCCATAAGATGTTCAACCCAAAAACTACACAAGCCAAATGATCTCCTTTGCTTTATATAGGCAAGCTCTTCCTCAAATCATGGATCAATACCACGAGCCAAAACCATAGGATAAAAACTGTCAGACTAATACCATGAACCAACCATGAAATTGCGTGAGATCAACACTTTTGACGAGGTACCATGGTCCAAAACCATAGGTTCAAATACCAAGGACTAACTACCATGGACCAAAGGTAAGTTCTCCAACATATACGCGCTTTTCTTTGCATGAAAGTGCATGAACTTTTTCTCTACATGAAATAAACTTTTCTCTGCATATAAGTGTGTGAACTTTTCTCTACATGAAATAAACTTTTCTCTGCATAAAAGTGCGTGAACTTTTCTCTACACTATAATTTATTTTCTGAGATGAGTGGGTTGCCATCAAGTACAACATATGTATCATAATGCCAACAATCTCCCCCTTTGGACTTGATGGCAACAACAACCAATCACTCTCCCCCTTTGACATCAAGGGCAAAGGGTTATGCTCCCCCTAAGAACATGCTCCCCCTGACTATAAACCAGATCTGCTGAAGTCTTTGAATGAACTCCCCCTTTGTATATGCCATGGTGCTCCAATCTGATAATGCTCTTTCTGAGAACAAGCTGAAATATCTACTCTGCTATATAGTGCTGCTCATGCTCAAGCTCCCCCTGACTGTAAGCAAAGTCTGCAAAAAGATGTTCTACAAGAAGAACATGACTCTATATATCATAAATGACCTTCCTATCACCAAAAGACTCAATACATACATTCATCATAATGGTGATACAAAAATTTACATATGATAACATCATTCATCCCAGGCATAGTGGGGAAACATAGGTCATTACATGACCTGAAGAGATAACTACAATAGAGACATAAAGACCAATCACCTAAGATAAACATCAGCAACAACACTGTATGATATGCTTCATAGTATTTGTCAACAGCAAGGTATGTCTGCATCAACTCATTCATAACCATCCAGATCTACATGAACCAAGAGTCATCAAATGGAAGCATCTGCATCAATCAACAGATGTACGAAACAACCTATCATCATGTAGGTAAGATCTCATCATCATCATGTCTCCAACAATGCAACTTTGAGTAGTCAATCACGAATCCAGCCAACAATCCTCATCCATATATGTGCCAAGAACAATAAAGACTCCATGCAAGCATCATTAGAGAATCAACCACAAATCTGATCCAAGGACCATGTGAACAACTCATAACCATAGCAAGATGAATCATAAGCATTGTCACCAAGGATCATAATGCCAACAATGCATTAAGAACATATGCTCCCCCTAAACTGGTGCCATCTATCAGATACTCAGATCTGATTTTATGCTCGAGACATCATACTTCATAGATCAACTTCACTTTTCTTACTGCCTTTCTTCAAACAATCATATACGCGATTGTGCAGTATCCAACTCGCGTATATACGCGACTTTCCTTCATGGAGTTTGCATATGAAATTCAGGACACTGAAGTTTTTTACTTTCAGCTCCCTCTGATTCTAGTTTGTCTGTACGTTGTGCTGTGCCGCCTTTTTTTGACTGTACTTCCTTTTTCCTCCATATCTTCAAGTGTGATGATGACATTTTCTCCTTTTGATATGGTGCCCACACTTTGTTCCTGCATTCCTTAGCTATATGTCCAAGCTTGTCACATGCATAACATCTTACATGTTTCATATTCCTCCTGTAACAATCAGCAGCTTTGTGACCAAACATATTGCAAGCAAAGCAATATCCATAAAAGTACCTTGAATGTGATGCTCTTTCTGCAAAATGGTCTTGAACCTCTTCTTCTTCTGAACTAGATTCTTAGCTGCAACATGTCCAAGAATATCATATAACATTCAACATTATACCTCATAGGAGGAGTAATTGAGGATTTTTCATTTTTGAGGAATTCCAGCTTTTCTTTGTTGTCTTGTTTTTCAATTGCTTGATGTAGATTGATCTTTTCATAGCTTCTTCATAGTAGCTGGATCTATCTTTGAGATTTCTTCTTTTTGAGATGATGTCACTTGCTGCAATTTTTGACATTGGTCTTCCTTGTGAGTACTAGAGTTGGGCCAGCTTCTTCTTTGAAGTCACACAATAGATCTTGTTGATGTCATGGATATCTTTCTTGTTCACCAAGAGCCAGTCTTTTATAGCTGGAACATTAGAGGATAACACATTCATACCCTGAATCTGATTCTGAATCTGAAGAATGATCGATTCTTATCATAGTTCTTCAGATGACTTCTTTTTCTTAGATGCTTTCTTCTTAAGCTTCTTTCCCATTGTTCCACGGATCTCCTTCAAGCGATCAAGCTTCTATCAAAGGACCTGCTCTGATACCAATTGTTGGAAATAATACTGAGAGGGGGGGGTGAATCAGTATTATCACATTAATAAAACTTTTTCCATTTCCATAATCAGATTCATACATGCTACTTCCACAACTTCTTATGATTAAGTTAATTGATCTTCAATGAGTGCATTAGAACATTATCAACCATATTATCAATTAACAGATGCAGTAACATAGAATAGATCATCACACATAAGGCACACACATGAACACCATGATATAAGGTGGAAACCCAATGCGGGAGAAAACCACCTGCTGCAAGTCATCTCAATCTTCTTCTTAATAAGAAAATCCTTTTACAATATTTGTACTGGTGCAGTCTTATACCAGTACGGGAGCTACAACCCCCTTTGCTCTTGTACTAGCCGATCCATTTACTAGTACGCAGGCTACTACCTGCTACAATGCTCCAAAGATTTCCTTTAGCTCTTGTACTAGCTTAGATACTAGTACGTAGGCGCCGGCCTACAATCTTCTCTCCTCCAGGTACCACGTTTCATCAATTTTCATACTGGATACACTGAAGCACAACACATAATCTGAAAGGCTACGTTTCATCCAATTTTCATACTGGACCCAACAACAACATTGAAGCACATAATCAAACAATCTTCTGAATCACCCAATCACCAGGTCCATACACATACAATGATATTATGAGAGTTATCAACCAGATCTAGTACATAAAGATAAGTCATTAATCATGCTGCTATCTGAACTCAATACCAGTAACCAAACATCAGTTATGCACCCAAAACCCTGCAGAATAGTCAAAGGCAGTTAAAACAAATTTCAAGCAGGGACCGCAACTTCACTGGTATAGATCTACGGATATCTGTATTACCTCCGCACCTGCGCCTTCTGTGGCGCCGCGACCACCGCACCTGCGCCTTCTGTGGCGCCTCCGCACTGCGCCTTCTGTGGCTGCGCCTTCTGTGGCGCACTGCGCCTTCTGTGGCGCCTCCGCACTGCGCCTTCTGTGGCATCTCTGCACTGCACCTTCTGTGGCGCCTCCGCACTGCGCCTTCTGTGGCACCTCTGTGGCGTCTCCGCACTGCGCCTCTGTGGCGCCTCCGCACTGCGCCTTCGCCTCCGCACTGCGCCTTCTGTGGCGCCTCCGCACTGTGCCTTCTGTGGTGCCTCCGCACTGCGCCTTCTGTGCGCTGTGGCCTCCGCACTGCGCCTTCTATGGCGCCTCCGCACTGCGCCTTCTATGGCGCCTCCGCACTGCGCCTTCTGTGGCGCCTCTATGGCGTCTCCGCACTGCGCCTTCTGTGGCGCCTCCGCACTGCGCCTTCTGTGGCGCCTCCGCACTGCGCCTTCTGTGGCGTCTCCACACTGCGCCTTATTTAGATCTAGACATTACTCCCAAGAGATCATAGTATTTCAGATCTAGCTCCCATAAGATGTTCAACCCAAAAACTACACAAGCCAAATGATCTCCTTTGCTTTATATAGGCAAGCTCTTCCTCAAATCATGGATCAATACCACAAGCCAAAACCATAGGATCAAAATTGTCGGACTAATACCATGAACCAACCATGAAATTGCGTGAGATCAACACTTTTGACGAGGTACCATGGTCCAAAACCATAGGTTCAAATACCAAGGACTAACTACCATGGACCAAAGGTAAGTTCTCCAACATATACGCGCTTTTCCTCATAGGTTCAAATACCAAGGACTAACTACCATGGACCAAAGGTAAGTTCTCCAACATATACGCGCTTTTCCTCATAGGTTCAAATACCAAGGACTAACTACCATGGACCAAAGGTAAGTTCTCCAACATATACGCACTTTTCTTTGCATGAAAGTGCGTGAACTTTTTCTCTACATGAAATAAACTTTTCTCTGCATATAAGTGCGTGAACTTTTCTCTACATGAAATAAACTTTTCTCTGCATAAAAGTGCGTGAACTTTTCTCTACACTATAATTTATTTTCTGAGATGAGTGGGTTGCCATCAAGTACAACATATGTATCATAATGCCAACAGAGAAGCATGATGAGAAACAAATATTGGCTACTATGAAATCTGAGATGGGAGGTTGGAAGGGGGAAGAGGATAGAAATAGGACTAGATGATATCAAAGGAGTGGAGGGAATACATACTATTTCTATTCACATCTTTGAGCATTTACATAAGAAAAGGCTTTACTTTATGAACTAAATCTCTTGTGATTGAGGATCTTATTCTGTTACAAGTTATTGGCTTAATGCATTTGAACTTGGATTTCCAGAGTATCTATTTGTGGAATGGGCACATTTCACAACATAATTAAGTCTAATAGGTTTAAAGATCACTGAGAAGAAAGAAAAGCTAAAATGGGAAGGTGTTATATATAATGAGTAGATATCGGTTAAAGAGATTTATAAACATATTCTCATGGACGTGGCTTGAATGATAATGATTTTTTGTTTCATAACACGTGGATATGGGATATACCTCTCAAATTAAAATGTTTTATGTGGTTGGTGATCCACAACAATATTTTAACTTGAGATAATATCCATAAAAGGGGCTTTCAGGATCTTGGAAGACGCTCTTTATTGAAAGAATATTTAGAAGATGTGGAACATCTATTTCTAGCATGTCCTTTTGCAATCTCAGTATTGAGTGGCTTTCTTCAAACACTTAAAATACATGTAATCTGGAATATGGATTTCATTTAGAGATGTCTATGCACTCAATGGTTTGAAGATTTCGAGACATATCGTTCCTTGCCTTTCTATATCTTGTGGGGCATATGGAGAAGCAGGAATGAGAAGATTTTTGAACAAACAAAACCAAATACTAGAGATGCCTATTTAAAGATATTTGCATATTTTATGGAGATATGGTTAATGAAGGAGGAACAACCTAGAATAAATTTTTGACTCATGGAGCTATGGTCATACTTTATTTTTTATTTTTTATTTTTTATGGGGCATCCACCAACATGGTTTGTGGAAGTGGGACACATTTGGTTTTGAAGCCATAAAACACCTTCCAGTTCAGCTGGTATAGTGGCACATGGTCAAATAATAGAGTTGAGATAATCATACTCTTGGGAGCTCTTCTATGTGATAACTGGCTTGCAATTGAAGATTTACCTGTGTTTGGAGATTCCAAGATGATCCTAGATTGGGTACAATTGAGAACAAAATTTGGACCACCTTCCTTTACTTTTTGGATGCAATGCATAAGATCTTTGATGAATACCTTTTAAAGACTGGCCTCTAATAATGTCTATAGAGAGTAGAATCAAGTGGCAGTTCTCCTATCAAAGAAGGGATGCAATTGCGTGCCAATGAGGATTTTCTACTCAGTTTTCAATAAATGAATGATTTCGCAACTCATGGAGTTTTAACCTATAAAGGGATGCCCTTGAAATTTTTTCCTTCATCTCGTTTATTTGTCATCCATCCATGAAAATTTTCATAGATCATGATATGTTTTTGTCATGTTTGAATCATATATGTTATATTTGTCATCATAAAAAAAATTTAATCTTTTTTTGTGAAAATTGATATAGTAAACAATTTTCATAAATAAAAGAACTATAATTTAGAGTAATAAGATACTTAGAAATTTAACCATTTTATTTTAAAATCTAAGAAAAAACATTAACAATGAAATACCAAAGTATATATCTACTTCTTATTAATGAAAATCAATAATTTTTTCCTTATTAAAAATAAAAATAAATTTAATCTATCTAAATTCTTGAATACTTGATTAATCCAAAATTAAAAAAAATCTAATAAAAATGTTGAATTCCAATTCCAAGTCCACTCGACTAATGCACAGTACCTCATTGAATAGTGTTGTTAACCATAACATGTAGTTACATAAAACAGTCTCACCCAATTTTAAAATTAGCTTCATTCAATAGCGTTGTGAACCATTACATGTAGTTACATAAAACAGTCCTACCGAATTTTAAAATTAGCTTGATAAAAAAACTCTAACTTCAATCTAGACTAGCACAGGGATCCAATCAAACTTTTCGCAGCTTGGTTAATTGAGACACCAAACATCCAATGCTAACATGTACCACACCATCTAAATAGTCAAAAACGATTGCAATATGAACTTCATCATAACTGATAGTTGGGTAAGTCAAGAGCCGACGTCATCACTTGCATCAAACTCCCATATATTAGATTAGTTAAACACGTTTATTTTTCTCTGTTCTAATCCCTTAGGGAGATTTTTTGTTTTTATTTGGAATCTCAGTTGCGAGCAATCCAACTTCTTATTATTGGACTTCCATCATCAATCATCAATTTTTTGTATTCACACTTTGGGTTCTGAATAACTAATTTTATACCCCCACAGTGTTGAAGTTTCTAAGTTTACTTAATTTAGAAACCTGTCATGCACTTTTTCTGATTTATTCCTACCGACTTGTTAATTTTTCTTTAACAAGCTATTTACAAAGTGGACACTAAAAATAAACACCAGTGCATGCTCAACATATTACAAATCAACAACTAAAAGAAACAAGAACAAACACACCACATGAACACATTATTTTTGGACCAATGTCCCTAGAAAAACCCATTTTGGGAAAACCAGCTATTATCTAAGGGTTTTCTTGTTAGGCAATATCATAGTATAATATATGTGTCATAATTGGCCTACCCAACAAAGAATTTCCTTAGCAGCTATCCCTCATAGTTTGAGAGAATTCTCCTGGTTGAAACCCAAGAAAACACTTACGGCAGCTCTTGAGCACAAAACGGCTCCCGCAACCCCAACGTCTGCCCAATCTGGACTGCATCAGCCCTTATTTGTCTCACGCTGGCCTTATGTTAGCCTTTCTTGGCCTGCGTTAGCCCCAGGAGGCCCTGTGTCAGCTCTAGGAGCCTCTGTGTCAACTACGCTGGCCCCTCTGGTGCTCTGCACAACACTTGGCTGCCACTACGTGGCCCTACATGAGCCTTTGTTGGCTCTGAGTCACCCTCCTTGGCTACTATGCTGCTCTCCCAGCACAATATCTCCCTTCTCTATTCCTCTGTACTGAATGCGCCTGAGTCGCTCTCCTGATCACTAATTCTATCTCTCTTAGCAAACCCTGCTCTATAGAATAGAATGATTGAACATCTAGTGTGATCTCCAAGTGATCCTCAAGCCTCCTCTTATAATTTTCTTATTGACGACTCAACGGCCAAGATTAAGTCCCTAATCAATGGCTAAGACTAGATCTGTCTTAATCCATGTTTTTTGGACCACTCTAACACAGATTCATATTAATACACATTAATACTTTATTTTCCCTAAGTTTAAACTTAGGGACTCCATTAAAAATATTAATTATTTTAATATCTCCTGATCTGCTTAGAATTTTCCCAAACCCTTTCTAAGTATTAGAGATCTCATGTGCCCCAACCTCTCCGCCAAATTTCATCGCTAGAGAACATCCAATGCTACCCCAAATAAACACTCCCTCTTAGCGAGGATTATGGTCTAGCAATACTCCTCACTGAATATTACTCTGATCATCTGGCATCGGTACCTGTGCTGATGCTAGGCCTTCCTTCCCAACATCCTCTGCATTGCTACCTCCTGTACTGTTGCCCATGGTTCTGCCACTACCACTACTCTGTTCTGTACTACTGCTCATGGTTCTGCCATTGCCACTGTTGCATCTGTAGAACAACTCCCTCTACATCCATGTTGTTGTTGGTCCTTTCTCCTAGCACTGCATCTACACTAAACCTCCTTTCATCATGCTGCGTCATGTTGCCCACTGTTGCACTGTAACTTAGTTACTGAGAAGTAAGTAACTGATCTCCCAACTGACCTTCCTGTTGGGCTAGAAACATTGATTGATGTTGAAGCTCCCTCTGCCAATTAAACATGCTCCCTCTTTCTGATCTCTACATTCCTACAACAACTCACTGCATATTGCACCATTGCACACCTCTCTGTGCCTTCCTGAATTGGTGCAACACTCTTGTGCCTCTTGTACTGCTGCAGCCTGCTAGGACTGCACTGTCTCGGGACTCCTGCATTGTAGCTCCCTCTACCACTCCATCATCATCCATCTCTACCCACCTAGCTAGTCCTGATACTCCTCATCGAGGCTCCCGTAGCAAGGTCTAATCTAAGAGGCTGGGTACCTGCAGGATTCCGCCCTTCATCACCTATAGTCTGCTTGACTACAGCTCAATGTCTCCCCACTTCCGCTCAAGTGGTGCATGTGCACTCATGGCACAATCATCATCTCTCAAAACTTCCTTCCCTGCCTGTGCTGGCGCTTCTTTAGTCTCGAAAGACTCTCCCTTACTCTTCTTCCTTGGGCACTGGGTCACATAATGCCCCATCTCCCCACAGTGGAAGCACTTGATCTTGGAGAGATCTTTCTTCTTCTGCTTCTCCTGCTTTCCCTCAGATGCTAGGGCCACATCCTCCTCCTCCTTCTTGACCTCGATCCCTTTGCTGTAGCTATATATCTTTGACTACTGTTTGATCTCTTCCTAGCTAAGCGCTGCCCACATCTCGTCCCAAGGTAGGAGAGTTCCTCTACCCAAGATGCTCTGGACAAACACTTACCACTCTTCTAAGACAACGTTCAGGGTTGTCCTCACCATAACCTCCTGATCTGATGTCGTTCCTATAGCATTCAACTGATCTCATATCGCATTCAGTCCTCTGGGGAAGGAGTCAATCGATTGACCCTTCTTCATCTGATACAACCTCATCTGGTTCTCAAGCAACATTCTTCTCTGCACAAAAGTATGTTGGTATAGGTTCTTGAGAGCCTCCCACATCTCAACTGTCATTTCTTAGTATAAACTTCATGTCTTATTACATTACTAATTGAGAGATTTACATCAAATACTGGATCAAAGGACCAAGGACTTTGCATAAATGCTTCCTTGTCCAGTAAAAGAATAAATGGTCAACATGTCATCTTGGCTCCAATTTCTTTGGAATTAGTAATTGTTCTGAAAAATTGACTACTCTTGTTTGAATCTAGAACTTTGTTTAAGCTTTGAAAATGGATTTTCTTAAAAATTGATCTTGGAAAGGTCCTTATTAAAGGCTTCTCTATATTTCCTCCACTAGAATGAATGGCTTGTATGTTGAAAAGTATAGCAGAGCTCCCTTTTGAAAAGACTCATTATCCCATTGTCACCAAGAGTGCCTCCTTTTCCCTAAATTAGACCCAAAACAACATTGAGTACTTAATTATGATCCAACCTGAGAAATTTTGAGTGACACTACAACTCAAGAGCTATTCAATTTAAAGTGCGCTAATAAGATTCGTCATGCTTTCATTAAATAAGTATATTGTTTTTCAATTTGTCATTTGTGCTTGTAGTATGTGGTACTAACCTTGTTTCACGTGAAAGGGTTTTAATTCTTGGACTATGACAATGCTAGTAAGATTTAGGCCTCTTGTAGTATTTGTACTCCATGATCATTTTTGTAAGATCATGTCCTATGTGGAAAGAAATAAGCATTTAGTTATTACCTCCTAAACTAAAGCACTGTTTCTTTTATTAGGTGCCATGTAATGTCCTCTACAAGTTGAGGATGAATGGGACGTAATATCTTATCCATCCCTGTAGGATATAGTCCTCCATAAAGGGGAAAAAAACCCCAAAATACCCATTGTTGGGCAAGTTTTGGGGAAACTAGGCTTAAAAACCCCAAAGTTGGGGTTTGGAGTAAGGTTTACTCAATCACTTAAGAACATGAAACCCCTCTAGAAAATCTATAAATAAAGAAGGATTGAATTCTTTTTGGATCACCAAGTGTGGATTAATTCATTTGTTCTTGAGCATTAGGTCTGATAGTTTTTGACCCCATCTATCTCTTGTCAATTTCGGTGGTGAAAGATTCCACCCTAGTTGACATTCCCTTACTGTGTCTGTTTGGGAACAAGGGTCTCTAGCTGGTCAGCAAATTCTGTTGGATATTGGTCTCTTGTCTTTTTCTGGGCATAAGATTACTATTAAAGGTGAATGAATTTAGAGGATAGTGCAAGATAGTATAGTTATGTTTAGCATACACCTCTCTTGATGGAAGCAACAAAGTTTCTGAGTCCTTAATATCTTGTTCTGGGCAAAGCACTTACCTTAGGCAGTGGATTCGTTTCTCGCACTAGAAGTAGTGGAACTCTTTGTTTATTTAGTTTTTGCATGCATAGTTAAAATGAACACTTCCCTAGTTATTAATTCTCAGCCTTAGCTAAGGAAGCATGTTTTCATATCTCATATCATATTCAGTAGAGGCAGAATTTAATTTTCTTATCTATCCATGCAAGGAAGGTGCATTAGGATTACGAGTTAAGAAAGTTCAGACATTGTTGTACACATTTCCAGATTCATTGTACCTTCTAGACAAGGAAAAGTGAATAATAGTGTTTGAAATTTTCAGTTATTTCCTATTTCAAAGAGTAATAAACAATGATGTGATTTGAGTTTCAAATCTATGTACTTGTTGTTGCTTTCTTCAGTGGCATGTGCTTCCCTATTCAGAACAAGGCATTTTTTTGCAGTATCTAGCCTCCAAAGATTCTGCAATGAAAATTGAATATCCAATCATGCCCTCGTACTCCAAAGCATATAAGGCATCACCCTAGAGAAGCTCCAAAGTAGACCAATGAGCTTTGACAGACCAACTCCAACCCCATGTCACCATAGAAGTGTTGACATCACTACTACAAAAATTATTCTGAAGTGTTGCATCCTACACCAATTCCTAAGATGGATGCCCCAAGGGGTTCTAGAACGAGGCTCAACCTTCATTTCCACATTTAAGACATTTCAAAGGGATTGGTCCCTTTAAACCATACCAATTTTTACACTTTCACAATTTGGCCTTGTTCCTATCAATTTATATTTTGTATTGAAAAGTCAGTCCTATTTTACCGGTTTATTAACTTCAGGAACAATTATAGGTTAGCTCCAGCAAAATGTCAACAAATTTGTGGGTTAGGTTTGCATTTCTCCAAATACTATCACACATGGATATATAATCACACGTTTTCCTTTTTATACCTTGATTGGTTGAACAAAAAGGTTTGCTGCCTGTGTAATTTTGTCCCATACCTCTGCATCAACACTCATAGATAACAATCTTCTTAATTCTTCATCTGTGTACTCAAAAAGGTCCCTTTTTTTTACTACTTTTTATGGACCAACCTCTAACAGTACACCTTTTACCACAGAGATGTTGTTGTTGGATAGATAGAAATCTCTAGAGAAGTCTTACACCAGACATATAAATGGCTATTGTATATCACAATAATAAGCATTAACATATGAAGATGTGGTAGACCCTAAAATCTATGCATTCAATCCATTGCTTTTTCTTTCATGGTAGATTAAACCAAGGGCCAAACATGAACACATCAAAGGTAGCAATTAGATTAATCCTATCTCCTGTAGCTTCAAAATTTGCCAAGAGGAAAGTCAGGCTATTCAACTTACTTGACATGAATGTTGTAGTGGATGCAGATCACTTCTTTAGAGGCATAGACCCATCCTCTACACTTCCTCTATTGATCCAAACTAAGCTTATATGATGCAGCCTATAATACTCTTTTAAATGCTTGCCTGGAACTTCACATTTGGGCCAACAATACCCTAATTTTAAGAGTAATGCTAAGACTAACACCTCAATAATTGAGTGTTACACATGGTGTAGAATCTTATAGCTCCTAGCACACCTCGTTTTCTTTGTACAATAACTTTTCTGAGCTTCTTTCCATTGTTATGTTCTTAGGAGATATATGGAGGAAAATGAGAGCGTAAACAATGCCTAGTGTAACCCTCACACAAGAGTTCTAAGTCAATCTCTTACCACTATCATTTGTAAAGTGTAACATATCATGGAGAGTTCCATTGTTGAGATATTCATAAACAAGAAGGTATTTCCCACACTCTACACAATCACTGTATTTCCCATACTACATCTATGCTATATGACTGAATAAGAACGTTGTGTCCTCAACCTTTGATTTAAATAGCCTGAAAGGTGTCTAATTCTAAATTGTTCGATTGTTCCACTATTATATTACTATCTCTTTTCATCCATCTTAACCAATCAAGATTACAACCACTTGTTGGCATGTTGCATTGGCATGCTTTTCCATGGAAAATTGAGCTATTTTAATTTGTTATTTGTGGATGGATAATATCTCGATAGATAGTTAGCCTCATCTAGATCGAGGCCTTGTATAAGGATCTGTATATATGTATGAACAGTTTGAACCAATTCATCATTCATATCTCCATGAATTTCGAAATTGTGATCTCTTAATAGTTCCCACAACGAGATATTCAATTACGCCATGAAGAAACATCAACTCATGACAAAACAAGGTAGATTATATGTTAAATCAATGCATGAAAAACCATAGGTCATCTCTTCATCATCACCACAAACAAACTTAATGCTCAATGACATTTATGATGGCAAAACTTAGAGATAAGCTAGACCATTCCACAATCCTTATAATGATGATTTAGTTCAAGCATAAAAGTATGTTCAACAGTGTTACTAGGAGCAAAAATTTCGTCACAGAGTAGAAATGTAATAGAAAAAATAGTGAGCAACCAATATAACCATGAGTTCGATACTATGGAGGAAATGCAAATGTGCCAGCAGTGCTTAGAAAACACAATGCTCAAGAGTATTACAACAAAGATGGCAATAGCGTTTAGAGCATTCTGGAGATATTTCTTATGCATCAATGAAAGCCAAAAGATAGCAGTATCAGAACATTTATTATTAAGATGTTTGAGTTCCAATTACCATGGTTTTATCCCATTTGTGTATCAAGTGTAAATGCACAAAACAAAACTCTATTTGTCAGTCTCTAAAACAACGCCAGAGTGTTATCAAATAAGGTGAAAATGTAACAACTAGTGCATTATCTAGATCATGAACTTAGGCATTTTCAATTCTCAGAGATCTCATGAAAATACCACAGTTAACATATATATCATCCAGATTTCATTCAAGTTAATGTTCACAGATGATCCAAGCTTATGTTAAACTACTGTCCACAAAATTCTAGCCAAGCATAGATCTGAAGCTATCATGTGAATCAAATATCCAAAGTGTTGGCACAAATTTAGACTTTACACATCAGAAAATACAATGTTTTCTTAGTTATGATTGTGTTATGCTTTGAACATATGTATTTATAGTCATGTATTAAATATGACTCATTCAGATCATGAAATAGATCATTAATTCTACAATTTTACCAAAGTTAGACCCTTGAGACAGACTTATAACCAAATGTAACGTGCCACTGTGATATCATAGCATTCAAAGAGTCATCACATTGTTTCATTAAAGGAAATATTTAAGTTGTATTCAGTGCAGAAATGCTGCCCAGAAATTGTTCAGTCAAGACATATACAAAATAACTAACCTTTGTAGACAATCATACCTTCATTAACCATGCTAATAAATATGAAGAATAAGGTATTATGTGAGGATATGAATTGCTTTTAGAGCATAGATATCATCAGAGATGGTGCAATGTATTCACATGTAGAATTATAGAAGTGAAAACAATGCCAACTTTTAAATCTGAGTATTAAATGAGGCATTGATCATAATGTCACATCAACTTATCTTTAGATGACTTCAACAACATAAAGAGACCAAATAACAGTGAGCAGAGTAGTTCTCTGTGTGCCACTTTCAGGTCACATTCATTATTTCCACTAGAAGATGTTCAAAGAATTAGGATTATCACCAAGCCATCATCAATCATAATCATCTTCCAAGACTTCCTTTATCAACAAACATCAAATCATATGGTCATACTGTCAAGGATTTTATGGCTCCCTTTGAAGCCTTGTTTCATGAGCTTCTTATGTGAAAGAATTTTCACAAGGCACCATGATATTGTCCCTAAAAAAGTTGCATTATCTTCCTTTGCTAGATTATTGTGACCAATGCATTAAGTTATCCCTTCCATGATGAGGAGAGATCTTCCATATTCATGCATTCATATTCATCAACCATTCTTTAGGCTTAACGCATTAAAGAGCCCAATGACCTAATCAGAATCCTCACAATTTCCTTTGCTCATTGTGCTTGCTGAGGCATAGGATCTAGTATGCATTTTCTGCAATTAACTTCCGATTTCATGCTTATAAGGGTTGTTGCAAGAAACTGCTCCAAAGTTCCATGCACAGATATCCAAGGGAATCTAAGGGTGTCAATAATAAGGTGCGCATAGACTTTCATTACTCTAGCTACTAGATGTAGATATAAATGTCTGCTTCCATATATCATTACTACTCTTGTAATTACTACTACAATTCACTACAACAGATGCTACCACCAAGACCATAGTTGATGTCTTTCCACTCCTCCTACACACTCTTAGTGGAGCCTCTAGATAGAAAACCATTCATTTAAGACAATGATAATATCATGCCAGCTAATGTTGTGGTGAATGACCTTTTGAGGTTCCTCACCACATGTATATATTGGATAGGTTCACAGGAGGATTTATCATTAGGAATTTTTTACAAGATGTATAGTGGTAGATCTGAGCAACTGCTGAGGGGTAATAGTGATGAAACCCTGAAGCTTGTTGTTGTATAACAATAAAGATATTGTATAGAGAGATTGATTGACAACACAGCTACTGTGAAAATGATAAGATCTTAATTCTAATTCCTTTTCGCTTCTTCAACTTAAATAGGTCGGATGAAAGCAACAAATGACTGTAGATATAACCAATCATTCAAGGTAGAATATCATAGCACTAAACATGCCACTATAGAAAGACCATACTTTAGGTGAGAATGAAGAGATTTAATGAAGTTTCTAAATTTCATTCCTCTAATTCAAATGACTGAAGGACTCAAAGGAATGCTTGACACTGACATGATTTAAAATATTCTTTAGAAGAAGGGAGCAAGGCACATCTCTATCATGCTTCTATTTCAAAGTACTGGATCATATCTAGGCAGAGGTATCTTGGATTACTTATGACATATATGTGTTTGATATACACATGAATAGTGCTGCCAAATTAATTTTTGTCATGATCAGTCATGCTTAAGCATGATCTAAATATCCAAGTGCCCAATTGTCATTGAATTTTCGGCCGCATCTTTGTTTTCATAATGAATCCTCCACATGCAACTCCAGGACTTGATTCCTTGGAAACTAACTCAACCTATTTGGGCTATTGAATCAACCCCTCGATAGATCAATAGAGAGATACAAATGGCACCATGCTAGCCATGGTCATGACTTATTCACAACTTTGATTGTGAACAAGGTATTATCATCGACAATCAGCGACGAGCTCCTCTCCGCTGGTGTCTGTGTTGGCCAGAATCATGCCAACACCACCAGCGGACTTCATGACTTGGCCCTTCGCCACGCGGGCGGAGATTCCACGGTCGCAGACGACGATTTTGCCGGCGACAAGATTCGGGCCCAAAGAACTAGCAAAACACAGATTAGTCGAACTTCTGCTGCCGGCACTGGTGTTCAATCCGAAATACACCAGTGGAATCTGTTTACCCGGCTGCAAACCATGGCGACCGTGGTAAAGCGAAATTCCGGTGAAATTCATTCCATTACCAAGCTTCACATACGCCGAGAAATCCCTATCCAGAGTCCTGGCGCCAACTGTCGCTATCCACAGTGAAACATTTGAAAGACTAATCGGATCCGGCGCAAAATGTCACAACTACCTTGAACTGGAGGAGTGCCATTTCAATGCTTCTTCTTATGATGCATGTGTGTATAAATGATGATACCAATATTGATCTGCCTGAAAATATGTTGCCACACCAAATTTGCATATGTATTTAGCCCTTTGACTAGGGCTTCCCATTTTCACTGGAGGACTGATATTTCTTTAGCTTTACCCTGTGAGAGAAAATATTGTTGGAAATTGTTGCAAGTAACATTTATTATCAATGGATAAAATACTTTGTGGACATAGTTGTGAGTTACTTCACTTGAGGAGATGGAGTATACTCATTGCAACCTTAGGTTTGTTTCGTAGAAATCCAAACAACTCTCACCTCAATTGATGTGATCTCCTTCATTTTAGTGGATGTGATATAACTTTGATTGAGGTAGTGCAACATATATCTTGGAATGGGTGCAAGCAGCCTTTACTCTTGCAGTTGTGATTGATGTGATCCAATGTCAATCCAATCGTTGCGTTAAGTTCAAACTAAGTCTATATATAATGAACGGCTCCCATACTCTGGCACCCAATTCAATGGTGTATATCTCTATAAATGATGCATTTATAACTTCTTGTAGATCAATTCACTCACAATATATCTCTTTCAAAACCATCAAAATATGTTATCATCACTAATAATGAAAACTCAATCTTGTTGCATGTTGTCTTTGGAAGAAAGATTGAAATGATCTCGACACAAGGTTTGTTGAATAACATAATAAAAGCTGATAGGATCTGGAACATGTAGCTTCTTTTAGGTGACAAGTTGAACGCCATTCATTCCCTGAATTCTTTGATACCATTTGCCTCAGTCAACCACATTCACAGAGCCTTGTAAACTAAAACCACAAAGATAATGTCTTAAAGTATGTTTCTGCTTGAGATCTGTAATATTAGATTTATTTTTTTTATTTTTTTTTCAGAGGAATGCTTGACATTGACATGATTTAAAATATTCCTTAGAAGAAGGGACCAGGGCACATCTCTGCCTTGCTTCTATTTCAAATTACTATATCATATCTAGGATTACTGATGACATATATGTGTTCTCTATACACATGAATAGTGCTGCCAAATTAATGTTTGTCATTATCAGTCATGTTTAAGCATGGTCTAAATATCCAAGTGCCGAATTGTCATTGAATTTTTGGTTGCATCTTTGTTATCGGAATGAATCATCCATAGGTAGCTCTAGGACTTGATTCCTTGGGAAACTCACTCAACCTATTTGGGATATTGAATCAACCCCTCGGTAGATCAATAGAGAGATACAAATGGCACCATACTACCCATGGTCATGACTTGTTCACAACTCTGATTGTTAACAAGGTATCATCATCAATAATTTGCCCAAAATGTCACAAGTAGTTAGGGTCTTTAGGATTGTCACATGTTGGAGGGCACGTCCAACTCTATTATAGTTTAGGATGTAGCATCTCTTAGAAGAGGTTGAATTGTGGCACCTCGTGGAGAAGGATATTTTACTTTTAGCAGAAACCAAGGAGTTGGCTGAGCATGATTAGAAATTGCTCAAACTAGAATGAATAGTTTTTGATTTGGTGAAGAATCATCTAACCCCTTTCATTGTAGAGAAAAATATTGATATGGAAATACATATTACCTTGATTACATTGTATTGGAGTGAGAACATGTCTAGGAGAATGCTCTTAATGAATAAATCATCAATTACTTGCATGAGCAACACTACTACAATAGTTATCTATCTGATAAAGATCAAGAGTTGAGAGATCAACGAGCTACACTTGATGTAAAGGTAGAAGAGAATGGACTAATTTGGATCAGTTTGAATGGATTTGATCCATCTTAGCACCATTTTTTACAGTTTTTATGTGCTTGTGAGAATCTACCCTTAAATCGAAAGTTTGTGGGATGCATTTATCATGGAGGAAATGAGATTGGATATGGTTTCAGCTAGTGATGAGGATGTACCAGAGCTAGCCCTCATTGGGAGGGTGAGGAAAGGAGGAAATAAAATAGGATTTGTGAAGGGTTAGAAGAAGAAGGAAGATTCAATCTCTTCTAACCAGCAGAAGAATAATTTGAGCCATATCAAGTGCAAGAATCATGGCCAATATGCTTCTCAGTATCTTGAGAAGTAGGGGAAGGGTAAGCAACAATAACAGTAAAATAGTTTGCAATAATTGTAGAAGCTTCGAGTATGGATGGCCACTATGCTTCTTAGTGTTCTAAGAAGAAAGGGAAGGGTAAGAAACAACATCAATAAAAATAGTTTCCAGGAATTCTAGAAGCTTCAGGTTCATACAAGTTCATTGACATGTGTGGTACAACCTTTTCCATGGTGTCACGACTTTCCACCAACACTGTTTCAAGTGTTTGTAGTATGTTGGGAAGTGGAGCCTCAAGACATGACAGTAAACAAATAGCTTTTTCAATTATCTAGATGAGTATACCTCACCACTTCTAGTCAATGTTATATTCCTTTAGGACAAGGTAAACAGAGCACTCCACATGAGGTACATGATGATATCTTCCTTTAGGAAAATGTAAATAGAGAATTGCACACCAGAGCTAGGTATATTTCAATTTTACAACACTTGCACACAATTAACCTGCATGATTTGGACATTACATCTTAAATGACCCTTAATAACCTACAAGTTATTTCATAGAAGCATATATTTGGATGTAAGTAGAATTAATCTTACATATACATTTAGTGAAGGAAACGTGATTCTCCTTCCCTGATCTTGCACAAATTATTAAATTAATATCATTTAAACAAGAAAATTCTAAAGGTCACCAAGGTGCCACCTGAACTTGTAACATAAGATTACCTATTCTGCAGGTGCAATTCAAGAAGCATCATAAGCTCAACATCAACAAAATCATGATAAAAAAGATTTCATGTTTAGATTTCCCATAAATCTTGTGAGAAAACAAACAACTACAACTACCCAACAGTCACTATATTCAAACTTAGCCAAAAGATGATCTGTATAGGATGGAGACACCAACAAGAAAGAGCCTATTGTATTCCAAATCTGCATATTCATGCCATCACAACTAATATGTAATGCTATGTCAAGACTCAAGCCTTACACCATCTCTTGCTAAATCCTTCCAAGGGGAGCTCCTTTTACATATGATTGCTACATCACTATTTCCTATTGTAGTTAGCCATTCCTTAAAATTATGTTGCAGTTCCTAATCTAGATTCTATATACATCCAACTGACACCTGTACCATCCATTGTAATCATTGAGACATTTGAATTATGCTCTGTCATACATCTTTGTACTACACACCATATCTAACTTGTATATGACAATACACGCTCAACTACATGAGGAGTATAAGAGTATGTGAGGGATTTCTTCAATTCTTCAAGTTGTATATATGTATGTATTTCTTAATCCTGGGAATATTTTATAAAGCTTCTGTTATAAACAAAAATTGTATCTAACCGCAAGAATTCAAATTGATATCCCATATAGAAAAGAGATATCTTTGAAGAAATTTCTTTCAATTGAATATTAAGTTGAAAAATGAGTCTATTGAAATTTGAGAAAATTGTGTATTCCCACTACTGAAATTTGTCTTGGAATTCCCAAGATAAAATACAAAAAACACCCTCACTTTATAGCTAGAGAGTATTGAGAAAAGGCGTTGCACTCATAAATGCATTGAATATAGAAACAAAGGGGAAATCAGCTAATACTTTTCATATGAATTCAGGGAGCTTTGATGCATGCGAGAGCATTGCTACCCTCTACTAAGGCTTACTATTAGAGGTCTTAAGGTAGCATCTAAGGTCACTTGATGATGGACATACTAAACAAAGGTACAAGGACGTACAATAGCATTCTGATATTTATGAAGCAAATATAATAAGATTGTGGTGCTTTCATTCTATTTTGGAATTATGTGATTTTCCTTAACAGAGTAGACATGAATTACAAGTGTGACCTATCATCTAAGCGATCATATTGGTGGGGAAATTAGTCTGTATTAGTATACTCCCAAATAGATATCACTTGGAGCAGCAAGGGGAATTTTTATTTATATGTGCGTGATCAATGTGACCCCAATATAATTCATTGCGATGTCAAAGCAACAAACATTTTACTGCATGAACATTTTGAAGACATTGTAGGAGACTTTGGATTGGAAAATATTTTAGACCAAAGGGATTCACATGAAATTACTATTGTTTTTGGTATTGTGGAGCAGATAGCCCCATAATACCTTCCAATAAGAAATTCATTAGGTAAAACTAATGTATTTGGTACAAAGGATATATTACTGTTCTTAGATAAAATTATTCAATTATTCAAAAAAAATGTTCTGTGCAGAGAGAACTTAGAGATTGACCTTGGCCACAATTGTTGCAAATTACTTTAGGTATTGTTTTTACCTGTTTCTAATGCGCGATTAGCACAAAATGCTAATCGCACATCATTGGGCAAAACCCCTCAAGAAGGAAAGGCCCAGAGCACTCGGTCACATGGGAAGCCGAGAAACCGTGGGGAAAGCACTAAGGTGAAAGGCGGGTCCCGCACTCCAAAATCGGCAGTATATATCGAAGCACCCTTGGGCAATAAGCGGATTTGGGTGAAACCGAGTGATTCCATTCAGCGCACGATGCATGTCCAGCGGATGAGAGAGAAAATCGCCTCTCATCACGCGCTAATGGTCGAGCAAGTCAACCACGCAAAATGAGCGAATATCATAGGATCTAGGGGCTCCAAATCTAATGGTGGAGATTGCACTCAATGGAAGACCAAACCTGATGGAGAAATAAGCCACGGTGCATAAAGATTTGAAGTCCGACATGGACAATGAGTTGGCAGAGATTCATGTTTCATGGGCATTCTTGGAATAAAACAAAAATAACAGCCTTTTCAAATGATCGAGTGTTTCCGGTGAACCTAAAACTTATCCATTATAGAATAGGTGGTTGTTTCCTTATGAGGTGATGTAGCGACTATAATAGCCAAAAGAAGAGACTCGAACAGTTGTAAGATAGATTGGCCTTAAGCCAAGAACAGTGAGAACAGTAGAAGAGAGAGCAAAGAGCAAAAATATGCGGAATGCGCAGACAGTCTGGGGAGTCACTTAGAGGTCGAGTGGGAAAAGCCAAAGAGCTCAATTAACAGCAGCATATTGTTGTTGGAGTTTCTTGGAAGTCGAAAAACTCACAGACGCATGTAAAAGGCTGGGAGAAAGAGCTTAGAGAAGCCAGAGGCAAGAGCTAGAGTGAGCACCGGAAGTGAGAACTGAGAGCCAGAACCAGAGCTAGAGCCACAAAGCCAAAGCTAGAGTCAAAGCCACAGCCAGAGCAAGAGCCAGAGCCAGAGCCAAGAGCCAGAGCTAGAAAGCCGAAGAGCTCCAAGAGCCAAGGATAAGATGGTGTTCTAAGCCCAATGTTCTTGTATAAAACATTGGAGTTAAGTGTAGCACTTGTAAAAGAACTATTGGCATAATCCCAGAGAGCCTAATCGAGTTGATTAGAGATCAAGGAGATGTAGCCCAAGATATTAGGATGAACTCCATATTATATTGTTGTCTTATGTGTTTTTTTTATTGTTGCTTTAACTACTGTTATATGCATTTATATATCAATTTAAGTACCTTCCCATATTAGCACAAACAATAGATTTTAAAGTAAATAATCAGCTGAAAACAAATACAAGCATACACCCATATTGTCAAGCATTTCTTATTTCCACATTGGTTAATCAAATAGACTTGGGAAAATTTAAAGCTTTGGAAGTGGGAGAGGGTCTTGTAAGTTAGAAAATAAGCCTAAGAGCCCCATTTTTATATTAGGTGGTATCAGAACCAGGTTGATTAACCCCACCTTAAAAGAAGGTTGTAACAGAATGCTTGATTGACAGGGCAAAGATTGCTTGTCTGAAAGGCGTTTTGATCGTATGCTTGGTTACAGGCTTACTATTGCTTGAGTTTGCAAGGTGAAGGGAAAGTTATTGAAGGCATTCTTCTATCCCAAAGGACCTCAAGGAAATCCTTGAAGCACAAGAGGTTTGTTGCAAAAGGTTGCTGAATAAGCTCTTTATTAATCTTGTTTGGAGTTCTTTTGTTCATTGGTATAATGACAACTTCTACAAGTGAGTTCTCAAATTCTTCTTTCTTGCAAAGTTCCTTTGATGGAGACATCAAGCAAGACTTGTCCACCATGATGGATATGGTGAGAGAAATGTATGAGGATGGAAGGAAGAGCAGCATACTTAGAGAGCAGTTGAATTCCATGGAGCAAGAGAAGCAGATGCTTTTTGAAAAATTGCAGGAAATGGAGAGGCAACTTCATATTGCATGTATGAACCTGGAAAGGATGCATGAGTTGGAGTCACAAATATTTGTTGCAAAAGAAGCCTTCGCCAAGTATTATCTTGAAGAATAGGTAAACCATTCCCATTTGTCTTCAAATTCTTCTAAGAATGCTTATATTGGTTCTTTTGAAAAACATACCAGAGGCATAGGTTCCAAGCTAATGTCCAAGATGGGCTATGAAGGAAAAGGATTGGGAAAACATGCACAAGGTATTGTTGAGCCAATAAGGGTTGAGGAAAGGCTTAAGTATTTGGGTCTTCGCTATGGATAGTCTTATGGAGAGAATTCCAAAGCTGCCATGAAGGCCATTGAAACAGTTCCGAAAAGGAGTTTCATTGCAGGTCCTCTACCTTAGAAGTGTGAGGATTGTATTCAGGAGGAATGCAATAGCTCGAAACATCATTCGCATGATGCAGGTGTTCAGAAGAACACACTTGAACTACAGAGCTGTGGAACCTCTGAAAACCTTGAAGAAAGTGATGGTGTTCCAAAGGGAGCCACTTCTTCATTTGCTTCACCTCCTCATGAAGGTAATAAAGGTGAAAGAAGCAGGTATAAATCTGGTTCTAAACACATTCCTTTTGATTTTGTAAAGCATGGAAAAAGAGTTGCATGTTCCTTTTTTGGTTTGGATAACCATTATGTTTCTAGATGTTGGAAGAGGATGGCCACATATAGGAAACTTTTGAAGGAAAGGAAGAAAGCAACCAAAGGTCCACAGGACAAGGAAAATCATGTTGTCAAAAGGATGCACGTGTGTTGCACTTACTGCCATAAGCAAGGCATCTTGCTGAAAGGTGTTGGACTTTGAATCCAGCACTACTTCCACCAAAGCTGAAGGAGAAGGTGGAAAAAGAAAATCGCAGGGATGGAAATAAAGATTCCATGGTTGATGTGGTTCAGGCACTTATTAATGCTGATGTGCAAACAAAGGAGGGACCTTTGAAATGGATTGGTAAGAAATGGTTAGAATTCTTATCCAATTAAGGCTGGATGTCTACTGATGCATCTATTTGCATTTCGTTGTCGAATAAATGCAAGTTGCAGAACCTTACCAAAATGGTAAATAGAAAGAAGTTGAGTAGGAAACTCACTTTATTGTTGCAACAATATGTTCATTTCAGCTTCAAAAGTACAGTGTACTTAAGTGAAATTTGATAGATGTAATGCATGCCTGAGCATGAGATCCATGTGATGCTAGCTTGGGAGAAGTTAACTTGGTTTCCTAAAATGGAGATAAGGATGAAGTGTTTCATCTTTTGGAAAAGAGTCCTAAAGGTCTTTTTCCTACATGCTCGACTTGAAGGGTCATTTGTTGTAAAGGCATGTTTTATTGGCTTGTCATTTGTATGCAGATATAAGACATGGAAGAGTTCACAAGATGTGAAATATGTTTCTTTGTTAAATCAAGAGTTAGCGCATGCAACTGTTGTCTGTATGCCTACTGTTGTTAACAATTGTTGTTGGCAATTTTCAAACAGGTACAAATGAAAGTTTTATGGAGTAGATGTACTTCACATTTGTTTGAGCCACCTTGGATCAAGGACCGAGGCAAAGAAGCTCAAGCTACCTTCTGTAAACTTCACAGCAGAAGTTCTACATGAAGTCAAGGAGAAAAACGTTCTTCCCAAGACGACCAACCCATCCAAGAAGAAAAATGGTTAGAGATTTTGGCTCAAAGGCACTATGAAAAGGCAAGTGTAGGGAGGCTAAAAGAAGAGGGTGTTGTCACTCTCATTTTACTGCTCAGATCAATATATCAGTCTTTTGGTGGAACAAAAGTTCTTTTAGTGGGAAGGCGTGATCCGAAATTGGATCCTTAAACTCTCTTAAAGCTACCCGAACTCTGTAAAAGCTCATACCAGAGTTTAAAGTCTTATGGATGTCGAAGCCTATCAAAAATAACCTCTAAACAATGACAATTTTCAGCTGGCATAGAGCAAAGAGGACCTTCGACCAAAACGCATTGACCGGTGGCCCATGGGGACCATGCATGGGGCAAAAATGGCAGTTAGGAGGCTCAGACCAAAAAATGGAAGCTATTTTTGATGCGCGATTAGTGAAAAATGCTAATCGTGCATCACTAGCCAAAACCCCTCAAGAAGGAAAGGCCTTGAGCGCTCGGTCACATGGGAAGTTGGGAAACTGTGGGGAAAGCACTAAGGCAAAAGGTGAGTCCCGTGCTCCAAAACTGGTGGTATATATCGGAGGCACCCTTGGGCGGTAAGACGATTTGGCTGAAATCGAGCGATTCCATTCAGCACACGATGCGTGTCCAGCGGATGAGAGAGAAAACCACCTCTCATCGCATGCTAATAGTTGAGCAAGTTAACCGTGTGAAATGAGCGAATATCATAGGATCTGGGGGCTCCAGATCTAACAATGGAGATTTCACCCGATGGAAGACTGGACCCAATGGAGAAATAAGCCACGATGCATAAAGATTTGAAGTCCGACGTGGACGATGAGTTGCCAAAGATTCATGTTTTGCAGGAATTCTTGGAATAAAACAGAAATAACGGTCATTTCAAACCATCAAGTGTTTCTGGCGAACCTGACACTTATTTGTTATGGAATAGGTGGCTATTTCCATGTGAGGTGATGCAGTGACTGTAACAACCAAAAGAAGGGACTCGAATAGTCGTGAGATAGATTGGCCTTAAGCCAAGAACAGAGAGAACAAAAGAAGAGAGATCGAAGAGAAAAAGGATGTGGAATGCATAGAGAGTTTGGGGAGTCACTCGGAGGTTGAGTGAGAAAAGCCAGAGAGCTCAATTGACAGCAGAATATTGTTGTTGGAGTTGCTTGGAAGTTGAGCAACTCACAGAGGCATGTAAAAGGCCAGGAGAAAGAGCTTAGAGAAGCCAAAGCCAAGAGCCAGAGTGAGTGCTCAAAGCGAGAGCTAAGAGCAAGAACCAGAGCTAGAGTGAGCGCTCGAAGCGGGAGCTGAGAGAGAAAACCAGAGCCACAGCCACAGAGCAAGAGCTAGAGTCAGAGCCATAGCGAGAGCAAGAGCTAAAGCCAGAGCTAGAAAGCCAAAGAGCTCCAAGAGCCAAGGAATAAGATGGTGTTCTGAGCCCAATGTTCTTGTATAAAACATTGGATTTAAGTGTATCACTTGTAAAAGAACTATTGTCATAATCCTAGAGAGCCTAATCGAATTGATTAGAGCTCAAGGAGATGTAGCCCAAGATATCAGGGTGAACTCCATATTATACTGTTGTCTTATGTTTTTGTTTTTATTGTTGATCCAGGTGGATATTGGTGGCCACCTGCCAAGTCCACCTGGACCCCCACCATTGTTTCTCTCAGCATTTTCAGTTTCCTTAATTGTAGCACAACTTACTATTTTTAGCAGTTTTTCAGGTCCTAAACTTCTGGAGCCGTTTTGAGGCCCTAAACGACGTTTTTTGGGAAATCTGGGGGCAAAATGGGTCCATGGACCGATGTTTCCCTTCCCAAAGTGGTAGTGCTCAGATAGATCTTTCTAACGAGCTATTGTACACATCAAACGGAGATCGTATGCCAAAGTTACGACCCCGGGAAGTTGATGTACCAATTTACCCAAACGGGGCCCACAGTTTGGCGTTTCATCTCCTAGGGTTAGGTTTTGGAATGTTAAGGGTTTTCCATTGTTTCTCAACAATAAATAGGCCTTCGAGCCTCATTGTAACACAGTTCAGAGGCATGTAGCCATCACATCTCTTCTCAAAGATAAGCTACCATCGCCCTAGCTGGTTTATTTCCATTTCTGGTTGTAAGCATATTTCAGTATTTTCCATTAATGAAATGAAGTATTATTTCCGCTGCATCTTTGTGTGTATGGTTATCTCTGTAATTTGTTGTGTTCCTGTTTAAATCCGGATCAATTGTTGCTTTAACTACTTTTATATGCATTTATATATCAATTTAAGTACCTTCCCATATCAGCACAAACAACAAATTTTGAAGTAAATAATCAACTGAAAACAAATATAAGCATACACCCATATTGTCAAGCATTTCTTATTTCCGCATTGGTTAATCAAATAGACTTGGGAAAATTTAAAGCTTTGGAAGTGGGAGAGGGTCTTGTAAGTTAGAAAAGAAGCCTAAGAGCCCCAGTTTCAGATCCATTTATGACCACATTAAAGTCACCATTGATATTATCTCCGTGGTTCTGGATTAGGGCTTTTGAAGCATGCTACTCCAACCCTTGAATTTGTAAACAGTACGACCTTTTTCTTCTTACAAGGGCTCTATTATTTGTAGTAGTCCTAGCTTGTTTTTAAGTTTCCATGTCATTCTCAAAAAGCACATAAATACTATCATATAAGATCAATGACTTTCTGTTTTATTTAGTTTCTTAGGCAAGTGATTCAAGGCCTGCGGTCAAGATGTGAGAATATCTTCTAGCTGCGGCCAAACTATAGGAAGAAGTCCCATACGAAACAAGTCACAACCCATATATAAGATTGTCCTTAACCATAGTAAAGCACTTCTTCCAAACTTGGACCTATTATGACAAACCCCTAACCAAAACAGTTCCAACAATAGCTAGAATTTATCCTCCTTAATCTCTGTTGCCACAGAGATATCGTTTTCTTTTGATTGATGTGTCCCAAATGAGAGAGAATGCTCCTTTATATATACAATTCAGTGGAGTTGAGGGGACATGAATTTTTATCTTCTTAAGCCGACATAGAGTTGAGGTCGACCTAAATAATTTACATGAGAGAAACATAAATTCAAAATTCCACTTGTACTTCTCTAATTTTGAGGATCTTTTTATCAATTTTGGTCCTCTTGAAAAGAGGAATTCAATGCCACAATTATATTCCCCAAAGGAGTTGTTCAAAGTGGAATTTGGCCCTAGTTTCCATTTTTAACAAAAAGAACCATCAATATTTTTTTCTAGCATTTTGGGTTGAATTTACAATAGTATGCTAAAAAGTGTCATTTCAATGTCTAGAAATTAGGATATATAAATGTGAGATATATACTCTACATATATGGGTTATCTCTTTTTCAAATCTGATTTTTTTTAGGCTACATGTTAATTGTTTGAACTTTGAACTTTGAATAAATTCTTGAATGGACTTCGTAAATACTCGAATGAATGGACTTCATAAGGTAGTGGTATCATAAATTGTGTTATTTCAAAGATTTGACTTCCATATTTTCACAAAATAAAATGTCCTCAATAAATACTTATATGTATAGATTATATGTGTTGGAGTGGTTCCTTTATGTTTTACTATAATCTTGATGCTGACAAGCTTTAGCTGACTTTTTTCATCAATTTCTCATAGAATATGCAAAAGGAAATGATTGTCAAAATGTGTCAAAAAATGCATTTCTCTTGATTTCCCTTTTTAGTGTTCATGACAGGATAATCATGTTGTAGGAATGAGTTATCCTACAGTCTGTTTCAATTTGTGGATTTTTTTTCCTCCCATTTTTTACAAGGATGTAGATTTCATTTTCATGTTGATGGGTTTTTCATGTATCTTATCTAGCCCCAAATGTTGGTAATGGAGTGGATCTTGAGAAGTAGTCATGGACATAGACTCTGTCAGAGGTTAGTGTTACAATACCACTTCCCCCTGGTAGCAGAAAAAGTTTAATGGTCTGTGACATAAGGAAGAGTTATTTAATGATGGGGTTTAAAGCATAACCTCATGTCTTAATTGTAAGTCATTTGTTTGTGTTTCTTAGCTATAAGTCATCTGTTTGATTTTGAGCTTTAGCAGGTCAATTATTTCACTAATCCAATATGCATGGCTTGTATTTCTTACCTGATGTTAGTTACTTGAAATGGTTGATATAGAATTTAGTTCTAGGCCACTTTTATTTTAAGTCTGAGATTTTATTAACTAAAAGGATGTACATATTTTGATTGGTTTTGTAAATTCCATGTGGATGTTATTTTTTCAGGGTGAGCTCTTTGCACCAGTAAGGTCATATGATTCCTAGAACATAAGTATATGACAAGTGCATATTTGGCCTTTGTTGTGTATCTATTATTATTTATATCATTGATGGATGGTTATTGATTGATGTAAAACAGAGGATGGGAGGTCCTACCAATTCTCTTGATAAAACAAAATCAAATGGAGTGGTAGAATTGTGTTTTAAAGGGTAAGCCAGAAATCAACACTTGAAAGGTAGAACTTGAGACTAACAAGCTATTTGATCTGGATCTAGAGACACAATAGACCGTGGAAAAAAAAAATGATGGTATTGACGAGTCTTCCATGCAAATAAGCTCTAACTATTAGACCACTGCCCAAATTTCAGTTATCTGCAATGACAATAGTGACTCTAGCTCTATTTGTATGAAAGCGACTTTGGCCATTGTCCTGTTCGTTTCCGATGAATGATTTTGATTTTCAAACTCCAACTAGTTTGTTTTTAAACTAATTAAAGCTTTGATGACAAATTTATAGTTTTCAAGGCTCTTTTCTAAATCTATTTTCTTGAGCAAATTTTTCTTTTTACTTTAGGTATTGTAGATGTCTACCATGTAAAATATGCCATGATATAATTGCCTAGATAAATAAATAGAAGTGTTGTACAACATATTCTTTTTTAAATATAAAGAAAAAAGATTTCCAAATACAAAGTTTATTAATTAAGAACATCTTTTAGACTTCTTAGCTAAGTTATGATTATATTTCAGTAGGGGATTTTGTGTATGATGATATTGTGTTGTCTCTTTGGTTTCTATCAAGTAACAATGGTTAATAAGGAATGTGTTCTTGAGTAGCAAACACACATCTTATTCTACTATCGACATGGATCTCTATGGTTTTCAGGCATGGAAACAAAAACGCAGATGTTAGTGAGATATCCATGAAAGTTCATGTTGGATGAATTTAATACCAGTGATGATTTTGATTCCGTGTTAGATAAAGAATGTCACAAGTCAAATTCAAATAAACAAAAACAACTCAAGAATGAAGGTGAAGCTATTGCTTTCTGTCCAAGTCAATTTCTTTTATTTGTTGGTTGTTGTCATGTTTTGAGTGTAGACTTGTGAAATTCCAATTTTCATGTTGGTTTATTTAATGTGGAAACATAAATATATATAATTTTTTCTATCATATGTCATTCATGGTTTCGGAGAACCATGTTACATTTGCATAGAATTTTAGATATCATTCAGATATCTAAACACCAAACAACAACATTGACATTTTTCTTTCACTCAACCTATAACATATTGCATCTGTCTTCATCAATATTCTTCTTCCATATGCTATCCACTTATGAAATTTCCTTTGCAATATTTGGTGCATTTGCTAGTTATAGGTCATTTATATATTATAAAATGTCTTCAGAGTTTCACTTCTAATTGATTATTCAACTGAACATATTGATTCTTTTATACATAATTATTTTTCCCTCCACCCACTTTTCATAACTTCGATAACCATTAGGTAGGGACCTGTAGCTTCGATGTTGCTTTGCTTGTTTAGTAAAATATTGTTGAGACTTTAATTTATTGAAAGTTGTAGAATTTACAATTTATGAAGTTTCAAGGTCTAATTTTTAAGTCTAATTCTTTAAGGGGTGCTAGCTCAATGGAAGAGCACCTGCTTTACAAGCAGGAAGTTGGTGGTTCAATTCAATCGTGCCCTGACATTCATATGGAATGACGACAATCAACTTTTGTTGATAGAGGCTCTTTTGACCATCAACAATGAGCTTTGGTGACATTTTTTGACCCTCACCAAATATGAAATGGTGACGGTCAATGAACGCCACCATATATATACATCAATAATAATGACTCTCAAAGGTCCGTAACCATAAATCATTGTTGTTGATATGAAATGGTGACGGTAGATGTCCATCATTATAGTCACTATTTGTGATGGACCTTGAATGTCACCACAACACCTATACTTCTAGCAATGCGTCTTTTGGTGACAGTCAACGAACATCACCATTTATATGCACCAATAGTGATGGTAATGGAAGATCCATCACAGTAAATCATTGGTGTTCATATGAAATGGTGACGGTCACTATCCATCATTATAACTAATATTTGTGATGGACCTTGAATGTCACCATAACACATATACTTTTGGTGACGCCACCTTTGGTGACGTTCAGTTTTTGGTGATGGTGGCTATGGTCCGTCACCATTGCTCATATGAAATAATGACGGTCGCTATCCATCATTATAAATCATTATTGGTGATGGACTTCGAATGTCACTACAACACCTATACTTTTAGCAACGCCACCTTTGGTGAGTTCATTTTTTGGTGACAGAGGTTATGGTCCATCACTATTGTTCATACGAAATGTCACGGTCACTATCCGTCATTATAAATCATTATTGGTGACGTACTTTGAATGTCACAACAACACCTATTTTTGGCGATGCCACCTTTGGTGACGTCCAGTTTTGGTGACAAAGGCTCTTTTGACCATGACCAATAAGCTTATGGTGATATTTTTCTCCCATCACCAATGTCCTTTTTTCTTGTAGTGTTGAGAGCGAGTTGCTCCCGAGCTCTCAATTCCTCTATCACCCCTCCCTATAGTGCATGAAGAAGCTCATTGGGGAGCACTGCAATGTTCAACTTGATGTTCTTAAGAGTACTTAAGATTATGCAGTCATCAGCCAACTCTGTGCGTAGGGACCCTTCTGGTAGAGCAATAGTTTGAAGGTCTAGGTTCCTTACCAATTCCGCAACCTGACTCATCCCCGGTGCCATCCTCACTTGTGTTGGGCTCTCTTGACCTATGCCTACCTGTATCATGCTAGTTTGGATCTGCATCTGGCATATATCCTTTTGGACGCTCCCCAACATCTGCATATACTGCTACTCGACCTGTTGCAGCAATTCAGTTGTAGTGTCTTGGACTTTGTCATTGATCTCATCAAGATCTCCCTCTGTTAATACCATGGGATCTACGACTTGTCTGATTTTTGCTTTTTGTAGGGACCTTCATGCTTCTCCTATCCATGCATATTTAGTTGAAACAAGGTGCTTTACCCCTCATCTCCTTCATTGCCCTGTTCAGAATGTTCTTCCTCCTTGGTCGTGGGTGAAGGGGATTTACCATTTCTCTATGATTCGTGTTGCTCTTGCTCAGCCTGATGCTTAGTAGCACACTCCTTCTCCATTTGAGCCTTCTCTCCATCTTCCTTCTTCTGTTGCGCGACAAAATTTTGTGCAACCTCCTTGGCGACATCCTTTCTTTTCTTTGCTGCTGAGATTTCCATGCCCTTATTGGTTCCAGAATCCAAGTCTAATGGGGAACACCACTATAGTGGCCATCACTTGATTACCTCTTGTATATCTGTATCTGTGACCAACTATGGTAAATCGTACCATTTTTGCTATGGATCCTTCCATGCCTAAATGTAGACACGGTGCAAGTCGGCCTTGAACGTGGCATAAGATAAAAACTGCTCATACAAGGTCAAGGACAACCTTGGACGCTAGTTGATGGGCATGCGGGTGTATGATTCCATAAAAACCCAGAATATTCTTGTATCTGTGACCCACGCAGGGTCTCTTATGGCCCATAGGGAAGCAAACTGTGCGGCCTTTGGCAATCCTTCTTCCAATAGAGGAAACTGGTTGTCCTCTGGTAGCTCCCATGTGACTAACATGATGGAGAGAAGAAACCAAGCATAATGGAATTGCTTGGTCTCATCCTAGACCTCACGGAAATTCACGAGGAATTCACTACACAAGTAACTTAATGAGTGGAACTACACATCCTTCATTCATTGTGCAGCTAAAGAAACCACAGGCACTAGAACTTGGTCCACGTGAAACTTCATCATTTCCTTCCCTACTAGGATTTGTGTGGTAATCTGCACCATGGGGTCATTGATAGAAGTGATTGAATATTTGGGCGGCTTTTTCACAAGGGAAAATTCCTTCTTCATCTTGTCCGCCAAATCCATTTCTCTTATATTTCCACCAAACTCCTTGGTCGAATTCAAATGCTCATGTGGCAGGTGCATGATCCAATGGATGAGAATGTCAGTGATGGGTATAGGCCCTCCTAGCCATAAGCACCCATCGTGTACTAGAGTGTTACAGGGAAAAGTGTCTATATAGAACTACTCTATCCCACTAAGGTGTGACAGCTGCCTTAGAAACAAACAGAGAAAGGCTACTTATGTCTTTCCTTTATGAATTATAGATAGAGAGGAATAGAAGGACTAACCTCTGTCTTGTGCTAATCCCTTGATTCAATCCCTCTCTTCTTTGATGGTCCCCAGCTAGTTGCTCCCTTGCACGCCCAGCTTCACAAAGTACCTGCAAGATCATAGAAGCATAACACTATACAAAGACATGGATCTATATTCATAAACAATCTAGGATCAGATGTAAATTGACCATACAAATGTAACAAGCATCAATGATACAAAAGCATGGAGGAAAACTCAAATAGCTTTTATTGATAAAACAAGAAAAGATCCAGGAGGAGTTACAACCGGTTGTTCTGACCCAGCATCAACCTCCCAGCAAAGAAGCCCCTCTTCACCTCAAACAAAGCTTAGACCACCCAACAATCTGATGTTTTGTCTCTAGAAACCAAAAACAATTCCTTACAATATGCAAATTCCAGCCCCCGGATCTCTGGGATGAGGGATCCATATATAGATATCTATAAGGGGGATGAGTCAGCTTGTGATTTGATTAGTGTCTTCTCTCTAACAGTTCTAGCTTCCACTTGGAGACTGAGGGTCTCTTACTCATCCTTGGTCGAATTCAGTGAGGCAAGTGTCATAGGAGAAGATCCTGGAAGCTTCCATTGCCTCTCCACCTCGCGAAATGACACTGCCATTTGTCATCTCTCGCCCATCGCACCCCACAGAAGGGACTTTTGAAATGCAACACACCCTCACAGTGCATTTGGGTGAAATGCAACGCACCTAGCCAGTGGAGCAGCTGCAATGATCCTGTTTTGACCAATTCTGAGTAGTTTCTCATGGAGAACTTTTGGGAGAAGCTGTAATATGTTGACCTTGTTCCTTTAGGGGTTAGAACAACACTTTTAGGGACTTAGGAGCCCTTGGTTTATGGCCATTTCATGCTTGGGGTTGTAGGGCACAAAAATGTCTATAATAGTTGCCCCCTAAAGTATGAGGCCGTTAACCTTTTGGTGTCGGGTGAAATGCTTTATTATGAGGATCCGAAGTTCTTTCAATGCTGGGAGGAGACCTGTAATAAGATACAATACAATACATTATCTTCATAATATTTTCATGATCTAGCTGAGGCGGGCATTCCCATGCTCAGCTTTATAAATTCATCTTCATGTACATAGGACAGACAATTGTCTGAGTGTAGACTGATGATTCTGGTAGAGCCATCATCCTTTTGGTAGGATGATTATCTGTGCTACAATGATGTACATTTAATGTCTTTATTTCCCTGAATATATATCACAGCCCGGATGTATGAAACTAGATCTGGGGTCTTCAATCTCGTCTGATATTCACTCGAAGTACAAGTCAATCCATGTGAGAAATGTTCTGAAGTCGAACATGGAAAGACATCGCTTGATTACCAATCAATGATGTAAACTGTTAACAAGTGCGAGAGGAATCACCGATAATGATAATGACCCTCAAGGTACTGCAGTACAATTCACGTGGTGTGAATAAAGGACTTGGCGTCGAACACCACGCAAAATCTTTCGGTCGAAGGCCATTGATGTAAACCTGTTGCCGGAAGTGAGAAACTTGCCATTGAGGCATGCAAGCTTCAAAGTACTGAATGGGGTGTTCCTAGATCAACTTCTTGGATAATGAGCTGATGTCGACAAGAAGTGATCCGTCACAGGAGGGCCTTAATGAATCCCACATCAATGACATGGAACGGAGCAAATGATTTTAATGGAGGTGAGGATGATCTGGTGATATACGATTCAGGGTGGCAGTCATGAAAGAATGGAGTATAATGTATGGTAGTGGGTGAGACACAGGTGAATCCTCTGAATGACTTCTCTTGAACAAACTGGTGACACTGATGTGATGGATCGGTAGCATTAACCCCAAATGTGGATGGTATGGCGTGACCATGGTGATGTGACCGGTGAATGAAACAACCCAACCTAACTCGGACACAGAGCGGAAGTGTCATGTTCAAGAGCGACTTGCTACCAACAAAGTTTCTTTGAGTTTTCTTCCCAATTTTTCCCCAGTCATTGCTGACCAGTACCTCTTTATTTTTGTCAAGCTTGAGGAGGATAACATATTCTTGTTCTATAATTTTCCCTTCGGGCAAACCCATCACTATGTTTTAACGAGCCTAGCGATAGTGAAACTCGTTCTCGTCTATAGACAAGTTTGTCGCTATTAATCTTTTTAACGAGTTTAACAACAAATATAACTCGGTCCTTTTCAATTTTCGAGAGTCTGAAAAGGAACGTAAAGGTAACTCCAAAATTCCTTTTTCGTCATCTAATCCCTTAAGTCTGAAAAAGTACAAAACAATACAGAAGGGATGGATTTTCGATACTTTAACGAGCCGAACAAAACAAGCGCTCGATCTTTTTGTGTAATAATCCCTCAGGTCCAAAAAGATTAAAATCTAGAGGAGGGATAGCACTTCCTGTCCCTTTAACGAGCTGGAGAGACCAATGGCTCGGCAATCGTTTCATATTTTACGAGTCAGTTGAAAAGAGCTTAAAGGAGACTCGTCTTTTGAGGAACGAGTGATAAAATGGGTAGCAGCTGATTCCAGGTAAGGTTTGGAATTTTCCAATCACAGCAGTGTCACAAGGATGGCTAGTGAAATCATTGCTCGCAGCTGTTCCTCAAAATGGGTAAACAATCAAATGGAGGTGAATGATCAGCCAATGAAAAAGTGGAGGTGATGGTGCAAAACACGACAAAGGCTTTAATGGCTGAAGTACTACATTCACGATGGTTATTTACCGGGGAATAGTTCATTTTTTAATGAGCTTAAACGCGGGTGGAAACATTTGCTCATGTCTTATGTTTATTTTTTAACGTGCTTGAACTATGTGCTAAAACTGCTCGATTAGATGGTCCCTTTTTTATTTTACCATAAATAGCTCTGTTCTTTCAAATATTGTACTGTATCTTTAACTGATTCATCAAACTAGTCAGAAATGAACAATATATGCTTGAAAGTGAGTTACAGAACATTATATATATGCTTGGTTACAGAACATTATGTGTAAACCATAAACAGTTATATATATTTTTGATTTTCGGAGTTCTACTTTGGTTAAGTTACATGATCCAAATGCAAACATTGATGGTATGTTTCTTTTTATAAATGTTGCAAATGTCTATCTAACACATAATTTGCAAATGAGTCGGTTAATGTGTTTAAGTTTCTGGAAACATGTTGATATTGAATAAAATCAAATTGTCTTTCCAAAATCTTAACCCTTAGGAACATGCGATAAATAGTTGGGTTTTGGATGTAATATATACCATTGAGTTGTAGTATTATGAGCTGTGAGTCTAGCCTGACAATTAGTCGGCATATACCATGTGTGATGGCATCAGAGAGAAGTTCTATCAACGCACTATATTCAGCGATTTTATTTGTTGATCGATCAATACATACCCCTCTGAAACTTACCAACTCACCGCTTGGATCAAAAATAGCCTAGGCTGCAGAAGATAGGTTCTGCGAACTATGACTCGCTCCGTCGGCATATCCAACACATGACTCCAATAGGTTTGACATCTGCAATAAATGTAAAAAGTGGATTACTTGACCAAAATAAACACTTTAGCGAAAACAAAAACATAACAAAAGCATACAGGTTACTATTACGCACAGTAACGCTTGAGGTACAACCCATTACGAGGTTGCGCCAGTGGAATTCCGTAATAATCCATTAACTCGTAGGCTCCTTTTGCTAACACTCGTTTAACAATATAGGGGCCCATCCATAAAGACTTAAATTTACCTGCTCCCAATTTATCGGATTCTTGGTCGTAAAGCAAGACCAAGTCACCTTCTGAGAAGACACGGGGTTTGACATTTCTGTCGAACTATGCCTTGACTCGTTTCTTATGGCTTCATTAGCCAAAGCGGCATCACGACGGGTTTCATCTAATTGGATTAATTCCAAGAAATGAGCTTCTTCTTCTGAAGTTCCAGGGAGGAGATCAATTGCGAGTTTGAGAGACGAGATTTCACACTGGATTGGTAAGACTGCTTCCAAGCCATATACCAGTTGGAAAGGTGTAAACCCGGTTGCATTCCTTACCGATGTTAGGTAAGCCCACAAAGCTGAGTATAGGATTAGGTGCCATTTTCTCTTGTGAACTCCAATCATCCTTTGCAGCATGCACTTTAGGACCTTGTTGATTGCTTCAACTTGTCCGTTGGCTTGCGGATAATATGGAGTGGAGCTATCGTGAGACAACCCTATTTTGGCAGCTAATTCGACCATCATGTGATTGCAAAAATGCGATCCATGATCTGTGACTATAGCCTGTGGTACGCCGAATCTGGCGACTACATGATTGAAAAAGAATAGGGCAGCTGTTTCACCAGTATTATCTAATGTAGGCATCGCCTCAGACCATTTGGTAAAATAGTCAACTGCGACTATGATATACCCATGCCCCCCGGTCGAGGTGGGGTTACATGTCATGAAATCGATGCCCCATTTGGCGAATAGCCCAACAGCAACTATTGGCTGCAGAGGTGCGGGTGGTCTTCTAGTTTTGCTATCGAAAATTTGACAAGAATGGCAACTTCTGACTGCGGTTATGCAATCTTTGAACATTGTTGGCCAGAAGTATCCTGCTCGTAAGATTTTTTGTGCTATAGCATATCCAGACTGATGCCCCCCACACGCGCCTGAATGAAAATCATTTAGGACTTTTTCGGCCTCCTCATGGGTGAGGCACCTTCTCAGAACTGTATCGATACCACGACGGTAAAGCATGTCACCGACGATCATGTAGTCTTTTGCTTGGTATCGAATACGTTTTTGTTCGAAGTGGGAGGTGTTTGGCCTGTATTTTTGGGTTTGGAGATAAATGATTATATCTCCATACCATTCATTGCTTGCAGATATCAGAAACAAATTTTCGTCCACGATTGTTTCTTCGGATGTTTCATCGTTGGACGACGATGGGAGATCACATAATAATTCTGCAAAGACTAGAGCTTTCTTCGATTTGGATTTTACAAATTCCACATCGAACTCTTGTAGGATTGCTATCCATTTTGAATATTTTCCCCCCAGCAACTGTCACGACAATATATATGTCATGGGGTTGCAATCTGACAGAATGGTAGTTTTCCGAAAGAGGACATAGTGTCGAAATCTCTGTATCGCTTGAACAGCTGCGAGTGCTAGCTTTTCAACGTAAGAAAATTTGCTTTCTGTATCATTTAAGTTTTTACTTAAATAATATATGGGATGTTCTATTCCATCGACTTCTTGAACTAAAACCATTGCGATGGTCATTTCCACTGCAGCCAGATACAGGTTAAAATATTTTTGATAATCAAGAGCGTACATTAATGATGCTTTCATTAGTGATTCTTTTAAGGCATCAAAGGAAGCTTGCGCAACCTGATCCCAAACAAAGGGCACTTCCTTTTTCAAAAGATGTGTATAACCTTTAGCAAGTTCAGCGTAATTTGGAATGAACCTCCTCAGAAAGTTTGCTTTCCCTTGGAGTTTATGAATTTGAAGCAAATTCGAAGGTGGAGGAAAATTTATGATTGCCTGGACCTTACATGGGTCGAGACGAATCCCACCCTTCGAGACTAAAAAGCCAAGTAAATGACCAAAACTGACGCAAAATACACATTTGTGTGGATTGAGTCGTATCTTGTAGTATCAACAACGTAGAAATATCGCTCTTAAATGTTGCGGATGATCAGTCCGCTTTCGCGAATGAGCTGGAAGGTCGTCGAGGTATGGTTGAACGATGTTCTTGATGTCATGGAAGGCATAATTCATTGCCCTCTGAAATTCGCCCCTGCGTTCTTCAAACCAAAGGGTAATTTTCGATATGCGAAGGTGCCCCACAGACAAATAAATGCAGTCTTTGACTAGTCTTGTGGGCCGATATTTATTTGATTATACCCGGAGAATCCATCCATGAATGAAAAGATTTCGCATCCGGCGCATTCATCAATTATCTGGTCGATGAAGGGTGTAGGGTAGTTGTCTTTTGGACAAGCTTGATTTACATCCCTATAATCGACGCACACTCTAATTGTTCCTTGTTTTTTCATCACAGGGACAATATTTGATACCCAATCGGTTAGAGGAACCGGGTAGATGAAACCAGCATGGAGAAGTTTTTCTACTTCTTCCTTAATGGCAGCGGCTTTCTTGGGGTGCACCTGCCTTAGCTGTTGTCGTACTGGTTTGACATCTGGATACATCTTAATTTCGTGTTCAACGATACTCAAGTCAATGCCTGGCATTTCACTATATGACCAAGCAAAGACATCTCTGAATTCGCGAAAAGGAGCGTTATATATTTCTAGTTCTGAAGGAGAACAACATTTGCCGACATAAATATTCTCTACAACATCTGTTTTGGTCGAGATATTTATGGCGATAGTCTCTTCAATGTTGGACAAGTTTTGCTCGGAATCCACCGTGTTTACAGTATTTGATAGGAAATCAAAGACTGAAGGATGATAAAGGTCATATTTAGTATCTTCTCCACAATCCGGAAGAAGGGAACGATGGTGGGAATCATTCCATGGTGCTCCTTCAATTACCATTGATTGGATAATTCCTTCGTCGGTGACATGCACTCGCGACCAAGGATCTGAAGGGGTACCATATTCTTTAGACCTATCTATCCAAACGCTCGATGAGTGCTGATTTGGGTTTGCCTCCCATGCTAGGAACATTGATTGCTACAATACTTTTGTTGGGCTTGGGGGCAAAACCATTGCATGATCCATGTCGATATCGTTTTCTGAGATCTTTCTAGAAGATATCATATTGCAGATTCCTATCGACGTCACTTCCGCCAAGTTGGTTGGAGGTGGAAAGGCGAAAGTTCCCATTAGTATAGGATCTTTTAGTAAGCCTACTCCGATATTCTGAAGCGAATGGGGGCTTCCATGGATCATGGGAATGCTTCCTGTAACTTGAGAACCAGTGGGGAGGAAGTTTTGTTGATCGACGATTGTAATCCCTCCTTGAAAGGGAAATGAAATCTTCCTAAAATAGGTCGACACAACAGCTGCCATAGCATATATCCATGGTCTTCCTAGTAGGATGTTGTAATCAAGATTTCCATCGATGACTTCAACATCTATTTCTACCATTTTCCCTCCTAGTTCAACTTTCAAGTTACTTAGTATACCATATGGGGTATATGTCCTTCCGTCGAATTCTTTTAATGTTGTCGAAGATCTCGACAAGGTTGGAGATCCTAAAGTTTTCCAGCAACTCATCGACATAATACATGTAGATGCTCCCTCATCAATAATTGTTCGATGAACAGTTTTGTTGAGGGCTTTCACTTGAACAAGGAAAGCTAGTTGAGCTGGTAATTGAGGATCGTATCCTTTATGGTCGAAAGATACAAGATTGGAATCCTTTGGGTCAATCCCATCAATGGCTGATAATAAAGCCTGCCTTTGGGATGGGCAATTCTGTAGTACTTCAAGAGTCGACATAGCGGATGGTGATTGGGCCAAATCTTCCACTATATTATAATGCTGTGCCGCTCTAGCGCGGGGATTAAACGTTGACTTGTGTACTACTCCCTTTGGCGGTTTTATTGTCAATTCAGGGATGATGGGCGACACAAATTCTGTCAAAGTTGTTTTCGAACTACTGGGTTTATCTTTATCCTTGTTGTTTGACAGCTGTGGATTCCCATAATCTTTGTTCCTTGTCGATATCAAAGCATCATTTAGCTATTTTGAAACCGACAACATTAGCACTTGAGACGAGGAAGCATTTCCATTTTCAACCAGATTTGTTCCGGATTTGGAAACGGATCAGTTAACACTGCGGAGGTTTATGAATTCTTGAAGAATTTCTTAAGCTCAGCTCTGTGTGGACAATGCGCGGTCCAATGATCCTCATCGCATATAAAGCATGGATTCTTTGGTTTCCTATCCCCAGTAGGGTTTGAGGAAGATTTTTCAGGTGATGATTCCTCCTGTTTCTTCTTCTTCCCTTTGCCTTTCTTCTTTCTTCCTGGTTGTTTGGTTTCTTTGCCTTTATCTGTCGATACGACATTTACTTCTGAAGCAAGAAGTTCATCTTTTGCATTTTGACTTGAAATCTTACGGGCCTTTTTGGATGTAGCCTTTGTCGATTTCGTGTCTGTTGTGCCAATCACGCCATCGTCGGCATGAGAGTCATTGTTCGATTTAGGAGGAGGAGGAATTGAGAATTCCGGTCTAGGGACGTCAGGTATTTTATCATAGAGCGTGCCGGACTGAGTGTAAATCAAGTCCAGATATTGCGCACGAGCGATAACTTGCTCTTTTGTTACGACTCCCCCCTTTGCCACATCTTCCGTGATGGAAGGTAGTAATGACTTGATAAACCATTCAGCTAAAAGCTGATCGGGGACATATGTCTTTACCATTCTACGACGACATCGCCACTCATGTATATGATCAGATATGTGAGTGGCCGTTGTCTGTTTGAAGTTGGTAAGAAGTTCCATTCCCATTTCGTACCTTATTGGTAACTGAAAATGGGTTAAAAAGGTTGTGGCTAAGGTACTGAAGTTGTCGAACGAAGCTCTAGGTAATTCAATGTACCATTTTGCCGTCGGACCCGTTAACGTCCTCTGAAAGAGGCGAAGTCTTATCGAATCATCATTTAGGGTGTTTGATGAACACCATAGATGAAAGGTCATCACGTGATTCGATGGATCTTCACTTGGATTTCCATTAAATTTAGGAATATCTGATGGAAGTTTATGCGGAATCGTCGGCCACCAAGGGGCGTAGGCGATTGGATCGTTTGTTAACCTATTTAAATCGGGTAACTCTAAAGTCACCACAAAGGGTAACTGCTGATTCAGGTTAGGCGAAGCATACCCAGGATAAGATGGGATTGCTTGAGCAGTTGGTCTTTGCATACCGGCATAATGCATTTGATGCTGGTATGTTTGATAAGGTTGGTGGACATGACCATTGTAAAATGGTTGATTTTGACCGTTTTGAATGTACGGTTGTCCACTATTAGCAAAGATTTGTTGCTCAGAACCTTGGTATACTTGTTGGAATTGCGGTTGTTGGTATTGCACCAGCCATGGTTGTGAAGCCATGTGATGTTGCCCGATACTAACAGTTTGACCAAGATGAGGGGTAATTGTACCCGTCTGAACCTGTTTCATTCCACCAGTCGGCGATTGTGGTTGAGTCGCAGGGTTAAGGGGCTGTTGCATTACAACTCGAGAAACCTGAGGTTGGCATACAACAAGTAGCGCTTGAACTTGCGATACCGTCACAATAGCTGGTGTAGTTGGGATATTTGACACAGGTAAGCATTGTTGCATCGAATATACAACTCTTGGTTGTTGAGGTAGTATTGGTACCCAACCACTTGAGGTAATTCTAGTATAACCTGAATGTTGTTGTGAACTCCCGTATGGATATCCTCCCGGAGAGTATAATGAAAGGGTGTACTGCCCCCCATATGGTGGTAATCCAAAACTCAAGGGAATTGTTTGCCCTTGGGGACCGGATTGCCCAAATTGACCTCCAAATGGATCAATTTGTTGAGACTCAACATAAGAGTTTCCGGATATTATTCCGGATGAACAAATAGGAACAGAACATACTGTCGAAATAGCCCCTGAGTGGACTCCTTCTAGCGATTGAGAGCTAGTCAGGACAGATGGTATACCGGCGAACATTGTCGGAGTGATAGCAGGGAGTTCTACCGTCGCTGTGTCAGACAACATAGTCCTAGATGTTGACGGTTGTTCAGACATTTGTAGTCTATCCAAAAGATTACCTAGCGATTCTACAAGAGCTTCCGCTGGTGGTAGACTAACTTCTGATGAAGAAGGATATATAGTGATCCTGACTCCAAATTGCGATGGAGTACTCATTGGAGGATATTCTACAATTTCTTCTATGGCAATCAAACCAGGTGGAAGGGGAAGACCGTCAGGTCCGTAGAATATTTCTGGTGCCGAAGAAGGTATGGAATCGACAGCGACAGATGTTTGAAGAGCAAGACTCTCTGAACCAGTCGAAAGTGGAACTGGTTCGGTAACACAAGTGTTTACTCTCAGACTAGGATCAGTATCACTGTCCTTCTGTGGCTGTTGAACTTCTTCTGTAGAGGCAGGGATTCCAGAAATGTTTGGAGTAACCGGAGTCTCTGATGTCGTTGGAACACTTGTTCTAACTTTAATAGGAGATTTGGAACCGGTTAAACGAGTTCACTTTGTCCGTACTGGCTTCAATTCTGGAGACAAAGACGGTTGACTCGTAAGCCTCCGCGAACGACGGGGTTTCAATTGACTTTCTTCCACGATTGCGGATTACTTGATCAACTAAAATAAAGGGGAAGTATGTTTCCGAATTAAATGAATTTTAGATGCTTTGACACAACTTGTTTTTTCAGTTTTTAAGAGTCGAGAAAAAACAAAAGATGACTCTAGTCACCTTCGATTTTTAATGAGCCTGAAGTGACAAGTGCTCAGATGGACCTTTTCCGTTAAGGAATCTAAAAAGGAACGAAAGGGACTACTTTGGAAGTCTAGGTAGAGGGAGTACCAAACCAATCACAAAACTACATAATACTTTTTATGGTACGGCAGTCAATCTTCCTGAATGCTGTGTTCAGTGCATTGCGATCGATAGGGCGGCAGACACGGCTTCCTAAGGATAAAGGATTTAAGCCTATAGGGGTCTCCCAAAATATACTCGACGGTACATGGGAGCACAAGTCTGTACTGGCACTTATCGTCTCAAAGTGGAGGAATCACCCAACCATCAGAGAGAACAATAGTTACCAGGCTTTACGACGCTGGAATACATCTCTAGCCTAGACCTCTAAATGTTGTGCGTTAAGTTCCAAAGCGTTGTTAGATTCATTGAATTTATTTTAAGTTGATCTTGTTTATGAAGTTTGCCTTTCAGGTTCACCACGAGATGTAGATGTAATTCCTAAAATGCAATCTAAGATGATAAACAAACTTTTTATCTCTTTTATGCAATGAAAATCCTAGCTACTAGGGAAAAGAAAGACAGAATCTTTTCACAAAGAGCAAAGAGCACATTGTAAATGCACTTTCCTAAATCAAGCCAAACAGACTGTCTATATGCAAATGCACATGCATGTATTTGTTTTTCGACTTTCTTAGTATATGGATGCTAAAAAGAAAGTTGATGCACAAATCTAAATTTCTTTTCAAGCGACAAATATAAACAAGCTTCTTTTCGAAATCAAAAATGGGATGATTACGACACCTTACGATTTTGAAATGAACACTTGTTCTTGACACTAGAAAATTACAAATTCAGACCAAAAGCAATAGTAACTGGATAATCAACCATCAACAGCAATCAAACTCTTTCCTACGATTGAAATTGACCCTTGCGACAGTTTCAAATCAAAGGGTGACAGTACGACTATGTTACTTTTGCAAAGGAGAACTGTAAACGACTCAACAAACACACAAACACATCTACAGTTCTTTTGTACAAAGGAGGTGGAATAACAGCAAGGAAAAGGTGTTTCAAATAGACATACACTGATTACAGGTAGCAAAAATCAGGAATAGAACTAGAAAGAATGATCCACAGAAACCACAACGGCACAGAGCTAGTCTGATCAGCGCACCTGTAACACAGAGAATCTGAAATGAAACGCAGGTTGCCCACTCGAGAAGTGCGCTGAAATTCAGAATCTCTGAACAGTACCTACGCTGGGCCAGAAATGAGACTCTGTTCGGTCTCTGGGTCACAGTTTGCAGTTCAGTTCTTGGTTTTTGGCCGAGTAAAAAGCAATCAGTAATGCAACAATCAGGGGTAGATCTAAGGAGTATTTAAGAGCTATCACAAGGGCAATCAGATAGTTTGTAAATCAGTTGTTTAAATCATAAACGGATCCAGTGGATGGATTGAAGTAGCAGTTATCTACTTTGCATTTGATATGGAAAATGCAGTTCGAATGCTACTTGTAAGTTTATGAAATAGACAACAAAGAATGATAAACAAAAAAACTAATTATATCCCCAGCGGAGTCGCCATTTTGTTACAAGGAAAAGTGTCTATATAGAACTACTCTATCCCACTAAGGTGTGACAGCTGCCTTAGAAACAAACAGAGAAAAGCTACTTATGTCTTTCCTTTATGAATTATAGATAGAGAGGAATAGAAGGACTAACCTCTGTCTTGCGCTAATCCCTTGATTAGATCCCTCTCTTCTTTGATGGTCCCCAGCTACTTGCTCCCTTGCACGCCTAGCTTCACAAAGTACCTGCAAGATCACAGAAACATAGCACTATACAAAGACATGGATCTATATTCATAAACAATCTAGGATCAGATGTAAATTGACCATACAAATGTAACAAGCATCAATGATACAAAAGCATGGAGGAAAACTCAAATAGCTTTTATTGATAAAAAAAGAAAAGATCCAGGAGGAGTTACAACCGGTTGTTCTGACCCAGCATCAACCTCCCAGCAAAGAATCCCCTCTTCACCTCAAACAAAGCTTAGATCACCCAACAATCTGATGTTTGTCTCTAGAAACCAACAACAATTCCTTACAATATGCAAATTCCAGCCTCTGGATCTCTGGGATGAGGGATCCATATATAGATATCTGTAAGGGGGATGAGTTAGCTTGTGATTTGATTAGTGTCTTCTCTCTGACAGTTCTAGCTTCCACTTGGAGACTGAGGGTCTCTTACTCATCCTTGGTTGAATTCAGTGAGGCAAGTGTCATAGGAGAAGATTCTGGAAGCTTCCATTGCCTCTCCACCTCGCGGAATGACACTGCCATTTGTCACCTCTCGCCCATCACACCCCACAGAAGGGACTTTTGAAATACAATGCACCTTCACAATGCATTTGGGTGAGATGCAATGCACCTAGCCAGTGGAGCAGCTGCAATGATCCTGTTTTGACTAATTCTGAGTAGTTTCTCATGGAGAACTACTGGGAGAAGCTGTAATCTGTTGACCTTGTTCCTTTAGGGGTTAGAACAACACTTTTAGGGACTTAGGAGCCCTTGGTTTATGGAAATTTCATGCTTGGGGTTGTAGGGCACAAAAATGTCTATAACATAGAGTAAGTAATTGACGCACATATTTGTGTTCATAGTGGTGTGGTGAAAATGGGGCACCCACAATAGGTTCAACAACCCTGAATTCTCTACATCGTGGATCCATTCCACTGTCTCTAGCTCTGTGACACCTAAGTCTGAGTAGTAGATGAGCTTTAGATAGTTGGTTTTCGCTAGGTCAGGGAACCGCTCATGATCTTCCAGATCCTATTCTTCCATTTTCAATAGGGGGATCCATGCAAGGCACGGACCTTCAAAAGGATCCTGCTCTAGCAGCAGGGGCATAGAAATGATGAATTTGTCTGAGTCTAGGTCCTTGGTGACCTTCACCTTCCCCTTGCATGGAGGGATATAGTTAGGTAACTTGTTAAGGGGCTCCCATCCCTCAGCATCTATGTCCTCAGTGCCCTGTCTTTCCTCAAACTCCAAATTGACAACCCTCTCAAGATGCTTTTATTTCTTTTGTTTTTGAGTTGCATAGTGTTTCTTGGGCGATTTGTGCACCGAAACCGACTTCTTCTGTTTATGCTTCTTCGGTTTCTAGGTTTCTCTAACAAGGGTATGCTTCTACCTAAGAGACCTCAGTGTCATAGGGACAGGAGCTAGAGCTTCCATACTCACTACCTCTCGAGCAGCTCCTTCAGATGCAATATCTCCCCCAGTGCTCACAGTCTTAGTAGGGCTTGGTCCTAACATGGTTTCAAGGATGAATTTATGATTCAACTCTGGTAAATTGGAAAATGCACGGCTTGTGACCAAATCCTCAAAGAATGAGCGGTTCATGAGCAACAGATAGCACAACTCAAAAAATCTAAGGGTGCAAAGTGTTCTCTGTTGGATCAGCACACATAATTTATAGGGTTTTTTAATTCAAATGAGACTGTTCTCCCCAAAATTTGATCATGAATGTTGTTTTGGCAGCAGATCTTCAAAGATTTTGGCCTTAAATGTCACAATCCCTCTCATATTAACAATCTTTTGGCTGTCAAATCATGAACAATGACTCCAATGGTCCCTTTCCTACTATGTTGCAAAGCACCTCCCTCCATAGTGCAACTACCTATGTGCAACTTCTTATACTGCAACTTCACCATTTTTCATGCAGCCTTCCTACCATGTAATCCTCCAACCTTGGCAATGTAGTTTATAGTCTCACACTCCCTTTCAATTGCATAGAGCACTAAGACTATCCTGTCGTTATGCAGTCATTGTGCAGGATCCCATGTATATGGCTTCAATCGATTTCCATCACCCTTATCAGAAAAGGTTCTCTATTCAGCTTCATTAGCTTAACTACACCTCCATCTATGGCTTCTTTGATAATATATGGGCCTAGCCAATGCATCTGAAATTTCCCCAAAAACTTAGTGAACTTACTATCATGTAACAATGCCAAATTATTTACCTTGAACATGTGCAACTTGGTGTGTCGATCGTGCCATGATTTTTCACATTCCTTCTATAGTTGTTGATGGAATCGAGGAAATAGTTTGTCTTCTTCAAGCTCCATCAACTACATGAGCCATTATTCCAAGACTTCGCAATCTGCCATACCTATGAAAGCTACTATGTGTAGACTAGGCACAATATATTCCATAGGCATCACAAATTCTATGCCATATACCAATTTGAAAGGTGTCTGTCCTGTCAACTTTTTATAAGTAATCTTGTATGTCCATAACACTACAGGTACGCGCACATCCCAGTCACTTAGCCATGCGTTGCAAATATTCCTCAACGTGTTCTCCAAAATCTTATTAAAGGCCTCAATTGTTCCATTAGCTTGAGGATGACACAGTGTGCTCTTTTGATGGTAGACCTGAAACTCCTCCGTCAACGCATTGATTGTCTTGTTTAGGAAGTGCGTACCTTGATCACTCATCAACACTTTTGGGCAGCCAAATCTGGTTAACACATATTCAAACAAACACTTCATTGTTGTAGACCTTGTGCAATCTTTAATCGGTTGTGCTTTTGCCCATCTAGTTAGATACTTCGTGGTAGTGATGATATAGCTCGCACATGTATTCTTCCCTGGGGACTGAATTAGCCCAATGAAATCAATTTCCCATTTTTCAAATGGTTGCAGCGATACTTGAGGATTCAGTGGTAGCTCATCCCTCCATGTTGGTTTGTCCGTTCATTGACATGCATCACACACCTTACAATACAATTTAGAATATTTATGCAACATAGGCCATCATAAACCTTTGTGCAAAATATTTTGTGATGTTTCGTTTCATGCATAATGTCCTCCTGTAGCCCCTCCATGAGCTTTAGTGAGGATGCAATACCACTCAAAATCTGGCACATATCGTTGCAATATTTTTTCTGCACCCATCTTGTACAAATGTCCTGCAATCACTGAGAAATCCATCACATATACTACTAGTTCCTTCTTTTTCTGACTTGTATACCCCTCTGGTGCCATCCCTGTAGTCAAAAAGTGAATAATATCTATAAAGTAGTTATCTGCTACGTGCACCGCGAAGCACTGTGAATCAGGCAACCCTTCCTCAAAATTAGTAGGTTCTTCTCCTATTTCGATCTGCGATAGATGGTGAGGTCCTGCATTCAACTTTCCTGGCTTCATAATCAACTCAAAGTCATACTCCTAGAATAGCAACAACTATCGACAGATCTTCCCCCCAACGCATGCTTATTGATTAGGTATTTCAAGGAAAAATGATCTGTGTACATTTTGAAATGTCTGCCCAACATATTGTGCCTGAATTTTTGAAGTGCGTACACCATAGCCAAAGGTGATAGGGTGCTCCATCTCTCCTTCACTGGCCTGTGTTGGCACTACTCCCAACGCAATGCAAGAGGCATTGACATGTACATGGAATTCCTTCTTTTAATCAAGGAAAACCAAAATCGTCATGGTGACCATCTTCTCCTTTAATACATCTAAACTGCGTTGAAATTCTTCATCCCAACATAGTGTAGCATCCTTCTTCAGTAGTTTCTCAATGGGCAGGGTAATCTAAGCATAAGCCTTGATGAACTTCCTGTAATATACTGTATGCCTGAGCATTTCATGCATATTTTTGACACTTGTTGGGCCTCCAAATTCACTATTAACTCGACCTTGTCAGGGTCCACTATCATCCCTTGCTTGTTCACCAGATGACCTAGCAAGATCCCATAGGGGACATAGAATAGACACTTCTTCAGATTTAGCGTGATCTAGTATCTGTGGCACATATCCAGCATCAGGCATAGACTTGCTACATGGCACTTCACTAAACCAAACACTGTCTAGTCATCCAAATACACCTCCAAGAAATTATTAATTAACTCCTTAAATTTCGCTATAACTATGCAAGAGAATATTGCAAGTGTATTCTCAAGTCCAAACGAAATTACAATATACTGGAAACAACCCCATTCTCTCATGAAGGTTTTTTTTTCTCCTGTCCTCTAGCATGATCTTGATCTAATGGTACCCAAAAAACCCATCAATGAATGAGTAGGCCTCATGCCCTCCATCGTTGTCCATTACCTCATCAGTAAATGGTGTCGGAAAAGGATCATGGACATAGGCATCATTAGGCTTCCTTAGATCTATGCAAATCCTTATTTATCCCATCTATTTCTTCTCTTGAACCACCATCGAGCTCACAGAATCAGATTCTTCCATAGGTTTTATGATGCCTACTTATAGCATCGTATCTAACTCCAAGCGGACCTTTTCCTTGTATTTGGGATTAAGACAATATAGCCTCTGCTTAATAGACTTCCTGTTTGGTTTCAATGTGATTTTCATCACACCCAAGTCACCTATGATGCCCTTCAAGTCCAAAAAATTTGTACGAAAAAGTTCCTGGTACTCGTGGAGTAACTTAGTAACTTTATCCATTGTGGCATCAACCCAGTAATCCCCAATCTTTGAAAATTTTGGCTCTGCTTTAGTACCAATGTTCACTTGCTTGGTTTTCAATGGCGCAGTGATGTCCTGGTTTTCCATTTGTGGACCTTTGACTTCGTGATGGTCTTCTGCCTCTCGAATATTGATATTTCTTGGATCTTCATCCTCCCCGTCAGTGGTCACATTATACCATTCCAGCACATGGCGTAGTTGGGTGCTCCAATCTTGTTGAACCAAGTATAAAGGTTCCTGCGAAATTTTGAAGATGACTACCTTAATCTCCTGCAAGGCTTCATCAATGCTCTCAAACCCATCTTCAAAACTGAAGGTCATTAAGAATCCTTCCCTTAATATATTCCACTCTGCGATGCCATGGTGGAGCTTTGTTTTCAAATACCAATTCATAGGAATTGTATCCAAAGTATGACAGAATAAGTGCACCCACTCTGGCTGTGGCTCTGTTCCATAGGCTTTCGTCCACTTCACTAAATGATCGAGAAGATAATTTCTCCCATCATATTTCTATGTTAGGAAAACTTTAGGATGACCAAATCATAACCTCATCATCCTTCTATAATCTCATCATTCATTGAATCTGTCCTTGTGCATACCCCACCATCGTACGGGAATAGTGTGCAGCGCCAAATCCAGTGCTTGGAATCAATGATCCTTAGGGATTTCTCATTCAAAGGCATCCAAATACTTATCTACGTGAGTTAAACCATCGTAATAGGGTAAATTTCTTACCTCCGATGACACACAACGTAGCGATTTAGTCATCGTGTTGCAGCGCAACAAAGATACTTCAAGCAACCTATTCTGCCAATGCTCCAATTCTTCATTTGAATCATATGTATAGGAACTCTCCCAATCCCATGCAATCTGTCCATCAGTTGTTGCATTAATCCAATCTTGATCATGCATAGTTATTTTGTAGACCTAATCCAAGTCATCATCACTCTCTTCGTAGTCGTGGATTGGTTCAGTATAGCACAGTCCTTCTGCAGGGTCCAACAGTACTACAACCTGAAGTGATTTCCTTTCAGACAACATCATCCTCTTCCTCAAGTTGATGACTCCATTCATGTCAATGGCCTAGTTAATTCTGAGGAGAGTAGGGTATGGATTTTTGTCATCGATGATATCTATTGCTTCGAAATCAGCCAACGCACTTGTACCTTCTATATCCACTGTCACTCCATGTAGTCTTCCCATAGGGATGATCTTCTGCTAGTTTTCCATTCTAAGTTGTATCAAAGACCACTGCAGTGTGGGTATCCCCATTCTCTCCCATGTTTGTTTAGGAAAAATGTTCACGTCACACACCAGATCCAAAATGACCTCATCCATCTCATACTCTCCTATCTGTACAGTGAGCCTCATCTCGCGCCCTATTCTTACCTTATGTTTGCCAAATTTTCTAACCACGCGATGTCCATCAGGGGTGTTTTCTTTACCAACACACTTGTTTATTGATTCCTGCAGGCCTTCCAAGAACATGGTAAGCATAGAGGGACAAACTCCACAGGCCTACTAGTTTATGATACTTTGTTCTGACTTCCTGAGGTAGATGACTCAACGAAGCTTTTCTTGGCCTCCATAAACTTTTCCTTCACACACTCTAGATCTAATCCAACTTCTCTCTTTGGGGCCTTGTGGACCATCCATCCTCTTCAGGTTGTCTTCCTTTATCATCCCCAGTTGTAATCTTGCTTCTCAGACCGATATTCAGATTTGGATCTTCCTCGCGGGGCTTAGCTCTCATCCTTTCTAAGTTTTGTGTAGTTTGTGGATGCTGCGCCTTTTTCTCCTACATCTTCGCCATCAACAGAGGGAATTCTTATATAGTGTGTTCAAACTGGCTATAGTATTGACAGGACGGGCATGTTTGATTTTGAAACTCCCACACGTAGTGCCCTGGTGTCCCACAATTATAGAAAATAACCTAACCCCGGCCTCTACTAGGCCCTCCTCCTCCTCGGCCTTATCCTTAGCCATGATATCCTCCACTCGCTCCTTCAGCACCCTTATCTGGAGGCTGAGTTTGTGTTTGCATTTGATAGGTAGGCATTCTTTCCAACATTAGTTCATAGTTTTGATAGTGGCACTCATCATGGCCCACGGATTCGCAGAAGTTGTAGAATAATTGTTGTGGTGTATAAATGAACTTTTGAAGTAAATTGAAATTATCTATTGCATGTTTCCCAACCATATGATAAAGAGCACACTATAGCGTGGCCCCTGCACTTGGTCCTGTTGCAGCTTCCGGCCCTAGGGGAATTTGTCCCCTCTTGTGATATAGTTCATAAATACGGGACAATGGTCTTTATCATGCCCCTGGCTTTTGCATTTCAGGCACCAAACTTCCTCATGCACCTTGGGTTTAGTCTCCTTCTCTTTCTTCAAGCTATGCAATTCCAAATGGAGGTTCTGCAATTGCAAGTGAATCTTCTATACCCCCAAGGTTGCATCATGAATAGGCATCACATACAATATCATCATAATTTACAGGGCTTCTACTTGAGTTCCTATCTTCTCCTATGACAAAGAAATCCTCAGCTGGGGCAGAAGTGAGACTATAAACCATTCACGGTGCTAACCATCTGTGATCTGCATATTAGCTTCGCTGGTCACACACTTCAGCCTTTGATCTAACTCCCAAGGCGTTTCATCAACCCTCATCATAATTTCCTTAAATCTAACCATTGACTGTGAGTCAGAATTAGGGTTACTAAACTCCTTTTCTGAAGCATCCTTGGTCTCTGCTAGCATTGTTATAGGATGATCAGTGCAGTACTTAATATACCATGTCAGTGTGTGATCCTGCAAAGTAGTAACTAACTGCACCTTATTTATGTTATCATCATTGATCTGTTGTGTGGTCCACATAACATTCGCAACAAATGAGAATTGATTTGTATCTTCGCTCCCTATTCCCTTGAGAATTGGCATCTTTATTGAGTTTGACATGTTGAACGGAGTTGGTGGTGGCAGAGGTGTGGGCGAAGGTGTATGTTGTGGAGGTGAAGGTGGAGGTGGAGTATATGGATGGTGTATCAATGGAAAACCTTATCTTATCAGTTGGACAACACTCTATGGTGAGGCCTGTATCGTTCCCTTATTGTCACTCAAAGGAGGTCCAATCAATGGGATATATTCAGGACCTCCTTTCTCTCAATTTCTAAAGAGTTTTCCACTTCACGTAGCTCCAAAAATGAAGGGAATGTCATAACTTGTTTCTCACACAAGAGCATCTTAATCCAGGTATTCAAAGATCTCAGATAATTACCTCGAATTCCCTTAAAGAAGTGTCGTTGTACTTTGCTATAGTTGACTGAGGTATCAACGACGAACTCTATAGCAAATCCTCTTATAATCTGATCGAGCCAGTGGTCAAAAACATGTGCAACCTTGTCCTCAGAGGCTTCTAATCATCATACCAACTTTGGAGTCCACATTATTGGACCATCAAGCTTCCACCTTCCTTGGTCGTATTCCAACTTAGCTATCCATTCGTATAGTTTGATCAGGAAGGTACATAAGAAAATTTCATGTTTTTTTGTATATAAATATTTGTCCAACCACTACTCCTTTGATAGGTGAAAATTCCTGTTCTCCTGGATCGTGAATTCATGAATTTTTCTATCCAACCACTTCTCAGTTTCCTTCTTGGTTGAATTCCAGTGATGTGACGTCACACATATCCTTAAGCAGATCTCGGTTATGGCAATGGAACCATTTGTTGGCTTATTGGGTCCTGACCTAGATTCAGAGTTAATTCCATCAAACAAAACCCTACACTACTAGCCCTTTCGGCATCAACCCATGTAGCGCAGGCTGAAGTCTCACCCGAAGAAGTGTGGGGGGATGTTGGAACCAAGTTTTCACATCCATAGATCAATGCGATGTCTTTTATTTCCCTAGTTCTTCCTTCGCCTAGATCTATAAGCCCCTAGGGCTTAGTACTGCAATTTCCTTTAATAGCCTCCAGACCTTCACAATGGTCTACAATAGGTCTTTGTGGGCCCTTAACAAATGAATCATCTGCTTACACACACCATAAAATAATCCTAGATCTGAACTCACACAGATCTACTTAAGTATTTAATAAACATAGAAAAATGTATTATAATCTTCGTGAAAGTATTTAACATGCATTACATATAGTTATCAAGGCATATCTCATAGAGTCATGCATCAATAGACCAATATTTCATAAATACATTATTAGATCACAACATATATCGCAATCATAATTAAACAGAAGTAAATAGATAAACACAGTAATTCTTCAACAATCTGCTTTATTCATCTTCAATATGGTATTACATACTCAAAACTTCCCTATGCATTCAACTACAGGGGTCTATGCACTCAGCTGCGGACTCTACTCTAGGCCTTTGTGCAATTGGCTGTAGAGCCTTTCCTTCCTCTATGACTCACTTCTCTGTGCGATCTTCTATTGACCCATTACGTCCATGATCATCATATTATTCCTTAGACTTTATAAGAGACACCTATTTATACAATCCCATGGTCCATGAACCATGGGTGGATCTCAAAAAAGACTCAAATTTACATAGACAAGGAGCTAGAACCCCTTTTACTCCTAATTACCTACGCACTCTACATCCACAACTTGCAGACAATTTACATATTTTACCAAAATTTACATCAAAATTTGGGTTTTTAATGCCAAAACTAACCTAGGGGACCCCATCCCAACAATCACCTTTGTAAAAGCTAATAGGGGAGACGATGACAACTCACATCAATTTGAGAACAAAAATTTGAGCAACACTTCAACATCAAGTGAACAAATACAAAGCAACATTGTCGGTAAAGTATAGAAGGCAAAAGAAATGGACAATCAAACAACAATATATTAGAAACCTCACTTCTTCAGGAGACAACACTAACAAATGTCAAGATCATTAGATTCTCAAACTGCATCCACTTCGAGGTACATATATTTATTTTATGGATATTGTTATTGTTGTAAAAACTTTGGACATAAAACCATAAATTGTAGAGCTTATGTCAAAAGAATTGATTTTGGAAATTTTAAGATGAGAAACAATGGATTCACAAACATTAAAACAAACATGAATCTAGACAAAATTGCATTTTCTCCTCTCCTTCATATCATTGAATGTTTATATTGTCACAAATTCGGGCACTAGTCTTATGAATGTCAGCTTAAAGACAATAGATTAACATCTCATAACATTTATAGAATAAATGGATGTATGCAATGGAGAAAGAAGGTAGAAGAAAAGAAACCTGATAAGTGTGATCTAGTTCTATATGCTCAATATCAAAACAATAAATGGTACGTGGATAGTGGTAGCTCCAGAAATATAATAAGAGATAAAGGCAAGTTTGTTTCCTTGAAGGAAAATAAAAGTGGAAATTCGACATTCTGCAATGATGAAGAAGGAAGAATAAGAGGAAAAGGTATAGTCAGTCTAAACAATGGAAGATGAAAGAGTTAGATGTATTGTTTGTAGATGGTCTAAAACATAACTTGTTGAGTGTAAGTCAGATGTGTGACAAAGGGTGTGATGTTCTCTTTAGAGCTCAAGACTGCAAAATCAGGTCAACATCTACAGGGAAGATTCTGGCTAAAGGAGTTTGAGCTGAGAATAATGCATATATCTTGAAAGAAGACAGTGAGGAATGCTACATCAGGAAACAAGATGATCCTAACTATGGCATAGGAGATTGGGGTATCTCAACTTTGATCACACCATCAAACTCAACAAAAAGGGGGTATTCAAAGATCTACCAACAATAAAAAATCCTCAAAATACTTTCTGCAAGTCATGTCAAATGGGACAACAAACATGAAATCATTAAAAATCAAAGATAAACTATCAAGTAGTAATCCTTTGTAGCTGGTTGATCTGGATTTGTGTGGGCCTTCCAGAAAATAAGCATGAGGAGGAGAACAATATTTCATTTTGGTAATCAATGACTATTCAGGATTGACTTGGGTGGAATTTATCATAAATAAGTTATAAGCATTTGAGAAATTTAAAACATTTAAGGCATTGGTAGAAAATCAAACATGGTGCAAGATAAAGTGCATAAGGTCAGACAAAGGAGGTGAATTTACATCAGTTGAGTTTGAAAACCTATGTAATGAATTTGGGATAAAAAAACAATATACTATCGTAGACACACCAAAACAGTATGGGGTTGTCGAGAGACAAAATAGGTATGTTCAACAAATAGCTAGAGCCATGCTGTAATAAAAAACCATTGCACAGACCTATTGGGTAGAAGTGGTGCATACAACAGTAAATATTCTTAATAAGGTACATCTCAGACCAAATTGTGATGAGACACCTTGTGACCTATGGCATGGGAAACCAGCAACAATAAAACATTTTAAAGTATTCGGGAGTAAATGTTATATCAAAAATAATGATGAAAAGCTAGGAAAGTTTGATGCTCAATCTGATGAAGGAATATTTTTGGGATATTGGTCAAAAAGGAAGTGATATAGATATTATAATAAAAGACTACATAGGATTATGGAATGCATAGATGTAAATGTTAATGAAGAGTTGCCCAATAAGAACAAGAGCATGTGTTTTATCAATCCTCCAAATCATCATCATCACATCAGTAAGGAGAGTGAAGTACAAGATGAAGAATTAGAAGATATTGAGACTCATTAAAAAGTTCCTTCAAGACAAAATCAAAAGAATCACCCTGAAAATCAAATTATTGGAGATAAAAGTGGAGTAAAAATGAGGAGGCAACTAGCAGAAAAATCTGAGCAAGTTCATATAGGAATGTTATCACATATAGAGCCAAGGAACTTTGAAGAGGCAAGTAAAGACAAAACTCAGATTGATGCTATGAATGAGGAGTTATACCAAATTGAGAAGAACGAGACCTGGGAACTAACGCAAAGACCTGTCAGAAAGAATATCATTGGCACAAAATGCGTATTCAAAAATAAGATGAATGAACAAGGTTAAGTTGTTAGAAACAAAGCCAAACTCATGTGTCAGGGTTATTCACAAGTAGAATGACTTTATTAAGAAGAGACCTTTTCATTAGTCGCAAGATTGGAGGCAATCAGGATGTTTTTGGCCTTTTCATGCTACAGTGATTTCAAGGTGTATCAAATGGATGTGAAGTCTGCTTTCCTAAATGGTTATCTTGAGGAAGAAGTCTATATGGAACAAAATGAAGGTTTCTCATTGAAAATTAAGCCTAATTATGTCTGCAAGTTAAAGAAAGCATTGTATGGTCTTAAACAAGTACCACATGCATGGTAGTCTAGACTGGACAAGTACCTTAAAAAATAGGGGTTCACGAGAGGAGAGCTAATAATAATCTACACGTAAATGTTAATGGAGATGAGTTACTGATTATAGTTTTGTATGTGGATGATATTATGTTTGGCATAAATAAACATCATCTAGTAGAATGGTTTGCTGAAGAGATGAAGACTGGTTCGAAATTTCTATGATTGGAGAACTTACCTTCTACCTAGTGCTCCAAATGCTACAAAAGCCTAGAGGCATATGCATTTCTCATGAGAAATATCTAAGTGATATGTTGAAAATATTCTAAATGGAAGATTGTAAACGTATATCAACCCCCATGACTATGGGATGTAAGCTGTGTAGATGATGAATAACCTAGCATGGATCAAAATATATATAGATCTATGATAGAAATTATATTATACCTAACAACTTCTTAACCAAATATAATAATGGCGGTCGGATTAGTGGCAAGGTATCGATCAACCCCAAACAAAGCCATATGTTAGCAACAAACAAAAGATTTAGATACTTGAAAGGGACTATAGGCTATGTTCTATGGTATCCGAAATGTAAGGATTTTACATTGACAACACACACAGATGCGGATTTCTCGAGCTAGGTGGATGACATAATAAGTACAAGAGGTGGTTCATTCTACCTAGGTGAGTCTTTGGTGGCATGGATAAGAAAAAAAACAAACATCAGTTTCTCTATCTACAGTGGAAGTTGAATATATAGCAGCTGCAAACTGTTGCACACAAGTCTTGTGGATGAAACACACACTACAAGACATGAAGGTAAATTTTAATGAACCTATACCTATCAAGTGCGACTATACAAGTGCAATAAGAATTTCAAAAAATGTTGTTCTCCATTCAAATACTAAACATATCCCTATAAAGTACCACTTTCTCAGAGAAAAAGTGGTGGAGAAAATAATGAAGATGGAGTACATACGCACAAGGGAACAAATAGTAGACATATTTAAAAAAACCCTTGCTAAAGAACCATTTGAATATCTGAGAAATAAGATAGGGATAGTACCTACAAACTCTCTTCACCAATGTGACTTCAAAAGGAGAACCTAAAATACTATAGAGTATATCAAATTGAGCACAATCTAAGGGAGAGATTATAGGAGAAAGAGTAATGAAGAGGAACATGAGGCTTATGATCATATCAAGACTTTGAAGCAATTAAAGAAGCAACAAGAAAAAAATCATCATCAAAGTGGGAAATCAAGTCACGTTCTCTAGGAGCTAACAACATCAATCAAGTTCACCATTCAAAAGTCCATTCTTCAATGATTATTTTTTCCCATGTATATATCTGATACATAAACATGTAAATAATTTTTTTCAAGTATACATAGTACTAGTATTGCCAAGACAATTGCATATCTATTCAAATCATGTTGGAAGTTAAGCCTAACTTATTGTATAATTCAATCATTATTTTTTCTCAAAATTCTTCATTTTCTGAATGCATCAATGTTCATTATGATGATCCCCATTAAACATTTGATGTATGAAAAACTCAGAGCCATCCAAATATAAACATGAAAGCAAAATCAAAGACATTGACATCAAAGTGAAGGAGCAAATCCTATTTTATTCATACACACACACACACACACACACACACACACACACATATATATATAGATATATAGATATATATATATATATATATATATATATATATATATATATATATATATATATATATATATATATATATATATATATATATATATATATATATATATATGCAAGAAAAAAAAGGGAGGGGGGTTATTTCCATCAAGTGGAGGAGAAAACTCTATATATGTTTATGTTTGGTTTATAGATGCATTCATCATGAAGCATCATGATATCTACATCAAAACCTTATTATTGGAAATCTCCATGTGAAGACTTCTATCTCAGTAAGTAATCAAATATTGTACCAATTTCACTGCATCACTAGGATTTCTTTAAATCCTTTAGCACTGTTATTGTGAACACTACTGTGAATGCTTGAAGAAGAAAAATGAATTTATCAAAAAAATATGAAAGTTCTAAGGTACTTCAACAACGCAATTGAACAAAGGACAATCTATTGTTTCAATAAAAATCCACAATCTCATAGGAATTTGAGTATGGACTAAATTCATCAAGAACTCATCATTTTTCTAATCAAAAGTTCATGTGCAAAAGAAATTGCAGCGAGACCATTCTCCATTTGAAAATAAATAAATAAAATAGGAAATTATTCTTGCTCATCAATCACATCTCAAGCAGAGACAAACTTTTGAAGGAAATGAGACTCTGAAATATCAAATTCCCTAGGAGAAAATTATTTCAAATAAACATATTGAAGAATTCAATGCAAAAATCATTCAAATTTATTGTATTGTAGAATAAGAGAAAAATTTATGAAAATGTCTCTACAATTTGAAGGCCATGGGTGATTGAAACAACATGCCTCACTCAATTGCAACACTTCATCTTCATTTTTATGGTCGTAAAGATTTATATAATATTGATGCTACATGATCAAAGTGAAACTATGGAGGAAATTTTGCAAAGCATCATCATATGAGTTGAGGAATATCAAATTCCTTCATATGAAAAAGTAAATGAAGAGCCAGTAACCCTACAAAAGAAGAAATGAAATTATTTAAAGAAAGCATTCTCCATATCCATACAAGACTTAGAAAATAAATCTCATACATCTCATAGAAAACGAATGAAGAGACATTTAAATCCATTGCATTGTCAAATCTACTCTCTACAAGAATTGAGATGCAATTTCTGGGCATTCAACTCTAAGAGAATCTAGAGAACAATAAATTGTTGAATAAGAGGCTACTAGTACATGCCATTGGAAAGGGAATCACTAAGCATTGATCATTTTCCTGTAGTAAAATCTTCAAAGAAAAAGGGGGAGAGATACATAAAAGCTCAAGAAATCGGAGAAAGTAAGCATAAAGAGAAAAGTTGGCATTCAACAAAGAGAACCAAGCGCTCAAAATGATTTTTATATATCATGATAAGGTACGAACAGTGACAAGGAAAGTAATCCACGAACAAAGAATGGTAATGTTTAAATGCAATTATGAAGGTCAAAATTTGACAAGAGTAGAGGTGTCAGGGACAGAAAGACAACAACATACATAGTAACGACAAATAGTGGATTGGAACAACATTAAATATTATGTGCAATAGTGTAATAATTGTGTACAACAGAATAATTGTTTGTAGAGGAATAATTATATGCAGCATTCATTTAATGGCGTGTTTCTATTGGAAAAGTTATATTTGATTCCCTCAGCATTAATTACCTTGCAGCAATATTAGTGATTATTATGGAAGTATTATCATTATCAAGCATTCAAATGGAATTAAGAAGCCTTCATTGGCATTATTATTGTTACACAATAGGTATTCAATGTTGGATATATATTGTTGCTTAATCATTAGTGTTACTGAACAATAATGTTATTGTTGTTGGGTGTGTGTTATATTCTTTCCATGACTAGCCTCACGTGCGGGGGGGTCACGGGGGGGGGGGGCAACAAGCTCCCTTGTTCGTTGAGCCAGGCGCAGTAAGGGGGCCATAGGGCAGGTGGTAACCCCCCTGTTGGGGTGTTAGAGGGGGGTGATAGCCCCCCTCTACAGGTCTGAGGTAATTCCCTTGGGAATTTTTTTTTGGACCCTATATTAGGTGGGCAGACCTACCTATGGCTTTGTATGCGGTTTTCGCACATGGTTTTGGCATGATGGTTTTCTGCCCCTAGTTTTGTGTAGATCCAGTCAAGGGAACTACAGTTATGTTCTAATCCAAGGTTAACTGATTGGGGTTTATGGATTCTTCGGCATGTATATATATATGTATATATGTGTGTAGATATATATATATATATATATATATATATATATATATATATATATATATATATATATATATATATATATATATATATATATATATATATATATATATATATATATATATATATATATATATATATTGTAACTTTGAAAGGAATATAATGAAAAATCAATCTGGTAGTCTATGTTTTGGGATCCAGGGGAAAATATTTGTGTATATCCGATTTATGTTTTATGCTCTCACCATTGTTTATTTTATGTTTTTAGAATTCGTATGCAGGTAATTTTTGTACGGGGTTAAAACCTACAATTTCTTCCTTCATTATTGAAGTGTTATTGGAGATATGGTTGTTTATTCATTATTATATTAAGAATATGAATTAGGGTTTTGAGCCATAGGCACTCAGTTTTCTTAAAACAACCTACATTTCAAACATGATGTTTTAATCTTACCTTGCAGCCTTGGAAATGAACCATAACAGACACTGCCTTTAGCATTTACCTCACTACATTACCTACAAAATTTACCTCAACACATCGTCCAAATTCAATGCTCAACGCATCAAATTTCAGATTCAATACATTTCTTAATTTTAGAGGGATAAATTGTGATGTGATACTGAGAGAGTGTTTAGCATGCTACTTCATCCAAATCGAAAGGTGAGAGAGTGTTTATTGTTCCGATATGTAAAGATGAAAGGATAAGGCAGTGGTTAAAGGTAGCAGTATAGATTCAATAGCAAGTCACGTAGCTTCATTGAAATTGTCATATATGAATATTAGTCAACGTCATCGGGTTATGATGAGTTTTAGTTTACATTGTGCATCGAGATACAACTCTTTTTCATAAGGTTTGGGAAAGGTCTAAATTCAAAATTCTATAGTTTGGGTAATCTTCTCCAGTTCATATTACTCATTGTAGAGTATGCATTGTCATTATTTAGGTTAAAAAATTGGTTCTAATCATATGAGGATCATAAGATTGCCACATACGTATAGTAAGCAATACATAAGCCTATGCACATTACAATCAAATCGGTAGAGATTGTCCCAGCCACTAGGAATTGCACATCGACACCTCTACAATATAATGGGACTGGTGGATGGACATTGGTCCACAAAGATATATGGATTGTGTGCCAAAACCAATAGTGTACACTGTATTGATGCAAACTAGTGATGGGCATAGCTGGAATAAGTACCCATTTCCAAGGCCTAGTAACAATCTGGTGTTGTATTTCCATGATGAAATATATGATGGAACCAATGTTAAGGACGTAACATATATGCTTGTGTGTGCTCCTCATGGGACTAACCTCACACATCTCGTCGGAAAAGACCACGACTTTGGACACCCCATAGTGTTCAACGATACAATCACTCCCGACAATAAATTTCACTTGGCTCCTTTGGGAAGAGCTCAAGGATTCTACTTATATGATATCAAGAGCACCTTCAGTTCCTAGCTTGAATTCACTTTCATCCTGAATTCAACAGATTACAAAAGCACCATCACATTTGTTGGAGCATACCCAATACTTGTTGAATACATATGGTTGGAAATCACAATATATGCTTTGAATCTATGGGAAGCTCAGGATTTTTGTTTCCCTATCAAATCTTTGAAAATAATCACATGGAGAAGAAGCTTTCTTAGTATTGTTGAAGTGTGTTAGATTCCTCCCTGTCAATAGAAGGAAAAGTGAAAAAAAAAATTATAGTTCAATGGTATTAATAAAATCTAGTTCAATGGTATTAATATAATGCGTTCGATTACCTCTTTAAACACTATGCAATGCTACAAATATGGGAAGCCTTGGAGATTAATACATTAAGCAACATTGAAAATTGATGCATTGGCAATTTCTTTTTTAATACATTCTCAAGCATAGTTTTATGAATTATGGTTTTGTGCCCTAACATGCTTATTCCCTCAAAATGAATTATTAACAACCCTCCTATATATTTATAACAATGAGTTTTCCATCAAAAGATGAAAATTATTGCCTTATTCTTATATTCTTCTCACTTCTACATGGGGACATTTCTCAAGATAATGGAATTCTCATACATATCATGATCTCCTTACAAAGTGTTCTCTCAATATTATTCTTGAAACTGTTTATAGAGTGTTTGCACAATAATATTTTGCAATGCTTTGATATAGTGAGCTGAAAAATGAAAATGGATAATTGTGGGTTAAAGGGATACAAGGCATCTATAACCCCTTGCCATTGATGTCAAAGGGGGAGGGAGAGGTTATGGGCAGCAATGAGAAATATCTTTCAAGACAAAAGGGGGAGGATGAATTAGTTGCCATCAATGCCAAAGGGGGATATTGTTGGCAATATTTCCATTGATGTCAAGTTAAGTTGATTGATTAATTTCAACGAATGTTATTGATGTCACTAAGCACATTGGTGATAATTTATATTGAATGGAAAGTGTACATAAATTTTGAATGTTGAATGGAAAGTGTACATAAATATTGAATGTTGAATATAAAAGGCTAAAAATGATGTGAAGTACAAAGGCTATGCTGATTAATGTGAAGGCTAAAAATTAAGACAAAAGTTGAAATACGTATATTTCTTTCAACAAAGAATGTAGATAATAAAAATCTAATTTGTCTCTTGCAATTATTACTGAATGAGCCGTTAATTCAGCTCTACTTTGTATTACAAATAATTTTCAGAACTAAAAGTGAAAAGACAATATTGTGAGCAATTTTTGGAAGTTTAAGAGACAATGTTTCATTTCATATTATTGCAAAGAATACAAACCACCAAGTTGGCTTGGTTATAAAATATACAATGGAGAATGGAAAAGAATATTTTTTTTGAAGAAAAACAATCTACATGAGAAAGACGATGAGTAGCAAGGAAAGAGATGCAATGTGGAAAGGAGAAGAAGTGCAGTGGTACACTTGATATCAGAACTGTAAATGAGGTAACCTACATTCGTAACATGATGTTGTGATTGAGATATTTTGTCCCCTACTATGTTGTAGCTTGAAAAGGAACAGGTTGTAACATGTTGAGGTAGGAGCATTCTGTGGATTGTATCCTGTAGAAAACGTGTGGGAGTTAGAGCTTCCTTTCAAGTAGGAGCCTCTTGTAGGTTGGAGCGTATAAAAATATGCTGTAATAAGGAGTATCACCTTGCCTTCACATCACTTTCAACCTAAAGTTCATGGTTTTCTCCCTTCAGGGTTTCCACTTATATCTGATGTCTTCATGTTTTTGTTCTTCCGTGTTGTGTGAATGTTTTGAATTCTTGATAAATAAATATACAAACCTCTATCCTTGAAACCTGCAAAAGGAATTCAATAGCTATTGAGGACAAACATAAATCATTAACTACATAAGAAGAAGATTAATTTGAGAAAAAATAAAGAATTTAAATTACTGATTCACCCACCCCTCTCAGTAATTTCCAATCATAAATATCAAACTTAGGTATGTGCCAAATCACACCCACTGAACTCTAGGATTGTCTTGTTATATTATTTTATGAATGTTTGTTTGCTTAGTCCTACGTATTGTTTATTTAAAACAATCCTCACCTCATTTTATTTTATCTACTGAACATTTTAGCAGTCCCTTCCAATAATATGGTTATGTTGGCATTCTCTCCATCAATCATAGTATTCTCAAGATCCAAACGCACTCAAATGGCACTACAATATCTTGACTCACCCACAAATATCATCCTTAGCATGAGAGAAAGGTCCTCAAAACCCCACCCAACTAATCTTGCACAACTTTCCAAAAATTCAACCACAAAAGAGTTCCTAACAACCACAAGTTATCTTTTTAGCCTCTAGGTTGACTCACTACAAAAGAAAAACCATTGGTATTTTGTTTTTGTATGGCCACCAATGTTTATCTCTCTCTCTCCTAGCCTTCTAGGGTGAACCTCAACAAGGTAACTAGGGTTTCACTTTCTAAGATGCCTTTCTATGTCTGATCTCCACTTTTTAAGTTAAATCTGAACCATTGATTCAATCCCTAGCATTGAGGGCACAAATACAAGTGTTTCTCACTCAAAAACCCTTTTGTTAGTATTTGCAACATAATCACCATTCATGTGATGGGATATCGATCCATCTTCATCAATATTGTGATTTACAGGATTATAATGTTATTTCCACTATCTACTAAACTTATTTTTTCCTTTTTACGTCTAGAACCTTTTAGCTCTAGCTTAGTTAAACAACATAAATTATGATATTATGATCTAATTTGTATAATGGATGTCTTTTGTTTTATTGGATATGCATGGAAATAATGTACATGTCAAAGAAGAGGGCCTACAAATCTCTAGTGGTTGAGACCTCAAATGAACGACAATTTAGAGGCATTATAGTTTTCACCATAACATGTCGTCCTATGACAAATTCGAGCACTTTGTATCCAAACCCTTCTATATGATTGTGGCACTATATATCTAAAGTATTCAAGACATTTGTGATTACAAAACTATAAAATGAATCTTTGAGATATAAAGAGAAGACTTGAGGGATGCTACAAGTGAGCAATTTTTCGAACAATATTTTAGTTTGAAGGCAACCTGCTTACAAATATTTAATAATATTAGTGACATTCCAAAGGAAAAGACTAAATTAAGAAGAAAAGCAAATGAATAAAAACCCTAGTCTTACCATTTTTTTAGCCTTTCTGGTATAACTCAAACTATGTTCCATCCAAGCAATTAAAAAAAACAACTACAACCTGGGGTTCTCTCTTTCTTTCCTCGAGAAGGAATAATTTTTTCCTCCTCAACCCACAATAGTAGCAAGGAAGGAAGAATCTCCAAGTAGTAGGATCTCCAACTGCTAGGGTAGCAAGGTAGGATCTCCAAGTGGTGGTCTTTGGAACACCTCAATTTCTTTAAATTAATTAACATTCTTAACAATTCCTTCTAACAATATGTATATGTTGGCTCTCTCTCCATCAATCCTAGAATTATCAAGCTCCCAACACACTCAAACGGCACTACAATATCTTGATTCAACCACAGAAAGCATCCTTACCATGAGAGAAAGTCTCGGGGTGTTATAGACATATTTGGGCACTATAACCCCAATCACATATGTCCATAAACCAAGGGCTTATAAGTCCCTAAAAGTGTTGTTTCGTACCCTAAAGGAGCAAGGTCAACTGATTACATCATCTCCCAGAAGTTTTCCATGAAAAACCACTCAGAACTGGTCAAAGCAGGACCATACAGATTGCCCAGTGCAAAAGGTGCGATGCATCTCACCTACCACATGCAAAAAGTGTGATGCATACTGGAAAGCCCTTTTGTAGGGTGCGATGAGCGAGAGCAGACAAATGGCACAAGCAGTTTGCTAAGTGGAGAACCTGAGAATCTTCTAGAAGCTGCTCATTTGACACTTGCCTCCCTGAGTTCACCCAAGGATGAGTAAGAGATCATGAAATATCCAAGTGGAACCAAGAACTATCAGAGAGATGACACTAATCAAAATCCCAGAGGCTAACGCACCCCTCTGCAAATATTTATAAATGGATCTCTCATCCCAGAGATCTAGAGGTTGGAATTGGGTAATTTGCAAAGAGGTGCTGTTGGTTTCTCTTTGAAGACATTGTTGGGTTATCTTTCTTTGTGTGAGGTGAAGAGGGCTTTCAAGCTGGGAGGATGGCACTGGGTCAGACCAAGTGGTTGTTATCCTCTCTTCTACTACTTTTACTAATAAAGCTATTTGAGTTTTCCTCCATGTTCTTGTGTAATCTTTGAATATTGTGTTGATATATGCATTTGTATGGTCAATATATATCTGATCCTATATTGTTTACAGTGAAAGATCTCTATGCTTTGATGGTATTATGTTGTTGTGAATCTACATGTGCTCTTTGAAACGGGACAAGTAAGGAAGCAGTGGTGAGATTCTGTCAAAGGGGAAAGGAAACAAGCAAGGAGCCAAGCGGAAGACTGAGGTTGGTACTCTCTGCTTCTTTCTCATCTCTCTCTCGTAAAGGAAAAACAAGTGACTTTAATCTGTTTGTTTCTAAGAAAGCTACCCGTCTTAGTGGAACTAGCAGCTCTGCATAGACACTGTATTTCCTGGTAACAAAATGGCAACTCCACTGGGGACTGATTAGTTTGATTACTTGTCTCTATTTGTTTGATTCATAAACCACAGACGGAGCCTGAAGTTAAGCCAGCTAGCCTTCGAACTGCATTTGCTATGCAAGTGCAAAGTAGATCAACGCTGCTTCAGTCAATCTCCAGGTTTGTTTATGAACTGAATAATTAACTTTAAAACATCCTAAGTGCCCTAGAGGTAGCTTGAGTAACCTCATTAGATCAGCCCCTATACTTTGTGGTTACTGACAATCATTTGCTCGGCCTAAATCCCTGAACTAAAGTACAAATTATGACCAAAAACCAAGTTAAAGTCTCATCCCTGGACCATTGCACCCTGTCTTCTTGGAAATATGGATGCATCGCACCTCCCTGTGCAATAGGTGAGATGCATCCCTATTTCCCTGTGTTACAGGTGCGATGATCAGTCAAGATTAGATCTGCCTCCAGATTTTGGTTTTTTCTTCACTGCCTTCAGTTTTATTCAGGAGTTTTGCTATCTATGATTAGTGGACCACTGTTGAAACCCCTTTCTTTGCATCATTCAACCTCCATTGTACAAAGAATTATGAATGTTTTTATGTATTGTGCGCCATTTACAGTTCTCTTTTACAAAGAAGTAGCTTAATTGAACTGTCGTCCTTTGATTTGGAAGTGTCGCAAGTGTCATTTTCAGTCAAAGAAAAGAATCCCATTGTTCTTGATAGTCGATTATACTATTACTCTTACATTTGATCTGAATTAGTAGTTATTCAAGTGTCAAACGCTGTTTTCAATTCAAAATCGTAAAGTGTCGTATTGTCTCCTTTTTGTTTTATGGAAAGAAAATCATTAGTACTGTCACTTTGAAAGAAGGAATAGTTCAGATTTATACTTAGCATTCTTTTTGTCATTCACACATTAAGAAAGTGAAAAAAAATATATTGCATGTGCATTTGCATTTAGACTGCTTGTTGATTGTGATTTAGGACAGTGCATATAGTGTGTGCTCTCTTCGCTATGTTGAAAAGATTTCATTTCTCTTTCCTTAGTAGCTAGGATTTTCATTGCAAAAAGAAGATTAAACGACTATTTATCATCTTAGATTGCATTTTAGGAATTGTATATCTACATCACGCGGTGAACCTGAAAGGAAAATTTCTTAAGAAAGATCAACTATAAAATAAATTCAATGAACATAAAAATGCTTTGGAACCTAACGCACAACATCTAGAAGTCTAGGCTAGAGACGTATTCCGGCGTCCTAAAGCCTGGTAACTGTTGCTTTCATCGTAGGTTGGGGACTCCTCTTTGAGATGACAAGTTCCAATACAGACTTGTTCTCCCACGTACCGTCAAGTATATATTGGGAGACCACAATAGGTTATATCCTTTATCCTTAAGAAGCCGTGTCTGTCGCCCTATTGATCGCAATGCACTGAACACAACATTCGAGAAGATTGACTGCCGTATCGTAAAAAGTATTCTACAATTTTGCGATTTGTTCGGTAATCCCTCTGTCTAGATTTCCAGAGTAGTCTCTTTCGTTCCTTTTCAGTCTCCTTAAAAGAAAAGGTCCATCTGAGCACTTGTCACTTCAGGCTCATTAAAAATCGAAGGTGACTAGAATCATCTTTAGCTTTTTCTCGACTCTTAAAAATTGGAAAAGCTAGTTGTGTCAAAGCATCTAAAATTTGTTTTAATTGGAATAACGTCACTATTCCCTCGTTGGTCTTGGGTTGAGAAAAATGGAGTCCACCAACCAAGGATTTCCCCTTGGGGGAAATCCTAGTCCTTTCCCCTCTTGGGGAGATGTTGGTGCACCTCATATGGCCACATTGTCCCTTCGAGGACTAATAATTGGCCTTTCGGTATGGATTTTCTCGACCTCCGTCATTCAAATCATCGTGATTCCTAAGCAATCAAATCAACAACTAGATGATACCAGGGTTCCCCCCCAACCTTCTACTTCATTTGTCTCTCCCTCTCCTTCTTCTTCTTGGCTTGGTGAAGATAGTAAAACTAAAAACCAAGTAACTGAGAAGAAGAAGAAGGGGAAGGAGAAGAAGAAGAAGAAGAAGAAGCCAACGGCAAAAAGGGGCAACTGTGCATCATCTAGCCAAAATCCACACACTGCACCGTCCAAACCTAAATCTCCATGTTTCATCTACAAAGGAGACCACTATCACCATGATTGTCCTTGCATCCCACGAATCCTAAGGGACTGGTCTCCCCACTTTCACAACCCGATGTCGTCAACCTCTGACGATCATGTTGAAAGTACACCGTCAACTAGTGAAAACGAAGTCATCGGGCAAAACGGAAAATCTAAATTTCCCTGCAAAATGTGTGAAGGAAATCATGCCCTCCACCATTGTGCCTTCCTGGATGAAGCTAAAAGAGTCTTGGATAATCATCCTGCATCACCGTAGCGACTCTCTCCTGGGTACAAGAAACTCTTGCCGAGTCCATTGCTAGTTGAAAATCCGATTGACCCACCTTTAGAGTCGGTCGAAGCACCTATCATTGAAGATAAACCCTCTACGTCCACATCGGACCAAAGCCAATAGGTCGAGACGGCAGTTGACCCCATCTTGACTTCAAAATATTTACCTTCAGATGATACAGTCACCGAAGAGAATGAGAACGACACCATTCAAATTCTTTTCGTAAACACAAACTCCGATGAACATGGGGGCAATCTGCCAGTTCCTTTACCGCAGGAAGGAAATTCATCAAAGTTATATCTGGCCGTTTATTCGATCCCACCTCCAAGCAACCTAGTCATTTCCTTCGATTGGAATCTATTAGGCAGACCCCGTTTACCATCTAATGTACCATTTCGAATCATAGTGTAAACTTACAAAATGGTCATGGTTGGTACCATCATAGATGAAGGGGATTCTGTCAGTATCCTTTCCTCGACTGCTTGGAAAGCACTTGGCTCACCATCACTTTTGCCTGAGATGCGAAATCTGACAGGCTTTGATAAAGGAACTAGTCAACCGTTAGGGATCCTTCCAAGTTTACCTATAACTTTGAGAAGGAAAACCGTTTATCTAAACATAATGGTAGTCCAAGGACCTTTAGAATACAATCTACTCCTTGGGCGTGACTACATTTATAGCATGGAGCCATCGTCTCCTCTCTCTTTCGATTAATGTGTTTTCCGCATGAAGGCAGAATGGTCTAGCTCATAGACCAACTTTCATTCCCCGGTTCACAGATAGCTAATAGTCAAATTCCATCCCTAACAGGTCTTTTTGCGTAAGGAATGTCTCGTCAATCTCCAGTCCATCCACATGATGAGTGCGAGTGATTCGGTGGTCGTGATTGAAACCCAGGGGGAAAGCACCCTGGTCTACTTCAGCAGGAAAACTTTAGGTATAGGGTAGGTTTCCGCAGAGGATATATGACTAGTCTGACACACCCATGCATTTAGGAAAATGGGATTAGACTGGAATAAGATACCTCTGTTAGAAGGTAGGCCTTTCCTGATAGAAAAAAGGTTTTGTTTGCAAATTGAGGGGTAACCTGGAGAAGGTAGGCCTTTCCCGATAGAACAAATGTTTTGTTTACAAATTGAGGGGTAACATAGGGAACTCTACTTCACTATACCTAGGGGCATGCAAACCTTTTTGCGTGAAAGTGAAAAATGACCATTTATTTTCTTAGTTTGTAGGTTCTTAACCCTTTAAACTTATAGGATTTGTCATTCCTAGCTTACATAATAAAAGGAGTCGGAGCATAATTTCGAATGGTGCAAGCTCCCTAAAAAATGAACTATCGATGAGACATCCTTATTATACGACTGGCACGAGCAGTTTTACGCGAACTTCAATCTCATTAAAAATTAAACCTAACAATGAGCATACATTCCACCAGAGTTTAAGCTCATTAAAAAATTAACCCACCTCCAGTAAATAACCATTGTGAATGATTATCATCAGCCTTTGAGCCTTGGTCGTGTTCTTACCATCACCTCCACTCTATTTTAGCTGATCATTCGCCTCCATTTGATTGTTTACCCATTTTTGAGGAACAGCTGTGACAAGTGATCCTATTAGCCACCTTCTTTACACTGCCATGATTGGAAAGTTCCAAACCTTACCTCGAACCAGCTGCTATCTGAAAACATCACTCGTTCCTTAAAAAACTAGTCTTTTTTAAGCTCTTTTCATCTGACTCATAAAATATGAAAAGATTGCTGAGCAATTGGCGTCTCCAGCTCATTAAAGTGATCAAAAGTGTTATCCCTCCTCTAGATTTAATCTTTTTGGACCTAAGGGATTATTACACAAAGAGATCGAGTGTTTGTCTTCTTCGACTCGTTAAAACTATCGAAAAGTCATCCCTTTCGCATTGTTTTATACTTTTTCGGACATAAGGGATTATATTATGAAAAAGGAATGTTGGATTCTTCTTTCCATCTCTTTTCAGACTCTCTAAAATTGAAAAGAACTGAGTTATCCTTGTCATTAAACTCATTAAAACAATAGCGACAAACTTGTCCATTCAGATAAGAGCGAGTTTCACTGTTGCTAGGCTCATTAAAACATAGCAACGGGTTTGCCTGAAGGGAAAATTATAGAACAAGCATATGTTATCCTCCTCAAGCTTGAGAAAAATAAAGAGGTACTGGTCAGAAATGACTGGGAAAATTGGGAAGAAAACTTGAAGAAACTTTATTGGTAGCAGGTCGCTCTTGAACATGACACTTTCACTCCATCACCATGATTGAGTCGGCTTGGGTTATTCCATTCACCGGTCATATCACCATTGGTCCACCATACCATCCACGTTTGGGGTTAACGCTACCAATCCATTTCAGTGTCGCTGATATGTTCAAGAGAAGTCGCTCAGAGAATTCACCTACCCAGCTTGTGTCTCATCCACTACAATACCTTCATGCTTCATTCTTTCATGACCGCGACCCTGAACCTTATATCATCATATCATTTTCACCTCTACAAAATCATTTGCTCCATTCCGTGTCATAGATGTGGGATCCATTAATGCCCTCCTACGATGTGTAACTTCTTTTCGACATCAGCTCATTATCCAAGAAGCTAACATAGGGACAACCCTTCCAGTACTTTGAAGCTTGCATGCCTCAATGGCAAGTTTCTCACTTCCGGCAACAGGTTTACACTAATGGCCTTCAACCAAAAGAATTTTCGTGGTGTTTGACATCAACTCATGTATTCACACCATGTGAATTGTACTGCAGTACCTTGAGGGTCATCATCATTATCAATGATTCCTCTCGCGTCTGTTAACAACTTACATCATTGGCTGGTAATCAGACGATGTCTTTCCATGTTCGACATCAGAACATCCATTCACATGGATCGACTTGTACTTCAGGCGAAGATTGAACGAGTTTTGAAGACCTCGGATCTAGTTTCATCCATCCAGGCTGCGATATATTCAGGAAAATAAAGACATCAAATGTACATCATTGCTGCATAGATAATCATACAAACTAAGGGATGATGGCTCTACTAGAATCATTAGTCTGCACACAGACAGTTGTCTTTCCTATGTACATGAAAATGAATTTATCAAAGCTGAGCATGGGAATGCCTGCCTTAGCTAGATCATGCAAATATTATGAAGATAATGTATTGTATTGTATCTTATTACAGGTCACCTTCCAGTACAAAAAACCTCGGATCCTCACTATAAAGCATTTCACCCGACATCAAAAGATTTATGACCTCATGCTTTAGGGGGCAACTGTTATAGACATATTTGGGCACTGCAACCCCAACCACATATGTCCATAAAACAAGGGATTCTAAGTCCCTAAAAGTGTTGTTTCATACCCTAAATGAGCAAGGTCAACTGATTACATCATCTCCCAGAAGTTTTCCATGAAAAAACACTCAGAACTAGTCAAAGCAGGACCATACAGATTGCCCAATGCAAAAGGTGCGATGCATCTCACCTGCCACATGCAAAAAGTGCGATGCATACTGGAAATCCCTTCTGTAGGGTGCAATGAGTTAGAGTAGACAAATGGCACAAGCATTTTGCTAAGTGGAGAACCTGAGAATCTTCTAGAAGATGCCCATTTGACACTTACCTCCCTGAGTTCGCCCAGGGATGAGTAGGAGATCATGAAATCTCCAAGTGGTACCAAGAACTATCAGAGAGATGACACTAATCAAAAATCCCAGAAGCTGACTCACCCCCCTGCAAATATCTATAAATGGATCTCTCATCCCAGAGATCCAGAGGTTGGAATTGGGTAATTTGCAAAGAGGTGCTACTGGTTTCTCTTTGAAGACATTTTTGGGTGATCTTGCTTTGTGTGAGGTGAAGAGGGCTTTCAAGCTGGGAGGATGGCACTGGGTCAGACCAAGTGGTTGTAATCCTCTCTTCTACTACTTTTACTAATAAAGCTATTTGATTTTTCCTCCATATTCTTGTGTAATGTCTGAATATTGTGTTGATATATGCATTTGTATGGTCAATATGTATCTGATCTCTATGCTTTGATGGTATTATGCTGTTCTGAATCTACAGGTGCTCTTTGAAGCGGGACAAGTAAGGAAGCAGTGGCAAGATTTTGTCAAAGGGGAAAGGAAACAAGCAAGGAGCCAAGCGGAAGATTGAGGTTGGTACTCTCTGCTTCTTTCTCATCTCTCTCTCATAAAGGAAAAACAAGTGACTTTAATCTGTTTGTTTCTAAGAAAGCTACCCATCTTAGTGGGACTAGGAGCTCTGCATAGACACTAGATTTTCTGGTAACACAGGGTTCTCTCTCTCTTTCCCAGACAAGAAATAGAATTATTCTACCCAAACCACAATAGTAGAAAGGTAGGAGAAAGCTCCAAGTGGTAGGATATCCAAGTGGCAGAGTAGTAAGGTAGGATCTCTAAGCAGTGGGGTTTGGATCTCCAAGTGGCGTGAGTGAGGGGTTGTGAAATGGCACGATTGATAGAATGATTATTAATTAACCCACTTGTTATTTGACTCAATGCTCGACACATGTAATTATTATTAAACATAATTAATTTTAATTTTTTATATATAATGTTAAAACTTATATAAACTTAAAACTTAATTTTTATAATTTTATATGTTAACAGATATATATATATATATCTATATATATATATATATATATATATATATATATATATATATATATATATATATATATATATATATATATATATATATATATATATATATATATATATATATATATGGAAATGGAGATTAATCAATCTATGATGGTTGTGTTTCTTGAGAGTCTATTCCATCTCACTCGCAAAAATGGAAAAAAATATGTCATCGTAGTTGCGACGAACACGGGTACCAAAACTAAAAAAATAGATTTTTCTGGACCTTTGTGATAATATGGGCCATTCCATTAGACTATTTTGTCGTAATTTAGTTGTATATGTAGTAGTGATGCAAGAATCACATTAATTGAATTTTATATGAAAATGTTATACTTCCCAGAAGTTTTCCTACTGTGTTAAATACCATGGTATGAAAGGATGCCATGTCAAGCCCCATTACTAATGAAAAAGTCATTTTTTTATTTTCAAGACGATTATGTAAGGTACAAAACCAAAACTCTAGTTGAGGGTTGAGGGAGTCAAACCTTACTCCTATTTTTCTCTTCAACTATGTTAAATAAGTGGCCACTATAAGGACTATGTTTTTTACTTTGTGTTATTGCATTTTGCTCCATTTGTTGAGTATACAAACTAGAGGTGGGAATTTAGAGAGAAGAACATAAGGGATTAACCTATTGTACTATCCTTACAAGTCACGGGTCTTTGGTAACTCCACAGATAGTACCTCTTCATTCATACTTGCATATTTCCATACAAAAGTAAAGAAAACAAAGAAACCTCACCCTCTAGCTTGGTATTCTCCCTTAAAGGGTTTCCTAGGGTAAAACATGCACATGTTGTCAATGGTTTTTGTGTGTAGTTATCTCTATTCTTTATTTTTAACATTTCTGCTATTTTATTAATTCAAGCGAAAAATTAATTATTAAAGTATTTAAGATCGAAAAATAAAAAATAGCTTCATACTATACATTTTAATTATTTTATCATATCTATTATGACACATTGTTTAACTATATTATCCATAGTTGTTTATAGATTACTTTAATTCCTAGTTTCAATATTGAGGTCGTTAAATTTTTTTCTTATTTTAATAATGATGATTTTCTTCCTAACACTAGTCAAAATAAAGAGTTGCTTCGACCTTTTATCTATATTAGGGTTTATCACTTCCTTATAATATTTTAATTTTATTTTCCCTCTAACTCTTTAGAGTGCCTTGGAGTCTATTTAGTGGAAACCCCTTGATACTAACAAGTGACACTATCGAAAAATTAATGGAGACAAGAAGAGTTTTGAATTTGTCATGTGAATAATCAAGCTATTAGGACATTAGATGTCTCGAATTCTCGAGGTGATGATCAATGCAACTCCCCGATACTAATAGAAATTTACATTTTCGATGAGTTAATGACTCTAGATGGTGAGGTTGTCAAATGATAGATATGGGGTTGTTGGGGTGTTAGGTACTGGGCAATTGGGGCAATTGGATGCTCCTATGGGGAATTTTCTCTTAATATTGTTGACCCGTAAAAAGGGCACAAATGTGGTAGATGTTGACTTGGTGACTAACATGGTGTTGACGTGGAGATGATGTGGTGTTAATATGGAGTTCATGTGGAGATGAAGTGGGTTGATGTGGGAAATTGATATGGCATGGACGTGGTGTCAAGGTGGTTTCTAGGTGGCAGTCGTGGCAACAATGGCATGGCTATTAGGTTTTAGGAGTTATATGAAGTCACTACCAAAGTAAGGCCTTAACCATAACAAAACTTGATAAGCCATCCCTTGTTGCAAGTTTCAGAAGGTTCTCCGGATACAAGGAAATATTGAGCCATCATCCCAATGAGAAATAGGTAGGCCTATTGGCTTTTACGATGGAGGGTGTTAGGAATGGGTTCAGATGGTAAGTGAATTCACTAATTCCACTAGGGCCTCAGGGCATGGTGACTTGATAAATAAAGATAGAATCTAAATAAATAGTCAACCTTTGTTAATCAATGACCAATTGTTAGAACGAGTAGGAACCTTATATCATAAGTTATATTAGAGAAGTAATGATAGGAGGCCAAAATATAATAGAACAATTAGTGACATGGATAAGCCAACGCAGCAGTTGACAAAGAAATGCACAATAATGGTATATGGGAAAGGTGGGGCCATGTGTCTACCACATGGAAAGGTATTGATGTAGCTTTGGAGGAAAGTCTTCAAGTATGCATAACTTTGTGCTCAGAGCGTAGCTTGAGAGGAAATTTATATCATTGGAAAAGTCTCAATGAGCAAAATATTGTAGTGATGTTAAAAATGAGCTTTGGATTGATTATTGACAGAGGAAATTTTGTTTCACCCCATCTCCATAATTTACCCAAGGAGCAGAGATTTGGACATGCCATAGCACTAATCAAGGATGGGAGATGGTGACCTTATAGTTTAGTCAAGATATAACAATTTACTAGTTTCATGGATTGTTATTGTAACAATCTTGGTGAAAGTTCATGTAATAAAGTTAATAAAGGAAAAATAGGACCACGGTTAAGGGACACTTATTTTAAGATGAATTTGGAAAAATATATCCTAGTGGGCATCAAAGGATGTGTGTTTTGGCTAAGGAAAATTAGCAAAGGCTAAGGTAAAGGCATTAAAAGGAGAAAAGGCATTTTGGCACATTGTTTATGAAAATAAAGGAAATTAGTAAAAAAGTAAGGTGAAAGGTCACAGGTTGCATGTGAGGAGGAAATTGAAGGAAAATAATGGAAAATGAAGAAATTAGACACCTCATCCATAAAAAAGCTTTTGAGGATCAATTGGTAACCTTTTGTCAGTTCAACTTTTGAGATCTCTCACAATTTTCTCTCTCTCTCACTCTTGGTCACTTAGAGTTTACTTGGACCACTCTAGCTTTGGATCAAAGATGGAAAAGAAAGCAAAGGGAAAGGAAGGCAAGCAAGGATCAAGGAAAGGAAAGCAAGATCAAGCAGCTTCGACAGTAATACTTGTAGGTAACTTTTTTGCATGTGTGATTTCCTAGCTTGTTTGGACATGCATGGTGTTGCATGTTGGTTTATGGTTCTCTTGTCATCGGTGGCATGGTTTTGCTAGGTTATGATAGTGGTTTTCAGCCTAGCCTTGCCTTTTTCTAGATGCCATGGTGTTGGGATGTTTATATTGGTTTTTGAGCTTTGTTTTGTCAGACAGATTTCAAAATCCAGGGCAGAGGTGGTCTCAAGTTCCAATCCCAAAGGCCTAGGAATTGCTTGACCAATTTTAGCAGGATACATGGTAAAGAATGAGAGACTGGTCTCAATTTAGGGCCTAGTCATCCAGTTTGGATTGTGGTAAAGCCTCATAGACAAGGAGACTAAAAATTCCTCAAGGATATTTGTGTATTCCAAATGTCATTACAAATTTGGTTCAGTTGTGATTGGAGCACCGGTTTTCGTGTGATCATGGTTTGATGAGGCTTGAGGTGGTTTAACATTTGGATTCCCTTGCTTGTTCTTGGATTGGTTGTTATATGATATCCCATATTCATGCTTGGAATATGGCACGGGGGTTACTGGATGAAAGAGATATTTGGTTCAGCCATGTCTATGGTTAGGTGATAGGTGGAAGTCTCAAACCTCATCATATTTTTCGATGAATAAAAAAATTTAAGTTCCCTTACATTTCCACTAGTTTACATGTGGATTTAATGGTTTTTATATCTCTGATATTTATATTGTTTTATGTTTGTTATAAGCATGGTTGAATGACTGGTTTATGTCATGGGTATTTCACGTATTAACTTGTAACTGTTAAATGAATGGATGAATACCTAATTGACGATGTGCTAGTTCAGTTGAGAAGGAGGTGATCCTTTTGGTTATGTTTTGTAAGTCCTATCAGTCATTTATGCTCTATCTTGTATCTTAGACCAGTATGTTTCATTTATGCCAAGTGTTTGACATAATGTCAGTCCCGGTTGGGGGTGCTCAAGCCTAGTCTTGAGGTTGATTTTTGAGTATTTAGTATTGTTATCATGTCTTTGTTTGATTTTGAAGGTTGTAGCCAATTATGGGAAGAGGTCGAGATTCTAGGCTAGAAAAGTGGCTCAAATCTTAGGGTTGCTGGCACAAGCCTGTTGAGAAAAGTCCACAGTCACTGGCATAAAGGCCTATTAGAGAAAATTTGAGTTGTTGGTCTTTGTCATGCCCTTAGCATGGGAGCAACTCCAGGTTAATAGGCTTAAATCATGAGTGGGACTCAGGAACAGGCTGTCTAAGTGGTTGACTTGTCTCGTGAGGGTGTAATTACTAATGTGGATGGGTTTTTTCGATGAGTTATGTCGATTCCATTTCCTTAACGTCACCTAGGAGGTTCAATTCCTTAGTAACCTCTCTCATCACATGTTTTCCTGGTTTGTTGGTTTCTTGGGCGGACTTGCAAGGAGGGTGTGTTACAATTATGGCTTGAAGAGTAAGTTTGATTAAGGAAGAGATTGAATAGTGCATAGTGAACCATCAATTTAATTGCTCACAAGGATATATGTGGATCTCAATGCATGGAATATTTCATAGGTATGTTATATTGTAGAATTTGCTTCAAACAGCTAGGACATGACCACTCTCACTATAGCTCCATTCGAGCAATAACCAAGTTTATTAATGAAAAAATTTGTTAAACATTAATATATAAATAAAGTGTAACTAAAGTAAAAGTGAAAATGTGAGTTCTATTTTAGAAGCACTTTCACCTCCACCCCAAAGTGAAGTATGCACATATTCATTTTCGTTTCTACATTGAAAATGTACATCTTAAAGGCTGAGATAAATATTTACTGATTATTGTTAGTTAACATATGCATCATCCTCACTTGAATTATTGAAAAATTTAACTTGAATTTAATCATAAAGCATGTGTTTTTAAAGAATGAGGAGTTAGGTTAGAGAGCAAAAGTATACATTTTAAAATGGGTATAGGTAAAGAGGCACTCGATGAGGTATATTTTGAAGTTGATATAAATTCAAATTTGTACCTTGATTTAATCATAAAATATATATTTTAAAAGAATGAGGAATTAGTTTGGAGGGTGAAAGTATGCATTTTAAAATAGATACAAGTAAAAAGTAACTAGATCAAGTTAGTTTTGAAGTGGCTGTAAATACAAATTTGTAACTTGAATTTAATAATAATGTATATGTTTTAAAAAAACCAGAAATTAGGTTGGAGAGTGGCATTATGCATTTTAAATGGATATAAGTAAAAAGGAATGGGATGAGGTGCATTGGGAAGTGGATGTAAATTCAAATTTGTAACTTGAATTTAATAATAAAGTATATGTTTTAAAAAAACGAGAAATGAGGTTGGAGAGTGACATTAAGCATTTTAAAATGGATACAAGTAAAAAGGAAGGGGATGAGGTGCATTGGGAAGTGGATGTAAATTCAAATTTGTAACTTGAATTTAATAATAAAGTACATGTTTTAAAAAAACTAGAAATTAGGTTAGAGAGTGACATTATGCATTTTAAAATGGATATAAGTAAAAAGGTATGAGATGAAGTGCATTCGGAAGTGGATGTAAATTAAAATTTCTAACTTGAATTTAATAATAATGTATTTTAAATGAGGAATTAGATTGGACAGTGAAAATTACATTTTAAAATGAATGTAGGTAAAGAGGAACGAGGTTGGAGAATGAAAATATATATTTTAAAACGAATGTAGGTAAAGAAGAACCTATTTAGGTGCATTTTGTAATGTATGTAGGTGAAGAGGAATAGGATCTCAACTGAAAATGTGCATTTTAAAGTGGATGCAGCTGAAAAGACTCTAGGGTGAAAGTGCATGATTATTGTATAAATGCCACAAAATGTTAATAAGGTAGAGACCGTTGAAAATGTAGAATATGAAAATTGAGGTGGAAGTGGGGTAAATGTTAAAGATGTTAGAAAAAGTTAAAGTGGGTAGGAATGAGTTGAAAATGTGAAATATAAAAGCCGAGGTAGAAGTGGGGTAACGATGGAAGTTTAGATGAGGCAGAAGTGAGCAAATAAAATAAATATGAGGGTGTCAGCATGCACTTGCACTTTAAAGGGTTAGCATTATTCGTTGTTGGACGACAACAATACAGATTTCATTCTTCAATATAAAAAGTTGAGGTGGGTAGGAATGAGTTGAAAATGTGAAATATAAAAATATGAGGGTGTCAGCGTGCACTTTAAAAGGTTAGCATTATTCGTTGTTCGAGGACAACAATACAGATTCCATTCTTCAATATAAAATGTTCAGGTGGGTAGGAATGAGTTGAAAATGTGAAATATAAAAGCTGAGGTAGAAGTGGGGTAAGGTAGAAGTGTGGTAAGGGTGGAAGCTTAGATGAGGCAGAAGTGAGCAAATAAAATTAATGTGACGGTGTCAGTATCCAGTTAGGGTTAGCATTATTTGTTGTTCGACAGCAACAATACAGATTTCATTCTTCAATCCCCACGTTTATTAATAGTCTGCTTCTTCTTCTTATCAGGAAAAAACAACGAATACTGTGCAGGATTGTCAGGGTGACTTGGTGATGTCCTTGCGAATCCGCAAGTATCAATTATTTGTGTGACAGCTTAAAATCCTGCACAATGAAACCTGTATTAATGTTCATATGTTTCATATCAGCGGTCATTGCTGATGCAGCAGGGGATGATGGGAAGATTCACATAGTCCACATGGATAAATCTCAGATGCCCACTGTGTTTTCCTCTCATGAGCACTGGTATAATTCCATCCTTTCATCTCTCACAACAAACAAGAAACAAGAAGCCCTACTGTATATTTATGACACAGTCATGCACGGGTTCAGCGCCAAGTTAACCCAATCGGAGCTGGACGCCCTGAAAAAAACGCGAGGTCACCTCTCAAGTTACCCGGACACGACGGGAAAGTGGCTTACCACATATTCTTTCAACATCCTCGGCCTCGACGAAAAATCTGGCATATGGCCCCAATCACACTTCGGCAACAGCTCAGATATGATCATCGGACTTCTAGACACTGGCATCTGGCCCGAGAGCCAAAGCTTCAGAGACACCGGAATGGGCGAGGTACCGGCCCGTTGGAAAGGCCAATGCCAGGCGGGAACTGCCTTTAATAGCTCGCTCTGCAACAGAAAACTCATCGGAGCTCGTTACTTCAACAAAGGATTCCTGGCAAGTGGTGGGCACATAGATCCGATCCACGATTACAATTCCGCCCGAGATTATTATGGCCACGGTTCCCACACCTCGTCCACGGCCGCAGGAAACTTTGTGCCCGATGTTGATTATTTTGGCTACGCAACGGGCACGGCCAGAGGCATGGCCCCTCGGGCACGGGTAGCCATGTACAAGGTTGGCTGGTACTCCGAAGATGCCGTCGTGGGTTCTGACGTTCTTGCCGCGATAGAGACAGCTATAGCCGATGGGGTCGACGTCTTGTCGCTGTCATTTGGCCTCTTGCCCGAGGATCTCATCCAGAACCCCATAGCTGTCGGAGCCTTTGCAGCCACGGAGAAAGGCGTGCTCGTTTCTTGTTCCGCCGGCAACGACGGGCCGAATGGATCAACAGTCGTAAACGGCGCGCCGTGGATTTTGACGGTAGGAGCTAGCACCATTGATCGGGCATTCGCAGCCGAAATAAATCTCGGTAACAGGAAATTCATGGAGGGAACTTCTTACTTTGTCGAGAAAAAGTTGTTTCCGGCATCCTGGTTTTCAACGAGAGTTCTCCAACATGCCGCTTCCGGTCGCTTGATCCAAAATCTGTTGCCAGTAAAATTTTGCTGTGCATGAGTAACAGTTCTGAGGATCTCGACTTCCAGATTAAAGAAGGCAACCGAACCGGAGCTGCCGGTATTATAATGGCCTACGACGACCACACTGCACGTGTCCTGTCGCCTTCCAGTTACTCGATGCCCGCCGTGTCGGTTTCTTCGGGTCAAGGTCGTCTAATAGCAGATTATGCAAACACCACTGTAGCATTGAGATTCGTGGTAACCCGGCTGGGATTTAAGCCTGCGCCTGTCGTGGCAGGTTTCTCATCGCGAGGGCCCTATTTTCTCACCCCGGGAATTGTGAAACCGGACGTGATTGCGCCGGGCGTCGACATTCTGGCGGCCGTATTTCCTTATGAAAATGCAACATTCGTCGGATCTGTTCCGTTAAAGGCCAACTACTCTTTGCATTCCGGCACCTCTATGTCGTGTCCTCATGCTGCGGCTGTGGCGGCACTGGTGAAAGCCGTGCACCCGGATTGGAGCCCCGCTGCCATTAGGTCAGCTCTCATGACCACGGCCTACAGAGTGGATAATACCGGCCGGGCTATAAAAGATCAGGCCGACCCTCGTTTTGGTCCCGCAAATCCCATGGATTTCGGTTCCGGGCACCTGAATGCCAATAAAGCAGCAGATCCTGGGCTTCTTTATGATGCTGGGGTGAATGAATATCTGGATTATCTCTGTGCTCTCAATTATACGAACCAAGAAATTAGGTTACTGAGCCGGAAGAATTACTGCTGTGCCGCCCATGGGGTCATTGGTGACCTCAACTATCCTTCCTTCTTTGCAGATTTCAGGAACGAGACGAGGTCAGTCCCACAGAAATTCAAGAGAATTGTCACCAATGTGGCGGAAAATGAAAATAAGACGTCATCTGTGTACACAGCAATAGTGAAGACTCCTCCAGAAATTTCAGTGCAGGTGGAACCTGACCTATTGGTGTTCAAAGAAAAGAATGAAAAGATGGAGTTCTCTGTCAGTATCACACCTGTAAATGTGAAGAAAGGATGCTCAAGTTCAGGGTACTTGAGCTGGGTCGATGGAAGGGGCCATGAGGTGAACAGTCCACTGGTAGCCATATTCTGCTGATCATGTCATGTACTTCTGGCCTGCAAGTTTTCTTCTTGTGCCTACTCCTTGCTACTAGTTTATAAGTGTTTTCAAGTCATTTTTTTAGACTCTACGCTTTTAGACTCTACCGGACAGTGCTCCAGAGGGTCAAAGACTTTGTTGGGACTTCAACAAATTGGACTGACTTCAACAAATTGGACTACCCATAATGGAGTCTTTTGGCTATGTGGTAATTGGCTTGAACTTTAACATTTCACTCCCATTATATATAAGCAAATTAGAAACCAGTACCAGAATAGTAAAAGTGATTTAACATTTCACTCTCTTCCATTATATATAAGCAAATTAGAAACCAGTACCAGAATAGTAAAAGTGATTTAAGGTTAATAAAGTGATATTATTTTTTTTACTTTTAATTACTGATATAATATTATAGGAAAATTTAAAATTAAGAAAAAAACAATTTTTGATATAAATTTTATCATGTTTTTAATGCAAAATGCCAAAAAAAATAATAAATGTGTATTTCAATTTTTTTTACTTGGGGTTTAGTTTTTTGTTTTTTTTTAATTCACTCCATATACTTATTCATGTAACTTTGTTGAGAAATTTGCTGTACTTTTAATGAAAAACTGTTTAGTTGGACAGATTATTTGGTGTAATAATTTATATCATGTCTTAATCCTTTCAATTTAACATTTACAACTGTATATAATTTTAACACATTACAAGTGCTGGATCTGTTTTTCAACTTGTCCTGACGATGAACCACACACTGTTGGTTCGAAAGGCGTCGACAAATGATTTCTCATAGGATTTCGCCGAAAAATCTATCTTAAATTTTAAAAGTTATTATGAAAATGAATTTTTGGGAGAGTACTTTAAAAGTTATTAAGAAAGTGAAAATTTAATTATTAGATAGAAGAATCTCTTCTCTTCAAAGCCCTACTAACATCCAAAACTTTATAAAAAAGACAATACTAAAGATGGCTATGATCTTTATAAACACATAAACCTTTAATAAATTTAGATCCAATACAAGATTTAATAAATTTCTACACTTCAAAAATTTATTGGCATTGGGTGCACCAAATCCTAAAAACAAGGTGGAAAACAATTTTTCTAGAGAATTAAGAGAACTAATCCCTCATTATTACAACAAAATATTAAAAAGATTGATTCATCTCCCTGCATAATTTTAACTCACAAGGAAGGAAACCACACAACAACAATCAAAATGCCACCAACATGTGACATATTGCCAATATGTGACATAAAACTAATAATGCATTAAAACTCATTCTTGTTTTTGCATGTGAAAGGTTATTTGGTAATGAATACAACATGATTGAATCATGTTATATGGTTCATTGTTAATATAATATCAATCCATAATACAACCATTCTTCCCAACCATCTAATATAATCTTAATTGACAAAAAGGAAATAGTGCAACACTAGTACTCTAGTTAAAAGAGAAATGCCGAGATCTCATAAAATCTTTTGCATTAACACTCTAATAATCACACCAATCAAAATGCTTAATGCTACATCACATATTGCTAAAATTTAAAATAAAAAAATTCTTCTAAATTATAACTTTATTATTAACTTCATCAAAATCACAAATTTTATTTTATACCAAATTTCATTTTATAGTTTACATCGGATAATTCTAAACAAAAGCTAGAACAAAAAACTAGATAATTTATCCATCATGGTTTTATAAAAAGGAACAATTATAGTTGCACATAAAAACTATTGTTTATTAAAAAAACATCAAAAATAGTGTAGATCTCTTATAAATGTTGTTGTTGAGCATCTAGTTGTGCTGAAAAGGAAGTTTTAAGAGGAAATTGAATGATTTCGTTACCTATCTTCCAATAACCCGGTTCCATAAGGGTACTTGCCTCGGTTCCATAAGGGTACTTGCCTTTGAGAGTGTCTTTGTTTTTTAATTTATTTCCATGTAAAAATGACAGAGAAAAAAATAATAAAAAAAAATTAATAGATAAGTCAATTATATATATTTAAAAAAAGCGAGGGAACAAGAATATGGAGACATGAGCAAAAAATAATTATTAAAAGAATCAATATATAAGTCAAACTTATATACTTTCAAAAAAACATGGAACAAGAATTTTAACCATAGACATTTATCTCGAATTTACCATGGAGATTCTTAATTTGTAAATGGGCTTTGTTATAGCGAATACGATGGCTTATCAATACCACATGGCCAAAAACCCATAACTCACTTCATATGATACGATGGCTTATCAATACCACATGGCCAAAAACCCATAACTCACTTCATTTGTTCATATGATGTTTTTTAATTAATTAATTTAATTAAAATGGAAAAAAAAAGAACATAACTACTTCGAAAATCAGTTAAAACTATTCTAGAATATTCCATCAAGCTTAGATCTCTATCATCCGCCAAAATCTACTATAAGTATCCACACACTCCATGTTACATACCATTTCTCTAAAACTAAAAAAGTCATAAAAATTAAATAAATTATAACTTTATTTGGAGAATTTAAAAATAACATGTAATAGGATTCCTAACCATGGAGATATGACCACACATTAATATGGAGATTCTTAATTTGTTAATAGGATTTGCTATAATAACATGGGCCAATACCATAGCTTATCAATACCACATGCCCAAAAAAACATAACTCAATTTATATGACATCTATTTGTATGCCTTTTTTTGTTTAATCAATTTAAATAAAAGAGAAAAATGGACAAGACTAATTTGTGTATACTAAGAGTATTTTAATTTGTGTATACTAAGAGTATTTTCGAATGTTTTATGAAGGTTAAATCCTTACCATTCACCTAATAATTATCAATAATTAAATTAAAATTCTCGAAAATTTATTCCAAAAAGACATGCATATCGAAATTATTCATAATTAAATAAAAAATTTGGATGCCCTATTCTAAAATAGAAATGTCTATGTTTATAGAAATGTAAGCATATTTTAGTATTTGATATCAATGAAATGAAGTGTTATTTCTGTCGCATGTGTGTATTTATGATTATATGTAAGTTGTCGTGTTCCTATTTAAATCCACATCATTATTTCATCTATAAGTTAAACTACTCCATAATAATTTAAGAAAATACTTGAAAAATTAATCACCTCTTATATATTAAGTCTTCCGACCTCTAAAATATAGCATTTATAATTGTGCGAACCACTTGATGATTGTAAACTCTTAAAATAAGGAAATACTCAACTGAACTTAATTATATTCTTAATTATATTATTGATATTGAGATGAGCCTTTCCAAGTTGTTACTAGTCCCTAAGAATTCAATTGAACATTATTTGTTTAGCATTAACCATAGCAGCTTATAATTGTTAACTTTGAAAAATAAATATTTTTATTTCAATATTATTAAAAAAACTTATACTCAAATATTTGATTAGAAAATTACTTGAAGGTTTTATTGTAGCATTTGCATAATAAAATTCCATATGGATAACTTTGTCTCATATTTATGCCATAATTTATGAATATGGTTGCAATAAATACTTGAAAATAGCTCATACTCAGTTACTTCTCATCATAATTTAAACTAGCGAAACCACATTAATAAATGTGGTTGATAAAGTTGATAGGCCAATATCCATTATCTTATTGTCTTGAATTTTATCATAGCATTGAAAAGAAAAAGGTGGTGAAATATGTAAGCCAAGTATTGATTTCACTCTTGATATAGTTGTAAAAATCAGACCCTACCTCTCTCTCTCTCTCTCTCCCCAATATCTATAGCGGCTCGTTGCAATGGAATAATATTAAACCCAAAGGATAAATATTATAAACCCAGGGTATAAAAACCCTAAGATAAATATTATAAACCGTAAAATAAACATGCTTGACCATGATTTACAATCATTGATTTTCATATTGAGATGATGTTTTTCATGATGCAATGTTGGACCATGTTTGATTTCCATATCGAGACAATGCTTGGCACATTATAACATTGGACCATCATTGACCATGGATAACCATAACCATAAACCGAAGTGATTTATATTAAAACCTATAATTTATATTATAAACCCTATGAATACTATTATATCCTAGGAATATGTACGAAATAAACCCAAGGGATTGATAATATAAACCAAAGGGAATAATAAACCTAAGGGATTAATTCTAAAAAGAAAAGGTATTATAAACCCAAGGAAATAATAAAACCAAAGGATTATAAACCCAAGGGAACACTATTAAACCCAAGGGATAAATATTATAAACTCAAGGAATATAAACCCTAAGATAAATATTATAAACCCAAAGATGAATATTTTCCACAATGTAACATTAGAATATGGTTGATTGTGATTGCTTTTCATATTGAGACAACATTTTTCACAATGCGGCATTGGACAATGGGTGACCATCGTTGACCATGGTTGATCTCTATATTGATACAATCTTTTTCATAATGCGACGTTGGACCATGGATGACCATAGTTGTGACAATGTGACGTTGGATTGAGATATATTCTTTCTCACAATCTCACCATGGTTAAACACGGTTGACCATGATTGAACCCGAAGGTATTATAAACCCAAGGGATTAATATTATAAATGCAATGTATATAAAACCTAAAGGGATTGATATTATAAATCCAAGGGATTATACTAAAAACCCAACAGATTGATAATATAAACACAAGGGAATAATATTAAACCCAAAGGAGTAATATTATAAACACAAGTATATAAACTATAAGATAAATATTATAATCCTAGCGAAATAATAAACCCAAGGGATTATAAACCTAAGGAAATAATATTAAACACAAGGAATATAAACCCTAAGATAAGTATTATAAAGCCTAACATAAATATTTGTCACAATTTGATGTTGGAATATGGTTGACCATGATTTACCATCATTAATTTTCATATTGAGAAAGTGTTTGTCACAATTTAATGTTTGACCATGGTTGATCATGGTTGATTTTCATATTGAGACAATCTCTAGCACATTGTGACATTGCGCCATCGTTGACCATGGATGACCATAATTGTAAACCCAATGGATTTATATTAAACCCTAGGATTAGTATTATAAACCCTATGAATAATATTATACCCTAGGAATATGAACCAAATAAACCCAAGGGATTGATATTATAAACCGAAGGGAATAACAAACCCAAGGGATTAATTCTAAAAACAAAAGGTATTATAAACCCAAGGGAATAATATTAAACCCAAGGGATTAATATTATAATTTCAAGATATATAAACTCTAAAGGGATTGATACTATAAACCCAATGGATTAATACTAAAAAACTAAGGGATTAAAAACCCAATGGATTGATAATATAAACACAACTGAACAATATTGAACCCAAGGGATTAATATTATAAATCCAAGGTATATAAACCCTAAGGTAAATATTATAAACCCAAGGTAATAATAAAAGCAAGGAAATAATATTAAACCCAAGGGACAAATATTATAAACTCGACAAATATAAACCCTAAGATAAATATTTATCACAATGCAACATTGGAATATGGTGGACCATGGTTGACCATGATTGAACCCAAAGGAATTATAAACCGAAGGGAATAATATTAAACCCAAGGGATTAATATTATAAATGCAAGGTATATAAACCCTAGAGGGATTGATATTATAAACCTAGGGGATTAATACTAAAACCCAATGGATTAAAAACCCAACAGATTGATAATATAAACCCAAGGGAGTAATATTAAACCCAAGGGATTAATATTATAAACCCTAAGATAAATATTATAAATCCAAGAGAATAATATTAAACCGAAGGGATAAATATTATAAACCCAAGGAATATAAACCCTAAGATAAATATTTGTCACAATGCAACATTGGAATATGGTTGACCATGATTGATTTTCATATTGATACAACATTTGTTGCAATGTGACGTTGGAAAATGGTTGATCATCATTGACCATGGTTGATCTCCATATTGAGACAATTTGTGTCACAACACAATGTTGGACCATGCTCGACCATGGATGACCATGACTGTGATAATGTGACATTGGACCAAGAGACAAACTTTTTCATAATGTGACCATGGATATTGACCATGGTTGACCATGATTGACCATCATTGACCATGGTTGACCATGGTTGAGACAACCTTTGTCATAATGCAACATTTGTTGATTTTCATATTGAGAAAATATTTATCGCAATGTGATGTTGGACCATGGTTGACAATGATTATAAACTCAATGAATTTATATTAAACATAAAGATGAATATTATACCCTATAGGCATTTTTAATGAAAAAAGATAATTCAAAATATAGTCCAAAATCTTAAAAACAAATGAATAATGGATAATGATTTTTTCAAAAAAAACATTCATATAATATAAAACAAAACCAAATAAGAATTTGTAAATTTATAAATTCATTTACCATAATCTCATTTGAATATGTTAAATTTTAAAAAAATGTATAATGTAAAACAATATTGATGAAATTTTAAACCTATAAATTTACAATTTTTTAATGTATGATATAATTCAAAAAATGATAATTAAATATAAAAAAAGAAAAAGAAAAAAAAAATTAAAATAACCAATTTATATTTTTACTTCATCTATTTTTCTTATAATCAATTTACAATATAAGACATTTCAAATTTTAAAAATAAAATTACATTTCAAAACATCAACCATAATTTCTAAATTCCACAATTTATTAATCATGGAGGAACTTATCATGCAACTTATTAATATAAATAATGTACTTCATAAGTCAAATATTTAAATGTCATATTAAGTAAAATATTTCAATGCCAACTAATATCTACAATGAAAAGAAATAAATTTCCACGGTTAAACAATTTTAATCATTTCAAGTAATGTTACTATTTTATATTTGATGTATGCTTTTTTTTGTCAATTTTATCTTCTGAGATACAAACTTGTTTTTTAAAATTTTGCATTTTCAAAATGTTTAGATAAGAAAAAAAATATATTACTCTAAACTCTTCTTAGATTTGCGATTAAAATAGATTAATACTAGTCCTTAAAGAAATGACTAATACGATTCGCTTGCAATATGAAAATTTGTTATTGAATGATTGTTAATTAATTTTAGAGCACAAATTCATTCATGCTACTTTACCTAATTCTACACTAATCCTACACTGAAAACCTAAGACACACCAAACTCATATCTGAGCTAATTTTATGCATTTGTATTTGAAATCTAAAGCAATCTCTCATAGAACACTCCTTCAAATCTTTAACATCTAAACCACCCTCAATTAATAAATTTATGGCAAACACATAATTGATCTCGTGGAGATTTGTGGCATAAGATGGTCAAACCTTGTACTCCTCATCTATAAGGTGACACATATTCCTCTCGAGAGTCAAGGTCTCATAAGTGAGCCTCGTGATCCAATATCAAATTTCCAAACTTCTCATATACTTTTTCCATGTTAAATTTGACACTATTAGAAACCTGTGGCGATGTAAAAATATATGTATGTTTAGATAGTGGTATAGGAGAGAAGGAAGTAAGTTGTTGCCACAATTATAGGAAAATACATTGTTATATATGGTATATAAGTATTTTTTATTAACTAAAGAAGACATAGCATTTAGAACTTGTAGGCCACATTCTTCTAGAGTGAGTAGAAGATTGGAGTAGACAATATGATCTTCGAACACATTAAGAGACATCTTAACTCCAAAACGGATGGAATTATTTGCAACATAGCGAAGACGTAGGAAAATATATTGTTATATGTTTTCTTATATATAAATGAATGTTATAAATAATAATGAGGATCTTATCATGGAGGAACTTATTAGAATTGGATTAATCTCAAATCAATAGGAAATTGGTGGGTGGGGAGCCATGTGTTGGGAATCACGATTTCCATTAGACCAAAACCCATAGGTGTTTATCAACAATCGCATCACCGGAGACAAGGATCCACGAGAGGTGATTAGTACATGTCATGAAACACACAGAAATCAATTGCTTATCCAATTTCCAACAATCTCCCCCCAATGCAAGCTAGGTGTGTGTCAAACTTGTGACCTACTCTCTGATACCACTTGTTGGGAATCTCGATTGTCGTTAGACCAAAACTTGCAGGCCCTAGTCAACGATCACATCTCTAGAGATAAGGATCCACAAGAGGTGGTTAGTCCATGTCGTGAAACACATGGGGAGTGTTGGCTTATCCAATGTCCAACACCATGTGGCACGAATATGTTTTTAAAAATTTATTAGAAGTAATGGACAATTTTTCTAAATAAAAGTTTCTTATATATAAATGAATTTTATAAATAATAATGAGAAACCTATTAGAATTTGAATAATATCAACAAGGAGGAACTTATTAGAATTGGAATAATCTCAAATCCCTTGGAAATTGGTTGGTGGGAAGCCACGTGACATTAATCTAATTTTTAAAATTTATTAAAAGTAATGGACCATTTTGCTAAATAATTTTTTTTTATAAATAAATGAATGTTATAAATAACACTCACGAATTTATTAATTGGAATAATCTCAACATGGAGGAATTTATTAGAATTGGAATAATCTCAAATCCCTAGGAAATTGGTGTGTGGGGAGACATGTGGCATGAATATAATTTTTAAAATTTATTAAAAGTAATGGACCATTTTTCTAAATAAATTTTTCTTATAAATAAATGAATGTTATAAATGATAATTAGGAACTCATTAGAATTGGGAGGAACTTATTAGAATTGGAATAATCTCAAATCCCCAAGAAATTGGTGGGTAGGGACTTGGTACGAATATAATTTTATAATTTTTAAAACTAATGGACCATTTTGCTAAATAAAAGTTTCATGTATAAATGAATTTTATAACTAATAATGAGGAAATTATTAGAATTGGAATAATATCAACGTGGAGGAACATATTAGAATTGAAATAATCTCAAATCCCTAGGAAATTGGTGGGTGGAGAGCCACGTGACACCAATCTAATTTTTTTAATTTATTAAAATTAATGCACCATTTTTCTAAATAAAATTTTCTTATATATAAATCAGTTTTATAAATAATATTGAGAGGCTTATTCAAATTGGAATAATCCCAAATCTGTAGGAAATTGGTGGGTGGGAAGCCAAGTGGCTCGAATATAATTTTTTAAATTTATTAAAAGTCATTGCAACCTAACAAACACTGTTGCGAATAACCCTACATAAAAAATGGATAATAATAAGATGTAAATAAATATACTTATTGGGAGTTACTTCCCACTTATGTATGTTTTCCTCGACACTTATGTAGGAATAAACCGTAAATGTGTAGACTTACTAGTGGTTACTACCCTCCAAAACTTATTCAATTCTTTGTACTTTAGCAAACAATTAATTTATCCACTTCACATACCAATTTATAGCCTTTCATAAAGAATACCATAAGATTCATTTTTCCTCTTGACGATTATTAGTTTAACATTGAACAATATAAGTACTCTAGTTAAAAGAGAGATATGGGGATCTCATAAAATCTTATGCATTAACACTCTAATAATCACACCAATCAAAATGCTTAATGCTACATTACATATTGCTAAAATTTGAAAATAAAAATTTTGTCTAAATTGTAACTTTATTATTAAGTTCATCAAAATCACACAAATTTTATTATACAAAATTTCTTTTTAGAGTTTACATCGGATAATTCTAAACCAAAGCTAGAATCAAAAACTAGATAATTTATCCATCATGGTTTTGTAAAACGGAGAAATTATAGTTGCAAATAAAAACTATTGTTTATAAAAAAAAAACATCAAAAATAGTGTAGATATCTTATAAATGTTGTTGTTGAGCATCTAGTTGTGCTGGAAAGGAAGTTTTAAGAGGATATTGAATGATTTCATTACCTATTTTCCATTAACCTGGTTCCATAAGGGCACTTGCCTTTGAGAGTGTCTTTGTTTCATAATTTATTTCCATGTAAATATGAGAGAGCAAAAAATAATAATAAAAAAAAAATAGATAAGTTAAATATATATATTTAAAAAAAAACAGGGAACAAGAATATGGAGACATGAGCAAAAAATAATTATAAAAAGAATCAATATACAAGTCAAACTTATATACTTTAAAAAAAAACATGGAATAAAAATTTTAACCATAGACATTTATCTCAAATTTACCATGGAGATTCTTAATTTGTAAATAGGCTTTGTTATAGCGAATACCATGGCTTATCAATACCACATGGCCAAAAACCCATAACTCACTTCATATAATATTTTTTCATATGATATTTTTTAATTTATTAATTAAATTAAAATGGAAAAAAAAGGAACATAACTACTTTGAGAATTAGTTAAAACTATTCTAGAATATTCCATGGAGCTTAAATCTCTATCATCCACCAAAATCCACTATAAGTATCCACACACTATGGATGTGAAACACTAAAATCCACTATAAGTATCCACACACTCCATGTTACATATCATTTCTCTAAAATTAAAAAAGTCATAAAAATTAAATAAATTATAACTTTATTTCGAGAATTTAAAAATAACATGTAATAAGATTCCTAACCATGGAGATATAACCACACATTAATACATTAATGTATTAATGTATTAACTCTTCAATAAATATTAATATATAAAATTCATCAGCAAAAATAAAAATAAAAGTAATTTATTAAAATTAAATTAATAAAATTAATTAATAAATAAATATTCCAGCCGACATTGTGTTGTTCCTTAAATTTATCCTCATTATTATTTATTTCTTTCTAAGCAGCTCTTCTTTTATCATCATTCTTAAGTCCTCATGATGGATCCCATTTGGGATTTGAAACGTTGGCATAAAAATGTTCATACTGTGAATTCTCCGGTCACTGATTGAAAAGATACAAACCAGAGATCTCTTAAATCCAGAATATGGAGATTCTTAATTTTTTAATAGGATCTGTTACAATACCATGGGCCAATACCATAGCTTATCAATACCACATCCCCAAAAATATATGACATCTATTTGTATGTCCTTTTTTTTTTAATCAATTTAAATAAAAGAGCAAAAAGGACAAGACTAATTTGTGTATACTAAGAGTATTTTAGAATGTTTTATGAAGTTCAAATCCTTACCATTCACCTAATAATTATCAATAATTAAATTAAAATTCTGGAAAATCTATTTTGAAAAGACATGCATATCGTAATTATTCATAATTAAATAAAAAATTTGGATGCCCTATTCTAAAATAGAAATTTCTATGCTCATAGAAATGTAAGCATATTTTAGTATTTGATATCAATGAAATGAAGTGTTATTTCTGTCACATTTGTGTATTTATGATTATATGTAATTTGTTGTGTTCCTATTTAAATCTGGATCATTATTTCATCTATAAGTTAAACTACTCCATAATAATTATAAAAATACTTGAAAAATTAATCACCTCTTATATATTAAGTCTTCCCACCTCTAAAATATAGCATTTATATTTGTGTGATCCACTTGATGATTGTAAACTCTTAAAATATGGAAATAATCAGCTGAACTTAATTATATTATTGATATTGAGATGAGCCTTCCAAGATGTTACTAGTCCCTAAGAATTCAATTGAACACTATTTGTTTAGCATTAATCAATGCAACTTATAATCGTTAACTTTGAAAAATAAATATTTTTTCTCAATATTATTAAAAAAACTTATTTTCCAATATTTGATTAGAGAATTACTTGAAGGTTTTATTGTAGCATTTGCATAATAAAATTCCATATGGATAACTTTCCCTTATATTTATGCCATAATTTATGGATGTGGTTGCAATAAATGCTTGAAAATAGTTCACACTCATTAGTTACTTCTCATAATAATTTAAACTAGCACAACCACGTTAATAAATGTGGCTGATAAATTTGATAGGCCAATATCCATTATCTTATTGTCTTGAAGTTTTTCATAGCATTGAAAAGAAAAAGGTGGTGAAATATGTAAACCAGCTATTGATTTCACTCTTGATATAGCTGTAAAAATCAGACCCTACCTCTCTCTCTCTCTCCCCAATATCTATAGCAGCTTGTTGTAGGGGAATAATATTAAACCTAAAGGATAAATATTATAAACCCGGGGTATAAAAACCCTAAGATAAATATTATAAACCGTAAAATAAACATGCTTGACCATGATTTACAATCATTGATTTTCATATTGAGATGATGTTTTTCATGATGCGATGTTGGACCATGGTTAACCATAACCGTAAACTGAAGTGATTTATATTAAACCCTATAATTTATATTATAAACTCTATGAATACTATTATATCCTAGGAATATGAACGAAATAAACACAAGGGATTGATAATATAAACCGAAGGGAATAATAAACCTAAGGGATTAATTCTAAAAAGCAAATGTATTATAAACCCAAGGAAATAATAAAACCGGGGGATTATAAACCCAAGGGAATACTATTAAACCCAAGGGATAAATATTATAAACTCAAGGAATATAAACCCTAAGATAAATATTATAAAGCCAAAGATGAATATTTTCCACAATGTGACATTGGAATGTGGTTGATCATAATTGATTTTCATATTGAGACAACATTTTTCACAATGCGACGTTGGACAATGGGTGACCATCGTTGACCATGGTTGATCTCCATATTGATAAAAAAAATTTCACAATGCGATGTTGGACCCTGGATGACCATAGTTGTGACAATGTGACGTTGGATCGAGATATATTCTTTCTCACAATGTGACGTTGGATCGAGATATATTCTTTCTCACAATGTGACCATGGTTAAACACGGTTGACCATGATTGAACCCGAAGGTATTATAAAACCATGGGATTAATATTATAAATGCAATGTATACAAAACCTAAAGGGATTGATGCCCCCGATCAGGGTGGAAGAGGCGGCGACGTATGGGATCATTATGAAGGTAGGAAGGTGTCAAGGCAGGTCACCACGCAACAGCATAATTACACAGGATGTTAGGACGACATGCAGGCTAGGTAGAATCCCGAGGAGTAGAGGAGACAGATTAATGAAGTAGGAAGGTGGTGAGAATGGTGATGACCAAACGATGGGACGCAGGGTAGCTGACATAGGATTAATAAGGGTAGGATAAGGCAGACCTGAAGAATGCATGTGGCAAAGGAAGGAGGTGCAGGGAGGTATAGGCTGGCAGAAACGCTCTACAACTTGGCATGAAAAGAGGCATGAAGGCGTGAAATTTTCCATTTCTCTCTGTGCTATCACCGACAAGATTAAAGGAAACGGGAAGTGGTTTAATAGTTGCAGAAGATCAACGAAAGGATAATGACCGAAAACTCATCCATTGTAATATCAGTCAGAAGACAGAGTGTGGGAGAATGAGAAAGGTTGGGGCCGAATTGAGCAAGGAAGGGCCCTGCACAGGTCAGGATAAGAGCACGCAATATCCTTGGGTGGTTAACGAGTAGGGGCAATCATAGATGGAATAGCAGACAAGGTGGGAGGAGGAGAAAAATCCTGGGCAGAGTTACCAAGTCCATTCGAGGGAAGGAGTGGGGAAGGTTAAGCATCCCGAATGAGAACAACAAGGGGAGGGAACAAACCTAGAAAAGAAAACTAAGGGGCAAGGAGGTGAGAGATTTACACGGAGTGCATCCTTCGACGTTGGACAGGGAAGCAAGGCAGTGGTCAAGAATAAATCAGTTTGCCCAGGTCGTGGAAGGGGTCATAGGGGCAGAGGAAGAGGTTGCCAAACCAACAAACAGGAATAGAGAACCCCATCTCCAGTAGGCCAGAGACGAGGCAGGAAAACTATGAAGCATACGGTGCAGGAGGCAGAAAGAGCTTATAGTGAAGGAATCGACGCTGATATAAGTAGGATAACCCAAGAACTAGAAGCAACTACTATGCAGGAAGATTCAGAACCAGAGATGGAAGACTGGGGTAACCTAATTCCTCACCCAGGTAATACTAAGGGGCGCATGTCTTTATACAAGCAGGCCTTACATGTCTACTAGGTGTTGAAGAGACTACTAGCAAAGGCAATGGAATAGGTGGTGATGGAAATGGCAGAGATGGCTCAGGGAATTCCTAATTTGCGGAGAGAAATGAAGAACCTTCAGATAACTCTGCTCATGCAGGACAGCAAGCTAGAGGAGATTCAACAACAACTAAAGAAGATAGTTCCAGTGACAAAATATGAAGACACCCCACCTGAAAATATGGTAGATTAATCTTTCTAGCTATGCTTATGGTTTTCCTTGTTAGTTCGCCGAGAACAAGCTCTCTTTTTAGTCTATAGGTCATTATGTCGATAGGAAATCAGATTAGTATTTTTGGCAGTATCATTTATTTGGCATGGATAAGCAGACTTATTCTTTTATGTTATGGGTTGGCTTATAAAAACTTAAGTTGGTCAACAGACTCAGTTTCTCTTCAGGGCGGGTTGAGGCCACCAAATGTTTGTACTTCTTTCAACCCGTTAAATAGAAAATCAAAGGTCCTACTTTAGCTTAGGAAAAAAAAACCTAAATGGATTGATATTATAAACCCAAGGGATTATAAACCTAAGGGAATAATATTAAACACAAGGAATATAAACCCTAAGATAAGTATTGTAAAGCCTAACATAATTATTTGTCACAATTCGATGTTGGAATATGGTTGAACATGATTGATTTTCATAGTGAGACAAATAACCCTAAAATAAACATGGTTGACCATGATTTACCGTCATTAATTTTCGTATTGAGATGATGTTTGTCACAATTTTATGTTTGACCAGGGTTGATTTTCATATTGAGACAATGTGTAGCACATTGTGACATTGGTCCATCGTTGACCATGGATGACCATGATTGTAAACCCAATGGATTTATATTAAACCCTAGGATTAATATTATAAACCCAATGAATAATATTATACCCTAGGAATATGAACCAAATAAACCCAAGGGATTGATATTATAAATCGAAGGGAATAGTAAACCCAAGGGATTAATTCTAAAAACAAAAGGTATTATAAACCCAAGGGAATAATATGAAACCCAAGGGATTAATATTATAATTTCAAGATATATAAACTCTAAAGCGATTGATATTATAAACCCAATGGATTAATACTAAAAACCTAAGGGGTTAAAAACCCAATGGATTGATAATATAAACAGAACTGAATAATATAGAAGCTAAGGGATTAATATTATAAACCCAAGGTATATAAACCCTAAGGTAAATATTATAAACCCAAGGTAATAATAAAAGCAAGGGAATAATATTAAACCCAAGGGATAAATATTATAAACTCAACATATATAAACCCTAAGATAAATATTTATCACAGTGCAACATTGGAATATGGTAGAACATGATTGAACCCAAAGGAATTATAAACCCAAGAGAATAATATTAAACCCAAGGGAGTAATATTAAACCCAAGGGATTAATATTATAAACCCACGGTATATAAACCCTAAGATAAATATTATAAATCCAAGAGAATAATATTAAACCCAAGGGATAAATATTATAAACCCAAGGAATATAAACCCTAAGATAAATATTTGTCACAATGCAACATTGGAATATGGTTGACCATGATTGATTTTCATATTGATACAACATTTGTCGTAATGTGATGTTGGAAAATGGTTGACCATCATTGACCATGGTTGATCTCCGTATTGAGACAATTTGTGTCACAACACAATGTTGGACCATGCTCGACCATGGATGACCATGATTGTGACAATGTGACATTGGACCAAGAGACAGACTTTGTCATAATGTAACCATGGGTATTGACCATAGTTGACCATGACTGACCATGGTTGAGACAACCTTTGTCACAATGCAACATTTGTTGATTTTCATATTGAGAAAATATTTATCGCAATGTGATGTTGGACCATGGTTGACCATGATTATAAACTCAATGGATTTATATTAAACGAAAAGATAAATATTATACCCTATAGGCATTTTTAATGAAAAACAATAATTGAAAATATAGTCCAAAATCTTAAAAACAAATGAATAATGGATAATGATTTTTTCAAAACTAAATTCATATAATATAAAATGAAATCAAATAAGCATTTGTAAATTTATAAATTCATTTACTATAATCTCATTTGAATATGTTAAATTTTAAAAAATTGTATAATGTAAAACAATATTGATGAAATTTTAAACCTATAAATTTACAATTTTTTAATGTATGATATATTTTAAAAAATGATAATTAAATTTAAAAAAAAACAATTTTATATTTTTACCTCATCTATTTTTCTTATAATAAATTTATAATATAAGACATTCCAAATTTTAAAAATAAAATTACATTTCAAAACATCAACCATAATTTCTAAATTCCACAATTTATTAATCATGGAGGAACTTTACATGCAACTTATTAATATAAATAATGTACTTCATAAGTGTTATAGACATTTTTGTGCCTTACAACATTGAGCATGAAATGTCCATAATCCAAGGGATCCAAAGTCCCTAAACATGTTGTTCCTACCCCTAGAGGAACAAGGCTAACAAACCACAACAATTCACAGAAGTTCTCCACCAGAAACTGCTCAAAAACAAGTCAATTCAGGATCAATTCAGAGGCTCCACTAGCTGTCTGCGCTGAAATGTAGAGATTGCACTGGCTAGGTGCACTGCAACGCAGGTAGAAGCACTACCAGGGTGCGCTGAGCGGGAAGTGACAAATGGAAAGTTCATTCAACGAGGTGGAAAGACCCTAGAAGCTTCCAGAATCTTCTCCAATGACACTTGCCTCAAGGAATTTGACTAGTGATGAGTAAGAGGCTCTTAGTCTCCAAGTGGAAGCAAGAACTGACAGAGGGAGAGGACACTAGTCAGATCTCAAGCTGACTCATCCTCTCTCCAAACATCTATATATGGATCTCTCATCCATGAGATCTAGAGGCTGGAATTTTGTTATTGCAAAGAATTGTTGTTGGTTTGAGATTGGAATCATTGGGTGCTTAATGCTTTGAAGGAAGGTGAAGATAGGAATTTCATTTGCTGGGAAGGAGATGCTGGATTGGAGCCCTCTTGGTTGTATCCCCTCCTGAACCTTGTTATTCATCAATAAATCTATCTTGGTTTCTCCTATATACTGATGTATCTTTGATGTATGATCGCATTAGTATATTTAGTTTATTTCTAATCCTGAACTAGTTATGAATATGAATCTATGTCTTTGTGTAATGTTCTCTTCTTGTGATCTTGCAGGAACCTGTTGAAGCTGGGCGAGCGAGAAGGCAAGTAGCTGGGAACCCTCAAAGAGAAGAGAAACCGGATCAAGGGACAAACGGAAGACACCGGTTAGTCCATCCATCTCTCTTCATTCTTAATTCATAAAGGAAGAATACTAGAATAGTTGTTTCTGTTTGTTGCTAAGGCACTGTCACACCTTAGGTGGATAGGATCGTCCTGCATAGGCATTTTTCCCCACAACAATAAGTAAAATATTTAAATGTCATAATAAGTAAAATATTTCAATGTCAACTAATGTCTACAATGAAAAGAAATAATTTTTCACGGTTAAATAATTTTAATCATTTCAAGTAATGTTACTATTTTATATTTGGGGTATACTTTTTTTGTCAATTTTATCTTTGAGATACAAACTTGCTTTTTGAAATTTTGCATTTTAAAAAGTTTACATAAGAAAAAAATATATTACTCTAAACTCTTCTTAGATTTGTGATTAAAATAGATTAATATTGGTCCTTAAAGAAATGACTAATAAGATCAGCTTGCAATTTGAAAATTTGTTATTGAATGATTGTTAATTATTTTAGAGCACAAATTCATTCATGCTACTTTACCTAATTCTACACTGATCCTACACTAAACCTAAGACACACCAAACTCATATCTGAGCTAATTTTATGCATTTGTATTTGAAATCTAAAGCAATCTCTCATAGAACACTCCTTCAAATCATTAACATCTAAACCACCCTCAATTATTAAATTTATGGGAGACACATAATTGATCTTGTGGAGATTTGTGGCATAAGATGGTAAAACATTGTCTCCTCATCTGTAAGGTGACACATATTCCTCTCAAGAGTCAAGGTCTCGTAAGTGAGCCTCATGATCCAATATAAAATTTCCAAACTTCTCATATACTTTGTCCATGTTAAATTTGACACTATCAAAAACCTATGGCAATGTACAAATATATGTATGTTCAGATACTGGTAAATAAGATAGGGAAGTAAGTTGTTGCCACAATTATAGGAAAATACATTGTTATATATGGTATATAAGTACTTTTTATTAATTGAAGAAGACGTAGCATTCAAAACTTGTAGGCCACATTCTTCTAGTGTGAGTAGAAGATTGGTGTAGAGAATATGATCTTCGAACACATTAAGAGACATCTTAACTCCATAATGGATGGAATTTATTTGCAACATAGTGAAGATGTAGGAAAATATGTTGTTATATGTTTTCTTATATATAAATGAATGTTATAAATAATAATGAGGATCTTATCATGGAGGAACGTATAAGAATTGGAATAATCTCAAATAAATAGGAAATTGGTGGGTGGGGAGCCATGTGTTTGGAATCATGATTTTCGTTACACCAAAACCCATAGGTGTTTATCAACAATCGCATCTCCAGAGACAAGGATCCACGAGAGGCGGTTAGTGCATGTCATGAAACACACGGGAATCAATTGCTCATCCAATTTCCAACAATCTCACCCCCAATGCAAGCTGGGTGTGTATCAAACTCGTGACCTGTGCTCTAATACCACTTGTTGGGAATCTCAATTGTTGTTAGACCAAAAATTGCAAGCCTTAGTCAACGATCACATCGCTAGAGATAAGGATCCATGAGAGCTGGTTAGTCCATGTCGTGAAACACATGGGGTGTGTTGGCTTGTCCAATGTCCAACACCATGTGGCATGAATATGTTTTTTTAAATTTATTAAAAGTAATGGACAATTTTTCTAAATAAAATTTTCTTATATATAAATGAATTTTATAAATAATAATGAGGAACCTATTAGAATTCAAATAATCTCAACATGGAGGAACTTATTAGAATTGGAATAGTCCCAAATCCCTTGGAAATTGGTTGGTGAGAAGCCACGTGACATGAATCTAATTTATAAAATTTATTAAAAGTAATGGACCATTTTGCTAAATAAAATTTTCTTATATATAAATGAATGCTATAAATAAAATTGACGAATTTATTAATTGGAATAATCTTAACATGGAGGAATTTATTAGAATTGGAATAATCTCAAATCCCTAGGAAATTGGTTGGTGGGGAGCCACGTGGCATGAATATAATTTTTTAAATTTATTAAAAGTAATGGACCATTTTTCTAAATAAAATTTTCTTATAAATAAATGAATGTTATAAATAATAAGGAGGAACTCATTAGAATTGGAATAATATGAAAACGAAGGAACTTATTAGAATTGGAATAATCTCAAATCCCTAGGAAAATGGTGGTTAGGGGGCCACTTGGTACGAATTTAATTTTATAATTTGTAAAACTAATGGACCATTTTGCTAAATAAAATTTTCTCGTATATAAATGAATTTTATAACTAATAATGAGGAAATTATTAGAATTGGAATAATATCAATGTGGAGGAACTTATTAGAATTGGAATAATCTCAAATCCCTAAGAAATTGGTGGGTGGGGAGCCACGTGACACCAGTGTAATTTTTTTAATTTATTAAAATTAATGGACCATTTTTCTAAATAAAATTTTCTTATATATAAATCAGTTTTATAAATAATATTTAGGGGTTTATTAGCATTGGAATAATCCTAAATCTATAGGAAATTGGTGCTTGGGGAGCCAAGTGGCTCGAACCTAATTTTTTAAATTTATTAAAATTCACTGCAACCTAACAAACACTACTGCGAACAACTCTACATAAAAAATGGATAATAATAAGATGTAAATAAATATACTTATTGGGAGTTACTTCCCACTTATGTATGTTTTCCTCAGTACTTATGTAGGAATAAACTGTAAATGTGTAGACTTACTGGTGGTTACTACCCTCCAAAATTTATTCAATTCTTTGTACTTTAGCAAACAATTAATTTATCCACTTCACATACCAATTTATAGTTCTTTCATAAAGAATACCATAAGATTCATTTTTCCTCTTGACGATTATTAGTTTAGCTTTGAACAATATAGGTTATAATTTTTATGTAATTTTTTGCAATTTCCCTGAAACATAATTTCTAACTTGAACAGTAAAGACTAAACTTCCCTACACTTGTTAGAGAAAACAAAGGATTATCACATCTATACAATAATAATTACATGCTCTTCAATAACCAACAAGTTCTTAATCCATCATAGATTTAGGAATTTTAATATTTAAAAAAAAACAAAAAAAAATTAATTTAGTTATTGATTACTTTTTTTAAAATAATTGCCTGTTATCCATTTGAATTAGAATGAATATATATATATATATATATATATATATATATATATATATATATATATATATATATACTAGTACTACTACTGTATAAATTAAATAGATGGTAAGGGTTTTGATAGATATTAATCTATGTAAGCTTAAAAACATTTACACCAAGAGAAATCTCACATTGCTTGATTTAAAAAAAAAAAACATAAAAATTAAGTACATTGTAATTTTATTTTAAACTATTTTTATTATTTTTAATAAAAAAAAAATATACAAGTTAAATAGGATTTCTAATCATGGAGATTCACCCCTACTTTACTATGGAAATTTTTAACTTTTAAATCGATTTAGTTATAATATGTGGCCAATAACATGACTTATGAATACCACATATCCAACATGACACATTGATATGACCTTTTGTTTAATTAATTAATTTGAGATAAATTAATTAAAAGAGCATAACTAACTTAAAGATAAATCTTAACCTATTAGAAATATTTTAGCATATTCCATGGAAGTTAAATGTCCACCATCCATCCACATTCAAATCCCAATGACATGTAGAACTTAATACCTTAAGAAATCTTAAAAAATATTATGTTGAACTTAAACACCTCAAGAAATATTATTATAATAAACTCAAGTAGTTTTCTTAGTAAATATTATTATAAATTTCACATAATTAATATGAAATTTATCTTCAGTAAAATAAATTATATATTTATTATTAAATATTTTTAATAATAATCTCAAGTAGTTTTCTTAATAAATATTATTATAAATTTCACATAATTATTATGAAATTTATCTTCAGTAAAATAAATTATATTTTATTATTAAATATTTTTAATAATTTAAGAAAAATATGTAAATAACACATTAAATTATTTAACATTTTATTTTTACAATTATAATATTTGTAATATAAAATTTATTTTTAATTATGGGAGAAATTTAATAATTTAAAAGCTAATTGTAAATAAAATATTGATTTATTTAACCATGTGATATTTTACTATTTTACAAGTACATTATTCAAAATTTGATTAAAAGTTTAAAATATAATAATACATTTTTAAATATTTTACAAGTACATTATTTAAAATTTGATTAAAAGTTTAAATTATAATAATGCATTTTTAAAGTCCCTTTTGTTTTTTTTTAATCGAAAGGTTTATATTTATAGTTAGGAGTCCAAAAATCGATTGGCCTCATTCTTACTAGATTTATTATCTAACCCATGCATACCTAGGTACAACACAAACTTGCTAAAAGGCAAATTTTTACATACATAAACTAACAAAAAATGCTAAAACGCTAATAAAACTAGTAGAAAGACAACTAACAATAAACTTCATCATGATTTACCTAGACATGATGCTCCAAATCCAGGCAAGGAAACTTGAATTCATACTGCACATGAACTTCCATGTTAGGCATGTGAGAATCCAACCACTCTAACTACTCTTGGGCGCGTCTCTGCTCCCTCCACAAGTTGATTATTCTTTTGTGCATCACCCAAACCTTCCTTTGAAAATGAATCATAACATCTAGTAACTCGTGGTGCTCATCCTACTAAGCTCGATCTAATTGTTCAATCAAATTACATAATTGGTGCAAAATCCTAGTAACCCCTTCTGGGGAGAAGGTTGTCCCCTCAAAGTGAGATGTCAATGGCATTAACAAGGCAATTGTCTCACCTTCGCTTTTCTCTTATGGTTATAGACAACCAGGCTCCTCCCTCACTTCAATTCTTCTGCGTCACGAACCATGCTACAAATGTGTTTCTCGAACTTGCCACGCCTTGTCGAAACTTGCACTAACAATTCTACCACACTAGTGCAATGTAACCTGTAGAGTTTGGATACTCCAATTTCCCTTATCTGAAGATCCCTCAGAAAACCCCTCCAGTTCCAAACAAGAATACCTATAAACCAGCTCCTCATTGCTACTCAGTCCATCACTCGAGACCCAATTCCACCACTAGCCACTGTAGAGTGTTAACTCCCACAACACCCATAAATTTTAAATATGGATTATTAATCCAAGGTGATGACCCTAATAGCTAAATATCCACCACACACTCTAAATTCTACCTAGGTACTTGGACCAACATGAATGCCAATAATTCAAGGCACCAAGACACTAACCCAATAGATACACATGAAATGAAACACAACACACGAGTACTAATAAAAAAAAAGTCCAATGTTGAGATTTTACATTTATACCTTTCATATATATAACCCATAACATTGTCCTATGTAATCCTCTAGACATAATGAACGCAATGATGGCATGAAATTTTTTAAGGGAGAATACAAATTTCACCTCAAACCCAACAATCAATTCGAATTTACTATTAATATGTTGATCCATGGAATGTTGAATGCAATCTAAACACTAGAAACTTTGTTTCCCCTATGGGTTAATACTAAAAGCAATCCTTGGAGGCTTCCACGAGATATCCATAGCACAAATAGGCTACCATGTTCACAAATACCTTATCATTTGACTTGCAGTTCCTTTACACTAAAGTACATTCCAACAAGAGCTCTTTGTTGTAGGGATTAATGCGCGACTATTAGACAAAAAAACCTCTCATATTTCACAGAACCTAAGCCAAACAAAATCAAAGGACCTACAATTGTTCATATATGCATGCAAACACATCATTTTAATATAGGGATTGACAAAACAACATAGAAGGATTACCTGCTAGTATTTCGCACAAATCTACTAGAATTTCAATGTGACAGAGAAATGATCCTTAGTCAGCTCTGAGACAAAGACCTGCACATAGGAAAGACACAAAGTGACCTTCATAGCATATGAAAATTTAACTATCAAATACATCAACATATAATAAAAAATAGAGTTTCCATGCATCAATGACAAACATCAGTCTCTCCATTGAAGCAACATATACAAAAAGAAGGTATCAATATCATCACATAGATAAAAAAGCAGGAAATATATATTATCATATGTGAGAAGAATGATTATAGATATGATTATTGTATCGAATCTTCCCTTAGCTCCTAGCTCCTCTCTCTCTCAACAGCTTCTCGACAGCATAACAGTGCACTAATTTTGATCCCAAATATTGTGGCCAAGCCTCTAATTTATAGGTGATGGGAGGCTCAATCGTTGCCAATTTATTCATAAGTTTAATTTTAGAAAAATCTATATGTTTCCTCTACTTTATTTATCTTTCCTTCTTCATTTTCCTATTTAGGATTGGGAATTTCCTTTAACAGGTATGAGCCAAATGCTTCCAACTTTTTTTAGTCGACATTGAGTGTAAGGTGAAGCTTCTGTGAGCCAACTTGCATTTTGACCTTCAGGAACTCATAGAAATATAGTAACACATCCATTTAAACAAAACAAAGTGTTAATTATTAGGTTTACGTGCTTTGTTGGGACATTGACAGTGTTAGTATGTTGTGTGTATGTTTCGGGGGTGTGTTATTGTGGAAAATGGGCCTGTAACTTAGTTTTTCTTCTAATCCAAAGTTTTCTTCTCCTATGAGCTGATGAGAAGCATGGGAGATTTACTAAATGAACCCCTAACATATGACTTGCGTTCATGGTATACTAAACAATACCACTAATTTGACTACATATTGGAAAATATCTCTAAAAATCACATTATTTAACCCCCTACCAATACAAACCGAATACACTTTCCCAATTTAAAAAAATGCTACTTTCACAAGATATTATAGGTATCTATTTTTTCATTAACATTTTTTATATCCCTTTATATTTTTTCATTAACTTTGAGCTCCATTTTTATACCTACCAATGTAAAAATTGTTTACCCCCTATAGATCCCCCAATATAATTATGTCATATTTTTCTCAAATATATCCCCCAATATGAACCCACATGGTATGGTATTGCTCTCCTATTGAAGCCTCTGTGATGAGTGTTATGGTTTAGAAATTTCCTCTTGGATGTGGGAGATAAGCTTCCAAGGTAACCTTTTAACTCCAACTTGTAGATTGAAGGCTAGTTCCTTCAATCTAGAGAGGGCTCTCTCTCTGACAGTCTAATTACTGAAATCTACAACTAAGTGTACTTAATACAATGGCTATATCTTTAGATATGTTGTGTATTGTAGGATTTGGTTGGTCCTAAAATAAATAGTTCATTGGGTCATGGATTCAAATAGCCAGGGTTTAGATTAATTTACCAAGATAACTGGTTGTCTAATTGGGATTGATAAAGGCAAAGTGGATAACAAATCCTAGAAATTTTTCATTTCTTGTAGATGGAGGGAGAAAGTAGGAAGACATTCCACTACAACATGGCATGCACAATGAATCCTATAGTAGCTTTAGAATATCTAAATGAGAACATTTGAAAATCTCGACTCAAAGCATCAAAACAGAGATGAATTCTGAATCAATTAACCTTATTCAAATACTCATAAGACATACATTTGCATGAGATTATAAAAGAAGAAATAATAAAACACACAGAGAATACATACTAAGACTTACTATCGCATGAATCTTTATATCACTGGTCAGAATATATTGATCTTGGCAAACTAAAATGAATAAAGTATTCAAAACACACATACAATGACTATTCCTTCTTCAAAAAACCAACCTTTTCTCCATATTTTTCATGTAATACATAGGAAAATACAATAGAGATAAGATCCTTAAAGTATGGTAGCAATAATTACTCAATATTTACATAATTTGAGAGTTTAATTAACAAAAATCATAATAACCCTATCATCTTAGCTACTCGGATCTCTAATATGGCACATATCATTGGTCAAACAAAGTATAAAATTGTTTTACATATCTTGATCCAAACTTAAATAGGAATGCAAAAAATGATAGCTATAACCATAAATATAGAGATGCAGCATAACTAACACTTCATTTCATTAATATCAAATACTGAAATATGTTTACAAACAGAATGGAAATAAGACTAGCTCGGGCAATGGTAGCTTATCTCTGAGTAGATATGTAGTTACATGCCTCTGAACTATGTAACAATGAGGCTCGAAGGCCTATTTATTATTGAGTAACAATGAAAAACCCTAAACATCCAAGAACTTAACACTAGGGGATGAAGCGCCAAAACTATGGGCCCCATTTGAGTAAATTGATATATCAACTTCCCGAGGTTGTAACTTTCGCATATGATCTTCGTTTGATGCACACAATACCTTGTTAAAAAGATTTATCCAAGGAAAATTTTCTTTTCAGTGTCCAAAATCGGTTAATGGCCCATTTTTGCCTCATTATTCCCAAAAAATGTCATTTAGGACCTCAAAATAGCTCTCAAAGTTCAAGACCTAAAAAGTTGCCAAAAATAGTAAAGTGTGCTACAATTAAGGAAACTGGAAAACTTAAAGAGACACTTGTGGGTGTCCAAGTGGAATAGGTGGCTGGCCACCAATATCAACCTGGATCAGTCCTCCCCACCTAGGAAGCAATGGTCCACATTGCATTGAGTGCCTCCATGAGATGGGGATACTTCTGCTGAACTTGGTCCCTGGTGAGCCACTTTCCTTGGTGCAAACGTTGGCTAGCTTTGACAACACGATATAGTTGGATCTTCTACTGGTCAGTGTTCTTGATCTATGTATGCATAATATAATCAAGTGTGGCCTGTTCCATGTAGTCTGGGTTTAATTTTTTTGGTGTGCATTGTTCTCCAATGTCTGTTATGTATAGTAATGGTGGGAAGTATGGTCGAAGGCGGTCCACATTGAGCACTAGGTGTAGGCCAAGGAATGGGGGAATGTGAGCTCAAAGTAATTATTTCCCATAGCCTTGGTAATGGCGTAAGGACCATATCATGGTGGTATGAGCTTCCGGTGGGCTCCGATAAGACGTTCTTTTTGCAAATGCAACTAGAATTTCTTGCCCACCTAAAACTTGTGTGGCACCCGATGTTGATTATGTCACTACTTGTACTTAGGATTTCACTTCTCCAGGATGTCGTGAACCTATTGGAAGATGTGTTGGATGCATTAAATAAAATTGATCACTTTATCATCCTCGGGCAATACATATGTGGATTTTGTATATGTAGTGCCATGAGGCATGGCAACATCAATTACACAAAATGGTTGAAATCCTAGACCTACTTGAAATGGACTGCAACTAGTCAATTTATGGAGAGATTTCTTATAACTATGTTGCACATAGGGAAGACTCTCATCCAAAGTACATGGATGCTTGACCTGACAGTGCAAGGGTACCCCTGTGTGTGATGAGAAGATGTGCCTATATTCTTCCATGACCATATCCACCTGCTTTCGCTGCATGGAGGAACCCTTCCCGATGGCCATGGATGTGGTTGCAACCTTCCACCTACTTTGAGATAAAATCAGAAAGAAAACAAATTTCTGAGTCTAGGAGATGATCTTCCTACTTTTCTTAGCAGCGATCAAAGAGAGGGTGGCAGGTGGGGCTACCTCCGGTATGTTGTATAACATATTACCTAAAGAAATAATAACAAAGATAGGTCTAGACTCATATACAACATGTCGCTTCCACAATAATACATCACAAAATTCAAGAGGAGAAACATCACAAAGTACCTCCTCTGTGGAGGGCTTGATGTTGTAGGGAAGGTGGCATTGTTGGCTGACTCAGAGATATCGTCCTTGGTGAAGCCACCCAATGTTGTACGGATGCAAATTTGGTGTGGTCAGTAGGCCCAACCGCTTCACGGCCTCTTCTGAAAAGAGGTTCTTTTGGATCCCACTATCAACAATGAATTGCAATGGTGAACCCTTCATCCACATTTGTGAGTGGAAGAGGCGCTCCCCCTCCTATAGATCTTCGAGCTCATTCTTCCTGATCTTAGTGGTGGAAATAGTGGCACACTGCTCCGCATTAATAATATCCCTCTCTTTCTTATTCCTCTTGATGGGTTCTGACTCAAAGTAGGAACATGCATATTATTTTGAAGCCTTCATCTCGGCCACCAGTGACTGCTTTACCTGACATTCACTTGTGTTGTGAGTGGGGCGCTTGTGGAACTCACACCACTTTCATGTGTCCTTCTTTGAATTTGTGGTGTTGTTGTTTTCTTGTGGCTTTGACGAGTTGTCTTGGGTCACCCCACCTTGGATTTTTCCTTTTTTCTCCAATTTGGGAGCACCTTTCCCTTGCTTCAAATTCACAGATCCAAAGTCTCAGTTATTTTGTTTAAACTTCTACTCGATCTGGACAATGTATGGGTAATTTGTGTCGAGCGAGGAGATTTCCAGGAACTCGATCTCGTCCTAGATGTACCTGTGTAGAAAGACGTGGTATTTTAGTACGAAATTATTCTCAAACTCCTTGATACCCAACTTTGTACGAAGGGTATGAAACACATTGGTAAACTTCAGCATGTCATGGTCTCTTCCCTACCACAACGTGGTCCACTTTATCTATTTATCCTCATAGCTCCTGACTGGGTAGTACTTCTCCTTGATGGTGATTGAAAATAGTGAGGGTGTACTTTATTCTTTCTTCTCACAGTAGGTTTCCCACTAGTCCTTGACGTCGGGGGTCGGTTTGAGAAGTGAAAAAGTAATATTTTTCCAACTGGGAAAATCATGAAGAGAAAATTATTCTTCTCATAGATTTAACCATTTATCTATGACGCCTGCATCTATTTTACTTTCAAATATGAGATTTCAAAGTTAACTTGTACCTTAAAGGGTGTGGCGCTTCTAAAGTGGCTATTAGAAGTAGACGTGTCACCTTTGGGTAGCCGCTGAAGGGTCTAGTAAATGTTGTCCACCATCATGTTATTTTGTCACTTGAGCGATTCTTCAAGCAAGATTTTGACAGCATCTCCTTCCCCCTGTCTTTCTTCTCTTCGATCATGGGAGGCTGTCAGATTTGTGAGTCTGGTCATGCAAAGGTTCAACCAATTTGAGCCCTAGCTCCTTATATCCAGACCTTGCTGGCGACATGCAAAGAAAAACAGAGAAAGAGAAGACTGCTTTGATACCACTGATCCAAAATTAAATAGGAACAAAACAAATTATAGATATAACCATAAATACAAAGATGCAGTAGAAATAAAACTTTATTTCATTAATACCAAATACTGAAATATGCTTACAAACAGAATGGAAATAAGTCTACCTCGGGTGATGGTAACTTATCTTTGAGCAAAGACGTAGCAAATACATGCCTCCAAACTGTGTCGCAAGGAGGCCAGAAGGCCTATTTATTATTAAGAAACAACGAAAAACCCTAAACATCTAAAAAGCTAACCCTAAGAGATGAAGCGCCAAAACTATGGGCCCAAATTCAGAAATTGGCACATTAACTTATCGGGGTCCTCAATTTTTCATATGATCTTCATTTGACAAGAAAAATACCTCGTTACAAATATATATTCGAGGAATACAACTTTTGAGTGGCCACCTTCAGTTAAATATTTATTTTTGCCCCATATTTCCCAAAAACACCGTTTAGGGCCTCAAAACGGCTCTGGAAGTACAGCACCAAATTTTTTTCCAAAAATAGTAAACTATGCTAGAATTAAGGAAACTGAAAAAATGAAAGAGACAGTGGTGGGCATCAACATCCACTTGGATTAGTCCTCCCCCCTTAGGAAGCAATGGTTCCCATTGCATTGGGTGCCTCCATGAGATGGGGAAACTTCTACTAAACTTCATCCCTAGTGAGCCACTTCCCTTGGTGTAGAAATTGGCCAGCTTTGACAACCCGATATAGTTGGATCTTTTGCTAGCAAGTGTTCTTGATCTATGTGTCCATAATGTGATCAGTTGTGACCTATTCCATGTAGTTTGGGTTTAAATTTGTCGGTGTGAGTTCTTCTGCAATGTCTCGTATGTCTAGTAATAGTAGGAAGTATGGTCGAAGGCGGTCCACATTAAACACTGGGTGAAGGGCAAGGAATGAGGGAATTTTGAGCTCAAAAGAATTGTTTTCAATAGCCTTGGTAATGGTGTAAGGACCATATCAGATTGTTATAAGCTTTCGATGGGCTTTGGTAAGGAATTCTTTTTGCAAATGCAACCAAACTTTGTCACCCACTTGAAACTTGTGTGGCACCCGATGTTGATCATGTCACTGCTTGTGCTTGTCATTTGACTTCTCCAGGATGTCATGAACCTATAAGCAGATGTGTTTGATGCATTCAATAAATTTGGTCACTTTATCAGCCTCAGAAAATACATGTGTGGATTTTGTCTGTGTAGTTGCATGATGCATGGAAACATCAATCAAACATAATGGTTGGAATCCTAGACCCACTTGAAAGGGACTATGACTAGTCAAGTTATAAAGAGCTTTATTATAACTGTGTTGCACATAGGGAAGAATCTCATCCCAGGTTCATGGATGCTTGACCTAATAGTGCAAGGGTACGCCTCTGGGTGAGGAGAAGAAGTCCATGTATTCTTCCATGACTATATTCACTTGCTTCTGTTGCATGGAGGAGCCCTTCCTAGGGGCCATGGACGTGGCTACGACCTTCCCCTTACTTTGAGAGTGACTCAGAATGAAAAAAATCCGAGTCTGGGTGATGATCTTACTTATTTTCTTAGCATATATCAAAAATATGGCAATAGGCAGGGCTACCTCTCGTATCATATATAACATATTACCCAAAGAAATAATAACAAGGCAAGGTCTAGACTCATATACAACATGTTGCTTCCACAAGTATGGTATTCCTAATAATACATCAGAAATTTCAAGAGGAGAAACATCACACAGTACCTCATTCATGAAGGGCTTCATGTTTTAGGGAAGGCGACATTGTTGGCTCACTTGGAGATATCGTCCTTAGTGAGGCCACCCATTGTTGTATGGATGTGGCTATGGTGTGGTTGGTAGGCCAAACCGCTTCATGACCTCGATTGAAATGAGGCTCTTTTGGCTCCCACCATCAACAATGAATTGTAGCGGTGAACCCTTCACCCACATCTATGAGTGGAAGAGACGCTGCCCCCCTCTAGGTCTTCAGGGACATTCTTCTAGATCTTGTTGGCAGAAATAATGGCACTGAGCTCTGCATCAATAATGTTCTTCCCTTTTTCATTCCTCTTGTTGGGTTCAAAATTAGAGTCGGAACATTCATATGGTTTTGAAGCCTTCAACTCAACCACCAACAACTGCTTTACCCAACACTCACTTGTCTTGTGAGTGGGGCTCTTATGGAACTCACACCACTTTCCTATGTCCTTCTTTGACTTCCTGGTGTTTTTCTTTTCTTTTGACTTTGACTGGTTGTCTTGGGTAACACCAACTTGGCTTTGTCCTTTGTTCTCCGGTTTGGGGGCACCTTTCCCTTGCTCTGGATTCACAAATCTAAAGTATAGTTTCTTTTTTTTTAACTTCTTCTCAATCTTGACAACATATCAGTATGTCATGTCGAGTGAGGAGATGTCTAGGAACTGCATATCATCCTATATGTACCTGTGTAGGAAGCCATGATATTTTAGTACCAAATTCCACTCAGAATCCTTGATATCCAATTTCGTGCAAAGGGTGTGAAACACATTGTAAACTCTGGCACATCCTGCTCTCTTCGCTGCCGCAACGTGGTCCACTTTATGTATTTATATTCATAGCCCCAACAGGGTAGTACTGCTCCTTGATGTCATCCTAGGATGAATTCCAAGTGGGTGTAGCTAAAAATGGTGAGGGTGTACTTTCGTCTTTCTTCTCATAGTAGATTTCCCAGCAGTCCTTGACATGGGGGGCGACTTCAAGAAGTGCGAAAGTAATATTTTCCTGTCTGGAAAAATCATGAACAAAAAAATATCCTTCTACCATATTTAACCATTTATCTAAGCATCCATATATATTTGACATTCAAATGTAGGGCTATCAATGTTAACTTGTTCCTTAAAGGGTGTGGCACTTCTATACTGGCTACAGGAAGTAGATGCATTACCATTGGGTAGTTGCTGAAGGATCTCGCAAAGTTTCCATCATATCATTCCTTTGTCACTTAAGGTCTTCTTCGAGAAGGATTTTGAAAGGATCTCTTGTCCCCTCGTCTTTGTTCTCTTCCACCATGGGAGGCCATGGTGATTTACGAGGCTAGTCTTACAAAGGTTCGACCAGTTTAAGCCCTAACTCCTTATATCCTGCCCTTGTTTGGGACATGCAAAGAAAAGAAGAGAAAGAGGAGATTGCTCTAATATCACTAATCCAAACTTAAACAGGAATGAAACAAATTATAGATATAACCATAAATATAGAGATGCAACAGAAACAACACTTCATTTCATTAATATCAAATATTTAAATATGCTTACAAACATAATGTAAATAATATGAGCTCGGGTGATGGTAGCTTATCTTTGAGAAGAGATGTGATGGCTACATGCCCCCAAACTATGTTACGATGTGGCCCGAAGGCCTATATATTATTGAGAAACAATGAAAAACCCTAAAAATCCAAAAATTTAACCATAGGAGATGAAGCACCAAAACTATGGGCCCTCTTTGGGTAAATTTGTACATCAACTTACTGGGATTGTAACTTTGGCATACGATCTTCGTTTGACGCACACAATACCTTGTTAGAAATATCTATCCAAGAAATAAAAATTTTCAGTGGTTGACATTATAAAATTCCCCATGTTGGCCCCCATTTTACCAAAACAAACGTCATTTAGGGCCTCAAAATGGCTTCAGAAGTTCAGGACTTGAAAAATTACCAAAAATAATAAACTATGCTATAATTAAGGAAACTGGAAAACTGAAAGAGACAGTGGTCGAAGTCCAAGTGGAACAGGTGGGTGACCACCAACATCCACCTGGATTAGTCCTCCCCACTCAGGACTAAATGGACCCCATTGCATTAGTGCCTCCTTCAGATGGGGAAACTTCTGTTGAAGTTGGTCCTTGGTAATCCACTTGCCTTAGTGCATAAGTTGACCAACTTTGACAACTTGATATAATTGGATCTTTTGCTAGCAAGTGATCTTGATCTATGTGTCCATAATCCAATCATTTGTGGCATGTTCCATGCACTATGGTTTTAAATTTGTTGGTGTGAGTTGTTATGCAATGTCTGCTGTGTCCAGTAATTGTGGGAAGTATGGTTAGAGGTAGTCCACATTGGACATTGGGTGTAGACGAAGGAATGGGGGAATACCGAGCTCAAAATAATTATTTCTCACAACCTTGGTAATGTTGTAAGGACCATACCAAAGTCGTATGAGCCTCCGATGGGCTCTGGTAAGGCGAATATTCTACAAACACTGCCAAACTTTGTCACCCACCTGAAACTTGTGTGGCACTTGATGTTGATCATGTCATTGCTTGGACTTGGAATTTCACTTTTCTAGGATTTCGTGAACATGTTAGCAGATGTGTTGGATGTGTTCAATAAATCTGGTAGCTTTATCAACCTCGAACAATACATGTGTGGATTTTGTCTATGTAGTCACATGAAGCACGACAACATCAATCAGACACAATTGGTGAAATCCTAGATGCACCTGAAAGGGACAATGACCAGTCGAGTTATGGAGAGCTTTGTTATAACTGTGTTGCACATAGGGAAGAATCTCATGCTAGGTTCATGGATGATTGACCTGACAGTGTAAGGGTACCCTTATGGGTGAGGATAAGATGTCCCTGTATTCTTCCATGATTGTATCCACCTACTTTTGCTCTTGGAAAACTAAAATGAATAAAGTATTCAAAACACACATACAATGACTATTCCTTCTTCAAAAAACCAACCCTTTCTCCATATTTTTCATGTAATACATAGGAAAATACAATAGAGATAAGATCCTTAAAGTATGTTAGCAATAATTACTCAATATTCACATACTTTGAGAGTTTAATTAACAAAAATGATAATAACCCTATCATCTTAGCTACTCGGATCTCTAATATGGCACATATCATTGGTCAAACAAAGTATAAAATTGTTTTACATATCTTGATCCAAACTTAAATAGGAATGCAAAAAATGATAGCTATAACCATAAATATAGAGATGCAGCATAACTAACACTTCATTTCATTAATATCAAATACTGAAATATGTTTACAAACAGAATGGAAATAAGACTAGCTCGGGCAATGGTAGCTTATCTCTGAGTAGATATGTAGTTACATGCCTCTGAACTATGTAACAATGAGGCTCGAAGGCCTATTTATTATTGAGTAACAATGAAAAACCCTAAACATCCAAGAACTTAACACTAGGGGATGAAGCGCCAAAACTATGGGCCCCATTTGAGTAAATTGATATATCAACTTCCCGAGGTTGTAACTTTCGCATATGATCTTCGTTTGACGCACACAATACCTTGTTAAAAAGATTTATCCAAGGAAAATTTTCTTTTCAGTGTCCAAAATCGGTTAATGACCCATTTTTGCCTCATTATTCCCAAAAAATGTCATTTAGGACCTCAAAATAGCTCTCGAAGTTCAAGACCTAAAAAGTTGCCAAAAATAGTAAAGTGTACTACAATTAAGGAAACTGGAAAACTTAAAGAGACAGTGGTGGGTGTCCAAGTGGAATAGGTGGCTGGCCACCAATATCAACCTGGATCAGTCCTCCCCACCTAGGAAGCAATGGTCCACATTGCATTGAGTGCCTCCATGAGATGGGGATACTTCTGCTGAACTTGGTCCCAGGTGAGCCACTTTCCTTGGTGCAAACGTTGGCTAGCTTTGACAACACGATATAGTTGGATCTTCTACGGGTGAGTGTTCTTGATCTATGTATGCATAATATAATCAAGTGTGGCCTGTTCCATGTAGTCTGGGTTTAATTTTGTTGGTGTGCATTGTTCTCCAATGTCTGTTATGTATAGTAATGGTGGGAAGTATGGTCGAAGGCGGTCCACATTGAGCACTAGGTGTAGGCCAAGGAATGGGGGAATGTGAGCTCAAAGTAATTATTTCCCATAGCCTTAGTAATGGTGTAAGGACCATATCATGGTGGTATGAGCTTCCGGTGGGCTCCGATAAGACGTTCTTTTTGCAAATGCAACCAGAATTTCTTGCCCACCTAAAACTTGTGTGGCACCCGATGTTGATCATGTCGCTGCTTGTACTTAGGATTTCACTTCTCCAGGATGTCGTGAACCTATTGGAAGATGTGTTGGATGCATTAAATAAAATTGATCACTTTATCATCCTCGGGCAATACATATGTGGATTTTGTATGTGTAGTGCCATGAGGCATGGCAACATCAATTACACAAAATGGTTGAAATCCTAGACCTACTTGAAATGGACTGCAACTAGTGAATTTATGGAGAGATTTCTTATAACTATGTTGCACATAGGGAAGACTCTCATCCAAAGTACATGGATGCTTGACCTGACAGTGCAAGGGTACCCCTGTGTGTGATGAGAAGATGTGCCTATATTCTTCCATGACCATATCCACCTGCTTTCGCTGCATGGAGGAACCCTTCCCGATGGCCATGGATGTGGTTGCAACCTTCCACCTACTTTGAGATAAAATCAGAAAGAAAACAAATTTCTGAGTCTAGGAGATGATCTTCCTACTTTTCTTAGCAGCGATCAAAGAGAGGGTGGCAGGTGGGGCTACCTCCGGTATGTTGTATAACATATTACCTAAAGATATAATAACAAAGATAGGTCTAGACTCATATACAACATGTCGCTTCCACAATAATACATCACAAAATTCAAGAGGAGAAACATCACAAAGTACCTCCTCTGTGGAGGGCTTGATGTTGTAGGGAAGGTGGCATTGTTGGCTGACTCAGAGATATCGTCCTTGGTGAAGCCACCCAATGTTGTACGGATGCAAATGTGGTGTGGTCAGTAGGCCCAACCGCTTCACGGCCTCTTCTGAAAAGAGGTTCTTTTGGATCCCACTATCAACAATGAATTGCAATGGTGAACCCTTCATCCACATTTGTGAGTGGAAGAGGCACTCCCCCTCCTCTAGATCTTCGAGCTCATTCTTCCTGATCTTAGTGGTGGAAATAGTGGCACACTGCTCCGCATTAATAATATCCCTCCCTTTCTTATTCCTCTTGATGGGTTCTGACTCAAAGTAGGAACATGCATATTATTTTGAAGCCTTCATCTCGGCCACCAGTGACTGCTTTACCTGACATTCACTTGTGTTGTGAGTGGGGCACTTGTGGAACTCACACCACTTTCATGTGTCCTTCTTTGAATTTGTGGTGTTGTTGTTTTCTTGTGGCTTTGACGGGTTGTCTTGGGTCACCCCACCTTGGATTTTTCCTTTTTTCTCCAATGTGGGAGCACCTTTCCCTTGCTTCAAATTCACAGATCCAAAGTCTCAGTTATTTTGTTTAAACTTCTACTCGATTTGGACAATGTATGGGTAATTTGTGTCGAGCAAGGAGATTTCCAGGAATTCGATCTCGTCCTAGATGTACCTGTGTAGACAGACGTGGTATTTTAGTACGAAATTATTCTCAAACTCCTTGATACCCAACTTTGTAGGAAGGGTATGAAACACATTGGTAAACTTCAGCATGTCATGGTCTCTTCCCTACCACAGCGTGGTCCACTTTATCTATTTATCCTCATAGCTCCCGACTGGGTAGTACTTCTCCTTGATGGTGATTGAAAATAGTGAGGGTGTACTTTATTCTTTCTTCTCACAGTAGGTTTCCCACTAGTCCTTGACGTGGGGGGTCGGTTTGAGAACTGAAAAAGTAATATTTTTCCAACTGGGAAAATCATGAAGAGAAAATTATTCTTCTCATAGATTTAACCATTTATCTATGACGCCTGCATCTATTTTACTTTCAAATATGAGATTTCAAAGTTAACTTGTACCTTAAAGGGTGTGGCGCTTCTAAAGTGGCTATTAGAAGTAGACGTGTCACCTTTGGGTAGCCGCTGAAGGGTCTAGTAAATGTTGTCCACCATCATGTTATTTTGTCACTCAAGCGATTCTTCAAGCAAGATTTTGACAGCATCTCCTTCCCCCTGTCTTTCTTCTCTTCAATCATGGGAGGCTGTCAGATTTGTGAGTCTGGTCATGCAAAGGTTCAACCAATTTGAGCCCTAGCTCCTTATATCTAGACCTTGCTGGCGACATGCAAAGAAAAACAGAGAAAGAGAAGACTGCTTTGATACCACTAATCCAAAATTAAACAGGAACAAAACAAATTATAGATATAACCATAAATACAAAGATGCAGTAGAAATAAAACTTTATTTCATTAATACCAAATACTGAAATATGCTTACAAACAGAATGGAAATAAGTCTACCTCGGGTGATGGTAACTTATCTTTGAGCAAAGACGTAGCAAATACATGCCTCCAAACTGTGTCGCAAGGAGGCCAGAAGGCCTATTTATTATTAAGAAACAACGAAAAACCCTAAACATCTAAAAAGCTAACCCTAAGAGATGAAGCGCCAAAACTATGGGCCCAAATTCAGAAATTGGCACATCAACTTATCGAGGTCCTAAATTTTTCATATGATCTTCATTTGACAAGAAAAATACCTCGTTACAAATATATATTCGAGGAATACAACTTTTGAGTGGCCACCTTCAGTTAAATATTTATTTTTGCCCCATATTTCCCAAAAACAGCGTTTAGGGCCTCAAAACGGCTCTGGAAGTACAGCACCAAAAAAATTTCCAGAAATAGTAAACTATGCTAGAATTAAGGAAACTGAAAAAATGAAAGAGACAGTGGTGGGCATCAACATCCACTTGGATTAGTCCTCCCCCCTTAGGAAGCAATGGTTCCCATTGCATTGGGTGCCTCCATGAGATGGGGAAACTTCTACTAAACTTCATCCCTAGTGAGCCACTTCCCTTGGTGTAGAAATTGGCCAGCTTTGACAACCCGATATAGTTGGATCTTTTGCTAGCAAGTGTTCTTGATCTATGTGTCCATAATGTGATCAGTTGTGACCTATTCCATGTAGTTTGGGTTTAAATTTGTCGGTGTGAGTTCTTCTGCAATGTCTCGTATGTCTAGTAATAGTAGGAAGTATGGTCGAAGGCGGTCCACATTAAACACTGGGTGAAGGGCAAGGCATGAGGGAATTTTGAGCTCAAAAGAATTGTTTTCAATAGCCTTGGTAATGGTGTAAGGACCATATCAGATTGTTATAAGCTTTCGATGGGCTTTGGTAAGGAATTCTTTTTGCAAATGCAACCAAACTTTGTCACCCACTTGAAACTTGTGTGGCACCCGATGTTGATCATGTCACTGCTTGTGCTTGTCATTTGACTTCTCCAGGATGTCATGAACCTATAAGCAGATGTGTTTGATGCATTCAATAAATTTGGTCACTTTATCAGCCTCAGAAAATACATGTGTGGATTTTGTCTGTGTAGTTGCATGATGCATGGAAACATCAATCGAACATAATGGTTGGAATCCTAGACCCACTTGAAAGGGACTATGACTAGTCAAGTTATAAAGAGCTTTATTATAATTGTGTTGCACATAGGGAAGAATCTCATCCCAGGTTCATGGATGCTTGACCTAATAGTGCAAGGGTACGCCTCTGGGTGAGGAGAAGAGGTCCCTGTATTCTTCCATGACTATATTCACTTGCTTCTGTTGCATGGAGGAGCCCTTCCTAGGGGCCATGGATGTGGCTACGACCTTCCCCTTACTTTGAGAGTGACTCAGAATGAAAAAAATCCGAGTCTGGGTGATGATCTTACTTATTTTCTTAGCATATATCAAAAATATGGCAATAGGCAGGGCTACCTCTCGTATCATATATAACATATTACCCAAAGAAATAATAACAAGGCAAGGTCTAGACTCATATACAACATGTTGCTTCCACAAGTATGGGATTCCTAATAATACATCAGAAATTTCAAGAGGAGAAACATCACACAGTACCTCATTCATGAAGGGCTTCATGTTTTAGGGAAGGCGACATTGTTGGCTCACTTGGAGATATCGTCCTTAGTGAGGCCACCCATTGTTGTGTGGATGTGGCTATGGTGTGGTTGGTAGGCCAAACCGCTTCATGACCTCGATTGAAATGAGGCTCTTTTGGCTCCCACCATCAACAATGAATTGTAGCGGTGAACCCTTCACCCACATCTATAAGTGGAAGAGACGCTGCCCCCCTCTAGGTCTTCAGGGACATTCTTCTAGATATTGTTGGCAGAAATAATGGCACTGAGCTCTGCATCAATAATGTTCTTCCCTTTTTCATTCCTCTTGTTGGGTTCAAAATTAGAGTCGGAACATTCATATGGTTTTGAAGCCTTCAACTCAACCACCAACAACTGCTTTACCCAACACTCACTTGTCTTGTGAGTGGGGCTCTTATGGAACTCACACCACTTTCCTATGTCCTTCTTTGACTTCCTGGTGTTTTTCTTTTCTTTTGACTTTGACTGGTTGTCTTGGGTAACACCAACTTCGCTTTGTCCTTTGTTCTCCGGTTTGGGGGCACCTTTCCCTTGCTCTGGATTCACAAATCTAAAGTATAGTTTCTTTTTTTTTTAACTTCTTGTCAATCTTGACAACGTATCAGTATGTCATGTCGAGTGAGGAGATGTCTAGGAACTGCATATCATCCTATATGTACCTGTGTAGGAAGCCATGATATTTTAGTACCAAATTCCACTCAGAATCCTTGATATCCAATTTCGTGCAAAGGGTGTGAAACACATTGTAAACTTTGGCACATCCTGGTCTCTTCGCTGCCGCAACGTGGTCCACTTTATGTATTTATATTCATAGCCCCAACGGGGTAGTATTGCTCCTTGATGTCATCCTAGGATGAATTCCAAGTGGGTGTAGCTAAAAATGGTGAGGGTGTACTTTCGTCTTTCTTCTCATAGTAGATTTCCCAGCAGTCCTTGACATGGGGGGTGACTTCAAGAAGTGCGAAAGTAATATTTTCCTGTCTGGAAAAATCATGAACAAAAAAATATCCTTCTACCATATTTAACCATTTATCTAAGCATCCATATATATTTGACATTCAAATGTAGGGCTATCAATGTTAACTTGTTCCTTAAAGGGTGTGGCACTTCTATACTGGCTACAGGAAGTAGATGCATTACCTTTGGGTAGTTGCTGAAGGATCTCGCAAAGTTTCCATCATATCATTCCTTTGTCACTCGAGGTCTTCTTCGAGAAGGATTTTGAAAGGATCTCTTGTCCCCTCGTCTTTGTTCTCTTCCACCATGGGAGGCCATGGTGATTTACGAGGCTAGTCTTACAAAGGTTCGACCAGTTTAAGCCCTAACTCCTTATATTCTGCCCTTGTTTGGGACATGCAAAGAAAAGAAGAGAAAGAGGAGATTTCTCTAATATCACTAATCCAAACTTAAACAGGAATGAAACAAATTATAGATATAACCATAAATATAGAGATGCAACAGAAACAACACTTCATTTCATTAATATCAAATATTTAAATATGCTTACAAACATAATGTAAATAATATGAGCTCGGGTGATGGTAGCTTATCTTTGAGAAGAGATGTGATGGCTACATGCCCCCAAACTATGTTACGATGTGGCCCGAAGGCCTATATATTATTGAGAAACAATGAAAAACCCTAAAAATCCAAAAATTTAACCATAGGAGATGAAGCACCAAAACTATGGGCCCTCTTTGGGTAAATTTGTACATCAACTTACCGGGATTGTAACTTTGGCATACGATCTTCGTTTGACGCACACAATACCTTGTTAGAAATATCTATCCAAGAAATAAAAATTTTCAGTGGTTGACATTATAAAATTCCCCATGTTGGCCCCTATTTTACCAAAACAAACGTCATTTAGGGCCTCAAAATGGCTTCAGAAGTTCAGGACTTGAAAAATTGCCAAAAATAATAAACTATGCTATAATTAAGGAAACTGGAAAACTGAAAGAGACAGTGGTCGAAGTCCAAGTGGAACAGGTGGGTGACCACCAGCATCCACCTGGATTAGTCCTCCCCACTCAGGACTAAATGGACCCCATTGCATTAGTGCCTCCTTCAGATGGGGAAACTTCTGTTGAAGTTGGTCCTTGGTAATCCACTTGCCTTAGTGCATAAGTTGACCAACTTTGACAACTTGATATAATTGGATCTTTTGCTAGCAAGTGATCTTGATCTATGTGTCCATAATCCAATCATTTGTGGCATGTTCCATGCAGTATGGTTTTAAATTTGTTGGTGTGAGTTGTTATGCAATGTCTGCTGTGTCCAGTAATTGTGGGAAGTATGGTTAGAGGTAGTCCACATTGGACATTGGGTGTAGACGAAGGAATGGGGGAATACCGAGCTCAAAAGAATTATTTCTCACAACCTTGGTAATGTTGTAAGGACCATACCAAAGTCGTATGAGCCTCCGATGGGCTCTGGTAAGGCGGATTTTCTACAAACGCTGCCAAACTTTGTCACCCACCTGAAACTTGTGTGGCACTTGATGTTGATCATGTCATTGCTTGGACTTGGAATTTCACTTTTCTAGGATTTCATGAACATGTTAGCAGATGTGTTGGATGTGTTCAATAAATCTGGTAGCTTTATCAACCTCGAACAATACATGTGTGGATTTTGTCTATGTAGTCACATGAAGCATGGCAACATCAATCAGACACAATTGGTGAAATCCTAGATGCACCTGAAAGGGACAATGACCAGTCGAGTTATGGAGAGATTTGTTATAACTGTGTTGCACATAGGGAAGAATCTCATGCCAGGTTCATGGATGATTGGCCTGACAGTGTAAGGGTACCCTTATGGGTGAGGATAAGATGTCCCTGTATTCTTCCATGATTGTATCCACCTGCTTTTGCTGCGTGGAGAAACCCTTCTTGGGAGCTATGTATATGGTTGTGACCTTCCCCTTACTTTGAGGGCTAGTAAGAGATAATAAAAAAATTGTGTTTGAAGATGATCTTACTACAAACTTAGCAAATATCAAAGAGATGGTTGTAGGCAGGGCTACCTCCAGTATCCTGTATAACGTATTAACCAAAGAAATAATAACAGAGCGAGGTCTAGTCTCATATACAGCATGCCACTTCCACAAGTATGGTTGTCTTAGTTATACATCACAAATTTCAAGAGGAGAAACATAACAAAGTACCTCCTCCATGAAGGTCTTGATGTTGTTGGGAAGGTGACATCGTTGGCTAACTCAAAGATATCATCCTTGGTGAAGACACCCGATGTTGTATGGATGTGAGTGTTGTGTGGTTGGTAGGGCCAACCACTTCATGACCTATTCTCAAATGAAGTTCTTTTGGCTCCAACTTTCAATAATTAAATACAACAATGAACCCTTCACCCACATCTATGAGTGGAAGTGATGCTTTCCCTCCTCTTGATATTCAGGCTCATTCTTCCAGATCTTGGTGGTGGCAATAGTGGCACTAGGCTCTGCATCGATAATATACTTACCTTTTGCATTCCTCTTGTTGGGTTTCGACTTAGAGTCTAGACATGCATCTGATTCCAATGCCTTCAACTCAACCACCAGGAACTGCTTGACCTCACACTCACTTGTGTTGTCTATGAGGCTCTTATGGAATTCACACCACTTTGCTATTTCCTTCTTTGAATTTGTGGTGTTGTTATTTTCTTGCGGTTTTGACGGGTTGTCTTGGGTCACCCCACTTGGATTTGTCCTTTGTTCTCCTATTTGGTGGCACCTTTCCCTTGCTTTAGATTCATAGATCCAAATTCTCGCTTATTTTGTTTAAACTTTTGCTTTATCTTGACAGCGTATCGATATGTTGTACTGAGCAAGGAGATGCCATGAAATAAATATCATCCTAGATGTAACTCTCTAGGTAGACCTTGTATTTGAATACCAAATTCTGATCAAAATCCTTGATACCAAACTTCATGTGAAGGGTATGAAACACATTGATAAACTCTTGGCACATCCTGCTCTCTTCCTTGCCACAACGTGCTCCACTTTATGTATTTATTTTCATAGCTCCCGACACGGTAGTACTGCTCCTTGATGGTGTAATCGAACAAATTCCAAGTGGGTGACACTAAAAATAGTGAGGGTGTACTTTCATCTTTCTTATCACAGTAGGCTTCCCACCAGTCCTTGACATGGAGCGCGGCTTTGACAAGTGAAAAAGTAATCTTTTTCCATCTAGAAATATCATGAATAGAAAAGTACCCTTCTAGAAAATTTAACCATTTATCTATGACGCCTGCATCTATTTGACCTTCAAATATGAGGATGTCAAATTTAACTTGTACCTTAAAGGGTGTGGTGCTTCGAGAGTGGCTGTCAGAAATAGATGTGTCGCCTTTGGGTAATCGTTTAAGGATTTGAGAAATTTGTCCAACATCGCATTCCTTTGTCAGTTGAGGGCCTGCTTGAGCAATATTTTGAAAGGATCTCTTGCCCCTTCATGTTTCTTCTCTTCTACCATGTGAGGCGTTAAGGATTTGTGAGGCTGGTTTTGCAAAGGTTCGACCAGTTTGAGCCCTAACTCCTTATATACTGAACTTGTTGGGGACATGCAAAGAAAAATAGAGAAAGAGAAGACCGCTCTTATACCACTGATTCAAACTTAAACATAAACAAAAAAAATTATAGATATATCCATAAATATAGAGATGCAACATAAATAACACTTCAATTTGTGAATATCAAATACTAAAATATTCTTACAAACAGAATGGAAATAAGACTATCTCGAGCGATGGTAGCTTATCTATGAGAAGAGATGTGGTCGCTACATGCCTCTGAATTGTGTTACAATGAGCCTTGAAGCCTATTTATTATTGAGAAACAATGAAAAACCCTAAAAAGTCTAAAAATCTAACCCTAGGATATGAGGGCCCAAAACTATGGGCCCCATTTGGGTAAATTGGTACATCAACATCCCGGGGTCGTAACTTTAGCATACAATGTCCGTTTGATGTGCACAATACCTCATTAGAAATATCTATTTGAGGAATACAACTCTTGAGTGGGAAAATTTGGCTTCTAACCAATGCTAGCCCAATTTTTCCAAAAAAACATCATTTAGGGCCTCAAAACAGCTCCAAAAGTTTAGGACCTGAAAAACTACAAAATATAGTAAATTGTGCTACAAATAAGGAAACTAAAAAACTGAAAGAGACAGTGGTTGGTATCCAAGTGGAATAGGAAAGTGGCCTCCAAAGTCCACCAAGATCAGTCCTCCCCCTTAGGAAGAAATGGTCCCCATTGCGTTGAGTGCCTCAATGAGATGGGGAAACTTCTGCTGAACTTGGTCCCTGGTGAGCCACTTTCCTTGGTGCACAAATTGGCCAACTTTGATAACCCGCTATAATTATATCTTCTATTGGCAAGTTTTCTTGACCTATGTGTCCATAATCCGATCAGTTGTGGTGTGTTCCATGTAGTATGGGTTTAACTCTGTTGGTGTGAGTTGCTCTGCAATGTTTGATGTGTCCATAATGGTGGGAATTATGGTCGAAGGCAGTCCACATTGAACACTTGGTGTAGGCCAAGGAATGGGGAAATCTTAAGCTCAAAACCATTGTCTTCCATAGCCTTGGTAATGGTGTAAGGACCATATCGGAATGGTCTAAGCTTTTGATGGGTTCCGGTAAGGTGTTCTTTCTGCAAATGCAACTAAACTTTCTTGCCCACTTGAAAGTTGTGTGGCACCTGATTTTTATCATGTCACTTCCTGTACTTGGAATTTGACTTCTCCAGGATGCCATGAACCTGCTAGCAGATTTGTTAGATGCATTCAATAAATCTGGTTGCTTGATCAACCTATGACAATACATCCATTTATTCTGACTTTGTAGTCATGAGCGGCATGACAACATCAATCAGACACAATGGTTGAAATCCTAGATCCACTTGAAAGGGACTACAACCAGTCGAGCTATGGATAGCTCTATTATAGCAGTATTACACATATGGAAGACTCTCATCCCAAGTTTGAGGATGATTGAAATTGTACATGTGGAGCATGTGCACTATCATCCTATTGACATCCTTCGTCTGGCCATCAGTCTAGGGATGGAAGGTCATCAACTTGTTGATCTTGGTGTCTAACAATGTCTAGAGGCTTGACTAGAATGTGCTCTATGGTTTGGGGGTGTCTTTCCCTTTCTTCAAATTCATAGATCCAAAGTCTCACTTTTTCGGTTTAAGATTATGTTGAATCTTGACAGTGTATCAGTATATCGTGCTGAGTGAGGAGATGTCCATCAAATCCAGCTCATCTTGGATGTACCTATGTAGGCATCCATGGTACTTGACTACCAAATGTTTCTTAGAATCCTTGATACCCATCTTCAGGTGAAGTGTATGAAAAACATTGGTAAACTATGAGGCTTCTTGGTCCCTTCCCTGTCACAATGTGGTCCACATTATGTATTTATCCTAATAGCTCCTGACAGGATAATACTACTAATTGATGGTGTCCCACAATGAATCCCAAGTGGGTGCAGCCAACAATAGTGAGGGTATACTTTCATCCTTCTTCTCGTAGTAGGTTTCCTACTAGTCCTTGATGTGGGGGCGGCTTTGAGAAGAGAAAAAGTAATCCTTCCCCACTGGAAAAATCATGAACAGAAAAATATCCTTCTAGAAGATTTAACCATTTATCTACAGCATAAGCATCTATTTGACCCTCAAATATGGGAACATTAAAGTTAACTTGTACATTAAAGGGTTAGGTGCTTCCAGTGTACCTACTAGAAGTATATGTGTCACCCCTGGGTAACTACTGAAGGATCTGGGCAATGTTGTCCATCATCGCATTCCTTTGTTGCCCGATGAATTCTTCGAGTACAATTTTGATAGGATCTCCTTGCCTCTCATATTTATTTTCTTCTACCATGGGAGGCCATCAAGATTTTTGAGTTTGGTCTTACAAAGTTTTGACCAGTTCAGGCCCTAACTCCTTATATCCTAACCTCACTGGGGACATGCACCGAAAAATAGAGAAAGAGAAGACCACTTTGATACCATTGATCTGAATTTAAATAAGAATGCAACAAATTACATATATAACCATAAATACAAATATGTATCATAAATAACACTTGATGTCATTAATATCAAATACTGACATATGATTACAAACAGAATGGAAATAAGACTAGCTCGAATGATGGTAGCTTATCTTTGAGAAGAGATGTGGTGGCTGCATGCCTTTGAACTATGTTACAATGAGTCTCAAAGGCCTATTTATTATTGAGAAGAAATGGAATACCCTAAATATCTAGAAACCTAACACTGGGAGATGAAGCACCAAACTATGGGCCCTGTTTGGGTAAATTGGTACATCAACTTCCCAGTGTCATAACTTTGGCATACAATCTCTGTTTGATGCACACAATACGTCATTAGAAATATCTATTGTAGACTACAACTTTCGAGTGGCCAACATTGCTTCACATTCATTGTTGTCCCCATTTTTCCAAAAAAACTTTGTTTAGGGCCTCAAAATGGCTCCAAAATTTCAAGCCCCAAAAAACTACCAAAAATAGTAAATTGTGCTACAAATAAGGAAACTAAGAAACTAAAAGAGATGGTGGTGGGGGTCCAAGAAGAATAGTTAGGTGGCCACCAACATCCACTTGGATGATCCGAACTTAAACAGGAACACAACAAATTACAAATATAACCATACATATAGAGGTGCAGCAGAAATAACACTTCATTCCATTAATATTAAATACAGAAATATGCTTACAAACATAGTGGAAATATTACTAGCTCAAGTAATGGTAACTTATCTATGAGAATAGATGTGGTGGCTACATGCCTCTTAACTATGTTACAATGAGGCTCGAAGGCTTATTTATTATTGAGAAATAATGAAAAACCCTAAAGATCCAAAAACTTAACCCTAGGATATGAAGCACCAAAACTATGGGCCCCATTTGGGTAAATTGGTACATCAACTTCCCAGGCTCGCAACTTTGGCATAAAATATCTGTTTAATGTGCACAATACCTTTTTAGAAAGATCCATCCGTGGCCAACATTGGGAAAGGGCCCCTTCCACAATTGATTTTCCAAAAAAATGTCATTTAGGGCCTCAAAACACTTGTCGAAGTTCAAGAGCCGAAAAAATGCCAAAAATAGTAAAATGTGCTCCAATTAAGGAAATTAAACTAAAAGAAACAATGTTGGGGGTCCAAGTGGAATAGGCGGGTGGCCACCAAGATCCACCTAGATTAGCCCTCCCCCCTTAGGAATCAATGGTCCCCATTGCATTGAGTGCCTCCATGAAATGGGGAAACTTCTGCTGAACTTGGTCCTTGGTGAGCCACTTGCCTTGTCGCAAAATTTGGCTAGCTTTGACAACCCGATATAGTTGGATATTCTAATATCGACTATTCTTGATCTGTGTGTCCATAATAAGATTAGTTGTAGCCTGTTCCATGTAGTCTGGGTTTAACTCTGTTGGTGTGAGTTTTTCTGCAATATCTTTAGTGTCCTGTAATGGTGGGAAGTATGGTCAAAGGTGGTCCACATTAGACGTTGGGTGCAGGACAAGGAGTGGAGGAATGTTGAGCTCAAAATCATTATTTCCCACAACCTTGGTAATGGTGTAAGGATCATATTGGGTTAGTATAAGCTTTTGATGGGCCCTGGTAAGGTGTTCTTTCTGTAAATGCAACCAAACTTTGTCACCCACCTAAAATTTGTGTGGCACCTGATGTTGATCATGTCGTTGCTTGTACTTGGAATTTTACTTCTCTAGGATGTTTTGAACCTACTAGCGGATGTATTGGATGTGTTCAATAAATTTGGTCACTTTATTAGCCTCGAAAAATACATGTGTGGATTTTGTCTATCTAATGGCATGAAGCATGGCAACATCAATCAAACATAATGGTTGAAATGCTAGACTCACTTGAAAGGGACTGCGACCAGTTGAGTTATGGAGGGATTTGTTATAACTAGGTTGCACATAGGGAAGACTCTTATCCCAAGATTGTGGATGCTTGACCTGACAATGCAAGGGTACCCCTGTGGGTAAGGAGAAGACGTACTTGTATTTTTCCATGTCTGTATCCACCTCCTTCTGCTGTGTGGAGGAACCCTTCCCGCCTCTGAACCAGAGGGGGGTCCCTAAAATTTTATGAGGCTAATTGATTATTCATGGAAATGAGAAATATCCTTTTGACCATGGTGGCCAGATTTAGGGGTTTTTGAAAGATGGTTGTTGATGTCTTAAACTCCTTGCAAAAGTATTAAACCCCTTCCTTATAATGTTTGACCAAAGCACCCATATCCAACCATAATAGCATAACCATTTTAAAAGAGATGAACATAAGAATTAATAAAGAATAAAAAATGATATAACATTTAATCGGAATAAGTAAATAACCTAACAAGTCTAGAAAACATGAGAAGATCCTTCAACAATTTGACAAAATATAAATTACCACTGTGTAGAAAGAAATAATATAAAGTTGTAGAGGGACCGATATTGACATTTTGTCTATTCGGTCTACTAAGTGTTGAACATAAATTTGAAGGGAATGTAAGGGAGGTTGATCCTTAGCGTAACTTATCCCGACGATCCACGCAACTTTAATATATATGAAGGAAAAAGATAATGAAATCTAAAAGCACTCACATATGTCACAATATTGTTATTTTCTCGAACCATTTTTTTTATTAAGATTGACAATGTAAAATCTTTTACAAACTATAAGCCAATGTTTTCTGCATCAAAATCCAACCTCTGCTACATTACAAATGATATAAGCCAAGGTTTTTTGCATCAAAATCCAGCCTTTGCTACATTAAAATGATAGAATGTATAAAACACATAATCCTCAAGTTGTTACAAGCATTACAAATAAAAATATAAGAATAAAGTAAAAATAAAATAAATCTCAAATAACTACAGAAATATGGAGTTGATACATTGATTGTTGATCTTTTGCCTTAAAATATGAAGTTGCTCTAATTTTTCCCTAAGAATTTGTTAACTACCCTTTAAAAAAGATATTCTCTCCCACTCGTATATTTGAATGCCCAAATAATGTGTGAATACTTCGATTGAATCCCCTAGAATTGTGAAATAATATGTTGTTACCTTTAAACTAGATATGATTTGCCACCTATATCACTAGTTGTTATTTTCTATCTTATATTTTGAATTTTACTTGTTGAAGTGTGATTTTCAAAACCTCTACCATCAGTTTGTGTATAACCTTTTTACAAAAGTGTAAAAGTCAATTCCTTTAGAATAAAAGCCTTGAAAATAAAACCAGACATTCATGAAACTCAAGGTTAAAGTTATTTTGGTTGCACTACAAACCTTGTTTAAGTACAAATGAATAAAATCCTAATAAATTTAGAAAGAAGAAAATAGAAAGTATCTTTCTTCCTCTCAAATCTATTGCAATGTTCTTTGTGGAATTTGTTTTATTCAAAGTAGGATGGTACTATTCTTCAATCTGCTGATCTTTAAATCATTCCATGTTTGCTAAATTGATAGGTTTTCATATGCACTCCTCAATACATACCTTCAAACATATGTTGATCCAAGGTATGACATTTTTAGAAGAAATTATCACCACATAATTATGTTTCAAAACTTCAATGGCCTGAATAAGGTTCCTTCTATGCTAAATATGTACGAGTATGGCCCCTTTCCCACCATGTTTTTCCATCAACAACCAATGCATACAATACCAACATCACTCTTTACAAGAAAAAAAATAGTGGCCCTCAGAAGTTCATCATGATCATAACTTACCTACCCGACTAAAGTTACAAGATTGGACTGTTATATATTCTCAAAAGAGACTTTAGAGTTATTGTTCCTTCTAAAGCAAAAACAACCTCTTCGTCTTCCTCCACTCGTTGAATCTTAGCTTTTAGATTATTTATGTTGGCATCCGATATCTCCAACAACAATATAGAAATATCCTTATTAAATCAATAGATACCAAAACTACAATGGAAATGGATATAATTGTTTGTTTTACTAAGAGATTTTCTTTTGGTAACCATCTCCACTAGGGACCTGTATTAGGAGGACTTGAATTTGGAAGACTAAGAATGTTAAAAAAAGGTTAGAAGCATGATTTTTTTGTAAGGGTAGACCACAGAGGCCAGGTTACTCTTAAATAGTGTTGGTATCTAATTAATTAATGATCCATTCTGATTAATTTCTCCAATGAGATCATTGTAACTAAAATCTATGCTTTCTAGAAGGTAACCAATATCAGGAGGAATAAATGCATTTAGAAGATTGTAAGTTTCGTTGTTGGAGAATGGGAATATTGTTTCCTATTCATTGAGGAAGTAGCCCCAATCAATCTAAAATGATCCAATTCCAAGTGCAGAGGATCTCATTAACATGGATATTACTTTTGATTTTTATTTTCATAAATTAAATAATTCTAATAAAATTTGCAGAATGTACTTAAATATATGAAATAATGTTGAAGGGAAACATTCAACATCGAAAAATAACATAAATATATCCTTCCTTGCATTTCTCCTTGGATTTTCTTACTATTGATGATGAAAACCAACATTTTATAAATGAGACAACTTGTAGTAGGAAAATAAGGTAATGGGAGATTTATTTTGGCTCTTTCTAATTTCCTAATTTTCACCTCATATTTTATAGGGGAAAGATCAACTATGGATTTTTTCCAAAGCATTCACTATTACATACTCATTTTCCACATCACTATTACATACTTATTTGCCACACCATTGATTTCATTGAGAAATGGTATTTTTTAACTACTCACTTTATGTCGGTATGTGTGAGGATCCTCACTTCATCTTCAACATCTCCATGGTTACCTTATTGTGCATTTCTCTTAGTAGCTCGTATAACCTTTGTGTTCACTACAATTATTGTGGCTTTATGGATATTTAAATCTACCTTCATGCTCATGGTAGGGGATGATTGATGTGATCAGTTGATGAGAAAAAATATTAGTTGTAAAGAATCAAATATTTATTTCATAAATCACAAGGGATTTCTCTGTAATTTCTGGGTTGAGTGTTTATTAGAAGTATCTTCATTATGAGATTTGGGAATATTACTTTCATAAAACCAAAAAAATATCTCAAACCATTTATGATTTCGTAAAGATTCTCACATGACATTTAACTAAGGCCACCCTACAAAATACCCATGTTTCAAATTTTGGAAATTTTCTCTCAATTGCCGAGAAGTTGTTCCCAGAGCTGATTGTGTGAAATAGCCATGAAATTTAGACTAGAAGTTTCTAAAGGGGGGGGTCTCCATGGTTTTGAAAATGATTTGGGGGAGAGGGGATATGTTGTTACCATAGGATTTCCACTTTATCAAATGTCATTTCCACATAACAACATATTGCAGACCCCCCCTTTCATTAAACAATGAACATATCGAGGGATCCACTTTTAAACTCCATCTATCAATCTTCGCATTCCAACACCCACCTTTAAAAGCTGCAAGTTTGTTATGTAAAGTACATTTCATGTTTGGAACAATTATCATTACCAAGAATTAAAGGTATATACCATGTGTTCATAGGCTTTACTGATCAATGTTTCTAAATTCCCGCAACAAGATTTTCATTTTGTTTCTACACTAAATGGATCAAGTTTTTCTATATATATAATCATGAATGGTATTTGATGGTGTTGATTCAACACCTAGTGCCTCAAGTGTGTTTCATTCCATCTATTGATTGAATGTCTAATTTCACATCATATATCACAAGATAAGTGTGAAAACAAGATAAGGATGAGGGTGATCCTTTTATTGACTATAAATCAAACAAGTTTCCAAATAAAGCATCCATGACACTGCATAGATTTGATGAAAAATCCTTAAAAGATATGCCTGAAATTAATGTGTAGAGCCTCCTTATCATGAATTATCATACAACATTTTCATCTCTTGTCAACTCTTTCTACCTCTAAAGAGTGACACTTCCGAAGATTGCTCAAATTCACCAAATGTCACATAAAATTCCTCAATTATCTTGAAACATGATCCCTTTAATGCCCTAAATATTAAAAGAGGTGAACATTTTTTAATATGGTGAATTTGTGCTACAACATAGGCCCAAATTGGGGACTACTTCCTCCTATGCGATCCAGAGACTGGTAGACTTTGTACCTTGAATCCTTTTGGCATGGAATCATACCAATCCCATTAATGATTTTTGTCTTTAACATGTAACCTACAACCTATAGATTACTTTGAAACCATTCCATATCAAACCATGCACTTCAAATTGAAGCTACTGAAATAAAAAACAAACAACAATGGTATCTAAATCCATTGGGTTATCGATTCATTATTTAATTGATATATTGCACACCAAATGATTGAAGGAGCATCTTATTCAATCACACCTCCTACTATATTCAACTAAAATTCTTCCTTGCTAAGTGTAATCAAATTTCTAGTGTATCATTGCAAGAAACTAGTTCAGTAATAAAACATCTTATAGATCTATGAATAGCAACACAATGACCTATGACTCAAATACAAGAATTGCACTAATGAAATCTTTTAAATATGCTGCTACTTGATCATTTGAAAGGTTAGGAATTCTATCTTCATTGTCAAAAAGTAAAATTTATTTCAATTCAAGAAAAGTGAGTCCTAAGAATGCAAATCCTTTATCATAATTAGATAACCATTTTTTACTCTCAAATATATTCCTATATAAATAAGTATTCAAAATTTCACTGATATCTTCGAAGGAAATATTGAATTTATGAGAAAAAATTGAGACCATTTTATTTGCTCCACTTCAATGAAAGCTCCAGGAAGAATAAGACTTTCCTACACATAAGTTTGTAAAAATATTCCAAAAGCTAGTAATATAATTTATTAATTTCAAGGGTAAGATATCAATCCAACCTCTGCAATATCCTTTTAATGAATCATAAAACATAATAATGCACATATCTTCATGTTTCATCTCAAGGAAATCAACAAAATGTTGAAAATATAAAATTTGTTCTGATGCTTTACTTCAATAATCTCCATTGAAGTATGGGCACATTTCAAGGGATCCTTCATCTTGAGGAAAATGATTAGGAAAACTAGGAATACTTTTTTTATTTCTAAAAATGCATACCTTGAACTTATTGTAGTAGAAACTGAGTTTTCCATTTATATCCAATGCAATTACTAATGAGTCTATACCATGCAGTTTCTAGATGAATGAGATGTAGCAAATATCTAATGCCGAATGTTTGGTCGTCATCAAATAATATATATAATCAATTATTTTTCTCCAACAGAAATATATCTTCATTACTATGTTCCTTGGAAATGATGCCAAATATTGTATCTATTTCCCGAAGACACCTTTTGGCTCGGAAAATGTGCCAGGAAATTAACTCAACTTATTTTAGGCTCAAGTTGGTCCTTGAGCTAGAGGGGGATCCTAGTGTTGAGATAATTTATCACCAGACACACACCAATATAGGAGTTACCTAAACTAACTGCTATCTTACAGGAACAACCCAAGAGTTAGGCACAAATTCCTAACTTGTAATATTTAATTAATTTATTTATTTTTGGATTTATTATTGTTTTATGAGAGAGGCTAACATTCCCCCCTTCAATGACAAATGCCCACTGGCTGATGAAGATGCCCACTTGCTGCTTCGCTGATGTTGTCGAGACTTTCAGTCTGAAAACCACTTGTCAGTTTCATTGACATTTTCCCCCCTTTGTCAGCTGAAAGGAGAGACAATCTTCTCCAAAATATGTTTGAACTCCCCCCCTCAGGTGTAGGAGAGTTTCATTGTTGTACTCCATCGTTCAACTGCATGAGAGTACCATCATCGGTTCACTGCTGGTTGCACTATGTGTGATTGTAGTCGGTTGTAGAATTGAGATAACCGTTTGACTGTGGATGATCATTCCCAAGGATCGATCCATTCATAATGTATCTTCAATCTGGCTGATTTTTGTTGGTTGCTACATTTTTCTAAGGAATGATTGGGCTTGCCACAATGGCAACAAGGATAGAGATCAAAACACTGATCTTCCATATGACCGGTTCTTTGACAATGAGAACATTTCGGTTGGACATTAACTTCAGGTTGCATCCAATTTTGTTTGTCTACAATTTTCTTAGAACCTACTGAGGTGAGTTGTTCAAGAAATCCTGCACTGACGAACTTAATTGGCTTGGAATAATCTGGGATATGTAAGTTGGTGTCATCAATGACTTATCCTAAGCCTCATTGATTCTTGTTATGTTGAATCTCTTCCCAGGGCTTGGTGATGGGTTTGGAAGAAATTTGAATTTGTTCATCAACAACTTCGACACTTGAAGTTGTTTGGATGAGTGATTTGGAATCAACATATTTATCTTCATCTGTATGGTTGAATTACTTGGAAGAAGCACTCTTCTGTTGTAGCTCATCTCTTTGTAGTTGCGACTCTAGTTGAAGGAACTCAATTGTTTCATGTGTTTGTTGTAGATGCCGTGAAATATCAGCAAGAGTTTCTTTGCTGATGTGCACCATGTCTTCATCACAGGAGATGATCAAACTCTGAAGAATATTTAACAACTAACTATGTTGCGCCATCTGAACTTGCTCACTTGAAATCAAGCTCTCGTGTCGTAGATGTCGTGCTTTGAACTGTTGCACTTGATTTTGTTACTTGGATGACACGCTCGCTTGCTATGGGACTTGAATGGCACGCTCGCTTGATTTGTTGCTTATTGTACTTGTTGAGAACACTTGCTATAGTTGTAGAACTTTCTTGCTTAAACTCTGGAATTCATGCTTGCTTGATGACGATCGCGTTTGTGTGAACGCTCACTTGCCTTAATTGATGACTTCATGCTCACTTGAATGAATAGCCATGCTCGCTTGATGTCGATCTGAACTTGCTTGATTGGTGTTAGAGTTGAACTTGTTTGGTTGCTTTGATGGTTGTTGCAATGATCTTCACTCTGGCTCACTTGAAGGCTTGATCTTTGTACTGTCTTAACGCAAATTGCTTGAATGAGTACTCACGCTCGCTTGCAAGAGATGTGAACTTGTTGCTTGTTTGCTTTAGAGTTAAAATTCATGCATTCACTTGATTATGCTTAAAGGAAGGGTGTCGAACATTGTCGAAAATGCACCCAAAAAATGCTTAATGATTTAATGACTCACTACAATGAATTCAATTTGACTCAATTCAAGACTTGGGTGTCGGTTTCAACCGAGAATGCACCCTGACAATTCAATGTAATTTGAGTTTGATTACAAGTTCAATAATGTTGATGTAGACTGTGCGCTGAAACGTTGAAGTTTAGAAATTCATTAACTTGATTGTAGTGATGTAAACTTTGCTTTGAAATGCAGAAGTTTGCAGATTCATGAACTTGATTGTATTTGAGTGAATTTATTTGTTGAGGTAGAATGCCGATGTTGAAAACATTGATTATTTGTTGTAGTGTTGATCTTGCAGCTATGTGTTGTGCTTACTTTATGTATGCAATGAAATTATTGATGTGTCACAACTAGACACAAATCAAAAAGCAAAAACATGAATCCATAAAACACATGCGCCATCAAGCACACATAGTGTACCTTAGATCCCCTTATTCAATTTCGGGCGGATCTAGGACACATCAACACCAAAAAAATGATATCTTGATTAATCACTGAGTACATCTGAAGCAATGATAATGCCAAAACCAGATCAAAAATCAAGCTCTGAACTGAATCAATAGATTATAATCAAGGTTGCAATTCTCATTTATGCACTAGTTACCCAAATTGGACCCAACAAAAATGCATGACAATGGGTGGATTGAAGTAAACCGTCAATCTCTAATTAATGACTAGAGCATACTGTCGTTTGTTTGTCCTTTAAAATTAGGTGTTTTATGATAGTATTTTCTACTATGTTGTAGTAAATGTATCAAACTACAATAGACTCTTATTAGTAGACATCAATAAAAACTCAACAAGGTGCAAAATAACTACTTTCCTTCAAGCAAATACCTCATCACTAGATCTTAGGAAGACATCAAAGTCAATCAACTCAAATCTAGAAATATTCACGTGGAATAATTCCATTCAGACCTCATAGTAATAGGAAAATAGATCTTTAGCCACTATTAATATGGAGTTGGGGGAGATTATCAACTTCTGACTCACGCAATACCTCTCAGGAGAAAAGAAAGACAATACAAGGAAATTTTGGGCTAGTTTTGTTCCTCTTGAGGAAAGAAATGGACATGGTCTATATGTTCAAATGCAATATCAGATCAATAACTTTCTTAAAATGGTAATTGAGAGAGTAATATATGCCCCTGCTGCAGATATTCCATGAATTCCATGACATCGATGCCAAGGATGCTTGCTAACTCTTAGAATCTTTCCCGGAAGCAAACCAATACTGAACCAGTCCCTGCATTATGGTCTACTGCATACTCTGCTCTCATTAAACCAATTTAACACCAAGACCATAAGAAGCACCATGACCAACTCGGCGAAAGAACTCTGTTGGGTTTCCTTTCACATCTTTTGAGCTACCCAAGTCCGTTCCATACTCAACAAACGCATAAGTATGGGTATGGGTATTCATAATCGTTTATTCAAAATCGATCTTGCAAATGTCAAAACGATCTTCTTAACACCTTTAAAACACTGTCAAACACGCTGGAATGAATGAAAATGTTTGAAGGGGTGTTTGAACTCTGGTTCTTATTGCTGGAGGACGCTGGTTCAAATGCCAGACTCGATTTGGATCAAATGCAAATACCTTTAGGAGAACACTGGTTCAAATAAAAAACTGAAAACGCAATGAATTATGAAAAATATGCAGCAATTTATACTTGCAATGGAATTTAAGAATCGCTGGCTATAACAATCGACCATCACAGCAAACACCCAACATTCATATCAACCATCACGGCAATTAATCGATATCCTAACATTCATATCGATTATCACAGCAAAGAACCCAAACTTCAATCAATTATCACAGGAAAAAAATCGATGGCCATAACATTCACATCGATTTCTTTTTACACAATGATTCTGCTCAGCTTATCATGTTATTTTCAGATAACGCGCCAAATGTCGAATGTATAATCACTGAATAGACTCACACCAATCAGCGATTCCAAATAGGGAAAACACTTACAGTCTACACTTATAGTTTTCTTATGAGACACGCACTGGTAAGAATCTTTAACGCATATTTTATTCCTGCGTACAGTCCAGAACTACCGCAGCTTGGAATCGATGACTGTCATTGTACTTTTCAGCCTCGGGAAATCGGTCCACTACTTCAGCACTAATTCGGTTCTTGCTGAACATTGCAGAATCAACTTTATCAATTATTTCTTCAATAACCCAGCTCCAACTTTATTCATCAGCATCTGGCTCTACACAACATGATGTCACAGTTTGTCTCTGCACCAATACACAGTCTCTCAATCCCAAAGTGAAAAAATCGTGTGCTCTGATACCACATAATGAAAAAAGAAATTAACTCAAACAGATTATAGAAAAACACACATAAAAATCAAACACAAAATATTGGTGAAAAAAGGCTTCAGCCTCAAGTATTTTGTCTCACATTTTCATTCATTCAAATAATTGAATATAGTGTTACAAATAAATAGATGAGACACAATGTTCTCAAGATAGTGCGTGCTATCTTAGACACTTTTGGTTGAGATAATTTCTCCTTTGGTTGAGATAATTTCTCACCAGACACACAACAATATAGGAGTTACCTAAACTAACTCCTATCTTAGAGGAACAACCCAAGAGTTAGGCACAAATTCCTAACTTGTAATATTTAATTAATTAATTTATTTTTGGATTTATTATATTGTTTTATGAGAGAGGCTAACAAAATGTTACGAGGCCAATTGCACGTTCATGGCAATGAAAAGTATCCTTTTAGGTATAGTGGTCAAATTTAAGGGTTTCTTGAGATATGGTTATTGATTTTCTTGAACCCCCTGCAAAAGTATTAAACCCCTTCTTTCCAAAGTTTGACCAAAATTCCAATATCTAACTATAATAGCATAAGAATTTTAAGATAGATAAAAAAATGACTTAAGAATGAATTAGAAACAATCTAACATTCAATATGAAAAGGTAAATTGCCTGGCAAGTCTAGAAAGCATGAGAAGATCCTTCAATAACTTGAAAAAATATAAATCCACAAAACTTAAGATATATGATGGGTAAATATAATGAAAGCTATGAGCATTCACATATGACACAATACCACTATTTTCTAGAGCTAGAAAGCTTTGATTAAAATTGAAAATATCAAACCTTTTACAAATTACTGTAAGCTTGGGTTTTTTGCAACAAAATCCAACCCAAACTACATTACATTAAAAATGATAGAATATATATTAAAATACAATCCTCAGTTTGTTACAAGATTTAGGATTAAATATTAAATAATAAACTAAAAATATAATTAATCTGAAATAATTGCAAGAAATCTGGTGTTGATCCATGGACAACTGATTCTCTGCCTTAAAATCTAAAATTGTTCCAGATGTTCCCTAAGAATATGTTGACTTCTTTTTAAAGTAGGGAGTGTCTCTCACTTGTGTCTCTGGATTACCAAATAATGAATGAAGACTTCAATTGAATGCCTGAAAATATGGAATCAATAAGCTTTGCCGCCTATCTCACCGGTTGTTCCTTTTTTATTTTATCTTTGAAATATTACTTGTTGAAGTTTTATTTTCAAAACCTTTACCATTAGTATGCATATAACGTTTTTAGAACATTGTAAAAGGTAATTCCTTGGGAATAAAATCCTTGAAAATAAATCCAAAGCTTTATAAAACTCAAGGTTAAATCTATTTTGGTTTCAATGCAAACCTTGTTTAAGTACAAATGAATAGAATCCTAATGAATTCAAAAAGAAAGAAAATATAAAATATCTTTCCCCCTCTCAAATCTAATGCATTCTCTTCTATGTGACATTTTTTCTATTCAAAGTAGGTTGCTACTAGTCCTAAGGCTTGTGATCTCGATATCATTCCACATCTTTGTTTTATTTGAAGTAGGCTGCTACTAGTCCTAAGAATTGTGATCTTTATATCATTCCACATCTGCTAACTTCATATGTTTTAGTATTCACTCCTCAACACCTACCTCCAAACATCTTTTGATATGAGGTATGACATTTTCAAAAGACATTATCACCATAGGAATCACTTTCAAAACTTAAAATTCTTGAATAAGGTGACTTTTCTGCTATATATGTACAAGTATGGTGATGAGGCTCATCATTACGTATATCATATGGGTCATAATACCATCCTCCAGCTTTAAATTATCTATTTCTCACTATTATTTACAATTTTTTACATTATGTTTAGTGAGAGGGGTGAAAGATGTGTTTCTATGTCATGTAGGCTAATATGGTTTAAATGAGGGAATTGGAGCAATTTTGAGATAATTTAAATTGCAGGAGCTTGGAGTAGACAGAAGGGAGAGATTCTATGAGTATGTCCACCCCCTTAACTCCTTCAATTAGCTAAGATCACCACTTTATCTCTCATGAACTCGAAGTCATTGAAAGCCAAGCAAGACGAGGTCATTGGCAGCCAAGACAGTGTAGTTCAAGGAAGATATCAATCCAACTTTCTCGAGTTTTGGGAGAAAAAAATATCTATTTTCTAGGGATTTGTTGGTAGCTACCCTTTTGTATAATTAAACATGCTAAACAACTCATTAGGGTTCAAAGTTTGTTTTTAGATAAGATTCTATTGAGCTCAAGCACTTGTGATTGTTATTTTTGACTTTTATGTGATGTATTTGACATTTCTACAATGATAACGAGAAGTTTCTTATTGATCCATAACTGATTTTGTTCAGAGGGATGAGTCTCTTTGGCTCAAACCCAACCCAAGTAGCTTAGGTCATGTTGTAGCGGCTACAACCACCCTCCAAAATTTTGGCTTGCATGAAAAAATTCGGAGCCTACCATGGATCCCATGATTAATCGTTCCTTGGTCACTTATTGGTAATCTAATGATCTCAAGACCCCCTCCTTGATCTTAAGAGTTGTTCACTTTCTCATCTTTATGCATAAGTCATCTTTGGGCACTAGGATAATTGTTTTTCATGCAAAGGGAATGTTGTTCTGTTTCAAGGGGAAATCTTGTATGTATTGGTTGTTCTCATTACATAGACATGTTTCACACTCACTTCAGGAAATCTTGTCACAAATGTTGTTGCATCAAGAAGAGTGTGTTTTATATGTTCTGGATGGTCTATCTTGTATCACTAAGTGTTCATGTGTGATCATAGTAAAGTTCTATCATTATGTACATCAATTTCACTCATCTCATACTTAGCAGATTTCTTGAGAAACCTAGCCTCATCCAGCTTTCTGAAATTGCACACTTTTCTTTTGCAACCCTCAAGTATTTTCCCTTGCTCTAGAAAATTGTGCAAAAAAGGCCAACAACCTTGCTCCCAGAAATTGTGCAGAGCAAGTAGCCCAGCCTTTCTCTAGAAAACCGCGCAGATCATCCCGATAGCAGTCACTATCCGCTGAAACTGCACAGATCTATCTCTCAATGACTACAGGAAATAGTGACATGCTACATCACTCTTAAGGAGTTGAGGAGAAGGACTAAGAATTCAAGTTATTATTGGGACCTCATGCAAAATCCGTCAGATGCATATCAGCTCGAGGGTAAGTATGGTAAGTAAATTACATATTTTGAAGTACATCTCTTAGTGTACCTCGAAGGACTGCTTGTCATTGTCATGTCATTATTTCTTCAATAACATGCATGTTTTCAAGCACTAAAATACATTCCATGTGTTTCCCCTATGTGTCTTTCTTCCTTTTCACTCGTTGAACCAACTGTCGTCTTTGGCATGTTGATTGCTATGTCATGCTTGCGAATTGGTTCTGGTTATTTTGAAGGTTTGTTTTTGTGTGTTTGGATTGTCTTAGCTATGTGAACACCCACCACACTCGCACACAAAGTTGTAAGCAATATCGCACAACTGTCGTCACAATTGTCCGAAGGTATATCCCATGTGTCACACTTATCACTTTCACCATTAGACTGTCCCACAAAGGGTCATGCTTTTCCATGTTTGTGTTCTTGGTTTGGGATGTCTTGTCGTCAAGTTATTCTAACTGTTTGTTCACAATGTCATGTATGCACAAGTTCACTTATTCCTACACTTAGCCATTTTTCCTGGAAATTTGTTGACCGAATAACCCTCCTTCAACCAGACCCCGACTGAGCTGCATTGCACATTCTTAGCTCTCAGTGACCCTGCTCTACCACCCAGAAATGCATAGAGTTTTACGTTGTCCTTTGGGGGAGCTTGCATTGTGCAATCGTGAAAGTGAGAAAGCTTATTGTCTCCCAAAACTATGCAAACGTTGTCCCCAAGACCAATCCATTTGCGCTTCTCGCAAGATCACCCATCAAGCCTCCCTTTGGTCAACCAAAAAACTTGAACTGTACTATGACTCGGGGCTACACTGCTCCCAAAAAATGTGCAAGGGTTGCCTAGATGCCTGCCCTGCACTACCTACAGAAACTACGCAGACATGTGAGACAAGTGTCTGCTACCCGTCACTACATTGTCCCAGGAGATTTTGCAAATTGGAATGGTAGGCCCATTGGTGGCTTGCCCTATTTTCCCTTTGAGAATTGTATAAATTTGACTGACATCTCCCCTACCGACTTGCCTTGCTATCTCTAAAAACTACATAGATTTGGATGGTACATTCAAGGACGCGTACATCACTTAACAACATAGGATCCTGACATGGACACCACAGTCAACCAATACATGTCAATAGTGTCATTTCGAGTTGTGTTATGAGTTGTCTCAGCCACCTCACTACCATGAGCCATAACTATTGTAATCAGATGTCCCGAAAGGCCCACAAAGTCCCCTATCACAATTGGAGAGCCCCCAAGTAAGAAAGAGGAGGAGGGGCCCACTGAAAGAAACTTTGAAGAGGTCACCTCTCGAGAAAACATATCAAAGACTCCTATAGCATATGTAAGGAGGCCCATCACTATATAAGCCTCCTTTAAACAACCTAAGACACCCACCACCCTCCAAAAAAAAGGAATGGGGAAGTTATAGAAAGAATAGAGCATGCTACAGGAAAAACAGAGCATGCTAAAGGAAAACCAGAGTGTGTTACAAGAAGAGCACAGCATGCTACAGGAAGGGAATAATGAGAAACAGGAGGGGAAAACGGTAATACCATAGCTACAATAGCGGGAAGCTTCCCCAAAAACATTTGAGAAGGACTTCAAAGAGCTATAGGAGCCTAGTCCATAGCCTAGTTTGAGCTCCTATTATAAATTCATTGAAGGAGGGAGAGTTATTCCCCAAAAATTTGCAATCCCACTTTTCTTTGAAGTAGAAGAAGAAAGAGGAAGAAACCATAGATGGATGTATATTTCTAAGTCCAAAAATGTGGAAGATGTGGGCCTCATGGAAGAGAAAGTACTTGAAATGGGAAAATAATTGAGTGAGCAAAGGAAGAAAGAGACCAAAATGAGGGAACAACTACATGCCTAAAATATATGGTTGAGGGGTAATCTACAGGATAAGGAAAACCAACTAGCCACAATGGAAACCCTATCCATGGAGGCATTATAGTGCAAAAAAACATCCAAGTATTATTCACTCTTTCTCAAAGAGAAGTGGATGCAATTCCAGATCAAGACCATAATACAACATGGATCCATACCATTCCAATACTACAAAAAACTCATTGAATTATGTGACCACAATAGCATAGAAGACAGAGAAAAATTGTTTGAGTTCTACATGCATAACCTCATCTTAAATTATATCAATATTTGTGATACCAATACAAAGTTGGGGGACATGTAACAGATGGCCCTAGCATCTTGGATGACTCATGAGGAGGCCAGAGTTGAGGAGGTAAAGAAGGTAATGACAAAGGAAGAAAAGGAACCACTATATATTAGGGAAGAGAAAATAAGCCCAATGGTTTTCATTAGCAATCATAGCATAATATCCAACGATGTTGATCAAATGCCCAAATACCTTTCCATCAAGTAGCAAGACATCTCACATTTTGAAGACACGCTCAGTGTTGGGTGTGGAGCATGATTATTTAGAGGTCTTTGTTTCAGCCGGATGTATACCCCCAAGACGTTTGCACACCCCTCCACGCGAGGGGGTGCGGGGGGGACATGTCCCCCCCACGAGGGTTTGGGAGGGCCAATCCCCCCCAGCTGGGGGGTCTGACGGCCAGCAGTCCCCCAACAAGGGTTTCGGGGGCAATGCCCCCGAAGATAAAAATAAATGTTAAATTGCCTTGTAAAAGTATAGTAATTTCTAGTCAATCTAGGCCGTTCATTAGGCAGATGATCTGACTGTAGAACTTATATTTAGTTTAGGGGTTTTTTCCCTAGAAGGCAACCCCTCTCTTTGTATGAGGGTATTGTATTGAGGCTGTGTAATAGATGTGTATTCTCTGAGTGTGAAACAGAGAGGTGAGACTGTGAGAGAAAACAGAGGATATTACAGCGGATCTGTTGTAGGTTGTGTCTTTTCATTTTGCTAGATAATAGAAAGGAAGGAATGGTTGTTCGGGGTGGATGTAGCCCAAACTGGGTGAACCACGTATATATGTGTCTCTCTTGTTTTATGCGTTTTCTGTGCTTATATTTCTGCAATATTTTATGTGTTCCATTGCTCTGTAATATATAATTTTCTAACACTCTGGTTGTTAAGGATAGAAATCCAGCAAGCATGCCAGAGAAGATGGAATTCCTTACCCCAAAATCTCTAGATTAGGGAGTATCACTCTCTTTAAAGGTTGATAAATGCATTGGAAAGTACATGTTAGCATTATGATATAGGTGTTGTCCTTGATGGCAACTCACTCAGATGACAGTTCATAGTACAATAGGTTAACAACAAAGGATTATAGATCAGACTACAAAGAATGAAGAAAGAGGGGTATACACAGGTTCACCTTTCCCAAGCTACGTATACACGCAGGTTCCCTGAACACAAGTATACATACACACGCACTTTCACGGAAGAAAAAGCGTGTATATGTTGGAAAACTAAGTTTTTGTTTTAGGTATTTGGTCCAAGGTATTTTGATCCATGGTATTGGTCCAAGGTATTTGGTCCGAGGTATTGACCCTAGGTATTTGTTCCAAGGTATTGGTCCTAAGTGGTTTTGACCCATGGTATTGATAAAAGCCTAAAACTATATAAGGAGGAGAAGATCATTAGGCCAACGTTTGCAAGTACTGAATATCTGATAAAGTGTGAGATCTAGTATGCAGGGTATTGGCTTATGGTGCTTTGCTTGATATGAACCAAGGATGAACCTTAGCGGTTGATGAGGCATTAGATCTAATGATGGATCAGGATCTTAAGGCTTGAAATGAATTATAATTATGTGGTTTTGATCATGTATAATCTAGATGTAAATACTGACACATGTGTTATTCTGTAAATGTTATGATCTAGGTATAACTGAAGTCTGGAATGGCTCCAAAATTATGAATTAATATTTATAGATGTGTATGCCTGTTGGCTTTGATAAAAGTGCATATACAGGCTGGTTCGACATAGGGAAGTAGCATATACCTTATGAAGTATGTTTCAATTGTTTTTGTTTGTTTTTGCAGAGTTCCAGGTTCTGCTTCGGGTTCTGGTGACTGTATTATGGTGACAGTATTCTGAATGATCAGATTGAGTGATTGTGATTTGCTACAGTGATGATTAGTTGTCAAAGTGATTGATTGATTGTGATTTTCTACAATGATGATTAGTTGTCAAAGTGATTGATTGATTCAGTTGTGATGTTTGAGTTGCAGTGATTGGTTGATGCAGATGTATTAGATAGTTTTATTGCAATGGTGATTGATTTTGAGGTTCAATGTTCTTGATGGGTCCAGTATGAAAATTGGATGAACGTGGCCTTCAGATTATGGTGTTGTGTTCCAGGAGTATCGAGTCTGAAAATTCATGAAACGTGGTCCCTGGAGGAAGGAAGAAGGTCATAGCCTTCTGTAGGTTGGCACCTAAGTACTAGTAAACATATCGGCTAGTACAAGAGCTAGGGGGTTGTAACTCCCTTCCAGTAGAAGCTAGAGAATGAGAGAAGGGTGTAGCCTTCTATAGGTGGGTGGCTACATAGTGGAATAAGTCTGCACCAGTACAAGATTGTAAACATATTTTCTTATTATTAAAAGAAGACATAGACAACAATAGCAGCTGGTTTACCACATTGGGTTTCCACCTTATATCTCGTTGTTCATGTGTGTTTCTTATGTGTGATGCTTTATTCTACTTTTACTGCACTGTCTAATAAATCTCTGATATACTGGTTAAAGTTCAATACATGATAAATTGCCTAAAGCAAAAGTTCTTTGCATATACGCTGGTTTCCTTAAGTACAATCGTGTGTACACACTAGTTCACTTAGCCAAAGTAGCGTATTTAAATCTGTTTGGGAAATTAAATTATTGATCTGATAATACTGATTCACCCCCCTCTTAGTATTATTTCCAACAATTAGTATCAGAGCAGGTACTTTAGAATAAGCTTGATCGCTTGAACGAAGATCCATCATCATGAGTAATCAAGAAAACGTGGGATCCATCAGACCACCAATCTTTGATGGGAGAAACTTTGTTTATTGGAAAATAAGAACCACAGCCTATCCACAATCACTTGGAATGGATGTTTGGGAAATTGTGGAAGGAGGATATACATTTCCAACAACAATCCCTACATATGTGGCAGGTAAGAAGCAATATGAAACCAATGCCAAAGCTTTCAATACCTTATTAGGAAGTCTATCACAATCAGAGTTTGTCAAAGTCATGCAGCTCAAATTATCCAAAGAAATATGAGACAAAATCGTTCTGAGCTATGAAGGAGACTCTCAGGTAAAACATGCTAAACTTCAAACTCTCAGAATTTAGTATGAAACTCTTAAGGTGCACAGTGATGAAAGTATAGCTAGTTACTTCCTACGTATAGATGAGGTTGTTAATTGTATGAAGAATCTGTGTGAAGATATAAAGGAAGTTACCATAGTTGAGAAAGTTTTGAGATCCTTGTCTACTAAATTTGAATCAAAAGTGTCTACCATAGAAGAAAAATAGGATATGCAGAATATCACTATGACACAGCTTCACGGAATCTTAACTACCTTTGAGATGAGTAAAGGAGGTCCATCAGATATGAGAGAAGCCGCATTCAAATATTTAGCAAAAGGAAAGGAAGAACACCTTTAATTAGGACATATTTCAAAAAAGAAGATGAGGTAAACTTCATCAAGAATCTTCAACGGGGTTGCGGAAGATTTAGAGGTAAGCTACCCTTCAAATGCTTTGCTTGTGTCAAAGTCAGTCATTATGCTTCCAAATGTCCTCATAAAGATAAATATGAAAAAGGGAAGGAACATGAAAAATGGAATAGAAAACAAGTTGTAAATAAAATAAGTTACTATACCCATGAAGATAGTGATGGTTTATCAAATAGTGATGAAGATGAAAATAGCAATGACTATAGACTTATAATGGCTTATGACGATGATAATTTTTGGGATGCTTTAGAAGAAGATGACCTTCATGAAGAAATTTCTAAACTCAAAATTTGTTTAGAATAAAAGAATATGATTATAGATACCTTGACATACCAACTTGTTGAAAGAGAAAAACATAATGAAAAACCAGAATGTGAAATTGTTAGTATGAGAAAGGATCTTGAGAAAACAAAATCTCTCAATCTTAGATTTGTTAAAGGATCAGAAATCTTAGATGAAATTATCAAAGTGCAGCATTCTTCTCTAATAAATACAAGTCTTGGATACACTGAAGAGCATCTCAATCACAGAAGCCATCAACCTCCACTAAAAGCTATCTTGATGTAGCAAAGACTAGTGAACAGTATGAAAATTGTTAGCAAATGCATAAAGCATATCACCAGGTAAATCAGACTCAATTTATTCAAAGGATAAATAGAAGCCACAACCAATCTCAAGTAAATCATACTCAATTTTCTCCAAAGATGAATATCAATATAAACTACAATCACCAGGTCAATAGATTCAATAGTCGCAGAAACTTCTTCAATGGACAATGATTTTCATGTCATAATTTTGGACACAAAACTGCTCAATGTGTTGCCTACAAAACCATGATGACTAGAGAAGTACGAAATCAAAGGAATGTAACAGGGGTCAAGAAAATTTCCTATAATAACTTTTCTCTTCTTGAAAATAAAATAGAATGCTCATTCTGTAACAACTTTGGTCATGAAGAATCTGAATGCAGGGGAAAATTTTGGCAGTCATCTCAAAAGGAGAAAACTCCATTAAATCCCAAGATATGGAGAAGGAAAGAATCTCAAACAAAAAGATGTGGTATAGCTTTGTATGCAAAAGGACAAGAAAATCAATGGTACATCAATAGTGGATGCTCAAAACATATGACAGGTGACAAAGAAAAACTTCACTCATATAATTCCTTAGAAAAAGAAAAGAATCTCTCATTTGGAACTGACATTCCTGCTGTCATCAAAGGTAAAGGATCTATTTTCTTGAAAGAAAATGTTAAAGCTGAAAATGTTATGTATGTAGATGGTTTAAAACATAACCTATTGAGTGTCAGTCAAATGTGTGATCAAGGAAATGAAGTGGTGTTTCGATCAAATGGATGTGTTGTTCATGAACTTGATACAGGGGAGACCGTGATCAAAGGTACAAGAACTCAAAACAACTTATACATACTCAAGGGAGGACAACAACAGTGTTATCTAAGAAAAAATGATGAAAACTAGCTGTGGCATAGAAGATTGGGACATCTAAGCTTTTCTCAAATAGGAAAAGCATGCAAATTCAAGGATGTTCGTGATCTTCCAGATATCAGCATCCCTGAAAATATGTTGGGTCCCTATAATACTAGTGATTACCCCATTACTATTGCAGTTGTATCCCTTATTAATATTGTTGTGCCACTATTGTCCCCATATTGTTATCAATGTTCCCCATAGAATCCCTCTATTGTTATTTTTGTGGCTTTATATTATTATTGTTAGGTCGGCTAGGTTATATTGTGACTCCTTAGACTCCTATATATAGAAAGGAGGTTTTTTCATTTGAATCATCCAAGAATTGCTCATTTTTTTAATTTAAAGGAGGTTACCCCCTCGAAGAGGATAAATTCTAAGGCGTGGATCTCTCTTTTCTATCTTTTTGTGAGCTAGTTTCATAACATTTGGTATCAGAGCTTTGGATTCTAGGGTTTCGCTGCTCCAAACAGGTCATCGTGGAATTTTCGCTATACCTATTTTTTCTATGATGTTTCAGAAGCTAAAAAAAAACCATTTGAGAAGAAATCATGTTAAATCTTGGTTCCAAATTTCAAATCTTTTCGTGCTATATTTACGGAGATATGATCTGAGGAAGTTGGTCTTTTCTCAAACTCCTGAATTATGTTCCAAACAGGTGACCTGGGAAAAATCATCATAACTTTCTCTCTCAGCATCAGATTGAAATTTCATAAGAAGGAAAAGAAAGAGAACGGACTTTAGTTTCTTGTATATCTTTTTCAGATCCAAAGGTCGAAACAGTGGCTTGTGGCACATCATACAAGTTCGCTCTACTGAACTAGTCTATAATCATGTCATCTTGGGAGATTTTGCATAACTCTTCCTTGGAGAATCCAATTTGGATCAGACTGGTGGCATTGGAAAGAGGACACAGAGGGCTACTACAGATAGCGATTTTAGAACTGGATGATCTAAAAGTGCATAGATACATCAGATTCAATATAAAGCTTCTACAAAGTGAAAAAAGGTGTGTAGTTTTTTTTAAATTTTTGCATAAGCTTGGTTTGAAAAATCAGTTTGAATCAGTAATTGATGCCCCGAGGAAAGAAAATGCAAACACCTAGTAAGCAACCTAAAAGATCTAGCATGACTCATGAAGAAGAGGAAGAATGCAACATGATATATCAAAATTACGAGACCAAGTGCAACAAGTGTCACTTGCACAAAAAGCAACACAATCTAAGATGGATGGTGTAAGGAAAGATGTAGAAGCTAAGATGGATGGTTTAAAGAAAGGTGTAGAAGCTAAGATGGATTTTTTAAAGAAAGGCATAGAAGCTAAGATGGATGGCATGGAAGCTAAGATGAATGGCATGGACGCTAAAATTGATGGCATGGATGATAAGATGGAAGAATTGAAAATAAATATGAATAAGTTGCTACAAGAAATGATCACTAATGGTGAAAGGGTAGTAAAGGAAACTCATGATGAGAACAAAATAAATTTTAATCATGATTTCATAGACTCTAATGTTGGATTGAAGACCCACCATATTCCAAAAATCGATATGAGGAAGTTTGATGGAAAGGATCCTGCAACATGGATATTACAGATGGAGCAATTTTTCAATCTCAATAATGTGCAAAACACACAAAAGGTACGTATTCCAACTCTATATTTGGAACCAAATTAGTTTGTATGGTATCAATGGCTTTGCTCTCGTAAAAAAAGTATCACTTGGCAATTTTTACAGAAGAATTGACAACACATTATGAGGATACAAAAAGCAACACTTTTTTTAGCCAATTGATAAGTCTCAAACAAAAGGGTTCAATAATGGAGCACATTGAGGAGTTCCAAAAATTGAACATAAGGGTAAAAAATATTCTAGAGGAGCATAGGATTGATGTGTTCATAGGGACTTTAAAGGATAATATCCAACATGATGTTCTCCTTTGGGAACCTGATTCATTAGAGAAGGCATTCAGGTTAGCAAGAAAAATGGAAAGCAAAATTATGGCAACCAGGAAGCATACCACTCACAACTATAAAGATGGATGTGTTGTTGCCCCTAGTCTTCCACAACCTATAAGGTTGAAACCATAACAATTGGAAGAAAAAACAGCAAAAGGGCTTTGTTACAGTTGTGATAGAAAATATACTAAAGGTCATAAGTGTGCTAAGAAGAAATTATTCTACATAGATTGTGAAGAGGAAGAAGAAAAGGAGCAAGAACGGTCAAAAGAAGAGGATATACTCTAGGAACAAAGCCTAGATAAAGAAGAAATGAATCCAACCATATCTTGTAATGAATTGGCAGGAATTACCACTCCTCAAACCATCAAGATAGAAGGACAAATCAAGAAGAAAAGGGTAATAGTGTTGATTGATTCAGGAAGTACCCACAATTTTATTCATTGTATGGTAGAAAAAGAATTGAATTTCTTATTATATCCAGCACCAAAGTGTCAAGTGATGGCTGCAAATGGAGGAACAATAAATTACTCTGGAAAGTGCCATAATATCAAGCTATCCATGGGAGAATATGTATTGACTAGCCCAATGCTTTCCATTCCAATGGGAGGTGTTGATGTTGTACTAGGAGTCCAATGGCTACAATCCTTGGGTACAATATCTTTTAATTTTCAATAACTTTTCATGAATTTTTTTGTGGAAGGAAAGGAAGTTGAATTAAGGGGTATTTCAGGGAAATCGGAAAAGATAATTAGCTCTAACGGTATGACAAATCTTCTAAAAAAGGAACAAAGAGGTGTAATTGCACAATTATGTTCCCTAGATGTTTCCACAATGGAATCATCTATTTCTCTAGATCTCCAAAAAGTCTTGGACAATCATTCCAAGGTATTTGAGACTCCCAAAGGTCTCCCACCTATTCATGATCATGATCATGCTATTCAGTTGATTCCAGGAAGTGTTCCTCCAAACATCAGGTTGTACAGATATCCCTATGCCCAAAAGAGTGAAATTGAACATATGGTTGCAAAAATGCTAGAGGCTGGTATTTTTCAATCGAGTCAAAGTTCTTTCTCTGCTCCAGTAGGATGGATCATGGCGCATGTGTCTGGATTTTAGGGAGCTCAACAAGCTCACTATTAAAGATAAGTTTCCCATTCCTATCATTGATGAATTACTGGATGAATTACATGGATCAATTTACTTCACCAAGTTGGATCTTCATTCAGGATATCATCAAATCAGAATGAAGACTGAAGACATTCCGAAAACAACATTTAGAACTCATGAGGGTCATTATGAATTTTTGTTCATGCCTTTGGCCTTACCAATGCACCTTCAACATTTCAAGGTTTGATGAATTCCATTTTGAAACCATTCCTTAGAAAATTTGTGTTACTATTTTTTGATGATATACTAATCTACAACAAGTCTTGGAAGGATCATGTTGAACATGTTGACAGGTGCTACAACTATTGGAGGAGAAACAATTATATGCAAAAAGATCCAAATGTTTCTTTGGAGTACAAGAGGTGGAATATCTGGGTCATATTGTATCTCATGAAGGAGTTAAGGTAGACCCTAGCAAAATTAAAGCCATTAAGGAATGGAAAATCCCCACATCCATAAAGCATCTGCGAGGATTTCTCGGGTTGACATGGTATTATCGCAATTCTTTTAAGAATTATGGGAGAATAGCAACACCTCTAACAACATTATTGAAGAAAGATGCATTTTCATGGACTCCAGAAGCAACAAAGGCCTTCGAGCATCTTAAAGAGGCAATATGCCAAGCACTGGTATTAGCTACACCAGACTTCACAAAAACCTTTATTGTGGAATGTGATGCTTCAGGAAATGGAATTGGTGTTGTTCTAATGCAAGATGAAAGACCCATTGCTTTTGAAAGTCGTCCAATCAAGGGAAAGTTTTTACACAAAGCTATTTATGAGAAGGAAATGTTGGCAATACTCCATGAACTTAAGAAATGGCGACCCTACCTAATGGGAAGACACTTCAAGGTAAAAATGGATCATGATAGCCTTAAATACCTTTTAGAACAAAGATTATCCTCTGAAGAGCAACAAAAGTGGGTCACAAAGATGTTGGGTTATGACTTTGAAATCATCTACAAAAAAGGGAAACAAAATGTGGTGGCAGGTGCACTCTCAAGAAAGGATGAGGATGTGGAAGCATTTTTGTGTGCCATTTCTATTATCCAACCAGATTGGATAAATGAAGCAAGGGAGGAATGAAAGAATGATGAAGAAGTGTGGGCACTTATTCGAAAGTTACAACGAGACTTTAGTACGTCTAATACATTTAGCTAGCAAAATGATTCGTTATGGTACAAATATCGCTTATACCTCTATAAGATTTCCTAGCTAAAACAAAAGATTCTTATGGAATTGCACACTTCTCCCTTAGGATGGCACTCAGGATTTTTAAAAACTTACCACAGGATTAAGAAGGAATTTTTTTGGGAGGGCCTTAAATCAGATATTCAAAAGTCTGTGGCAGAATGTTTGGTTTGCCAACAAAATAAAGTTGAAACAATTAAGACACCGGGTCTATTACCACCTTTATCCATTCCAAGACAACGTTGGGAGGAGGTTTCAATGGATTTTATCATAGGTTTACCCAAGTCTGAGGGAAAGAGTGTCATCATGGTGGTAGTTGACAGACTTACCAAGTATGCAAACTTTTGTGCATTATCACATCCATTTAAAGCCAGTACAGTTTCTACTGCATTTATGGAAATAATTCAAAAGCTACGTGGAAACCCAAAGATTATTGTAAGTGACAAAGATCCCATTTTCACTAGAAATTTTGGGACAGAATTATTTTCTTGTCTTAATACTCAGTTAGCTCATAGCTCATCTTATCGTCCTCAAAATGATGGGAAAATTGAGATAGTAAACAAATGTTTGGAAGGATATCTTCGTTGCTTTGTATATGATAAATAGACACAATGGGTCAAATGGTTGCCTCTGGCTAAATGGTGGTATAACACTTCCTTCCATACAACAACAAAAATGACCCCATTTATGCCACTTTATGGATATCATCCACCATCCATCACATCATATTTAAGAGAAAATTCTAAGGTTCAAGCAGTGGGACATCACATCGAACATCAACAACATGTCCTCCAACTCTTAAAGGATAACCTCGTGTTCGCACAAAATAGAATGACACACCAGGCAAATCAACATCGCAGCGAAAGAAGTTTTGATGTAGGTGATTGGGTATTCCTACAGCTACAACCATATAATAAAATGTCCCTCAAGCAAGCTAAGAAGGATAATAAATTATCACCAAAGTATTATGGTCCATACAAGGTGTTGCAAAACATTAGTACTATGGCATACAAATTGGAGCTTCCTGCAGCTTCTCGATTACACCCAGTTTTCCATGTTTCATGTTTAAATAAGGTTATAGGCGACATGCTTCCAGTTCAAACAATATCGCCAGAACTTGACGACGAAGGAAACATTATATTGGAATTAGAATTAGTCACAGAAATAAGAACTCGACAATTACAAAATTGATCAATTTCGGAGTATCTTATCAAGTGGAAGAAGTTATCCGTTGAAGATTCCACATGGGAGGATGAGAATTTTATACAGAAGCATCCAGAACTACTGAAGCGTTGAGGACAACACTTTTTTGAAGGAGAGGGGCATGTTGGGTCCCTATAATACTAGTGATTACCCCATTACTATTGTAGTTGTATCCCTTATTAATATTGTTGTGCCCCTATTGTCCCCATATTGTTATTACTATGCCCCATAGAATCCCTCTATTGTTATTTTTGTGGCTTTATATTACTATTGTTAGGTCGGCTAGGCTATATTGTGACTTCTTAGACTCCTATATATAGAAAGGAGGTTTTATCATTTGAATCATCCAAGAATTTCTCATTTGTGTAATGTAAAGGAGGTTGCCCCCTCGAAGAGGCTAAATTCTAAGGCGTGGATCTCTCTTTTCTATCTTTTTGTGAGTTGGTTTCATAACAAAATACAATATGCAAACCATGTCAATTCTGTAAGAAAACTAGAGCTCACTTCATTGAAAAGCAAGGGTCAGCTAGTAAGCCTCTTGAACTTGTTCTTACTAATTTATGTGGACCATCAAGGAAAAAGTCACCTCGAGGAGAAGAATACTTTATTTTGTTCATTGATGATTTTTACACAATGTGTTGGATAGGTCTGCTAAAGCATAAAGATGAAGCATTTGAAAAGTTCCAAACCTTCAAAGCTTTGGTTGAAAATGAGTGAGATCGAAAAATCAAATGCCTCAGAACTGATCGAGGAGGGGAATTTACCTCGGATGAATTCTTTGACTTTTGTGAACAACATGGAATAAAAAGGCAATTCTCCACTACAAGGACTCCTCAACAAAATGTAGTGGTAGAAAGAATGAAAAAAATTGTTCAACACATGGCTCGAGCTATTCTAGATGAATCTGGAACTCCTGCAACCTTCTGGGGTGAAGCTACATTCATCATCGTAACTATTATCAACCAAGAAAATGTTTGGGTAAATAGCACTCAAACTCCACAAGAACTTTGGTATGGTAAGACTCCTACTGTAAAATACTTTAATGTTTTTGGAAGAAAATGTTATATCAAAAGGGCTGATGAAAAACTTCATAAGTTTGAGCCTAGAGAAGATGAAGGTATTCTTCTTGGTTACTCTTCCCGAAGTAAAGGATATAAATGTTATAATAAAAGACTTGGGAAAATTGTTGAAAGTATTGATGTTGTAGTTGATGATGCATGCAGAAAACCAAAATAAACAAAACGAAAGATTATGACAATGAAGAAGATGGGGAGTATTTTCCCACATTAAATCACGATGATATTGAAGAAGAAACCAATTAAGAACCAGAAGAAGAGAACGGTAGAAGAAAAGACTTTGTCTAGGTATGTTCTGAAAAATCATCCAGAATCTCAAATTTTAGGGGAAAAAGAGGCGGGTGTATAGACAAGAAGAACTATTACAGAATCGTCAAGATATCTAACATTACTCTCCTCCACTGAACCTCAAAATGTAAATGAAGCATGCAAAGAGGAATGTTGGGTCAAGGCCATGAATGAAGAACTTGAGCAAATTGAAAAGAATAATACTTGGGAATTCGTTCCCAGACCTCATGATAAAAATATTATAGGAACTAAATGGATATTCAAGAACAAGCTGAATGAAAATGAAGTCATTAGAAACAAGGCTAGACTTGTTTGTAAAGGGTATGCTCAACAAGAAGGTACAGATTTTGGAGAAACTTTTGGACCTGTTGCCAGACTTGAAGCCATAAGGACTTTTCTTGCTCTTTCTAGCTTTCAAAAATTCGAAGTATACCAAATGGATGTAAAATCTACTTTCCTTAATGAGATTTAGAGGAAGAAGTTTATATTGAACAATCAGAAGGATTCATTCTTGGAAATGATGCAAAACTTGTATGTGGACTCAAGAAGGCTCTCTATGGTCTAAGAAATTAGGTTTGTGGTAACCTTAGATTATTCCTTCTTTTATAAATTCTAGGGAAGACTTCTGAGTGATAATAGTAGCAATGAAGAATCCATGAGTCAAAGTTTTGCTTCAGTAATGCAACAAGAATTTGAAATGTCCTTACTTGGTGAACTTACCTATTTTCTTGGTCTACAAGTTCAACAGAATAAAAATGGTATTTTTATTTCACAAACCAAATATCTAAAACAAATCTTGAAAAGGTACGGCATGGAAGATTCTAAACGTGTATGTACCCCAATGATAATAGGATGCAGTCTCATCTCAAATGATGAATCAGCAGTACTACATCAACCAACTTATAGATCCATGATTGGTAGTCTACTTTATCTAACAGGTACCCGACCTGACATCATACATGCAGTAGGAATAGTTGGAAGATTCCAAGCAAATCCAAAGGAATCACACCTTCAGGCAGTTAAAATAATTTTCAAATATCTTCGAGGAACACAAAACTTTGGTTTATGGCATCCTAGAGATACGGATCTCACTCTTCATACATATACAGATGAAAATTGGGTAGGAAGTGTTGGTGACAGAAAAATCACTAGTGGTGGTGCATTCTATATGGGTTCCAGGTTAGTGTCCTGGTTCAACAAGAAACAAGGTTCAATTGCGCTATCTATAGCTGAAGCAGAATATGTGGCTACTGCATCTTACTGCACACAACTACTTTGGATGATGCAAACCTTGCAAGACATTCAGATCACATGCACTCCACCCATATCCATTGTATGTGATAATACAAGTGCCATCAATATTTCAAAGGATCCAGTCATGCACTCTAAGATCAAGCACATACCCATCAAATACCATTTTTTACATGAACAAGTGCTTGAAAAAAAGGTCAAATTGGAGTATTTTCCCTCCAAAGAACAGGTTGTTGATATATTCACTAAACCATTGCCCAAAGAGACATTTGAATACCTCAGACAAAAGCTGGGAGTAGTTGATGCATCATCATGCTGGTAAATCCAATTTTTCAGAAAAAGGTTATTATACCCATGTTTCATGAAGCAAAGTCGCATACACACATGGGTTTCTGTGGGTAAAGGATCGTATATGTGTTTCAGACAAGAAAAACAATGGGGCGGGATTTGATATGGGTGCTCTGACTGATATTAATGATTAATGTCTATATGCTCTGTTCATTAATTTTATCTGACTGACAAAGATGCCTTGATCATTGACCTGTTAACAATGCAGGTAGCACAGGTTCAGGGGGAGCATTAGCCTTCACGTGCATTTTGCATTGTTGGCATTATCGTAGAAGATCTTGGTATAGATCCACATAGTTGTTTTTCTTCAGGTGACTCTTTTGATGATAGAAATATACAAGTTGTTGATCTTGATGCTGCTGATCATTCAGATCATATATGGTGTATGATAGTTGTAATGACTATCATGGTCTTGTTAGATTACTGGTCCTTGTTATAAATTTCATGTATCTCATTTGATGTAAAGGTCATGAATAGACCTAATTTGTAACCCCACTTTGAATGGGAAGGATGATGTAATAATTTCTATTTCAGTCATGTATAAACAATTCGTGTATCCCCACTTGGTTGGGAGATTGATGTATGTATGATTCATTGGTCATAGGAAGGTCATACTCACTTAGTTGAGTTGTAGAGTCATGTTATTCTTTTGAAAAATATTTTTGCAGACTCTGCATGTACTCAGGGGGAGCATGGACAACATAATGTATGTCAAGGGGAGAAAATATCTTGGTTCACCCTTTACCCTTGATGTCAAAGGGGGAAAGTGTCTTGGTGTTATTGTTGCCATCAAGTCCAAAGGGGGAGATTGTTGGCATTATGATACAGGTGTTGTCCTTGATGGCAACTCACTCAGATGACAGTTCACAGTACATTAGGTTAACAGCAAAGTATTATAGGTTAGACTACAAAGAATGAATAAAGAGAGGCATACACAACTTCACCTTGCCCAAGCTGTGTATACACGCAGGTTCCCGAACAAAAGTAGCGTATACGTACACATGCACTTTCACATAAGGAAAAGCGCATATATGTTGTAAAACTAAGTTTTTGGTCCGAGGTATTTGGTCCAAGGTATTTTGATCCATGGTATCGGTCCAACGTATTTGGTCCAAGGTATTGACCCTAGGTATTTCATCCAAGGTATTGGTCCTAAGTGGTTTTGATCCGTGGTATTGAGAAAGGCCTAAAACTATATAAGGAGGAGAAGATCATTAGGCCAAGGTGTGCAAGTATTGAATATCTGATAATGTGTGAGATATAGTATGTAGGGTATTGGCTTATGGTGCTTTGCTTGATCTGAACCAAGGATGAACCTTAGCAGTTGATGAGGGATTATATCTAATGATGGATCGAGATCTTAAGGATTGAAATGAATTATAATTATGTGGTTTTGATCATGTATAATCTAGATTTGAATACTGATGCATGTATTATTCTCTAAATGTTATGTTATGGGTATAACTAAAGTCTAGAATCGTTGCAAAATTATGAATTAATATTTACAGATGTGCACGTTGGTTGGCTTTGATAAAAGTGTGTATACACGCTAGTTCAACACAGGGAAGTAGTGTATACCTTATGAAGTATGTTTCAGTTGTTTCTGTTTGCTATTGTAGAGTTCTGGGTTCTACTTTGGGTTTTGGTGACTGTATTCTAAATGATCAAATTGATTGATTGTGATTTGCTACAGTGATGATTGTTTGTCAAAGCGATTGATTGATTCAGTTGTGATGTTTGAGTTTCAGTGATTGGTTGATGCAGATGTATTTGATAGTTGTATTGCAGTGGTGATTGATTTTGAGCTTCAATGTTGTTGATGGATCGAGTATGAAAATTGGATGAAAAGTGGCCTTCAGATTATGGTGTTGTGTTCTAGGAGTATCCAGTCTGAAAATTCATGAAACATGGTCCCTGGAGGAAGGAATAAGTTCATAGTCTTCTGTAGGTTGCACCTACGTACTAGTGAACATATTGGCTAGTACAAGAGCTAGGGGGTTGTAGCTCCCTTCCAGTAGAAGCTAGAGAATGAGAGAAGGTTGCAACGTTTTGTAGGTGGGTGCCTGCGTACTGGAATAAGTCTGCACCATTACAACATTGTAAACATATTTTCTTATTATTAAAAGAAGACAAAGACGACAGCAACAGGTGGTTTTTACCCACATTGGGTTTCCACCTTATATCTTGGTGTTCAGGTGCGTTGCTTATGTGTGATGCTTTATTATGCTTTTATTACGCTGTCTAATAAACCTCTGATATACTGGTTAAATTTCAATACATGATAAATTGCCTAAATCAAAAGTTCCCTGCATATACGCTGGTTGCTTTAAGTACAGTTGCGTGTACATGCTAGTTCACTTAGTTGAAGTAGTGTATATAAAACTGTTTGGGAAATTAAATTATTGATCTAATAATATTGATTCACGCCCCTCTCAGTATTATTTCCAACAATACACCCTTGTACAAAATACTCATGCAAAGATTAAAAATCAACTGGATTGGACTCCAGCTGAGTCCACCCTTGTTGTTAGGCCTACAGGAAGGGGCAAATGAAGAAGAGGAGAGGAAGTAGTGGAAAAAAATAGAAAATAATGCAGGCTTATATCCTCAAGAAGACACACCATCTGAGGAGCATTGGGATGTCAGAGAGGCCATGAGGGCCGTGAAATGCATGGACATAGATGCCTGAGTTGCTTTGAGGATGAAGAAAACTTTAGTAGAGGGTTGATGATGAGGCTCATCCTTAGGTATATCATAAGGGTAATAATGCCATCCTCCAGCTTTAAATTATCTCTTTCTCACATTCATTTACAATTTTTTTTATATTATGCTTATTGAGGGGTGAAAGATGTGTCGCTATGTCATGTGACCTAATACGGTTTAAATGTAGAAATTTGAGAAATTTGAGATAATTTCAATGAAGGAGATCGTAGGCCATCCACCTCCTTAACTCCTTCAATCAACCACAATCACCACTTTACCTCTCATCTAATTGAAGTCATTGGCAGCCAAGCAAGATGAGGTCATTGGTAGCCAAGCCAGTGCAGTTCAAGGAAGATCTAGATCCACCTTTCTAGCATTTTGAGGGATAAACATCTCTATTTTCTAGGGAGTTGTTGGTAGCTACCCTTTTGTATAAATAAACATGCAAAATAACTCATTAGGATTCGAACTTTGTTTTCATATAAGAATTAATTGAGCTCAAGCATTTGTGACTACTATTTTGACTTATTATGTGTTATGTTTGACATCTCTACAATGATAACGAGAAGTTTCTTATTGATCCATCATGATGTTAGTTTAGAGGGCTGAGGCTCTTGTGTTTGGGCCCAACCCCAGTAGCTTAGTTCCCTCTTATGTATTGATATTCCTTTCTAGCTTATAATGTTTGTTAGTTGCTACATCTTAGTAGAATATAGTTCCCCAAAAATCTTGTGATTGCTTCCTCTATCTCATCTCTTTCATGGGAGCCTCATTAATAGAATTTACAATCACAACCCAAAACACTTTGTTGATGATTTCTTGTAAAAAAGTATACATTATTTATCTTGTTTTTCATATGATTGTTGTAGCTTAGAATTTTATTCATTGCATAGATCAGATTTTTTTGGCAAAAGTTAGATAGTTTCTAAATTCAACTCAATGTTTCCACCATTGGTTATGATATTTTGTGAATGATAAGAAGAGCATGTGCATGTGATGTTGTAGCACTGTTGGACCTGCAGGAAACGGACCTTTTCACCATCTCCGTCCCGAGCTTCTCCACTCTCTTTTGATGAATCACAACCATTGTTATTGAACTCTTCCTTTTAGGTCACTATGAGTAGCCATCTTAGTCCAAAACTAGCCTTCCTGGATTTTTGAGCTTGGCTATGGGTTTTCGTCACATTCCATCCATCCTCCACAACCTTCATCAATATTTCCATCCCTTGATCTCATTTTTCATACCTTCCAAACCCCCTAGGAATCTTTCCTGTAGCATTAGAGGTTTTCTTGTAGCAATACAGGGATCTTGTAGCATTCCTGTAGTAGCCTATTTCGAGATTTTTTTGACCTGTAATGCTAATTTGACTTAGTTTAGAAGTAGTTTGACCCCCTAGCTTGGACTCCATGATCAAAGGTAGAACATAGGCTATTCCAGCCATCCTTTTTCCTTCACTACAAGAGAGAAAATCATTAGATTCTTTATCACAAATTTGACAAAGTAGAACATTACTTTATATACAAGTGTGAATTAGATAAATGATGGATGAAATCTTGAGTTATGATTTTGTAGAATATTTTCATGTTTAGAAGTGAATTTGATAGCTAGATGGTTGATTGCAATTAGTTAGCTTCCTTTCTGTAGGTAGCATAGCTTTGGTGTTCTTTCATGAATTGATTCAATAACATTTCCAAGTTGGTAGCATCTACAAGTTAGATTTGAAAAGAATTTTTTTTTTTTTCCTTAGAGCTATCTTTTGAATTGCACATTCAGTAGTTAATTCCCCCCCAATCCAGTAGAATAACGGTTTTGGAGCTCTAATGATCAAATGACCTAGTTGAGGGAGGCATGAGTAAAATTCCATCTACTATGTATATAGAACTATCACCTCAAAGTTTGTACATACCTCGGGTTGATAAATAGAGTTAAGGAGACCCTAGGAGTTGCAACACTCTTGGTGGAATACAAGGGCTCACCATATGTCCCCTTTCTCACCATGTTTTTCCATCAAAAACCAATTTATATAATGCCAACATATCTTTTTTCAAGGACAAAAGTAAAGGCTTTTCGAAATTCATCAAGAGCATAACTTACACGACCACACAAAATTACAAGATATGCCTATTCCATATTCTCATAATAAACTTTAGAGTTATTCTTCTTTCTAAAGAAAAAACATTGTCTTCTTCTTCCTCCACTCATTGACTCTTAGTTTGCAAATCCTTTATCTTGATATCCAAAGGTTCTCCCATAATAATATAAGAAGATACATATCAAAGAAATATCTACCACAAGGTAATGGCTATAATCATTTCTCTTACTCAGAGCTTTTATTTTGGCAACCATATCCACGAGGGAACCTGTATGTGGAGGACTTAAATTGGGTAGATTAGGAATGTAAAAAGTAGGTTGGGAGCATGAATTTTTATGAGGGTGAGCAATGGAGACCGAGGTTTCTCAAGAACACTATTGGACCCTAATTAATTAAGAATCCATTATGATACATTTCTCTAGTAAGATCATTGTCAATAAATTCTATGATTTCGGGAAAATAATCAGTATCAAGAAATTGTGAGATAAGTCAAGTTGTTAGAAAATGGGAAGACTATTTCCCATTCGTTGAGGAATCATCCTATTCATCATAAAGTGATCCCATTCCAAGCACAGGGGTCTCGCCAACATAGATATTATTTTTTCTTTTTACTTTCATAATTAAATAACTATAATAAAACTTATAGATTGAACTTAAATATATAAAATAATGTTGAAGGAAACATTCGTCATCACAACAATAATGCAGATATACTCTGGCTTTCACTATACCTTGGGTTTTGTCAACATTGAAGATGAAAATTTTCCCTTTATAAATGAGACAACTTGTAGTAGAAAAGGTAATGGAGATCTATTTAGGATCTGTGTAATTTCCACGTCATATTTTATAGGAGAAATATCAACCATGTAAGGTTTCTAATGCCCCACATTCACTATTCCAGACTCATTTTTCACACCGTTAATTTCATACGGAAATGGTATTTCGAGACTAATGGCTTTATGCCCTTATGTTTTGAGATCCTCACCCTACATCTACATGGTTACCTTCTTGTGCATTTCTGTCAGCACCTCGTATAGCCTCTACGATCACTACAATTATTGCAACTTTATGGATAGCCAAATCTACCTTCATGCTCATGCTTGGGAATGATTGATGTTATCCATCGGCTGAGATCTAGGAATATTATCTTCAAGAAAACCATTAAAATCCCTCAAACCATTTATGATTTTTTTTTAATCCTCATGTTTCACTTAATTAAGACCATTCTGCAAAAAAAACCCATGTTTTAGATTTTGGAGATTCGCTTTCAATTGCCCGGAATTTCGAGCAAAGTTCATTGCGTTAAAATAGAAACGGAATTTCAATTAGTGGTTTCCAAAAGTGGCGGGGGCGGGGGCGGGTGTGGGGGTGATGCTACTACTCTGGGTGTGGCACGATATCGAACATTGTTTCCACAAACAATAAATCATGGACCTCCCTTTCCATTAAACTCCATCTGTCAATCTTCGTGTGCCAACTCCCACCTTTAAAAGCAACAAGTGTTTTATTAAAAGTGTGTTGCCTACTTGGAACCATTATCGTTACCAAGAAGAGGTGCTACTATGTGTTCACAAACATTACTAATCAATGCTTATAAAATTCCACCAACAAGACTGTCATTTTTGTTTTGCACTAAATGGATAAAGTTTGTCTAGGTATATAATTATGAATGGTCTTTGATGGTGCTCATTCAACACCAGTTCTCAAGTGTCTTGCACTCTCCTTATTCATTGTGTTACCAATTCACATAATATATCACGTGGTAAGTGTGAAAAAAATATAAGGATGAGGGTTCTCCTTTTACATAATATAAATCAAACAAATTTCCAAATAAAACATCCATGATAGTGCACACATCTGATGAAATATCCTTAAAAGATATGCTTAATATGAATGTGTAGTGCCTCCCTTTCCTAAATTATTATAAATAATTTTCATCTCATATTAGCTCTTTATGCTTCTATGTAGTGACCCTCATAATATCACTCAAATTCACCAAATGTCACATCAAAGTCCTCTGTTATGTTGCAACATGATCCCTTTGATGCCCTAAATATTGTAGGAAATGAAAATATTTTAATATGGTGATTTTTTGCTACAACACCCACAATGAGAGCATAAATGTGGCACCACCTGCATCAAAAATAAGAATAACAACCTGCCTATGTGGAGTCAAAGGCCTACACCTATATGTCTAAGGCACTACTCTATTGGATCTCGCCTAATGGGTGCCATGAATGAAATATGAACTGCAGTAGACTATGTGTGAGATGTGTTATCGCATTGTTAGTGTCATGAAGGTGATTTTAAAGTTCAGGTGCTTGTTGGGCTGGGGGGGTAGGGCGGGTGTATTCCTAGGAACAAGTGGCTTTATCAATGTATTACACCAAGCACCTGGACAATCCTAGGCAATTCGAAGACCAATCCCCTACAACTCACTCATGTCAAACTAGTTAACAAGAAGGCTCACACCTCCCTTTTATTACATGGAGGTTTATAAAAAGCTCGAAACCAACCAATTCTCATTTTGCAGATCCATTGTACACAAACACATGAAAATGTCTTCACCTCATATCATGGATTTGGTTGGTTATTGGGTTAATAAATAATTCCACAATCATTTGTTTAGTGATATTCAATTATTTGAGTCATTCTTTACTAATTATGTTCAAGCAAAATTCTCTCATCATGGCCCTATATTCAGTGGTACTGGTCAATTGACCATGGGCATGATTAATGGAGGCAACAATATTGTTAAGGGATATGGCTAATGAGAGTTTTCATAGTTTCCTTATGTGCCCAAGTTCTTTAGTCAATATTCTTAACTCATTTAAATCATTTGTAATTCAGGTTTCTAAATCGAGATTTGCCTCTAGATTTATATTTTCTTGTGGCTCTACTGTAATGTTGGTTTGTTGATTGGGTTCATTGTTTTTAACCATGGTGGTTGTGTTTAAATTAATTTGCATTAAGAAAACAAGAGCATTTCTTTAACATATTTTTTTACATTTAAAGAAAAGAAAAAACCAAAGTTAAGAGAACTAACCTTTACGAGGGAGGAGGCTTTGGCCAATGAGTGTGTGTGAATTTTGGTTGCTAATTTTCTTAGGGGTTTCCAAGGTCTATGGGGTCTGCAGGGAACAATGTGAACTCATAATTGTTTTGGTTTTTTGTATTACATATAGGAATGCACACACATTGTGTTTTGAAAAGCATGTGTATGTTTAAAAAATAATGTGTGCACATTATTTTTCCACATCATTTAGCTATGAAATAGGTTCGACAAGTGTTAAACATAAAATAACAGGACTACGTGCATTTTTAGGAACATATGTGCATTCTTAGATAAGTTACGTTTACATACTTCTATTACACAAAAATTGTTTACATACTTATATTACACCAAAATTGAGTTGCATCTCTGCACAACCACCCTTCTAGAATGTTCTAGAATGTTGTTGTAGCGGCTACAACCACCATCCAAAAATTTTCCTTAGCTTTGTTTTGGATCCTCCCTACCAACCTTCATAGCAACTTGTCCTGCTTCGTCAAGTACACAAGCTTTAGTGTTTTTCTTGCAGAAAGGCAGCCTGTCTATCAAACCTTGATTATTCCCCTCACAATTTTTTCATCCGGAATTGGTTGAGCAGCCGGCTGAGTAGCTCCTTCAAGAATTTGCAAAAATCTAGAGGGAAACTAGCCTTCCCTCCAGAAATTGCACAATTCTGACTGGCAGCCTACTTTGATGCATAATTGTGCAATTTTGTTGAGCAATCTTCACCCAGAAAATCCGCAGTCCTTCCTAGTTAGGCTGCTTAGCCCAAAATTTGTGCAAATATGGACAACAGTCAGTTGCTATGCTGGAAAATTGCGCAAATCTTCTGAGCAGCCAACCCAGCTCCCAGCCAAAAATACACATTTTCTCCCATCAATGGAGCAATCTCTTGCATGTGCAATTGAGTTGACTGGTTCCCTTCGGGACTGCAAAAAACAAACTTGCATGAATGGGCTACTTCTCCCAAGGCAGCATGCAAAGGCATTGCTTGTTTCAAGGATCTATTTTTGGCAGTTCGAGGTTACGTGCAAGGATCATTTCAAAAACCTCCCATGAAGTGTCACTTTCCCTAGATTTTTGGCATGCACGTCACAACCTCAAGGTTATCAAAACTAATCAAACAGAAACTGCAAAGCTCATTCCTCACATCAACCTTGTAGCTCTGACATCTCACATCACATTTAGGAGCTGTCGACACATTCAGCTCGACCGTGTTGGGGTAAGCCCACTTTCCATTACTTGTGTTGCATTTCTAGCACTTTTTGTGTTTCGCTTCATATGAACATTGTCTTCTTGATTTCAGTGAGTGCTTTCTGTTGTTTTGATACATACCAACTTGTACTAGGATTGTTTCATTTTTCGTTAAGATCTCACTACTGTCGCATGCATAAAACTGTTTTTCACCAATGGTCGCCGACTCACCTCACCCCCATGCATGTTGTTCTATTTTTTGAATTTTTCATTCACCATTTGCATGCATGATCATTCACTTATGTTTACACTCAGTATCACTATGCATTGGCATTCACATTAGTTTTCAGTTTCCCATCGGCGAGTCTCGACAACCTTGGCCCAGACTCTGCCTTCACTAAGACAACATTGCGCAATTTGGGGAAGGAAGGCTCTGCCTTCCTCCCCATAAATGTGAATTTCTACCCAGGCACTATCCTCCAATATTTTTTTGCGCATTTTTGAGGGACAATGACTGCTGGCCCAGAAAATTGAGTAATGCAGTCCATGAGCCTCCAGTCACTCCCAACTAGAATTGTGCAATACACAATTCCAACAGTCAGCAGCTAGACTGGATTGTGCATTACACAGTTCTAGTAGTTAGTCACCCTCCTAGCAACCTAGACTACACCTTGCGCAGTCTTTGTAGTTAGTCACCCGACCTCCTGGAAAAAATTCCGCGACCTTCATGATCAGTCACCCATATATGTTGCAAGTCAATTCTCATGTTCATTTTGGTTTTCGACTAACAGATTGCTTGCCATGAGTGTTGCCATGTCTCCAGGTATTTTAGGTGTTCGTCTACCTCTCAGCAACACAAGTACAATGATTTCTAGGAGAGCAGAATCAAAGACACTATTTAGAGCACACTTGGGGATGTATTCGATCAAGTGTCTACGAGCTTGCCTACTCATGAAGACATCAAGTTGTTCGTAGAGAAGGACATCAAGATATCATGGCAACAACATCATAGCAAGCAACATCATGAACAACCACTGAAGGCATCATACCAGATGCAACGAATGCAAGAGGAAGGTTGTTGACAACATATAGGTGGAACAAAGTTACAAGTCCAAGTAGATCCACTAGTAATGAAAGAAACTTTGGAGACTCAAGCTATAATGTGACGGCATGACATGAAGATTGCATGAAGACAGAGAATGTAACAAAGAAGGAGTTGCATGTGCTGAAGCAGCAACTCAAGGCAGAACATGAGTTGCACAGACAAGTGAATGAGTTGCACCAGGAACAGGAACAACAAGTGGCACAACTTGCACTCATGGATGAAACTATGTTGTACAAGTTATAGATCCATCCCAGCAACTAGCATGGAGCAGACAAGGTGATCAATGTTGTTGATTGCATGCAAGAGAATGTAACAGCATGCATGTCAATGTGCACACGAATGCGATCCCACCCATTCAGCACACTCACCAAGGAAAAGACAAGAAGAAATTCTGACTGGAGTTGAACATGTAGTTGATAGTTCATGCGCATGACCACTAGCACACACTAGAAGATCAACACGTACACTATGCATCAGTGTGTTGTCGATTTGTCTGTATGCAAGAAGACCATGCGCATGCTAGTAGACGAGTTGGATGGAGGAGCCATACAAATGCACCCAAATACAACAAAGGCAAGGGTTCGCTTCAGCAATATGTCACCATGGGGTGCATGCACACCATCATGGACAGCCAAGCCTGGCATCAGCCCACTACCTCCACCATCACAAGCATGTCAAAGAGTTGGTCTCATCACAACGGAACAAGTGTCACTGATGTCTTGCATGGCTTTCTCAAGCCATGTTGTCTCACATGAATACATGTGATTGTAATGTAATGTCTTGTCAAGTGTAAGTCAAGTGTCAATGGTTGGATGTAACAATCATAGAGTAGATGAAGAGTCATGAGGGTAGTTGAACTATTACAAAGGGGAATGTCAAGGGTCACCCCACCCTTTGCTATAAATAGTCGCTCATAACTCATTGTAAAGGCTTTTGGTTAGCCAAGCTTCCGATAAGACTATATTGGAGAGAGCTTGGACAATATTGTAACAAGCCTTGGATTCTCCACTATGCATAGTTAGTACATCTCTTTGGAGAAGCAGGCAGATGTGGTTGTAATGTTCCACTATTGGAACTAGTGGTTGGACATGGATGTATTGTATGACTGGAACTTACACTTCTTTATATAATAAGAGCCAACACGTTTCATGGATATGTTGTATTGTATTCTATGCTATCTAGCTTACTCTAAATGATATATGTATTGGTTTTCTTACACACGCATGTATAGATTATTCTGTATAAGTATGTATCAATCTTTCTGAAATGTGTTGTTGGTTTAACCATCATTATGGGTTTCTCGCTAACTTGCCTTGCATGTTATGAAGTATCTTTTCTCGTGTGTTCCCTTCCAAGTCAAGTGCTATCACAGGTTTCCAAGGGGCACACTCATCTCAACCCCCGTGTGTTAGAACCTCTCACGCACCTTCCTTGACTCACTACAGTTGTCACACCCTTGCTCCCAACAGAGTTATCTTACTTGCCTTTATGTGAAATTGCGCTCAAGGAATTACCCTACGACCAACTGCTTGGACTCCTACACCAAACGGTCGGAGGTTTAATTGGGACTTCTTACTAGGGAGATCCCCTTACGTGTTGGTGGGTCCAGCACTACCAACAAGCTGATTCCTCACATTTGTTTTGAATCTCTACACATCTATCATGACTAACTACCAAGTTTCTCTTCCAGAGTGTATGTCCTATGGGAATGATTTCATTATCTTGGAAAATCTCTCGGATAACTTGTATCATAAAACATATGATGATGGATCCCAGCCCACCTGCTCCTGATATTTGCGCAGATTTTTCTTGCAAGCATGTTGGTTTTCAAACGGATTCATTCCCTTGACCTCTGTCCTTGAGTTATGTTGATCGTTGGGATTATACTATCTTGTGTTCTCCCATTCTGGACTCCTAACCTACTATGAACAAGGATCAAGTTGTCGACAAAGATGGTGTTATGCAGCCAACCTGCGCCATCATTCATGATGAGTGTCTGCGAGAATCTAAAGAAGAACCCGTAGTGAAGGATGACTCCCTTCTAGTCACCTCATCCACTTCATCCTGACATCCCTTATGATTCTTCCACTATTGATTTCCCCTGTGAAAACCCATTTCCGAATGTTTCTACCTCTGATCATTTACAGGACACATCAAATGTCAGTCTGTCATTACAGTGTAGAGAGGAAACATCTTCCTCGGAAAATCCATCCAATCCATCATCTATCTTTCCTGAAAACATAGAGGGTGAACATATTTGCTTCCCATCTACTCATATGCCCGATTCATCAAATCATGAGGATGCCGACAAACATCCTGAATTTTCTGATCTTGGTTGTCGTGATCTATTCACTTCCTCATCTGATCACGATGTTGATTTAATCATTGTTAATCTATCTAAGAAACTAGTCTACAATGATCTATCTGTCAACAAATTCAAAACCCCATAGACTATCGAGGCACTTCAGCCTGACATGATGGTTATGTCAAGCCCTTGCTGTCCTAAGGTTGCTTTTCACTCCCGGTCAGGAAATTGCATCACTCTCTTCTTTGCATTGAAGATCAACCAAACACCCCTATTTTTCTTCCTCCACTAGAACTACACAATCCCATCACTCATGCTTTGGAGGAATCCTACACAAGTACACATGCACAACATAAGTGGTCTACCTTTCTCACATTTTCCTGCATGTCATAGTCAAGAGAATGCATACACTCAACATCTACATGTAGTGTAGCACATCACCATGGTAGCTCCACAGAGTGCATGTCTGCTTTCACTCATCTTCGTTTTGTGGTCACTTGTAAGCTCAGAGTGTGCTTCTCTTCACTGTTACATATTTCTTGTTTGCTGGTTCGCACAGTTGTCTTTCTCACAAACCATGCCTCCAGAAACATCAGTCCACCAATGCACTAGTGGCTGCATTGGAAGTATCACTTCACGTGAGATGACCTATGCAACGTTAGCTTAGGAGTAGGAGTAGTCTTTTCTTTTAGTTTGTTTGCTTGCATTCTTGTTTTCTAACTTGCTTTGTTTGTTTGCTTGTCTTCTTACTTGTATGCTTACTCGCTTTGCTTTCACTTTTTCTTCTACTCTTGCTTTGCTTTGCTATTTGTTAGTTCGCTTGTTTCATTCATAGTTTAGTTTCGCATGAAACCATGTATGACTCTTGAAGCAAGATGGGTAAACTACAAGAGGCCTTGTACAACTATTACTACTTGGTTATCTATCATCCTATCTCTTTATGAAGAACTTGTTACTTTTAGTCCATGATACATCAATGGAAAATACGTAGTGGTCGAAGGGAACCTTGGTGAAAACACAATGCTTACGTGCTAACTAGTATCACCTACTCTAGTCGGTTGTTTTTGGGTTGATCCTTGTCAACTTAGTCAAGTAGAGTAAGGTGAGGGGGAAAATCTTAATAGACACATCAGAGGTATAATTAACTACTTCTTTGCTGGAACAACCTCTTCTTCTCTCCATAAGTCAGGATCCCTCTTCCGCTTGTGAAATGAATAAGTGTTATGCATAGTTACAAAAAAAAAGTGAAAAAAAGGTTTGAAATAAGTAAAAATGAATAAGGTGAAAGAAGAGAAAGAATTCATGCTTAGAGAGGTGATTCAAGTAACTCCGTCGGGGTATTGACTAGGATCAATGGCACTAGAGCCATGCTTGTGTTCCTACATGACTCCATCGGGGTACTGTCCAGACCTGCTAGCAACGGAGAAACACTAGAGATGAAACTAAGACTCTGACGACCATACTTCTTGTGCACCAATATACCCCTCAACCCCAATTGAGAAAACTTTGTTGACATGGCTTGGAATGAGTGTCAATCGATGAAGAGCTTGGCAGATGCTACATTTTACAATCGGGCTAGTGTGGAAACCAAGAGGAGATAAGAACTGAACAACACTTCTATAGGTGTTAGACTTGCTTTTCACGAAAAAGTCCATTCAAAGAGCTATAGTTCTACCAGTGTGTCGCCAAGTGCTATGGTGGCTACAACAACCCTCCAAAAATTTTCCTTAGCTTTGTTATGGAGCCTCCCTACCAACCTTCACAGCAACATTTCCTGCTTCATCAAGTACACGAGCTTCAGTGTTTTTCTTGCAAAAAGGAAACCTGTCTATGAAACCTTGATGTATTCCCTCACAAGATGTTCGTCTAGACTTGATCCAGTAGTAGGCTAAGCAGCTCCTTCAAGAATTTGCGCAATAATGGAGGGAAACCACCCTTCGCTCCAGAAATTGCGCAATCACGATTAGCAGCCTACTGGGCCCCAGAATTGCACAATTTTGTTGAGCAAGATTCACCCAGAAAATCATGCAATCCTTCCAAGTTGGGTTGCTCAGCCTAGAATTTTCACAAATGTGGGCAACCGTCAGCTTCTTTGCCCAAAAATTGCATAAATCTTTTGAGCAACCAGTGTAGCTCCGAGCAAGAAATGCACATTTTCTCCCAGCAGTGGTGATCCAGGTGGATGTTGGTGGCCACCCACCTATCCCATTTGGATCCCCACAACTGTCTCTTTTAGCTTTTTCAGTTTCCTAAATTGTAGCACAGTTTACTCTTTTTAGCAATTTTTCAGGTCCTGAACTTCTGGAGCCGTTTTGAGGGCCTAAACGACATTTTTTTGGGAATATAGGGAAACATAGGTCCATGGACCGATGTTTCCTCCCAAAGTGGTAGTACTCAGATAGATCTTTCTAACGAGCTATCGTGCGCGTCAAACGGAGATCGTATGCCAAAGTTACGACCCCGGGAAATTGATGTACCAATTTACCCAAACGGGGCCCACAATCTGGCGTTTCATCTTCTAGGGTTAGGTTTTGGAATGTGAAGGGTTTTCCAGTGTTTCTAAACAATAAATAGGCCTTAGAGCCTCATTGCAACTCAGTTCAGAACAGTTCAGAGGCATGTAGCCACCACATCTCTTCTCAGAGATAAGCTACCATCGCCCTAGCTGGTTTATTTCCGTTTCTGGTTGTAAGCATATTTCAGTATTTTCCATTAATGAAATGAAGTATTATTTCTGTTGCATCTTTGTGTATATGGTTATCTCTGTAATTTGTTGCGTTCTTGTTTTGGCTGCCACTGTCGACAATGAATTGTAGCAGCGAACCCTTCACCCACATCTGTGAGTGGAAAAGACGCTCCCCTTCCTCTGGATTTTCGGGCTCCTCTTTTTGGATCTTGGCGGTGGCAATAGTGGCGCTGGGATCCGCATCAATGATCTGCTTCCCTTTGCCATTCCCCTTGTCAGGTTCTGGCTCAGGGTCGGAACATGCATCTGATTCGGAAGCCTTCAACTCAGCCACCAGCGACTGCTTGGTCCGACACTCACTTGTGTTATGAGTGGGACTCTTGTGGAACTCACACCACTTTCATGTGTCCTTCTTCGGCTTCATGGTATTGTTCTTTTCTTGTGGACACAACAAATTACAGAGATAACCATATACACAAAGATGCAGCAGAAATAATACTTCATTTCATTAATGGAAAATACTGAAATATTCTTACAACCAGAAATGGAAATAAACCAGCTAGGGCGATGGTAGCTTATCTCTAAGAAGAGATGTGGTGGCTACATGCCTCTGAACTGTTCCGAACTGAGTTACAATGAGGCTCGAAGGCCTATTTATTGTTGAGAAACAATGGAAAACCCTTCACATTCCAAAACCTAACCTTAGAAGATGAAACACCAAATTGTGGGCCCCGTTTGGGTAAATTGGTACATCAATTTCCCGGGGTCGTAACTTTGGCATACAATCTCTGCTTGACGCGCACGATAGCTCGTTAGAAAGATCTATCCAAGTACTACCACTTTGGGAGGCAACATCCGTCCATGGACCCATGTTGCCCTAGATTCCCAAAAAAACGTCGTTTAGGGCCTCAAAACGGCTCCGGAAGTTCAGGACCCGAAAAACTGCTAAAAATAGTAAATTGTGCTACAATTTAGGAAACTGAAAAGGCTAAAAGAGACAGTTGTGGGGGTCCAAATGGGATAGGTGGGTGGCCACCAACATCCACCTAGATCAAGTGGAGCAGTCTCTTGCATGTGCAGCAGAGTTGACTGGTTCCCTCCGGGACTGAGCAAAACAGACTTGCATGCATGGGCTGCTTCTTGTTGGGAACGGGATCCCCCAAAGGACAGTTTTGGGGCTAAAAGCCCATATTTTGGTCAAATTTTGTAAGAAACTTGTAAAGACTCTGCATTTTGTGGTCGTGGAGTGTGTAGATGTTATAAGTCATAAAGGGTTGTCCATCCTTAGTTTTGTAAAGTAAAGTCAGCTGTAAGAGATCTACCCATGGTCCATGAACCATGGGATTGTATAAAAAGAGCTAAGCTCTAAGTAGTTTTAGGATGAGACACAAGATAAGAGAGTGATAGCTCTGAAGTAATAAGTCTAAGTTTTGGGTCATAGCATAGGTAGAGGCTCTGCAAGTGATTACGCAGAGGCCTAAAGTAGAAGTCTGCAGCTGAGTGCGCAGACCCCTATAGGTGTGTGCGCAGGGTGAATAGAGTTTGTAATTTCTTGGAAGATATCAATAAAGAGAAGTACTTCGCAGTTTTTGTGTCTTTGTTTTGATTAATGCATCTTATCATTTTATGTATGAATTTCCTTTATAATGCTTATGTGATGCACAAATTTGTATGATTATGTTGGATAATTGAATGCATATAAGAATATATTCTTACATGGTGCTAACTGTGACTATCTAATAAGATAAGTAAGACACTTAGACTAGTTTAGGAATCTACATGGCATGCTACCCTAGTAGCATGAAAGTGTCTAGATCAAGGGTTAGGGTTGCATGAAGGACAACCAAACCCTTTCGCGGAGGTATTGAATGACGAAATGGAGGGCTCGACTAGCAAGCATCCCCCCATACTACTTCGGTTGAGACTTTGGTCTGCGCTCCACAGGTTGATGCCGAAAGGGCTAGTATTGTAGGGATTTGTTTGGCTAATTAATGCTGAACCTGGGTTAGGCCCCCTCAAGCCAACAAATTGTTCTATTTCCGGTACCAGAATCTGCATAAGAGATGTGTGATGTCGTATCACTACAATCTGACTAAGAAAGAGATTAGAGACTGGTTGGATAGTAAGATCCACGAATTCAAGGCGTAAGAGAATAGAAACCCACAACTAACAAAGGAATAGTGGTTGGACATGTACCTGTATATAGAGATCCATGAGATCTTTTTCTACTCCTTTCTAATCGAGTTATACGAGTGGATCACGAAGCTAGCAGATAGCCAAGGAAGGTGGAAACTTGATGGTCCTATTGTGTGGACCCCGGAGCTAGTGTGAAGGTTGGAAGCATCAGAGGATAAGATTGGTCGTGCTGTCGATCATTGGCTCGATTGTGTCATAGGAGGATTTATAAATGAATTTGTGTTCGGCACCTCAGTCAGCTACAACCAGGCAGACTGGTGCTTTTTCAAAGGACCATGAGGTAAGTACGTGAAATCTTTGAATATCTGGATTAAAATGTTATTGTGTGAAAATCGGTTATGCATCTACCTTGATGTTTGGAGCTACATGAAGTGGAAAACCTTATAGAAACGAAGGGAAAAAGGGTCCTGAATATTGTCCATTGATTTCACCTCCGCAAGGTGATGAAGAGGGAATAGCACAGGTTTCTCCACAAAGTGCTATTCAGTTAATAAGGCAAGGATTCCCACGAATACCACCTCTGCCCACACCTCCTCCAACTTCACCGCCATCACCCGCAGCTTCACCTGTACCACCTACACCTCCACCGCAGTTTAGTATGGCCAATTCAGCAAAACTGTCTTTGTTCAAAGGCTTGGGAAGCTCAAGACATTACAAATGATAACATGAAGAAGGCGACATTGGTTAGTGCTCTGCAGGATCGTGCACTAACCTGGTATATCAAGCACGCTAATGATAACCTGAATGTTAGAGTGGTAGACATCCAGACGACACTAAAGAGAGAATTTAGTAGGCCTAAGTATGAAGCACAATATATTATGGGGTTCAAAGAAATTGCGATGCAACTAGGTGAGACACCTTGGGAACTCGATCAAAGGTTGAAGTGTACAATCCACAAAGCTAACATGAACCTAATGGACGGACAACATGGCGAGTGGTTTGTGGCTTCGCTCCTACCATACTTAAGGGTTGTGCTATCACAACAGAAGATAAAAATTTAGGCAAAGCCCTTGGAGATCACAATGAGGTTGCATGAAACACCGATGCAAGATCCAAATTTAGGGGTTCAGCAGATCCATGCGCAGTTGAAAAATCTTTGCCTTGAGATGTAAAGCTTGAAGCAGGACAGGACAATTCGACTAGAGGTGCGCGTAGAGGTATGGTGTCTGAAATGCAAGAGTCAGGGGCATGACAAAGACCATTGTCTGATCTTTGCAAATTAACTTATAGGAGGAGGACCGATGCCTTTGAGGCCAGAAGATCAAGCAAGACCGAGCGTGGGGCCTGTATTGTGGTGCGTTATATGTCAGGTAGCAGGAAAGCATGCCACAGATAACTGTCCTTTTTTGAAGAAGTTTGTACAAACACCAAAACAAATGTTCTACAACTTTTGTAGGTTGGTAGGGCATGATGAGCGTAATTGCAAGAGCTATGAGTTGATGATTGATAGAACATCAGCCTATAGGGTACAAGAATAAACACAGCCCCTTGACCAGAGCGTAGGGATGGAACAAATAGGATTTCAGGGGTGCGAATGAGGCCAAGGATAAGGAGGACCTAGTAGAGGTCGAGGATAGTTGATCTGCTACAATTGCGGAGGACTAGGTCATTGTGCCCATGATTGTACCAACCCAACATGTCTATCGTCCAAGTATTTCACTCTGTTTGATCATGAAATGAAAGATTGTCTTACGCTGATAGCAAGGATACATGACAAAGGGTAACTAACACCGTAGCCTACTTAGAACCTACAAATGATGAGGTCTGACCCACACAAAGAAGATCTGAACGTGAATATAGTGCTCCAAAGTGGAATCATAATAGGGGATGACAATGGGAAATAGCCAGAAGATGGTACATGGGTTCGTAAAACTTCACCAAAGGAGACTGAGTTTGATTTGGAGCGCACACGTGAAACCTTCATGGAAGCGAAGAAGAGCTTCATTGAGGCCTCCACCTCGGGAAGCAATGATAAACCTGATCAGGAGATGGACCCTTCTATGCTTACAACTTTCCTAAAATCCTGTATGAAGTTACTGTGCGATAGCAAGGCTATGAAGGGCTACAAGAGCTCATAAATAGATGTGCTAGAAACACCACGACTGAGTCGCATGTAGTGCGGAAGATAGGTAAGCATAGAAAAAGGATAGGACAAGAGATGAGACTGACCGCGTAGATAGGAGTGTATGAGATGGATCAGCTTATTTTGGACCTGGGGTCAAATGCGAACATCCTACCTAAACAGACTTGGGAAGGGATGCGTTGACCTGCGTTACAATTATCGTTGATTTAACTAAGGATATAAAATCAGCAGAAGATCATCCCCATGGGGAGGCTGCAGGGGGTGAATGTGGATTTTGGAGGTGCAAGCGCGCTGGCTGATGAAGTAATAGAAATTGTGGATGACAACAACCCCTACCCTGTGCTCCTTGGAATCAATTGGGCTACTCATATGAATAGGGTAATCAATCTAAATAAGCGAAAGATGATATTTGAGACGAAATCACTACGTGTAATAGTACCCTTAGACCTTGCTGAGGGATTGTGCTATAATGAACCAGTCCACGATTATGAGAGCGATGATGATATGGAATGTATCTATAAGATAACAGTGCGAGACCAAGATTGGGTGAATCCAACAATGGATGGACAAATTACATGGGATCACGAGAGTTCATGCACCTAGGACTCTGATGAGGAACTGGAACACTAGTAGAATAAGTTACATGAGGTAACTATACTAAGATGTAACATGATGACCCAGTCGCTACGCTGTGTGTCATCAGAGGTAAGAAATATGCCTACTTATGATGGCCTAAATGATGTAGATATTTTTTTGGATGCATTTGAGAGGGAGGTACCAGAAAATAAGCACTTATAGGAATTGGATTGGGCACTACGTGATATGCCAGCGAGGTGGAGGGGTACACACAAGGGAAACTTTGATGATTGGCACGAATGTAGGAGAATGATGAGAACTTGCTTTGGGAAGCTGAAGATGTGAATGACAAACAAGTATGATGGGCAGGATGATCTACGCGCACACTTGGCCAAATGGGCCCAGGCTTATGGAGAGAAGCCCCAACTTGAATGGATGCACTTTTTCTTTCATACCCTGGATATTGTCCCGATGAACTAGTATGTAGAAATAGAGCTCCGCCATGGGATAGGTGAATGGGATATCCTGCGTGAAGGATTTATGATGACATTTAGTTTTGAATACGGGTTTGATAGTATTGATGAAGTGCTACAGGAGGTGAAAGCACCAATATTTAGGATACTGAAGGATCCTTTAGACCTGATTCAACTTGAATGGGCTACTTAGCTAAGTCATGCACTAGAATGTTATAACATAATTGCTAAAGAAGAGGACGAGGATCCACGAAAGATTAACATCCTTGAAACAGAAGGCCACTGCGATATTGAAGGACTACACGTCGAGAATCGTAATATAACCACGTCATTGAAAATGAAACAAGTAAACATTGGTACGGAGGTAGAGCCCAAATTCGTGAATATTAGAGATTACTGGTATGACGCAGCAGTGGATAAGGTCACTGAATTTCTCTACGAATACCATGATTTATTCCCTACCAAGTTCACGAACTTGAAGGGAATAATAGGGACCTAGCTATGATGAAAATCACATTGAAGCCCGATGTGAAGCCGATTAAGCAAAGGCCTTACCCTCTCAATCCAAAATATAAGGAAAAGGTCTGCTTAGAGCTAGATAAGATGCTCGTGGCAGGCATCATTGAACCCGTGGAAGAATCTATTTGGGTAACCCCTATGGTGGTATAGAAGAAGAAGTAGAAGGATGAAATAAGGATATGCATGGATCTCAGAAATCTGAATGTCGCTTACGTACATGATCCTTTCCTGAATCCATTCACTGATGAAGTGTTGGACAATGTAGGTGGCCAGGAAGCATATTCCTTTATTGACGAGTTCTCGAGGTACGACCAGATCAAAATCGCACTGGAGGATAGGAGCAAGACAAAACTTCCTGAGTGAGTCAGGTTGTTTTCAATACACCGTAATGCTATTTGGATTGAAGAATGCGCCTGCAATATTCTCGCACATAGTTGTTGCTACTTTCAAGGAATTTATTCATAAGTTCATTGAGGTATACTTTGATTATTGGACTTTGTTTGGGCTGGTGAAACGCCATGTAGCAAGACTGCACCTAATGCTGGATGCCTGACAAAGATACCAAATCGCACTCCATCTGAACAAGTGTCTGTTTTGTGTTCCCTTTGGGACCTTTCTGGGTCATGTGGTTTGCAAATAGGGACTGATTGTAGACCCCATGAAGATGGCAGTAATATTGAACTTGGAAGCACCGAGGAGTGTGAAACAACTGCATGCTACCTTAGGACATACAGGGTATTACAGAAAGTTTATCAAAGGCTATTCCTAGATCACCACACCTATAGAGAAATTGTTGAAGAAGGATGTCATGTTTTGCTGGAATGAAGAATGTAAGAAGAGCCTTGATGTATTGAAAGAAAACATGTTCACTGTGCCGATCCTAGTCTTCCCGGATTGGAAGAAGGAGTTTCACGTACATGTCGATGCATCATGTATAGCACTAGAAGCAGTACTGACACAGGTTGGTGGAGAAGACCTAAACCACCCTATCACATTTGCACATAGAAGGTTATCTAAATCAGAGAAGAACTATTCCACTATCGAGCGTGAAGGGTTAGCCATGGTATATGCACTCCAGAAGTTTAGATATTATTTGTTGGGAGGTCATTTTAAGATGTACACAGATCATTCCGTGATGAAGTACCAGGTCAACAAGACTGTGTTGGGGGGCAGAACCTGCAAATGGTTTTTATTGTTCCAAGAATATGATTTGAAGGTTATTGTGAAGCCTGAACGACTGAACAAAGGACCAGACCATCCATCGTGCATCGAAACAGGAGAATAACCCACTAATTTGGAGGAAGGATTGCCTAATGCATAGCTATTTGCAGTGCATGTCGCGGATGGTCATTTTGAAGATATAATACACCTCCTAACGACAGGAATTGCCTTGGAAGGATACACTGTCGAGTAGAAGAAGGAATTAGTGGTGTGCGCGATAGATTTCTCTGTCATAGCTAGGCATCTATACAAAATGGGGTCTGATGAGATATTGTGACGATATGTACCTAAGTTTGAAAGAAGTAGTATCCTAGTGGACGCTCATGGGGGGCACCGTGGGAGGAAACTATGTAGGAAGAGCGACCACACAAAAGATTCTACACGCATGGATGGTGGCCAACCATCCATCAAGACAAAAAAGTATATTGCAAGGCCTGTGATGTGTGTCAAAGGATTGGAAAGCCATCGCGGAGGGATGATATGCGTTTGAATCCACAGATGACATTGCAACCCTTTGAGAAATGAGAGATAGATTTTGTGGGACCCATTCAGCCCCAAGGAAAGATGGGAGCCAGATACATTATCACCGTGACAAAGTATTTGACTCGTTGGGAAGAGGCATAGCCTATGAAGGATTGCATAGACGTGACTGCTATGAAGTTCCTCCTTGAAGATGTATTAACACAATTTGGTTGTCCAAAGATATTAATGAGTGATCACGATACGCACTTTCTGAATGAGACAATGAGCACACTAACGAAGGAATTTTAGGTATATCACTAGAGGAGCACACCTTATCACTCGCAGTCTAACGGGACGATGGAGGCATTCATTAAAGTGTTAGAGAATGTTCTGACCAAGGTTTGCAATGCTCAGTGAAGTGATTGGGACCTACTCATACCTGCAATACTATGGGCTTATCGAACGACATGCAAGAAGTTGACTGGACAAACCCCTTTTACGCTTGTCTATGGTGTTGAAGTGGTAATGCCTATGGAATATATTGTGCCTAGTTTGCACATAGTAGTGCTCACAAGTAGGATGGATCGTGAAGCCTTGGAAGAAAGGCTCACACAGCTGGATGAGCTTGAGGAAGAGAGATTTCTATCTGGATTTCACCGACAAGTCCAAAAGCAATACGAAAAGGCATGGCATGATCGACATATTAAGCTGCGCACCTTTAAGGTAAATGACCTGGTCTTTTTATATGATAGTAAGTTTGATAAATTTCTAGGGAAGTTCAGGATGCACTAGTTAGGGCCTTATGTCATTAAGGAGATTACCGACAGAGGAGTTGTACTGCTAGTCAAATTGAATGGAGATCCCTTCCTAGGAAAGGTGAATGGAGGTCACTTGAAGCCATACACTGGTGGTCCAACAACGTGACTAGATGAAGGAAACACAGTCTTAGCACTCCAGGCAACTGAAAGTAAACACGAGACTATAAACTACATTGCCCAGGATGGGGAGCTGTGCGATTGGCAGATTATCGGAAGCAAGGAAGTGTCACAGGGTCTACGACAACACGAAGGGAGCTACACTACCAAGGGAGAAATCACGCAAGTCAGTCGGAAAGTGACTGTTAAGGTCACTGTTCATGATTTGATGGTTGAAATGCGGCCAAATGGAGCAGGTGGCTGGCATTTTAGATGAAAATTATGGCTCAGATCGTTGAAAATCTATCACCAATCCGACATTAATGAACCAAATTTGGGGGAACGGTCGGATTTGAATTCAAAAGTCCCTATAAATTGCAAGTGGTTGTCCAGTGAAAAACACTTGGAATTTTGAGAATTGAGTTGCCGAGCTCTCAGGTGCACATGAATCGCGATCACTATGAACTTTTGATTGCTACTAAAATATTTGAGACTTTGCCAATGGAAACATAGGAGTTCTTGCATAAAATCATGTCGGCACCCACAGAAGTTAGAGATACTAAAGGAGAGGAGTTAGCACTGGAAGTTGAGATGGAGGCAGAAGTGGCTACTCCAGAGGTCACTGAGGTGCTTGCTGAAGTCCCTAAATCACCAAGGACGTTGAGACCGAAGCCGACCCCCACCAAAGAAACTGTGAAAGATAAGAAGGGCAAGCAACCGGTGCATGCATCGCCGAGGAGAAATCCACCAAAACCCACTGCATAGGAGAAATGAAAAGCTATAAATTTAGAGCTAGAGGAGGAAGATATTGAAGACATCCTGATGGATGACGAGGATGTGGGAGTCAAAGTAGAGGAAGTTGAAACCTAGGGCACGGACCCTATTACTCGGTTGTCGAAGTATGTCCCTCGGCGCAAACCTAAGTCCAAGGTGGCGAAGGAAATTGATGAGAGAAAGACTCCCCTGCAAACCCATCTACTACTGGACGAAGTTGTTTTCGACGGTCCGCGCTTGGCACGAGTGCCACCGCTGAAAATTGAAGACTGGGACTTGGCGGACTATGAGAAGTTCCCACACCTAGTGATTGAGCAGCTGATGAACCGCATCATTGACATGGATTCAGGAATGACTGCATTGCAGCTGCGGAGGTGGCTCAAGGGAGTAGAAAAAGTAGGGTTGCTGAACCTGCTCTGGGTGTCGCAATAGAATCGCACCTAGGTAACAGTTTTTGTCATCAAGCAGCTGCTGTGCTTGGTGCATGAAAGGTGTCTATGGCTAGAGGAGCCAATACCCATCATAGATAGGCTGATACATAGGATAACATGCTTGCCATATATAGGAGAGAATCTGGCCATGATCTTTGGCGGAAAAGGTGGCGAATAGGCTCTTGCAGAATCAATGAAAGAAAAATTTAAGCTGGTGAAGAAGACATGCAGATACGCTATATCAAGTATCTGTGACCCTGCTTTGAAGGTAGCTACACAGATTTTAGTGGGGAAGGTAATAAGGAAGTGCTACGCTGATGAGGTAGAAAAACCTGTCGTCGCACTCGCAACACAGTGCGCCGAAGGAGTCCAGTTCAACTGGTCGGACTACCTTAGTGGAGAGTTCTTGGCGAACTGCCGTGAAGCACAAGAGCTCAGTAATATGTTCCACTATGCATGGATTTTACTGTCAATTGTGTTGGTAGCGTGGGAGTAGCCAAAGGACATCCAGTTCCCTTTGGTTGTGCCAGATCTCCCAGAAGCAGTGAAGTACGATTCACTGTGGGCGACCAAGGATGCGGAGCGAGTCAGGGACAACAAGATCTCTTGGATATTTATGGAAATGAAAATTTAGATGGCCATCAATCGCAAGTTGTGATTTTCACCTACGGTGTATGCTAACTTGCAAGGCTACATCGAATTAAAATCTGACTTCCGCCGAATATCCATGAGGGCGTGGAAGTACCGTGTGCAGAAATGGTATGACTTGTTGTATTTGGTAATGGACGATGCCATTGATGCGGTGATTGATTAATGGTCAATAGAATGGCACTCTACAATAGATTTAGCAGTGGGCGGAAGAAATTCCACTGCGCAGAAGAAAAAGGAGGAGGCCAAGCTTAAGATGACACAACTAGCCAAAAAGAGGAAGACGAAGGTTGTTGATAAGGCTCAGGCAGAGTGCAAGGCCAAAAAGCAGACAGGTGGGATAGAGCAAGCCTCTGATAAAGGCATGAGGTCACCTTGACTTGAGACTGAGGAGGAAACAGATGAACAACAAGGCACAGACCCTCAGGAGACATCCGCCCGCATCAAGCACCCAAGAGAGCTAGAGAAAGGAGGGCCCAGGAAGAAATCAAAGGCGACGAAGACCTCGCTGGACCTCATCACGTTAATAGAGGGTGATTTACGTGATATCGTCAACATAGTGAGGGATGTCATCGCAGAGGCCCTGCAACAGTTTGAACAGCAGCAACAGATTGTCTTAGGGGGCATCTAGACAGGGTTGCAAGAGTTGAAAACTCACGCGTCGCAGGAATGTACGATGTCTACCACCCTGGCTATTGGCACTTCAAAGGCTGCCGATATGTTGTGCACAAAGGCTTCCAGTGCAATAGTGCTACCAGTTGGAGCACTGACCATAGAAAATGAGGCTGATAGGCCCATTGTCAACGCCTTAAAGGGAGTTGGATTGAACTTGGCAACAAGCACTCCACCTCTTGCAAGATGGAGTAATTGTAGAGCTAGGAGCCCGAGAGAACTGTGCCCTCTAAATTATCAGTGAACAATGGACCAACAATGAGCAAATGGCCCTATAGAGAAATGCTACCATCATCACTGAGACTGAGGAAACCAATCAGAGCAAGCAAATTATGTAGGTCGTTGAGGAGGCCTACAGAATGGTCCGTGAGTTGGCCATTCCAGATGAGGAGCAAGTCATGCTACGCATCCATAAGTTGGGCGTAGGGGTGTGCGACACTCAAACTAAAATGGTCTGGATTCAGTTGGCGTTGAACCTGCAAATTACGAAGTTTCAGTTGAAGGCCTAGCCTTCAACCCCGCTAGAATTCAAGGAACAGCAGGCGACTGCTGTCGCATAAGCAGTAGCGGTAGTGGATAGTGTAGTAGCAAAATGCACACATTTTTTTGAGTAGTCATTTGAGGTCTTGACAGGCTTGCAGGAGGACCCCAATAAATAGAGGCTAGAGACCGAAGCACGCGAGCTACAACAATGCTACAATTAGGTTAAGGGCACAACGCAAACTGTCACACTGACATAGAGACTAGCCAAGCTGCAGGAGGCGAAGCAGCTGAAGGAACAGGTGAGCGCAACACTGCACAAGGAAGGAGTGGTCAAGGAAAGAATAAAGCCTTGGCTAGATCAGGCTTACTCAGTGATAAGAAATATCGAAAGCAAGCTTGCGACTCTATAAGCAATGTAAGAAAAGCTTCAGGCTAACTGTGCAGGAACATTGACCGAGAAGAAGTGGAAGATTCAAAACAGGTGACAGCTCAGTGCATGGCCAAGGTTTCGGTCATATAGGTCGAGCTGGAACGACTTTGTGCAAATATCTCCACACCCACTGTTGTAGGGAAAAGTATCCGACTCGGATGACCCTATCCCACTCTAAGTGTGACAGTTCCTTAGCAACAACTGTAAAACAAACTACTTAAGGTTTACTTCTTTATGAAAGCAAAAGAGAATGGAGAAATGCACTAACCGTTGCCTTGCGCTTAATGTCGAATCCAAACTCTTCTCTTTGGCCACTTACTCCTAGCTCCTTGTCCTTTTGCTTGCCCAGCTACAATGAGATCCTGCACAATAACAAAGAAGGAAACTACAAGAGGCATGCAATCATAACTGGTTCATGGATTAGTGTAAACCAAACATGCAATCATCACAATATATTATTGAAACAAGAGCACATAGAAGAACCTCAATAGCTTTTATTAATGAAGAAATAAAGGTTCTGAGAGTATTACAACCATTGAAGGCTCCAACCCAGCAACACCTCCCAGCAGAAAGAATTGCTCTTCTTCACCTCTCTCAAACAATCACCCAATAACTCAATAGTGAAACCAACAGCATATCATTACTTTGCATAAAATTCCAGCCTCTTTGAGCTCATAGGAGAGAGCTCAATATATAGATGAATTGAGAAAGGATGAGTCAGCTTGCAACTGATGTGTAGCTGCCTTGTGTCCTCTCTCTCTTCAGTTAATCTTTAGTTGATCTTCAGTTCTTGAGTCCACTTGGAGAACTTTGCTTCCACTTGGAGAAACAGAGCCTCTGACTCATCACAAGGCGAAATACCTAATCCAAGTGTCATTTTTGGAAGATTCCAAAGCAATGACTCACTGTGCCACTTGTCCCTTCTCGCTCAGCGCAGGTGGCCTTTGTCCCACTTGCTTTGCAACGCAGGTGCACCATGGAGCAACTGAGTTTCAGCGCAGAAACCTAGTGGAGCACCTGCTTTGATTTCAGGATTGCTTGTTTTTGAGTGTTTTCAGGTGGAGAACTGATCTGAGAGCTGTTGGTTTGCTGACCTTGTTCCTCTAGGGGTATGAACATCATGTTTAGGGAACTTTGGATCCCTTGGATTATTGACAATTCATGCTTGTTGCTGTAAGGCACAAAATTGTCTATAACAGATGCCCCCTAAAGTATGAGGTCGTTTATCGGGTGAAATGCTTTATTGAGAGGATCCGAAGTTCATTCAATCTGCTGAGAAGTGTCCTGTAATAAGATACAATACAATACATTATTTTTCATACATTTTTCATGATCTAGCTGAGGCGGGCATTCCCATGCTCAGCTTTATAAATACATTTTGGTACATAGAACAGACGATCGTCTGATTGTAGACTGATAATTCTCTGCTGAAATTATCATCCTTTGAGAAGGATGATCATCTGCTGTAATGATGTACATATCAAATGTCTTTATGTCCTGAATATATATCGCAGCCCGGATGGATGAAACTAGATCCGGGGTCTTCAATCTCTTCCGATCTTCACTCGATGTACAAGTCGATCCATGTGAGAATTTCTTGAAGTCGAACATGGAAAGACATCGCTTGATTACCGGTCAATGATGTAAACCATTAACAAGCGCGAGAGGAGTCACCGATAAGGATGATGACCCTCAAGGTACGGCAGTACAATCCACATGGTGGGAATAAAGGACTTGGCGTCGACCACCATGCAAAATCTTCTAGTCGAAGGTCATTGATGTATACCTGTCACCGGAAGTGAGAAACTTGCCATTGAGGCATGCAAGCTTCAAAGTACTGAGGGGGGTGTTCCTAGATCAACTCCTTAGATAATGAGCTGATGTCGACAAGGAGCGATCCGTCAAAGGAGGGCCTTAATGAATCCCACATCAGTGACACGGAACGGAGCTAGTGATTGTGATGAGGTGAAAACAAACTGTGATGTATGATTCAGGGTGGCGGTCATGAAGTGGATGAAGGATAATGTATGGCAGTGGGTGGAACACGGTTGACTCTTTACAGAACCACATCTCTTGAACATATAACGACACTGATGTGATGGATTGGTAGCATTACCCCAATTGTGGATGGTGTGGCGAGGACCATGGTTATGAGACGGTGAATGAAACAACCCAACCCGATGTGATACGGAGGACAAAGTGTCATGTTCAAGAGCGACTTGCTACCATTAATGCTGTGAGGTTCTCCCAATTTTTCCCCAGTCATTGCTGACCAGTACCTCTTTATTTTTGTCAAGCTTGAGGAGGATAACATATGCTTGTTCTATAACCTGCCCTTCGGGCAAGCCCATCGCTATGTTTTAACGAGCCTAGCGATAGGGAAACTCGTTCTCGTCTAAAGACAAGTTTGTCGCTATTTAATCATTTTAACGAGTCTAACGACAAAGAAAACTCGGTCCTTTTCATTTTTAGAGAGTCTGAAAAGGTACGAAAAGTTAACTCCAAAATTCCTTTTTCGTCTTCTAATCCCTTAAGTCCGAAAAAGTATAAAACAATACAGAAGGGATGAATTTTCGATTTCTTTAACGAGCCAAACAAAACAAGCGCTCGATCTTTTTGTGTAATAATCCCTCATGTCCAAAAAGATTAAAATCTAGAGGAGGGATAGCTCTTCTTGTCCTTTAACGAGCTGGAAGGCCAAAACTCGGCAAACTTTTCATATTTTACGAGTCAGTGAAAAGAGCTCAAAGAAGACTCATCTTTTGAGGAACGAGTGATGAACAGGGATAGCAGCAGATTCCAGGTACAGGTTGGAATTCTCCAATCACGGCAGTGTCACAAGGATGGCTAAGTGAAATCACTCTTCGCAGCTGTTCCTCAAAATGGGTAAACAAACATATGGAGGTGAACGATTGGCCAAATGAACGGATGGAGGTGATGGCATATAAACACGACCAAGGGCTTTTAATATGGCTTTCAAAGGTTACATTTCTCGAGGTTGTTTACCGGTTCATTTTTTTTGGATGAGCTTGAACTGTAGGGAAAGATTGCTCACAACTTGTGTTTATTTTTTAACGAGCATGAACTCTGTACAAAACTGCTCGATTCTTGCGTTTATTTTTTAACGAGCATGAACATTGCTAAAACTGCTCAATTCTTGATGCCCCCAGCATAAAAATGCGGATGAGGCATGTGTCCTCTAATTCTTAAGGGGACATTTCATTTTTTAATGAGGTTGACATCGTAAAGAACTATCCTCTTTACTCTTTATTTCATTTTTTAAACGAGGTTGACTTGAGAAAGGAACTATCCTCGAAACTTTTAGATCCATTAAAAATAGAATGCTTCATATTCCGTTGCACCCATCTCCGCAAGATTACTCGGCGGTGGTGGAGCAAAAGTGCCCATTAAAGAAGGGCCTTTTAGGAAAATTACTCCGATATATTGGAGAGGATGATTGCCTCCATGGATCGATGGAATGCTTCTTGTATTGGATGGCGGCACAACTTCTGTCGAAGTTGTTGTCGAACTGCCTAATCGACCTTTTCCCTCGCCATTCAACAACTGCGGGTTCCCATAATTTTTGTTCATTGTCAAAGTTAAAGCATTGTTCTGTTGCTTCGATATCGATAACATAAGCACTTGCGACGGTGAAGCATTTCCACTATCAACCAGATTTTTTCCTCGATCGGGAAACGGATCAGTTAACACAGCTGGAGTTTGCGAACTCTTTAAGAATCTTTTTAGATCAGCTTTGTATGGAGATTCTCTCGTCCAGTGATCCTCATCACATATCTGACACCCATAAGGTGGTTTCCTATCTCGAGGAGGGCTTGAAGAAGTTTTTCGAGGAGATGACTCTCCTTGTTTCTTCTTCTTCCCTTTGTTTTGATTCTTCTTGCTTCCTGGTTGATTGGTTTCTTTGCCCTTATCTGTCGATACGGCATTTACTTCCGAAGCAAGAACTTCTTCATGCGCATTTTGATTCGAATCCTTACGGGCCTTCTTTTGATTGGTCCTTTTCGGATTCGTGTTTGCCGTGCCAATCACGCCATCGCCGACATGAGAGTCACTATTTGATTTAGGAGGAGGAGGGATTGAAAACTCTGGTCTAGGGGCGTCTGGTATTTTGTCATAGAGCGTGCCGGACTGAGTATATACTAAGTCCAAATATTGTGCACGAGCGATAACTTGCTCTTCTGTTACGACTCCCCCCTTTGCCACATCTTCCGTTATGGCCGGAAGTAACGACTTTATAAACCACTCAGCTAAAAGCTGGTCAGGAACGTATGTTTTAACCATTCTTCGTCGACTTCGCCACTCATGTATATGATCTGATATATGAGTTGCGGTTGTCTGTTTGAAGTTGGTCAATATCTCTGTTCCCGTTTCATACCTTATTGGTAATTGAAAGTGGGTTAAGAATGTCGTGGCAAGGGAGCTAAAATTGTCGAACGAAGCTCTAGGCAATTCTATATACCATTTTGCCGCTGGACCTGTCAATGTCCTCTGAAAGAGGCGAAGCCTTATCGAATCGTCATTTAAAGTGTTCGATGAACACCATAGATGAAATGTCATCACATGATTCGACGGGTCTTCACCTGGATTTCCATTGAATTTAGGAATGTCGGATGAAAGTTTGTGCGGGATCACTGGCCACCATGGGGCATAAGCAATTGGATCATTGGTTAACTGATGTAAATCAGGCAACTCTAAAGTCGCCACGAATGGTAACTGTTGATTCAAGTTAGGTGAAGCGTAACCAGGGTACGATGGAATCGCTTGAACAGTTGGTCTTTGCATACCAGCATAATGGAGTTGATGTTGGTATGACGGATACGGTTGATGGACTTGACCACTATAAAGTGGTTGATTTTGACCATTTTGGATATATGGTTGTCCCGTATTCGCAAAGATTTGCTGTTCAGAACCCTGGTACACTTGTTGGAATTGCGGCTGTTGGTATTGCACTATCCACGGTTGCGACACCATGGGTTGTTGCGCTATACTAACCATTGGACCAAGATGTGGGGTAGTTGTACCCGACTGTACTTGTGTTGCCCCACCAGTAGGCGATTGTGGTTGGGTCGCAGGGTCAAGGGGCTGTTGCATTAGAACCTGAGAAATCTGAGGTTGACATACAACAGGCATTGTTTGAACTTGCAACACGGTCACAATAGCCGGTGTAGTTGGGATGTTTGTCACAGGTACACACTGTTGCATAGAATATACAACTCTTGGTGGCTGGGATAGCATAGGTACCCAACTACTCGTTGCAATTCCACCATAACTTGAATAAGGTTGAGAACTCCCGTATGGGTACCCTCCCGGAGGGGGTAATGAAAGGGCATACTGCCCCCCATACGGTAGCAATCCAGAACTCAAGGCAATTGATTGTCCTGGAGGACTGGATGGCCTAATTAGATTCCCAAAAGGGTCAATTTGATGAGTCTCACCATGAGAGTTACCAGACATTACTCCGGAACAAACAGGAACAGACCATACTGTTGAGATAGTCTCTTGGTGGACTCCTTCTAGCGACTGAGAGCTAGTTGGGACAGATGGTATGCCGGCGAACATTGTTGGATTTGCAGCAGGTAATTCTGCCGTCGCCGTGTCATTTGACACAGTCCTAGATGTCGACGGTTGTTCAGACATTTTTAGTCTATCCAATTGATTGCCTAGTGATTCTACAGGAATTTCCACTGGTGATGGACAAACTTCTGTTGTAGCAGGAAATAGAGTGACCCCTACTCCAAAATGAGTTGGAGTGGATACTTGCGGTTCCTCTATAATTTCATCTATCGCAATCAGACCAGGTGGAAGAGGAAGACCGTCAGGTCCGTAAAAGATTTTCGGTGCCGAAGAAGGGGTTGTAACGACAGCGACAGATGTTTGAGGAACAAAACTCTCTGGACCGGTTACAGATGGAACTGGTTCAGTTATACAAGTATTTGCCCCCAGACTAGGATCAGTATTACTGTCCTTCTGCGGTGGTTGAACTTCTTCTATAGAGGCAGGGTTTCCGGAAATGCTTGGAGTAACCAGAATCTCAGCTGTTGTTGGAACACTTGTTCTAACTTTTAAAGGAGATTTTGAACTGGTTCGACGAGCTCGCTTTGTCCGGATTGTTTTCGATTCCGAAGGCAAAGATGGTTGACTCGCAAGCCTCCGAGAACAACGGATATTCAATTGACTTTCTTCCACGATTGCGGATTACTCGATCAACTAAAATATAAAGGGGAAAATTTGTGTTTCCGATTTGAATGAATTTTATTAGACGCTTTTAAACATAACTTTGCTTTTTCATGTTTTAAGAGTCGAGAAAAAGCTAAAGATGACTCTAGTCTCCTTCGATGTATTAACGAGCCCGAAGTGACAAATGCTCGGTTGGACCTTTTCAGTTATAGAGTTTGAAAAAGGCCAAAAGAAACTGCTCTGGAGTTCTAGGCAGAGGGTGTGCCGAACTTTTCGCGAAACCACAGAATACGTTTTACGGTACGGGTGGTCGATCTTCGTGAATGCTGTGTTCACTGCATCGCGATCAGTAGGGCGGCCGACACGGCTTCCTATGGATAAAGGATGATTGCCTATAGGGGTCTCCCAATATATACGCGATGGTACGTGGGAGCACAAGTCCGTATTAGTGCCACCGACTCTCAGGAGGAATCACCCACCTTCGTAGAAATCGACAGTCACTATGTTTAACGACGCCGGAACACGTCTCTACCTAGACCTCTAGATGTTTGCGTTATGTTACAATGCGTTTTTAGGTTCATTCAGTATATTTTAAGTTGATCTTTTTAAAGTTTGCCTTTCAAGGTTCACCACGAGATGTATATGACAAATTCCTAAATGCAGCCTAAGATGAGAAGCAAGCTTTTTCAAATCTTTTTGACTGATGAAAATCTTAACTACTGAGGGAAAAGAAAGGCAAATCTTTTCACACAGATCATAGAGCACACACTAAATGCAAATTTTTCCTAAATCGTCAAGCAAACAGTCAAAATGCAAAATGCACAATGCATGTATTTTCTTTTCCCTTTCTTAATGTGGATGGGTTACAAAAAGAAAGTTGTTATATAACTTTGATTTCGATTTAAAGCGAAAAATAAACAAGCTTGTCCAAAATCAAAAGACACCTTAAGATTCACTTGTTTAATCACTGGAAATACATGAAATCAAATCATAATGACGAAAGTAAAATGACTAATCAGCTATGGACAGCAAACAAGCTAACTCTTTAGACCAGCAAAACGCCTAACACAGGTTCAGATCTAAGAGGCCAAAAGCAAGACTAGTTTACTCTTCGTTATGGGAAATTGTAAATGAGTAAGAAATACAAATAACAAGTACAATTTCGTTATATAACAGAGGCAGAATGATGGCAAGTAATATTGGCTTCAGAACAGGTACAAGACTGACACCTAGCAGCAAAATCTAAGTGAAAACAGGCAAGAGAAAGTGAGGAAACCCCAAATGCACTAGGCAAATTTGGGCCAACGCAGGTGCTGCACAGCCAATCTGGCTTTCAGCGCAGGTAGTCCCTTCGGTACCTGCGTTGCAAAGCAGGTAGCCTGTGTACTACCTGCTTTGGAAAACGAAACTTGCGTTTTTCACAGTTTCCGGGTCATAATTTTCTCAAAAATGCACAGTTTTTGCTCAAATCAGAAGCAATCAGTAAAGCAAACTCAAAGGGATGATTAGGAAGGTGAAAAGCTATCACTAAGAGCTTACAAGGATCCTTGTAGATCAGCTCTTCAAATCATGAACTTGCTCAGAAATGAGCTGGAGTAGCTGCACTCTACTTCGCTTTCGATATAGTCAAAAGCTTTTCGATTTGGTACTCTTTTGTTCAGGAAATGAATAGCAAAATACTACAAACACAATCAAATGGATACGATCCCCAGCGGAGTCGCCAGTTTGTTGTAGGGAAAAGTATCCGACTCGGATGACCCTATCCCACTCTAAGGGTGACAGTTCCTTAGCAACAACTGTAAAACAAACTACTTAAGGTTTACTTCTTTATGAAAGCAAAAGAGAATGGAGAAATGCACTAACCATTGCCTTGCGCTTAATGTCGAATCCAAACTCTTCTCTTTGGCCGCTTACTCCTAGCTCCTTGTCCTTTTGCTTGCCCAGCTACAATGAGATCCTGCACAATAACAAAGAAGGAAACTACAAGAGGCATGCAATCATAACTGGTTCATGGATTAGTGTAAACCAAACATGCAATCATCACAATATATTATTGAAACAAGAGCACATAGAAGAACCTCAATAGCTTTTATTAATGAAGAAATAAAGGTTCTGAGAGTATTACAACCATTGAAGGCTCCAACCCAGCAACACCTCCCAGCAGAAAGAATTGCTCTTCTTCACCTCTCTCAAACAATCACCCAATAACTCAATAGTGAAACCAACAGCATATCATTACTTTGCACAAAATTCCAGCCTCTCTGTGCTCATAGGAGAGAGCTCAATATATAGATGAATTGAGAAAGGATGAGTCAGCTTGCAACTGATGTGTAGCTGCCTTGTGTCCTCTCTCTCTTCAGTTAATCTTTAGTTGATATTCAGTTCTTGAGTCCACTTGGAGAACTTTGCTTCCACTTGGAGAAACAGAGCCTCTGACTCATCACAAGGCGAAATACCTGATCCAAGTGTCATTTTTGGAAGATTCCAAAGCAATGACTCACTGTGCCACTTGTCCCTTCTCGCTCAGCGCAGGTGGCCTTTGTCCCACTTGCTTTGCAACGCAGGTGCACCATGGAGCAACTGAGTTTCAGCGCAGAAACCTAGTGGAGCACCTGCTTTGATTTCAGGATTGCTTGTTTTTTAGTGTTTTCAGGTGGAGAACTGATCTGAGAGCTGTTGGTTTGCTGACCTTGTTCCTCTAGGGGTATGAACATCATGTTTAGGGAACTTTGGATCCCTTGGATTATTGACAATTCATGCTTGTTGCTGTAAGGCACAAAATTGTCTATAACACCCACCGAGTGACTTGAGGACAAATCACGATGTTTGTGTTGGGGGCCTGTTCGGAACAAGATCATCCAAATGATTGTTTTGAGGCTAAAAGCCCATATTTTGGTCAAATTTTGTAAGAAACTTGTAAAGACTCTGTATTTTGTGGTCATAGAGTGAATAGGTGTTATAAGTCATAAAGGGTTGTCTGCCCTTATTTTTGTAAAGTAAAGTTAGTTGTAAGAGATCTACCCATGGTCTGCGGACCATGGGAATGTATAAAAAAGCTAAGCTCTAAGTAGTTTTAGGATGAGACACAAGATAAGAGAGTGATAGCTTTGAAGTAAGAAGTCTGAGTTACGGGTCATAGCGTAGGTAGAGGCTCTGCAACTGAGTGCGTAGAGGCCTAGACTTGAAGTCCGCAGCTGAGTGCACAGACCCCTACAGCTGTGTGCACAGGGTGAAATAGAGTTTGTAATCAATTGGAGGATATCGATAAAGAGAAGTATTTCACAATTTCTGTGTCTCTATTCCGATTAATGCATTTCATCAATTTATGTATGAATTTCCTTTATAATGCTTATGTGATGCGTGAATGTGTATGATTATGTTGGATAATTGAATGCATATAAGAATATATGCTTATGCGGTGCTAACTGTGAGTATCTAATAAGATAAGTAAGACACTTATACTAGTTTAGGAATCTACATGGAACACTACCCTAACAGCGTGAAAGGGTCTAGATCAAGGGTTAGGACTGCGAAAAGGATAGTCGAACCCTTCTACGGAGGTATTGAAGGACGAAATGGAGGGCTTGACTGGCAAGCCCTAGATTGAAGAGACCTAGACGAAGGTAGTAATAAAGGGAATTAAATGACATCACAGCCATATCAGGGTGTAGAAGCTTGGTTCTAGCATCCCCCCATACTGCTTCGGGTGAGACTTGGTCCGCGCTTTGTGGGCTGATGCCAAAAGGGCCAGTAGTGTAGGGATTTGTTTGGCTAATTAACACTGAACTTAGGTCAGGCCCCCTCAAGCCAACACTTCTCCCAAGATAGCATGCAAAGGAATCCCTTGTTTTAGGGATCTATTTTCAGCTGTTGGAGGTTACATGCAAGGATCATTTCAGAAATCTCCCACCAAATATCACTTTCCCTAGATTTTTGGCATGCGTGTCACAACCTCGACGTTATCAAAATTCATCAAATAGATGTTGCAGTGCTCATTCCTCACATCAACCTTGCAACTCTAAAATCGCGCATAACATCTAGGATTTGTCGACACATTCAGCTCAGCCGTTTTGGGGTAAGCCCACTTTCCATGACTTGTGTTGCATTTCTGGCACTTTTTTGTTTCACTTCATATGAATGTTGTCTGCTTGATTTCAGTGAGTTCTTTTTGTTGTTTTGATACATGCTAGCTTATACTAGCACCATTTCAGTTTTTGGTAACATCTCATTGATGTCACAAGCATGAAATTGTTTTTCACGAACCGTCATTGAATCAGCAACTCACCTCACCCACATGCATGTTGTTCCATTTTCTGAACCTTTCATTCACCATTTGCATGCATGATGATTCACTTTTTCTTACACTCAGTATCACCATGCATTCACATTCAATATCTCTTTCAGTTGCTCGTTGGCGAGTCTAGGCAACCTTGGCCTGGACTCTACCTTCACTAAGACAACATTTTACAATCCAGGGAAGGAAGGTTTTGTCTTCCTCTCCAGAAATCCGCATTTCTGACCAGGCACTATCCTCCAGGAATGTTTTGTGCATTTCTAAGGGAGAGTGGCTGGTGGCCCAGAAAATTGTGCAATGCAATATTGTGAAGTAGGAAAGTTTTCCCTCTACAGACAGAGTCAACCCCTCTAGCCCTAGAGTGGGTCTAGTCACCAAAAAAAAAAACAATAATCGATTCCCTTCAATAGTCATCGTTGGAGGCCTACCACAAACCGATGTTTGGTAAAGCTTCAGTTGCGCTACTCCAACTTCCGTTTCCTTCTCCTTAATGGGAGATTAACCTGAAACACCACAAGAAAATAATAGAGCACGTAACCAAGAACAATAATGATCTATTTACTCATAAATTCAAGGAGTCATAAGCTATCAAGTAAATTGTACAAGATATAGGAAATCATTACTGCTTGTATTAAAAATAAATCAAGAGCAAAGCTTACAACCAAGCCTTGACGTCACAAGCCTTCTCAGAGGGTCCAGTCGGTATGTTCCTTCAAGCATTCACTCTCAAGAATGGGTCTCCCAAATAGATGATATCTCTCTCTCACTCACAAACTCTAATGCAAGGCTAAGGCACTCCACAACCTCTTACCAAATTATCAGCAATTCCTCACTTGTTAAAATCACACAAAAGTTATCTAATCTACTTCAGTCCAACTAGTAACCAGTAACTAGGAACTCAAAAAACTAGTTGATCATAGCAATGGTGAGTGATTTTATAGGAGGAGGGGCCTCCATAAAATGAGGGAGAGGGTGCTTATCCTCAAGGGAAGTTTCATGAAAGGCAGAACTACCATCCCAGAGGAGGAAAGGTGAACCAATTTGACCCAACAACCAGTTCTCGAATCACCCAGAAGGCCAACTGTTTGAACTAATTGGCCAAATCTGGATCGTCACAGGTCATGAACCAGAGCTCAACGATGACATCAAAAGGAATCAATGCGTTTGGATCAATCGTCGCAATAAATATCTGGAGGACTTGTGCCGAGCTGTAAAATTTGACCATCGAAGTAAACACATGTACACCTATGATGATGTTGCAACGATACAGTTCATGACAGGGAACCATCACAGATTTTAAAGGTTTACTAGAAACAATGAAGAAACTTAGGAAAACAGGGTCAATCTTCAGCATTAGAGAGCACTTGCTTAATCTTCTTTCAAGAGAGGGAAGATATGGACATGTTTATCTGATGTATGACACAGTGAAGGGACTAAGATGAGGTCAGTGACAAATTATTGTGTAACAGATGCCCCCTAAAGCATGAAGCCTGAGAGAATGAGAGGGGTGAAATGTTTTACGAAATCATAACCGAATTGGAATACCACCATGAAGAACCTACAGGCGCAAGTACAACTGATGTATCTGATAGTGAAATACATGTAGTCTAGGCATGGGCGCAACCATCCAAAAGACATATGAAACTTGGTCTGTGGTATGGATGCAGCCACCCAGTCGATAAGACCATATATAATGATAAAGGTATGGTGGTAGCCATCCATGAAGACTCAGGTATTGTCGCAACCATCAAATCAAAGACTCATGTATGTAATCACGAACCAATCTACGCAGCTCGAACATATGTAATCTTAGTCCGGGGTCTTGAAACCCAAACCAATCATAGTACAAGTTCTAGCATGCGAATAGATGTGCTGAAGTCGAGCATGATAGAAAATCGCTTGATTACCGATCAATGATGGAAACCGTTAACAAGCATGAGAGAGACCACCAATAATGCCAATGGTTCTCAAGGTACTACCAGTACAATCCACTAAGTGTGAAAAATGATCTGAATTTGATCACTCATGGAATCACCCAATCAAAGATCAATGATGAAAGTTTGTCGTTAAGTGCAAGCTCCAAGGTACAAAAAGAGATCTGTAGATCAAACTCCTGGATAATGAGCTGGTGTCGACAAGAGGTGATCTGCCGCAGGAGGGCCATAATGTTTCCCCCATCAATGACATGAGACAAGGAACAAGTGGTAGATGGTGAAATAGAGCATCAGAGGAGGAGGTAAGGGTGCCAACTGCAGAAGGATTATACTCTTGAACATATCGACGAAACAACTCCGGAATGCGGTAGCATTTTGGTACCAAGGGATCTGAAGTTAATGGAAGCAACATAGATCATATGGAATGAGGCAAAATGGCAACCCAAAACCCTGGAAGGCCAATGACGATGTAAGGATATCCCAACCCAACGAGACGCAAAAGTGTCGATGTTCAAGAGTGACTAGCTGTCGTGGGTAACCAACGATGATTTCCAAATTTCCCCCCACCATTGTTGGATAGTACCCCAATTATTTTTTAAAAACAAGCTTGAAGGGGATAACATATGCTTGTGATATAAGTTCGACCTTCGGACGAATCCTCCTAGTGATAGCTTAACGAGACCTAGGGAGGAGAAGCTCGAGTCTCATCATGGTGATGAGTCCAACGTCATCAGAGTTTAACGAGTCCGACATAGGTAAAACTTGGAGTCTTTTTCATGTTTAGAGAGTTTGAAAAAGACACGGAAAAGAAAAATCCAAGGGGGTCCTTTTTCATGAATTTGAATCCCTCGAGCCTGAAAAAGTAGAAAACAATACTCGAGAGAATCACTTGACCATTTCGATCAAGGATTACTTTTCACAATTAGTGTTCTTGATCCGAAAAAAGTAAAAAAGCGATCGGAGACATGATGTTTCATAACCAAAATCAAACTTGAAATGACAAAATTCCGACTATCTTTTCGCGTTTATACAATCGAAAAAAGAGTTGAAAGTTGATCGCCTTTTTATTCCATTTAACAAGTTAAAAGGGAAAATCTCGAAAATCTTTTCATGTTTTACGAGTCAAAAAAGAGCTTAAAGGAGACTCATCCTGGAGGAACGAGTGGTATAAAGGGTAGCAACTAGTTCCGGCAATGGTGGAACTGCTCAAAACATGTAATGGTTAAGAGGCTGGCTAATAAAACCACTCATCATTGTGGTCCCTCGGGAAAGGAAAAACAATCAAGTGAAAGCATACAATCGGCCAAAGATATGGTGGTGATGGAATGAAACAACCAAGGCTCATCTAGCATAATTTAGTGGATAAAAACGAAAATCACGAGATGTTAATCAGGTATGGGTTCATTTTTACACAAGCTTGAACCATGGAGAACTCTACATGGATTCGGTTTCATGTTTACACAAGCTTGAAATGAAAAAACTATGCTTGTTATAAGTTCGCATTCCCCCAGCATAATGACTCAAATCGAGGTACATGCCCCCCAAGCTTCATTACATTCAATGAGGTGGATGGAATGAAGGTTCACTTCGATATCTTAGAAAGAATCGACTCAGATTTTACGAGATCTTAATCAAAGAATCGATTTGGAAAAAGGAGTTGTTTCATTTTTTAATGAGGTTGACACAGTAAAAGAACTATCCTCATAACCCTCATTTCATTTTTTAACAAGGTTGACACAAGATCAAGAACTTTCCTCAAGTCTCCTTGTTTCATTTTTTAATGAGGTTGACATAGGAAAAAGATATCCTCGAGACTTCTTGTTTCATATTTTAATGAGGTGGACACAAGAAAAGAACTATCCTCAGACACCTTGTTTCATTTTTTAATGAGGACAACACAAGATAAGAACTATCCTCGAACACCTTGTTTCATTTTTTAACAAGATTGACATAAGATCAGAACTATCCTTGGACACCTTGTGTTCATGGGCCATACGAAAACATGACTCCCAAGAGATGTTCATTGGATAGAAGAACCACGCTCTGGGAGGAACACATTTTATATGACACCAATGACAGATCAAGTTCCAATGCCCCCAGTACATGATGTACGAGACCATCTGCATGATCATCAACAAAGGCGGAGATGGAACGGGTAGCCACATAATTGACCTCTGGCAAGGAAGGTACTACAGAATGATAATTGATCAATAGTCACCATTCTTCCATCATGTGGAAAACAAACCACATGGAAAAGTGAAGAAGCAAGAGCTCCCATAGCATAAATATAATCACGGCCAAGGAGAAGGCTAAAATCTAAAGCACCTTGGACGACCATTATGTCTATCTAGACGATTTTGCCTCCCAAAGTAATAAGGAACTTTGGAAGGATCCCTAAAGGTTCACTAGTTCGTCCGTTAAATGCCAACAGATTCTGAGTGACTGGCACAAGCTGTGGGGAGCCCAAATCTTGCCAAGTAGTAAAAGGCATGAGGCTAACTGATTCACCTTCATCCAAGACAGTGCCAAGTACTGCCTTATCATAGGCATGTATTGTAATCTGGAAAGGCACATAGGATGGAAGGTAGAAGGCAGTCAAGTGACTCTAGTCGAAGGAAACAACTGAACTACTTGGTGGGGGCGCTGTATGATTGCCCCCATGCTCTACAGAAACCAAAGAATGATGCTCTTGATCAGCGGGGATAGGAGGGTCGTTTTTGAACTCAGTAGGATCTGACAAGGTGAGAAGAAGATGAGCAGAATGATCATGATGTTCTTCGAGAACAGAGTGGACCATTGGTGGTGAACCCAAGTCAACACTCTTTCCGACCAATGCTTGTTCAGGAATAGGCTGAGGACAGCCAAGTTCGGGAAGAGGAGGATGGAAAAGAGAAGAATCTAAGTCTATCTCTTTGTCAACGGGGAGAGAGTCTGAAGAGAGCCTCTAATAACCAATGGGAAGTGGAGGCGAAGAAGCTATAAGACTTTCCAAAACAACGGAATCTTTATCCATGAGCGGACAAGGTGAAGGGGATGGTTGCCTTCAGATAGCCTACAGGGGAATTGAATCTTCCCTTTCTTCTTACCACTGCTAATTGAGGATTGAACATCGACATGAGCTTTAGAGGACGATGAGGGATGGGCCAGATTGTGAGACCATACTTTTAAGATCCTAGGAATTCCAAGACAATCACGAAGAAGATGGTCGCCCTTGCACAATTTACAAGGAAATTTAACCTTCTACAGAGGAGCAGAAGGTGTCCTGACCTGAGATGTACTTGGAGCAATAGTTGCACAGGTGGCCTCGCGCTTATTGGACTTCTTCTTTTTCTTCGTCTTCTTCTTCTTCTTATTCTTAGTCTCCTAGTTACTAGATGTGGAACTTTCACCAGGCAAAGTAGGAGATGAAGATGAAGAAACAGGGGAAGAAGGCGTAGGCTCGACCTTGGAATCATTGTGTCATGATTCGGATGAAGGAGACGGTGGAACAGGAGTCAGGAAACTCGGGACCACCAAAGTTGAAAACTACCAAATGGGAAAACCGATGGTTAACCCAACCAAAGACAATGTTTCCATGTATGGAGCATTAGCATTTCCAAAAGAAGGAAGAGGACCAGGTTTCCCATCTTGGGGAAGACCTTGGCCGGTAGACTCGGGGAATGTTGCCATCAAGAAGGAGCCTGAAAAACACTCTTACTGTAATCAAGAACTCCAACTGTTACTAGGAATATTTCGTGGGTAGTTAATTTCATGACACGGGAACAAAACTTGACCTTTTCATGTTTCAAGAGTCGAGAAAAGGATGAAAAGGTGCCTCTATCATTTTTGAGGTTTAATGAGCCTGAAAGGACAAGTGCTCAGATGATCCTTTTCTTTTAAGGAGTCAAAAAGGAACGAAAGTGACTACTCTGGAGAACTAGGCAAAATGTTAACTAGACAAACCGTAAAACGCCATACACACCTTGGTGATCAAATGAAAGGAAAATGACCAAGGACTTTTCATACGGTAGTTAGTCTTCCTGAATGCTGTGTTTGATGTGTTATGTTTCGTAAGGTGGAAAACATAGCTTCCTATGGATGTAGGATGATAACCTAGTGGGGTCTCCCGATATATACTCGACGGTACAGGGAGCACAAGTCCGTACTAGCATCTATTGAGTCACAGAAGGAGGAATCACCCAACCTTAAGCGAAAAAAATAGTGACTAGGTTTAACGACACCGAAGTATGTCTCTAGCCTAGACCTCTAAATAATGTGCGTTAAGTTCTAATGCATTGTTAAGTTCATTCAATTAATTTTAGAGTTGATCTTGAATTAGGTTTCGGTTTTCAGGCCCTACTGTATGTATGTCAAAAATCCTTAGGATACAACTAGAATGAGTAAAGCATCAATCGTTTTGATGAACACCTACTTAAAAAAAGGTAAGGAGTTCATTTCCAAGTGAATGCAAACCAAGACAAGCAAATGCAAGCACTAAGAAACACAATGCATCAATACACTAATCTCATGATGCATCGATACTACTAATGAAAGATTTAGAGTTCGCTTTCCGATTTCTCAATCATGAAAATTCAGTAATGCAAATGTGCTTTCACTTTCGTATGCTAAATGAATGCAATATTTTGATTTGTTTTGTTTGTTTTGAATTTAAAGAGACAAACAAGCAAGTGTAAATTTGATCGATCCAAACAATTGAGATCTATGCTTGATAGTGAAGAAATCGGATCGATATGAAAAATTAGTTCAATAACCAACACTAAAAATCAACTAACAAGAAAACGAGCAACAAAAAAACCTCAAGCAAATCAATAAGACGGTTGCGAATGAACCTTGGATAGACAAGTAACCCAAGAAAAAGGTTTCTTGAAGAATCCTTTAAAGAGCTAGGTCACACGGTCTAAAAACACAAGACTCACTCAATGAAACCAAAAAGACAGTACCTTAACCAAAAGCAATCAAAACAAGCTAATGAGAGACAAGAAATAGCAGGGGCTAAGCAAGACTGATGGTTTCAGGAGGTAATGTTGTGAAAAAACAACTTGCACAGGAATCATCGCTAGCCTATAACAAGAAACTTGTGATGGTAAGCGAACCGTCGCAAGTGCAGAGACAACAACTAAGTGACATCGTCACAGGGGTACACCTGTCTTCTGCGATGTTCTGATTTCAGGAAAAGTCGTGATTGTATGACAGATAATCAGCGATGCACAGATTTACTAAAGAGGACAGGGGGACATTGTCGCAGCTATTAAGCTATCTTGAGTGACAATCTTACTTAAAGAAAAAGACAAAGTAAAACCACCTAAATGACACTACATTGATCTTCCAAACAATCAGAAGGACTCCCAGATTGACCCATGTAACCCAGAAAACTGATGATTTAACCCCAAAATTAAGAGACACAATATCAAAACCAAACAAAGAGTAAACAAGAAGAAAACAAACAAAGGACTCCCCAGTATGGTCGCCAACTTGTGAAGCAGGAAAGTGTTCCCTTTGCAGATAGAGGAAACCCCTCTACCCCTAGAGTGGGTTTAGTAACAACAAAATAAAACAACAATCGATTCCCTTAAATAGTCATCATTGGAGGCCTACCTCAAACCGATTTTTGGTGAAGCTTCTGTTGCATTTCTCCAGCTTCCATTTCCTTTTCCTTAATGAGTGACTGGCTTGAAACACCACAAGAAAACAACAGAGCACGTAAACGAGAATAATAACGATCTATTTACTCATAAAGTCAAGGAGTCACAAGCTGTCAAGTAAATTGTACACAAGATATAGGAAATCGTTACTGCTTGTATTACAATAAATCAAGAGCAAAGCTTACAACCAAGCCTTGACATCGCAAGCCTCCTCAGAGGGTCAAGTTGGTATGTTCCTTCAAGCATTCACTCTCAAGAGTGGGTCTCCCAAATAGATGATATCTCTCTCTCACTCACAAAATCTAATCCAAGGCTAGGGAAGTCCACAACCTCTTACCAAACTATCAGTAATTCCACACTTGTCAAACTCACCCCAAAGTTATCTAATCTACTTCAATCCAACTAGCAACCAGTAATTTGGAACTCAAAAAACTAGTTGATCATAGCAATGGTGAGTGCTTTTATAGGAGGAGGAGCCTCCAAAAGATGAGGGAGAGGGTGCTTATCCTCAAGGGAGATTTCATGAAAGGTGGAACTACCATCCCAGAGGAGGAAAGGTGAACCAATCTGACCCAACAACTAGTTCTAGAATCACCTAGAAGGCTGACTGTTTGAACTAATTCGTCAAATCTGGATCGTCGCAGGTCATGAACTAGAGCTCAGTGATGACATCGCAAGGAAGCAACGCGTTTGGACGAATCATCACAATAAATATATGGAGGACTTGCATTGAGCCCTAAAATTCGACCGTCGCAGTAAACATGTGTACACCTATGACGATGTCGCAACTATACAGTTCATGACAGGGAACTGTCACATATTTCAAAGGTTTACTAGAAACAATGCAGAAACTTAGGAAAACAGGGTCAATCTTCAGCATTAGAGAGCACTTGCTTAATCTTCTTGCAAGAGTGGGAAGACATGGACATGTTTATCTGATGTATGACACATTGAAGGGACTAAGATGAGGTCTTATGACATGTGTTCCTCCTAGAGCATGGTTCTTCCATCTAGTGAAGATCTCTTGGGGGTCATGTTTTTGTATGGCCCATGAGCACGAGGTGTCTGAGGATAGTTCCGATGTTGTGTCAACTGCACTCTGGGAGGAACACATGTCAAAAGACACCAATGACAGATCAGGTTCCAATGCCCCCAATACATGATGTACGAGACCATCTACATGATCGTCAGTAGAGGCGGAGATGGAATGGGTAGCCACATAATTGACCTGTGGCAAGGAAGGTACTACTTGCGGATAAGAACCAATGGGAGATGATGGTGGTACAGGAGGAACCGGGTGACTAAAGAATGACAATTGATCAATAGTCACCATTCTTCGATCATGCGGGAAAAAAACCACACATAAAAGTGAAGAAACAAGAGCTCCCATAACATAAATATAATCACGACCAAGGACAAGACTAAAATCTAAAGCACCTTGGACGACCATTACGTCTATATAGTCGGTTTTGCCTCCCAAAGTAACATGGAACTTCGGAAGTATCCCTAAAGGTTGCCTAGTTCCTTCGTCAAATGCCAACAGATTCTGAGTGACCAACACAAGCTGTGGGGAGCCCAAAGCTTTCCAAGTAGTAAAAGGCATGAGGCTAACCGACGCACCTTCATCCAAGACAGTGCTAGGTACTGCCTTATCATAGGCATGTACTGTAATCTAGAAATGCATGTAGGATGGAAGGCGGAAGGCAGTCAAGTGACTCCAGTCGAAGGAAATGACTGAATTGGTTGGTGGGGGCACCATTTTGGGGTAAGCCTGCTTTCCATGACTTGTGTTGCATTTCTGGCACTTTTTTTGTTTCGCTTCATATGAACGTTGTCTGCTTGATTTCAGTGAGTTCTTTCTGTTGTTTTGATACATACTAGCTTGTACTAGCACCATTTCAGTTTTCATTAACATCTCATTGATGTCACAAGCATGAAACTATTTTTCACGAACGGTCACCGATTCGGAAACTCACCTCACCCACATGCATGTTGTTCCATTTTCTGAATTTGTCATTCACCATTTTCATGCATGATGATTCACTCATTCTTACACTCAGTATCACCAAGCATTCACATTAAATTTCTCTTTCAGTTGCCCATTGGCGAGTCTAGGCAACCTTGGCCTGGACTCTACCTTCACTAAGACAAGATTGTTTAATCCAGTGAAGGAAGGCTCTGTCTTCCTCTCCAGAAATGCACATTTCTGAACAGACACTATCCTCTATGAATGTTTTGCGCATTTCTGAGGGAGATTGACTGATGGCCCAGAAAATTGGGCAATTCAGTCCTTGAGCCCACAGTCACTACCAATGGGAATTGCACATTGTGCAATTCCAGCAGTCAGCAACCAGACTAGACTATGCATTGTGCAGTTCTAGTAGTCATTTAGCCTCCCAACAGCCCAGATTGTGCCTTGCATAGTCTTGGCAGTCAGTCTCAAGACCTTCCGGTGGAAATTGCATGACCTTCATGATCAGTCACCTAGGTATGTTGCAAGTCAGTTCTCAAGTTCATTTTGGTTTTCGAATGACAGATTTCTTGCCATGAGTGTTGCCATGTCTCCAAGTATCGTAGGTGTTCATCTGCCTCTGAGTAGCACAATTAAAATGGTATCCAGGAGAGCAGAGTCGAAGATACCATTTAGAGCACACTTGGGGATGCAGTCGATCAAGTGTCTATGAGCTTTCCTACTCACGAAGAAATCAAGTTGTTCGTAGACAAGGACATCAAGCTATGATGGTAGCAGCATCACAATGAGCAGCATCATGAACATCAGTTGAAGGCAGCATATCGGATGCAACGAATGAAAGAGGAAGGTGTTTTACAACACAAAGGTGGAACAAAGTTACAAGCCCGAGTAGATCCACTAATGATGAAAGCAACTTTGGAGACTCAGGCTATAAGGTGGCGGCATGACATGAAGATCACGCAAAGACAAAGAATGGAACAAAGAATGAGTTGTGTATGTTGAAGTAGTAACTCAAGGAAGAACATGAGCAGCACAGACAGGTGAATGAGTTGTAGCAGGAATAGGAATAGCAGGGGGCGTAACATGCAATCATAGATGAAATTACGCTTGTACAAGTTATAGATCCATCCCAGCAGCTGGTACGGAGCAGACAAGGTGAGCAGTGTTGTTGATTGCATGCAATGGAATGCAGTAACATGCATGTCATTTTGCGCATGCATGTGATCCCACCCATTCAGCACACTCACCAAGGCAAAGACAAGAAGCAAGCCCGATTGGAGCTAAACATGTAGTTGATAGTTGATGTGCATGACCACCAACACACACTAGAAGATAAACACAGACACTATACATCAGTTTGTTGCCAGTTCGTCCACACCCATGAATACCATGCACATGCTAGCAGAAGAGTTGGATGGAGGAGCCATACCAATGCACTCGGATGCAATAGAGGCAAGATTTCACTTCAGTAAGATGTCACGTGGGGTGCATGCACACCATCACAGACAACCAAGCTTGGCATTAGCCCACCACCTTCACCATCACAAGCATGTCAAAGATTTGGTCTCATCACAAGAGACCGAGTGTCAGTGATGTCTTGCATGGCTTACTCAAGCCATGTTGTCTCACATGAATACATGTGCATTGTAATGTAATGTCTTGTCAAGTGTAAGTCAAGTTTCAATAGTTGGATGTAACAGTCATAGAGTAGGATAACAGTCATGAGGGTAGATGAACTATCACAAAGGGGGATGTCAAGGGTCACCCCAACCTTTGCCATAAATAGTCCCTCATAACTCATTGTAAAAGATTTTGGTCAGCCAGGCTTCCGATAAGACTATCTTGGAGAGAGCTTGGATAGTATTGTAACGAGCCTTGGCTTCTCCACTGCGTAGAGCTAGTACATCTCTTTGTAGGAGCAGGCGGATGTGGCTGTAACGTTCCACTATTGGAACTAGTGGTTGGACATGGATGTATTGTATGACCAGAACTTATACTTCTTTATATAATAAGAGCCAACGCGTTTCATGCATATGTTGTATTCTATTTTATGCTATCTAGTTTACTCTAAATGATATATGTATTGGTTTGCTTACGCATGCATGTATAGACTATTATGTATATGTATCAATCTTTCTGAAATGTGTTGTTGGTTTAACCATTACTGTGGATTGCTCACTAATTTTCCTTTGATGTTGTGATGTATCCTTGCTCGTGTGCTCCCTTCCAAGTTGAGTGTTATCAAAAGTTTCCAAGGGGTCCACTCATCTGAACCCCCATGTGTTAGAACCTCTCATGCACCTTCCTTGACTCACTGCATCCGTCACACCCTTGCTACCAACAAAGTTATCTTACATGCCTCTGTGCGAAATCGCGGTTAAGGCATTACCATACAATCCACTATTGGGACTCCTACACCAAATAGTATGAGGTCTAATTGGAATTTCTTACTGGGGAGACTCCTTTACAAGTTGGAGGATCCAACACTGCCAACAGATGGTAAAGCAATTTATGTATTCAAAACCAAATTTTAAACAACAAAAAAAAACTATAATTTCAAAAACAAAATACATAAACCGATTCTAAGAAAGAAAAAAAACATAAAAAACTTTAGATTACGCAAAAAAGGACATGGATGCATTCAATTTTTCTTTAAAATATCAAAATAATATTAAAAAAAAATGGAATCCAATTTGATTGTTTGAAATGGCCTCTTCTACCCCCTTGTCAAGCCACATATAAGATAATAAAATTAAAGAGTTCATCTTACTTGGCTGGTAGTAAAGTAGAGCCTTACAAGTTTTTGTTCAATCTTATTTCAAAGTTAGGCTAGGCATAATTGTTCATGCAAGAAGCACATTGAATTTTATGTTTTGAAATATAGTTTTTTCATTTTCTCTGTTCTAGTTATATAATTGAAGTTTATCACATATTTAATTACTATTATTTGAAACATTAAATTTTTTCAGAAGATGTGTATAGATATCTTCGTATTAGGAATGAAATTAAGAATATGGTTCCATTATTTTAAAAATATATAATTTGAAAATAATTCTACCCTTATAATATATCATACTTTTTCACCTCTTTGATGTTGGTTTATTAGATAATATTTTTATTTTTCCTTAAAGTCAGGGTGTATTACCATGAAAATATGTACAAAAGTAGGGAAGGATATTATTATATGTTATATGAAAATATTTTTTTATTCTTTCTCTAGTTAGGAACAATGTTTTGTGGTCAAAGTGTGTTGACTTTCCATTATTTTGGCAAGTTCTTGCAATCAATTTTAACAACAATTTTGGGGAAATGCTAAATATTCCTATTTTCCTATAAATGCAAAAATAAATTTCTAATTTCTAATTTTCCATTGGCTAAGTAAGCCTTGATGTAACATAATCACTATGGTTGGCGGCTTTTTATTTTCAGAATTTTGTAAATGGTCATTTCAATAGTGTGTTTTGACATTGCTACTTCTCTACCCAATGATGCCAGAATTGACGGAGTTCCAAGTCCCTTACATAGGCGAGGAGCGAGATCTCCATAACATTAATACGTTTTTCCTCCACACTATACACAATGTAATAACCTTTCCAATTATAAATACTCGAATTCATACTATAATTTCATCTAAATCTTCCAACTTATGAAAATATTGAAAACTTACATTTCGGTTTTATTGACTATAGTTGGGTTCGGTGAATTGACCAATACCATATCGGTTGACGCATTACCCTTTTGTATCAACAAAAATTTAGTATAAGCTTATTCCAAAGACAATTTATAGTTCGCTTAAAACAAGACACCCGTAAGACAAACTGTTGCAAAGGGAAATATTGGAAAAAAAAACTTGTGAAATAAATGCTTTTTAAGGGTGAAAGTAAGACAATGACATCAGTTCAGACCATGCGACCGATTGTAATATCTGTTCCATAGGGGGCAGTGGAAAATTATCCTTTTGACAAGCTTTATTGAGGTTTCAAAAATCAATACAAATCCAGATATCTCCGTTTTTCTTTCTAATTGGGACCAGGTTGGAGACCCATCTAGAATTACTAACAGGAAAAATAATCTTGGATTTCAGTAATTTGTTCAACTCAGACTTAATCTGTTTTTCAAAATTAGGATGGATTTTCCTCAATTTCTACTGGACAATATTTTCATCAGCGATCATCAGAATTGTATGCTATATAATCAAAGTGTCGTAAGTTTTGAGATCATCGTAGTTCCAGGGAAAGACATTTTTGTATTGCTTCAACAGTTGAATGAAAGCTGATTTTTCCTCAGCTATTAGATCAATACCTAGGTTGATGTTCTGTGGTTTTATGTTAGTCCCCAGATTCACTAATTCATATCTCAGAGTTGAACTCTAAAGTTTTGAATTGGTGGACCATTTGAATCTGTTCTTTAGGTCGTATAGGTCCTCTAACTTGACTATGGATTTGGGTATAGCATTATTGTTGTTTCCTTGTTCCAACTATTTCTCATGTTGGTCTTCATTAATTATCTGATTATTGTAAGAGCATTCTGAAGTCAGAAAACTCACAATATAAGGGTCATTGTTGAAAACTATCCAATTGGTAATGTTATCAGGAATGGAGGGTCTAAAGATTAATTTAATTGAGAATCTGTCTGGGCTATAGCCCTCTGATGGAATAAGCTTGGAAGCTACATTAGCAAGGTTATCAGCACTAGTGTTTTGGAGCCTTGGAATGGGTGAAATATTAATTGCTATAAAGTGTGAAGTCAGGTCCTTTACTAATGATTGATAGTGCTTCAAGTGTCTTGATAGACAATGTATAGTATTTCTTACCTATTTGATAACAATCTCAGAGTCTCCAAATACTTGTAGGTATTTGATATTAAGCTTGATTGCTTTGTATAACCCTTGAACTAATGTTTCATATTCAACAGTATTGTTCATGCAATCGAACTCGAGTCTACATGTTAGAATGGTTTTCTCTCCTTTTCGGCTGACTAATATATAACCTACTCCTACTCCATCATTAGAATTAGAACCATCTAAAAATAATTTCCAAAACAAAGTTTTATTTACAAGTCTATTTACAAAATCAATGTATCTAGAAGTGTTTGTTTGAGAGAAATTTTCTATCTGAGATAAAATCGAATTTTCTAAAAAAGATGAAGTATGAGAATTGAAATTCCCTAAGAGAGAATCAACAAAATAGTTTCCAATTATGTTGTTGTTGTATGCTATGGGCTCGTTTTATCCTTCTAACTCCATCACTATATACTTTTGGTGTCTTTCTCGTTCAACCTTGATCTGATTTGGTTTACCATTGTAAGGAAGCCACATATGAGACCAGTAGGTCACAAAGTAACCGTGATGCTTTTCTGACCAATCCTTGCTAAGGATTAGTCCATAAAATTTAGGAATGTCTGTGACAATTATATCAATGGCTTGACATACCTTCGGGTTTGATGATAGCCTGATGGTCACTTGATTAAGTTCACCAATGACCTCGACTTGAGACTAATCCAACTGTAATATTCATATTTCATATTTCTAAGGTTGGACATTTAGCTTTGCGCAAACTGTATTAGGAAAAACATTAGATGAGGCACCAAAATCTACCAGATAGTTATGCAAATTTTTATTGAAAACTTCAAAGGTAAGGAGAAATGGTGGAGTATTTGATTTTTACCTTCCTCCAATCAAAGCAATGTCATTTGGATCTACTTTACTTGAAACACCAGTCAAAGGTCTTCCCATCTAATCAGTAGCTTGTGAAATTACAATGGCAGGTACAGGCATAATAGATACTACATTAAGCTCTTTTAAGAGCAATTTCTGTTGATGCTTTAATTTGCTGAGCTCATGAAAGGTAATGTTAACCCTAGTTTTCTTCATGTCTTCAATAATGTTATACTCCATTTCATCAAAGATGATAAGCATTTTGGATGGAGTTGTTGAATCAAATTGGACCGGGTTTGTCTGAGTAGCCTTTGGTGAGGATTTCTTACCTTCGATTTTATCCTTAGGAGTTGGGCTTGGGTTTTTCTGTTTAGAACTGGATTGTGGAGGATTAGGTTGATTTCTACTTCTAGTAGCAACATGTAGTACATCCTAATCTTCCTCATCTAGAAGAATAAAATCCCACATTCCCTGCAGTTCTACGACTTCATCATCAGCGGTTTTCTCCTCATTCGAAACTTCTTCTTCTTCTCCTTATGCTTCTGCATTTGTTATAGCATTTGGTGGTTTGGGATGAGTTGAAGGATTTCTCCTAAAGGGTTTAAAAGGTTTCTTGGAAGAGGTTTCAGCTACTTGTTTCTTAATATCAACCATTTCATTGGACATGGTTTTCAAAACGTTTTGTAACCCTTCCAGGCCAAACGGGTCCTTTAATTATTTTTTCTTAAGATCATCTCTAAAAGACACTTGTTTTAGACTTTCTTTTATCTACAATGTTTTTCTTTTCTACGGGTAGGATACATTTTTCTACAGCTATCGCTTCTTTCATGTTTTCAGCTAACGTTGGCTTGGTATCCCTATCTACAAAGATGGCTGAATTTGAAGGCAAAGTGGAAATATACCATTCATTTTGGACTTTGTTGCTAGGCTTTGATGTTGCTGGTGTTTTCTTTAATAATTTATTGAAGTGAGAATTGAAATCCTTAATTGGTTCTCTGGGTTCGACTTTTAAATTGGAGAGGTCATTTATTAAGGTTGTTGTAGATCGGTCATCACCAAATTTTGTCAAAAACTAATCTTAAAATGTATCCCAGTTATTAATGGAGCCTGATGGTAATGAAAAACACCATGATCCTGCTACTCCTTGTAAAGTATAAGGGAATAATCATACAACTATGTCCTCTTTTGTTACTCCATTTAAATTAATAGATAGTATGAAATTATCTATGTGCTCTTTAGCTGACAGGCCATTGTCAGGATTGAACTTGGGGAGCCATCTCTTAGGATGAGTTGGTAATTGTGATAAGGGTGCAGGCATTCTCACAGCTCCTAGATTGGCCCATGGCCTTGGTGGTGGATTTCCTGCCATTGTTGGAGTATGAGTAAGAGAAGGAGTGGCAGTAGTTGAAGGTGGTTGGGTAGAGGAGGATGTTGCTCCTGTACCGGTGTGAACCACGATCTAGAGTTGAGGGATGGATGAATGAACTTGTGATGATATGGATGGGATGGTAGATGAAGATGATGATAAAACCTCACTTTGAGATTCTGTTGGTGTTTTCCTAGATTTCCTACGACTTGGTAAAGGAAACTCAACTGGTGGGATTCGTAACTTTTCGCTTTGTGCTCTAGTTAGTCGTTGAGTCGGGGTTAGATGAGAAGTGACACTACCTTGGGAAAACTCAGATTCCTCTTGAGATAAAGAAATTCCTTGTAACTTATGAATTAAACTCACCAGTCTATCGTAGATTTCCTTGGAGGTGTTCAGGTCGAAGATGTAGGCCACCAAGAATTTGTCGATGGAGTCTTAGATGATCTTCTTAGCTTTTACTTCCCCCTTGGTCCAATTGTTCCTAGCAGCAGTAGATGAATTTAATGGAGGCTCAAAAATTCTACCTCTCACATGGTGTTGTTGGGAAAGGTATCTACTCAGAACGCCCCTATCCCACTCTAAGGTGTGACAGTGCCTTAGCAACAAACAAGGAAAACTACTTTCGTATTCTTCTTTATGAAATGTAAACGAAGAGGAAGGATGAACTAACCTATGTCTTGCGCTAGTTTGTTGATCCAATCACTCTCCTCTTTGACAGCTTCCAACTACCTTCTCCCTTACTTGCCCAGCTTCACCAAGTTCCAGCAAGATCATAGAAGAGGAAAACTACACAAAGACATAGATTTACATTCATAAATAGCTTAGGATCAGTTTTAAGAGAAACATGCAAATATAACAAAACATCATTGATACACAAGCATGTAGGAGAAACTCAAATAGTTTTATTGATATAATAAGAAGATCTAGGAGGAGATACAACCAAGTGAGTCCTGATCCAGCATCTACCTCCCAGCAAAGGAATCCCTTCCTCACCTCCAACAAAGCATAAATCACCCAATGCACTAATCTCAATCGCAAAACCGACAACAATTCTCTGCAAAGTACAAAATTCTAGCCACTGGATCTCTGGGATGAGGGATCCATATATAGATGTAAGCAGAGAGGATGAGTCATCTTATGTTTTGACTTGTGGCTTCTCTCTGTCAGTTCTTGCTTCCACTTGGAGACTGAGAGCCTCTTACTCATCCTTGGTCGAACTCAGCGAGGCAAGTCTCATTGAGGAAGATTCTGGAAGCTTCCATTGTTTTTCCACCTCGCAGAATGACACTGCCATTTGGCATTTCTCGCTCAGTGCACCCTGGTAGTGCATTTAGGTGCATTGCAATGCACCTAGCTAGTGTACTTGGGTGCTATGCAATGCAGCTAGCTAGTGGAGCAGCTGAAATGATCCTGATTTGACCGGTTCTGAGTAGCTTCTGGTGGAGAATTTCTGGGAGAAGCTGTAATTGGTTGACCTTGTTTCTCTAGGGGTAGGAACAAAAATTTTAGGGACTTTGGATCCCTTGGATTATGGACATTTCATGCTTAGAGCTGTAAGGCACAAAAATGTCTATAACAGTTGCCCCCTAAAGTATGAGGCCGTTTATCGGGTGAAATGCTTTATTAGGAGGATCCGAAGTTCTTTCAATGCTGGGAGGAGACCTGTAATAAGATACAATACAATACATTATCTTCATACTGTTTTCATGATCTAGCTGAGGCGGGCATTCCCATGCTCAACTTTATAAATTCATTTTTATGTACATAGGACAGACAATCGTCTGATGGTAGACTGATGATTTTGATGAAGTCATCATCCTTTTGGTAGGATGATCATCTATGTTGCAATGCTGTACATGTCAATGTTTTTATTTCTCCTGAATATATATCGCAGCCCAGATGGATGAAACTAGATCCGGGGTCTTCAATCTCGTCCGATCTTCACTCGAAGTACAAGTCGATCCATGTGAGAAATGTTTTGAAGTCGAACATGGAAAGACATCGCTTGATTACCAGTCAATGATGTAAACCGTTAACAAGCACGAGAGGAATCACCGATAAGGATGATGACCCTCAAGGTACTACAGTACAATTCACGTGGTGTGAATAAAGGACTTGGTGTCGAACACCACGCAAAATCTTTCGGTCGAAGTTCATTGATGTATACCTGTTGCCGGAAGTGAGAAACTTGCCATTGAGGCATGCAAGCTTCAAAGTACTGAATGGGGTGTTCCTAGATCAACTTCTTGGATAATGAGCTGATGTCGACAAGAAGTGATCCGTCAAAGGAGGGCCTTGATGAATCCCACATCAATGACACAGAACGGAGCAAATGATTTTGATGGAGGTGAAAACGATCTGATGATATATGGTTCAGGGTGGCGGTCATGAAAGAATGAAGTATAATGTATGGTAGTGGATGGGACACGGGTGACTTCTCTGGATGACTTCTCTTGAACATGTCGGTGACACTTATGTGATGGATCGGTAGCATTTACCCCAAATGTGGATGGTATGGCGAGACCATGGTGATGTGACCGGTGAATGAAACAACCCAACCCGACTCAGGCATGGAGTGGAAGTGTCATGTTCAAGAGCGACTTGCTACCAATAAATATTCTTTGAGTTCCTTCCCAATTTTTCCCCAGTCATTGCTGACCAGTACCTCTATATTTTTGTCAAGCTTGAGGAGGATAACATGTGCTTGTTCTATAATTTTCCCTTCGGGAAAACCCATCGCTATGTTTTAACGAGCCTAGCGATAGTGAAACTCGTTCTCGTCTAAAGACAAGTTTGTCGCTATTAATGTTTTTAACGAGTTTAACGACAAAGATAACTCAGTCCTTTTCATTTTTAGAGAGTCTGAAAAGGTACGTAAAGGTAACTCCGAAATTCCTTTTTCGTCATCTAATCCCTTAAGTCCGAAAAAGTATAAAACAATACAGAAGGGATGAATTTTCGATAGTTTTAATGAGCTGAACAAAACAAGCGCTCGATCTTTTTGTGCAATAATCCCTCAGGTCCAAAAAGATTAAAATCTAGAGGAGGGATAACACTTTCGGTCACTTTAACGAGCTAGAAGGCCAAAACTCGGCAATATTTTCATATTTTACGAGTCAGATGAAAAGAGCTTAAAGAAGACTCGTCTTTTGAGGAACGAGTGATAAAATGGGTAGCAACTGATGCCAGGTAAGGGTTGGAATTTTCCAAGCACGGCAGTGTCACAAGGATGGCTAGTGAAATCACTCTTTGCAGCTGTTCCTCAAAATGGGTAAACAATCAAATGGAGGTGAATGATCGGCCAATGGAAAAGTGGAGGTGATGGTGCAGACACGACCAAGGCTTTAATGGCTGATAATGTTACATTCACGGTGGTTATTTACCGGAGGATAGTTCATTTTTGAACGAGCTTAAACACGGATTGAAACACTTGCTCGGTCTTATGTTTATTTTTTAACGAGCATGAACTATGTGCTAAAACTGCTCGATTAATCCAGTCATATGATAATAATGTCTCATATAAGATGCCATTTTTTATGGAGGTTGTGTCTTACAAAGCTTTGCCCCGCATCCTTTCTTTATGCAAGTTAGGTGACGACTAATCCTACGAGTTTAAAGGGTTAGCCTACAGGTTTAAAGGGAGGACCTAAAAATTTAAAAAAATAAATAGCCGCCCCTTGCTTGCATGCCAAAAGGTTTGCATGCCCCCAGGTATAAAATACGATTTCAAGGTTACCCCTCAATTTGCAGACAAAACATTTGTTCTATCAGGAAAGGCCTACCTCTTTCAAGTTACCAAAGATTGTCTCATTCGCGTTACAAATGAAACACTTCCTCAACAATGTCTACCGAGATAAACAAAGGGGAGTGACAACGAGCGCCACACACATAACTTTGACAAGAGAATCTTATTCTAGAATAAACCCTCTTCCACTGACGGACAAGGTACAGACTAGTCATATTCTCCCGCGGAAACCTACCCTATACCCGAAGTTTTCCTGCCAAAGCAGACCAGGACGCATGCCCCCTGGGTTCCAGTCATATCCCTCCGAATTACTCATGCTCATCGGGAGGACGAACCGTGGGTTGAGACATTTCTTGTGTGAAGAGACCATTTAGGGATGGTATATGACTATTTGCGATGCATGATCCGAGAAATGAAAGCTGGTCCACGAGCTTGACCACTCTTCCTTCATGCGGAAAACACATTACTCTAAAGAGTGAGGAGACAATGGATCCCATGCAATAAATATAGTCTCGTCCAAGGAGTAGGTTATAATCCTAGGGTCCTTGAATGACCATTACGTTCATTTGAACTGTCTTCCCTTTCAATGTTATGGGCACATTGGGGAGGATCCCTAAAGGTTGACTGGTTCCTTTATCAAAGCCTGTCAGATTTCTCATCTCAGGAAAAAGCGATGGCGAACCAAGCGCTTTCCAAGAAGTATAGGAAAGGATACTCACAGAAGCCCCCTCATCTATGATGGTACCAGCCATGACCATTCTATATATTTGGACGATAATTCTGAATGGTATGCTTGCTGGTAAACGGGGTTTGCCTAGTTGATTCCAGTCGAAGGAGACAACTAGGTTGCTTGGAGGTGGGACCGAGTAGACGGCCGGGTACGGCTCTGACGAACTTCCTTCCTGCGGTAAAGGAATGGGTATGTTGCCCCCGTGTTTGTCGGAGTCTGTGTTGATGAAGAGAATTTGGACGGTGTCATCCTCGTTCTCTCCAGTGACTGTGTCATTCGAAGATAAAACCTCTAAAGGCAAGACCGGGTCAACTGCCGCCTCGACCTTTTGACTTTTGTCGGGTATGGATTTAGCTGGTTCATCTTCAATGACAGGCTCTTCAGCTGACCACTTGAGCGGGCCAGCTGGATTCTCAACTAACGAAGGACTCGACAAGAGTTTTTTATATCCAGGAGGAAGTCGTAACAGTGAAACCGAACGATCATCCAAAACTCTTTTAGCTTCCTCTAAGAAGGGACAACGGTGGATGGCGTGATCACCTTCGCACAGTTTACAGGGAGATGTAGCTCTCCCTTTTTGTCCTGGGACTTCACTTCCGCTAGTTGACGGTGTGCTTTCAACATGGCAATCAGAGGTTGACGACACCGGATTGTGCAAATGGGGAGACCAGTCCCTTAGTATCCGAGGGATGCAGGCACAATCTCAGTGAAAGTGGTCTCCCTTGCAAATGACACATGGCGATTTAGGCCTGGTCAGTGTAGTGTGTGGATTTTCGTTAGACGACACTCGTTTGCCCCCATTTGCTTTTGGCTCATTCTTCTTTTTCTCTTTCTTCTTCTTTTCCTTCTTCTCCTTAGGAACTTGAATTTTGGCTTTGCTAGTCCCATCAAGCGAAGAGGAAGGAGGAGAGGAAGAATTAGAGGAAGTAGAAGGTTGGTGGGTAACTCTGGACTGGTCTAACTGCTGATTCGATTGTTCAAGAATAGTGGTGTTCTGAACGACATTGGTTGAGAAGAGCCAGACTGGCAAGCCAATTGTCAGTCCTAGAAGCGACAATGTGGCCATATGGGGTGCACCAACATCTCCCCAAGAGGAGAAGGGACTAGGATTTCCACCAAGGGGAATTCCTTGGTTGGTAGATTCCATTTTCTCAACCTAAGATCAACGTAGGAAAAGGGTATAAATATTCCATTTAAAATAAATTTTACGACGCTTGGACACAACTTGTTTTTTCAATTTTAAAGAGTCGAGAAAAAACAAAAGATGACTCTAGTCTCCTTCGATTTTTAATGAGCCTGAAGTGACAAGTGCTCAGATGGACCTTTTCTGTTAAGGAGTCTGAAAAGGATCGAAAGGGACTGCTCTGGAGATCTAGGTAGAGGGTGTGCCAAACCAATCACAAAACTGTAGAATACGTTTTACGGTACGGGAGTCAATCTTCCCGAATGCTATGTTCGGTGCATTGCGATCAGTAGGGCGGCCGACACGGCTTCCTATGGATAAAAGGTTTTAAGCCTATAGGGGTCTCCCAATATATACTCCACGGTACGTGGGAGCACAATTCATACTGGCACTTATCGTCTCACAGTGGAGGAATCACCCAACCATCAGTGAGGACAACAGTTACGAGGCTTTACGACGCCGGAACACGTCTCTAGCCTAGACCTCTATGTTGTGCGTTAAGTTCCAAAGCGTTGTTAGATTCATTCAATTTATTTTAAGTTGATCTTTCTTAGAAGTTTGCCTTTTTGGATCACCACGAGATGTAGATGTAATTCCTAAATGCAATCTAAAGATGATAAGCAAGCTTTTATCTCTTTTCAACAATGAAAATCCTAGCTACAAGGGGAAAAGAAAGACACAATCTTTTCTCAAAGAGCAAAGAGCACACTGTAAATTCACTTTTCCTAAATCAAACCATACAAACTATCAATATGCAAATGCACATATGCATGTATTTGTTTTCACTTTCTTAATATTGATGCCTAAAAAGAAAGTTGATGTACAAATTTGAATTTGCTTTCAGGTGAAAAACACAAACAAGCTTCTTTTTCGAAATCAAAAAGGTAGAGAAGATTATGACGCTTTATGATTTTGAAGTAAACACTCATTTCGACACTAGAAAGAGACAAATTCAAACCAAAGGCAAAAGTAAAAGGTATAATCAACTGTCAACAGCAAACAAGCTTTCTCCTAAGATCAAAATCAACACTTACGACAGATCTAAATCTAAGGACGACAGTACGACTATTCTACTCTTTCAATGGAAAACTGTAAATGACGTAACAAACACACAAAGAACATCTACAGTCTTTTTGTACAAAGGAGGTGGAATTAAGGCAAAGAAAAGGGGTTTTCAGATAGGTACACACACTGATAACAGGCTGCAAAAAATCAGAGATAAAAATGAACAAAATGAAGCAAAGAACCTCAACTGCACAGGGCAAGGGCTGATCAGCGCACCTGTTGCACAGAGAAACTGAATTGCAGCGCAGGTAGCCCTCTCGGGACCTACATTGAAATGCAGAACCTCTTCACAGAGCCTGTGCTGGGGAAAAAACGAGACTTCTATCCGGGTTCTGGGTCACGGTTTGCAGTTTAATCTATGGATTTTGGCCGAGTAAAAGCAATCAGTAAGGTACAATCAGAGGGATGATTTATAGGAGGACTAAGAGCTATCACAAAGGGCAATTAGAGAATTTGTGGATCAGCTGTTCAAATCATAAACAAATCCAATGGGTGGATTGAAGTAGCAGCTACTTTGCATTTGATAATGGCAAATGCAGTTCGATTCCTACTTCTATGTTTATGAAGCAAACAACAAGAGAAGCACAAACAAACTAACTAGATATGCTCCCCAGCGGAGTCACCATTTTGTTGTTGGGAAAAGTATCTACTCAGAACGCCGCTATCCCACTCTAAGGTGTGACAGTGCCTTAGCAACAAACAAGGAAAACTACTTTCGTATTCTTCTTTATGAAATGTAAACGAAGAGGAAGGATGAACTAACCTGTGTCTTGCGCTAGTTTGCTGATCCAATCGCTCTCCTCTTTGACAGCTTCCAGCTACTTGCTCCCTTACTTTCCCAGCTTCACCAAGTTCCTGCAAGATCACAGAAGAGGAAAACTACACAAAGACATAGATTTACATTCATAAATAGCTTAGGATCAGTTTTAAGCTAAACATGCAAATATAACAAAACATCATTGGTACACAAGCATGTAGGAGAAACTCAAATAGTTTTATTGATATAATAAGAAGATCCAGGAGGAGATACAACCAAGTGAGTCCCGATCCAGCATCTACCTCCCAGCAAAGGAATCCCTTCCTCACCTCCAACAAAGCATAAATCACCCAATGCACTAATCTCAATCTCAAAACCAACAACAATTCTCTGCAAAGTACAAAATTCTAGCCTCTGGATCTCTGGGATGAGGGATCCATATATAGATGTAAGCAGAGAGGATGAGTCAGCTTATGTTTTGACTTTTGGCTTCTCTCTGTCAGTTCTTGCTTCCACTTGGAGACTGAGAGCCTCTTACTCATCCTTGGTTGAACTCAGTGAGGCAAGTGTCATTGAGGAAGATTTTGGAAGCTTCCATTGTCTATCCACCTCGCGGAATGACACTGCCATTTGGCATTTCTCGCTCAGCGCACCCTGGTAGTGCATTTAGGTGCATTGCAACGCACCTAGCTAGTGTACTTGGGTGCTATGCAATGTAGGTAGCTAGTGGAGCAGCTGAAATGATCCTGATTTGACCGGTTCTGAGTAGTTTCTGGTGGAGAACTTCTGGGAGAAGCTGTAATTGTTTGACCTTGTTTCTCTAGGGGTAGGAACAACACTTTTAGGGACTTTGGATCCCTTGGATTATGGAAATTTCATGCTTAGAGCTGTAAGGCACAAAAATGTCTATAACACATGGTCCAACACTTCTTGTTCTTTTAATGTTAGATCGAGAGACATCTTCCATCCGTGGTAGTTAGATTTCTCATGAAGCTTATCTTCAGTAGGGAAGTGTGTTGAGGACCCCATGAGTTCCTTTAGATAGCCTTGCCAACCTTCTCTTCAGTGATTGCTATTGCTCTTGCTTGGGCTTTGTCTTCACCTCAGCTCCAATACCATGTTAAGTTATGGTATGTTCTATGCTTAGAGCAGTTTACTTATTTTTCTTATTCTTATCATATTAGTAATCACATGTACATTAAGTAAAGTGCAGATAGAACATTAAACGATCGATAGAAAACAAGCCAAGACAAGAGACACAAGATGTGGTGGTTAGCTAGGGACAAACCCCAATGTGGGGAAACCCTTTGATCAAATCTTCCTTTATCTTCAATAATTTAGTAGAGAGAAATAGTACAAAAATTTGATTTACATCAGTAGTAGCGAACCCTAGCTGAACCCTAAACTAGGGCATCCAATATCTTGTAAATCGACCATTGGATTGGCTTGATTCCTTCACCAAAAAATGTGGCCTTCCACAGAGAGTTGGGTTCACCTACAAAGTAGTTCTGAGAGAGAGAATGATGGTCAATGCTGGTCAAACTTCCAATCTGCAGTTGTAGCCCTAAATTCTGGATCCTTCCTTCCACATGTGTGAGAGAGAGTCCTTTTTGTGTATGAGAGAGAAGCGACTTTTTTTTGCGCAGGATATAGAGAGATGTGATGAGATGTGTGTGCGTAAATGAGGAGGAGACCTTATGTATTTATATGAAAACGTTGGGGTTGAATAGATGCGAATGTTGGGCTTCTAAGCCTACATAAGTTGCTGGCCGACTTAGAAACTTAGTCCATAATCAAAATAAATTCATATCTGCATAAATACTTATCGAAATCAGATGATCTTTAGATAAATCGTACACCTCTAGATGAGAGGAATATAGTAAAAATATTATCATCCATGAATAAGATGACCCACATGGAATTTGACCCTAGTTGCCAATTTTAACAGAAACAGATCTTTGCAAGGGCCCACTTGTCAAGTTGTGAGACATCTATACTGGAGATAAACATAGTATTTCATTTTGGCATTTAAGATTTCTTCCAATTGTGTGAAAGTCCCTTTACTTGATTTCCATGCAAATTATTCTGTTACATTCTAGCACTAGAGTTTCTTTGGTGTTAATTGCCTTTAAAATTGTTTTCTGAAGTAGGATTAAGAATAGGAAAAGTTCATACCAATTCTGCCATTTCCTATGCTTCATCTCTAAGTTTACAAAACCCCTGGGTTGACAATTAAGTGTTGAGGAGTTTGCTTAAGTGAAATTCATGCACCCAACATTTTAGCATTTTTGCAAGGGAGGAAATTTGAATTGGTAAGAATTTTCCATTTTTGCAATAAGGGTAAGTATGGTATTATTTTTTCCTTGTAGTGTGCTTCTATTGTTTGGAGGAATTTATAGGTGCTAATTTTTTTTTGAAATTGCAACTTTTATTTGAATTTTGTTTTGTCATTTTTTGAAATGAATGCCAAAAGAGGTAGGAGTCCAAATCCCATTATGGGTGAATGAAATACTGATAAATCTGAAACCAAATCTCACATTGGGCCTTCTCTCATAGGCAGAAAGTCCAAACAAACTCAGACTCATCACACGGGAACAATCAATTTGGGCTTTGGTAGCAGTAGTCCAGGTGTGACATAGCCCACAAAGGGGAAGAAGGAGGCTATTAGAACCCATAGTCAGCCTTCTCATGTTGTTGAGATTGTTTCGCATTGAAAAATAAAAATGGAAAATTAGGAAGTCCATGCAGAAGGAACTGGTGAAAATCAGGTAAATGAGGAACAATCCACTTTTGGATTCCTAATTGTGGATCCTGATACACAAGTACAAATGAAAAATATTTCACCATCAGCTCTTCCTTATTTCTATGGTAAGGTCCATGAAGACTCAGACTCTTATTTGAGTTTGATATTTTATGTAGAAGTTATGATTATTCATCTGATGCCCTGAAGTTAAAGTTGTTTCTTGTAACTCTCAAGGACACAACACTCCGCTGGTTCATGGGACTAGGAGGAAACACTATATCTTCTTGGGAGCAAATGAAGAGAGTGTTCTTGTCAAAATATCAGGAATATTATAAAACTAGAGATATTCAAGATGAAATCTTTACTATTATGAAAAATGATGATGAGACTCTAGAGGACTACTTGGAGAGGTTCTTATATATCCTTCAAAGGTCAAAGCACAAATTTGATCCAACTACCATTAGAACCATGTTCTTACGTGGGCTTACTGATGATGCTAGGAATAATTTAAATATGCTAGGACAAGGAGATATTGCTCAAAAATCTTATGATAAAATCTGTGACTTGTGTAGGAAATTCTCAAGGAACCAATATAGATTCGGTAAAGGAATTTAGAATAGAAACAAGAAAACCAAATCTATTGATGCTATGGTTATTGAATTGGAAAATAAAATGGACAATATGAAAATTAAAATAATGAATACTATTAATAAACAAATAGACTCTTTGAGGTTTCAGCAAAAACTAGTAGAGGAACAAGAGTCATTGTCTATTTTTTGTCCAAAATGTAGAAGAATGCACCTTTTAAGAGAATGTCCTCTCTGTTATCACTCAGGTTGTTCCCCAAAAGCTCTGAGAAAAGGGAATATGGCCGAGGTAACCACTAACCAATCTTTTGGATGAAGATTCTAGCCAATCTACAGCCGGAGAGGGCTCTCTCTTTATAATTTAGCTTTGTTTTGCTATATGTTAGGCTAGTTGTGAAGTGTAGGTATTTGTTTGAGTTTTGGATGGTGACATTCGATGGAATAGGACTGCAAAGTATGAGAAGTTCAGACATTTGGTTAATGGAGTCAAATGAAAATAAACTTCTGGGTATGGTTTCTTTGACAAAAGGAGGAACTACAGAGCAAGATAATTAAACATGGAACAATTTTCAAGCTAGAATAAGGTGAAATGGAGTCAAGGGATGAAAGGCAATTAAGAAACTTTCATCATGCTAACAGAGGGAAAGTGGGTAAATATTACCAAGGAGCAACTAAAAATTCCTTAATTATATTCAAGGTGTAAGAACTAGTGAGACAAGAGTAGTCAAGAATTCCTCCCTATGCTAGTCCTGAAGAAAACATAAAAAATGACATGAATTGAACACATAGTACAACGAATTAAATTATGAGCTATTCTTTTTTCCTGCAATTTAGAACATGATATTTAGATGATATATAAAACACAGAAATAGTAAAGCAAGAGTTAAAAAGACTTATTGATCCATTAGATAATTCAAGAATTCTGCAACATGGGCTTCTGCCATCAATTCCATAACCAGAGAGTTAGTTAGCAAAGCATTCCAGCAATCTTTATTTAGAAGAGTTCTCAAATTTACAGCGCAGTTCCAGAATGATATTCACCAACCCCTACTACTTAGATTGGGGAGGTATTTGTACAAAAATGTTTCCAAAATATCTCAGAGAGATAATATCTTGTAATAAATTCTTTCACCTACTCTACAGAATGAGTAAAAGCTCTTGGGAACAGAGAGAAATGAATGTAGAAGTAAGAAATGTTGTGCTGGCCATTTTGTTGGTGAAATACATTGATTGTTTGCCCAGTAAGTCGGCCGATGGATATTTTGGTGCAATTTCGCATTGTTGGGTCGCTTTCCTCGGTGCTTTGATTGACTACCCAGTGTGATGTTTACCTGCTCTTTTCTTTACTTTATGTCATTTGTTATGTTTTGAAAATATAAAAAAAACTTTGAAAACCACCTACAGAATTTCCAGCATACTCTGCCACCATTCATCATCTGGTAATTGGTGCCTACACATTTTAATTAGAGTTTCATCTGTATCTGTGCACCTGAAAAAAGTGGGCTGGACTGTGAAAAGGTGCCTCACTTCATGTTCAATAAAACAAAATTCTCCAAATTGTTATATAGGCTTTGTCCAGATGGGAGTGCCTTCCCTCCCGCAGAACATGATGATGATGTGGCTTGGCTATCCACATATGTATTTAATTTGTCTACATAGGCTACATGTGACATTAGTCTGTAGTTATCAGTTAACAAACTGGGCAGACCCTTTTCCTCCAAAACTCTAAATTTCTGCGTGAAAGCATTTATTTCCATTTCCATTTCCTGGCACTTCCTTTCCAGGTTTTGTATGAAATTCCTCATGGTCAGAACCCTTTTAATTATTAAAATAGTGCCTGTTCTGTCCCTGATATCCAACTTTGCTAGATCTTCTTTGGTGTGGGTGTTCAAGAAATTTATTAGCCTATTGGCCTGTTCGGGCATGTTTCTCAATGAATCCCTGGCCTTTGGAATTTCTTCATGAGCTGCTACAACCAAATCAATTTGCTCATGAATTATCTGTATTGATTTCCACATATCAATGATGGATTGGCTAATGTTGGTCCATGGAATGCTCCTGATTTCTGCCAGAGGTTTCTCTAATAAGAGGTCATTTTCCAATGCCTTTACTTTGTTTTCCAATGCTTTCACCTCCCTTGTTTTTTCTGCTACAGTCATCTTGGACTTATCATAACTTACCTTCAATTTTGCCAACTGCTCTTTGGCACCTTTTAACTCTGACACCTAGAGTCTTAGATCCTCCATGGCCTTTATCAGTTCTTCAGTAGACATGGTAGTGCTGCTACCTGTTGTTGTTTTTGTTGAAGTGCTTGGTGCTATTGATGTCGGGTCAGTAGGAGGGGCTAATGTTGTGACTGTAGAAGGAGAAGTTTTAATAATTGGAGTTATTTGAGATGGCTGAGAGGCCAACTCTCCCTGTTTTCCTTGTAGTGCTTCCTCCAATGCCTTCTCTGTTTCTGCCAATCTTTCATTCATTTTCATCAATAGTTCCATTTTATCTTCTTGTGATTTTTTCTCAACAATCTCTGTAGTCATGGGATGCATGGTAATGGGCAGCTTGAGCTGTTTCCTGAGAGCTGCAATATCTTCTTCCTTCTTTTATATTAGTGCCTAGATGCCTTTGGGATCCTTGGGATCATGTCCAAGCTCTATGATAATTTCTTTTAAGGGTTTAATTCTGTTATCCTTAGCTAAAGAGGAAGCCTTTTCCAATTCCAATTGAGCATAACTATTATTTAAAGAATTCTGTAATTTGTGGGCCAACAATGCCTTATTTGTCAATGTGGAGTATACCATTTCCCCGGTTTGCTTATGTAATTCAATTTGGTCCATTGGTTAGATATCCTTGGCTAATACTTCTAGATTGGTCCTGATGTAATCAGTAGCTAACTATGGCTGCAACATTTTGGGCTTGAAGTGACTTAGGATCATCTTACCTTCTTGGATGTCATATGCTGACATTAAATTTTGTTGATTTGTGGGGGCTATCCTCAGCAAGTGATTATAGAGTTGAATCCTTATTGGCTCATTCTTTTCTTTTATTTCAGTGAATGTTCTCTTAATGTCTGAGCCTTGCTTGTCTTGTGACTTGGTATAAGAAAATTCCACACTATGTTGTCTGCCAATCTCTTGCCTGTGTGAACTGGCCGATGTTTCTGTGACTGCAGATGTATCCTGGCTGACTGCTCTCTCTTCCCTTGGACTATCTGTAATCTCCTGAATGAATTCCTCCTCTAATAGGGGGTTCAATCTCTGCCTTTTCTCCACTGGTTGGTCTTCTGGACTGCTGATCAGTGTGTCTTCTTGCCTATCACTTTTCTTGCTCCTCTCCTCATTTAGAGGAGTTTGTAGTATAGGAATTTCTGGTGCTTTTGTTTGAGCTGGAGGAGCTTGCCCTTGACTTTGTTCCTTCGATGTGGTTGGCTGGTCTGTCATTGTATCCTGTTCTGAACCTATTACCTCCTTTCCCTTCGTTGACCCTATGCTGGCTTTTTGTGTGGGCTGCTGAGAAGTCCCTGTAAAATATGTGTCATCTCCTGTGTGCTAGGGCTGCTTGAATGATACATGTCCAAAAGAGTCCAGGTCAAGTGTTTTTTCAAGGTCTTTCATGGCTTTTTCTAATTTCTCTTCCTTAGTAATCTCTTCTACTAATGTGCCTTCTACCCATTCTTGTTGGTTAGCATACTGTTGAATTTGAGGGATTTGGTGGTGAACATATGCTGTAAGCTTGTTTTTCACTTTTCTATAACTTATGAAATGCTCAGGGTCATAAGGTGCCCAATAAAAACCTTTTTTCAGCTTAATTTGCTCCCCTAGAATCTTATCAGCTTCTTCCCAGGCTTCCCTTTTGTTGAAGACCAAAGGACCCAACTGATTTCTTATTTTAAGCTGTGCCTTTTTCCTAGCTCCATAGAAATGAGTCAAATCAGAACTAATAGATTTCCTGAAGTATTCCAGGGCAAATAGTCTCATAGGCACATACTTTGGCAGCTTGTAGGGGCATAATTCATAGCCATAAATCTTGATCACTGTGTGATTCTAGTAAAAATACCAGTCACCTATACTGTAGTCTTTTGAGAGATGTAAAATTTTATGCATTTCAGCAGAGAGTCTGGTAGGAGGAGTTGTCAACAACAAAGAAGTGGCTGGATGTATGAACAGGTCAATGAACTCACAATAAGTATAATGAGAGTTATAGACTATGTGGAATACTGAGGTCCAGAATATCACAAACCTCCTTTGTCCTTTGAGATCCAATTTTCTAAGAGGAATTTGAAAACTATCAGGTTGATTGTATAGCAACAAATGGTATATGTATGATGTGTATTTGAACATGCTTTCTCTGTCCAGGCTCATGAATTGCTCATGGATATTATTATCTATGAAGGTTGCATAATCATATTTGACAGCATGGGGATATGCTGGAGTATATGTGGACATCAAAACTAAGGTAGTTTCATCAATATACTCAGTGGTTTTGAATCGTAAGATGTAGGATATCATGTCTACAATGAATCTCCCTGCTTCATTGAACCAAGAATGCAGATAAGGAGGAGGTTGTTGAGGCTGGCAATTTGGTTTGATGAATAACTGAGAAATTTTGGTTATCTCTAAACTGGGTAGTTTGGGACCTTGGTCAAGCAAGAATCCAATGGAGAGAGGAGCCAGAGGCTGTGTTGGATTAAGGTGCAACATCTCATTTATGGATTGAGAGGTAATGTGAAATAAGACAGTCCCAGATGGAGCCAAAACTGCTCTTTGAGTGGGATCATAATTGGCACAGCATAAGTGGATAATATCAGGCAACAAATTTACTGAAGGGAGGTAGTAGATAGGCATGTTGGACTCCCAAATTCCATAGACATCAGCATTGCTGAGGTAACTATTTCTAATTTCACAGACTGCTTGGAGGTGAGGCTTGTCACCAATCATATCATTGATTTGGAAATCTCTGTTAGTAAGGGGCAACCATTCTAATTCTTTATGTTGTGCATTCAAGGGGGCAACATTCAGGGCCACTGGAGCCTCCATTTTCAAATTTTTTTATGACTTTTCTACTTGGAGTTAGGGCTCTTGCAGCAACAACAGGTAAAATGACAGCTTGTGGGGGGTTTCTTAGAGAATCTGCAGGCCGAAACGAGCTTGAATTTATCTTAATGGGAAAATTTTGCAGTGGGAGATGGGATTTGAGGGATTTTTTGGAAAAAATGGGTGAAAAAGTGGCTATGATTCAGAGGTTTGAAGGCAGCACTGTGATTTTAGTTCAAATTTGGGTTCTCCAAGCGTTTTTTATAGAGAAAGCTAGAAAAACAGGGTTTAGCAGTAGGATTCAGGTAAATACCTGTTCAATGGACGCCTGGTGCGAAATGTGGGTGGCAGACCGAGCTGAGGGGCGACGTTATGGAGTCAATTTCTCTGGGTGGTGGACTGTGCAGTAAAAATTGCACTTTGAATGTAAAAAACCATGCAGAGCTTATGCAAAAGAAACAAAGAAAAACAAACAAAACATGACAATTTACGCCTTTCTAACAAAAATTTGATTTTGGCGGGTTTTTGGCACGCTTTGGTTGGGTGATGTCAACATGACGTAATATTTGTCGGGTAGCGGGGGTACGGAAGCTGACTTGGCGCTGACGTGGCAGACACAGTGGATGATACAGTGGTGAGGTGGCAGTCGACGTGGGTGCTGACGTGGGAAATGACGTCAGCGGCGGGAAAGGAGGGCGGTATATGGTATTATCACACTGCTTTTTGGACAATGACTATTTTGGGTGGAGTGGACGCGATAAAGTGAGGAGGCGACGCGTGGATTGTGTACGGCGACAAAATAGCCAATTTCCCGAAGGCTATTGTTCGGTCATCGGAGGGGTTCCGATATCGACGTGGATCGTCCGATGGGAAAGCTCGAATCGGATGGTTGATGGATGGGTGGAGTTGGAGAAGACGTATGGTGTGGTGGCCCGTGCGTTAATATTTATTGTTTTGTAATGTTTTTGTGGGGTTTGCAATATATTCAAGTTTTGGGTTTGCGGGTTGGTTATTCATTTAACCAGTGTTAAATGAAATCCATGGTTTATATGCGCACGCCGGGAAGTGTTGTGCACAAGGTTTCGGATAAAAATTGGACCCCCTATAATGTTAACATATGGCTTTATCAAGCCCGGGGCAGGATATTAAGTTATTCTGGGGTTTTTATATAGGTTATATACAATAGGGGCGGGGAAATATTTCTACAAGAGTTATATAAAAGAGTTAGGATGTTAATATGAGAATTTTTTTCAAACAATGCACTGAGCAAAACGTGAAGCTTAGGCTTAAGGAATAAAGGGATCCAAGTCATGAACTTGGAGAACTTGGCAAAAATAGAAGGAAAACATTTTTACACAAGAAATGTGGCTTAGTTCTCTTAAGTAAAACCATAGTTTCACTTGGTCTTTTGTATGAAATGAAGTGAACTAGGAACACTGAGGAGATCTCAGTGTCCTTGAGGGGATGTTAGTAAATGTTCTTGGAGAAGTAAGAGGGGAAATTAGTCATGCTTCAACTATTCTGCAGCCACCTTGCTATGGCACTTGTGATATCCATGAGATAGATCATATTCAAAAAGTCAAAATTGATCACAAACTTGCTTCAACAACACCAACTGCCTACCCAACTTAATGCACCTAACATTTTTTCTTCCTTTTGATTGGGTGAATTTTAACTAGCAAACCCTTTCTCTCTTGTTTTCTTTTAACTGCCCTCCTATCTAATTCTTCCCTTATCTCTTCCAGGGGCTCAGATTCAGCTATTGAGCACCCTTGCTTCTCTACCTAACTACTGATTTTCCAAGCTTGAACTGTTTGGACAGATCTTATTCTCTAGTTCTAAAACAAGAAATTTAAACATGGAGAGGCCAATATTGAGCTGTTGGGCCATCCATCAAGTGTGACTGAAGTCACTGATTGCACATTCTAAACTTCTTTGCAACAATAGGATAGCAGTGGCATTTTGGACTAGCACACTTTCTTGGTCTTTTCTTTGGGGTTCATTTTCTTTGTTTTATGACCAATGCATTCTTTTTTCCCTTTGATTTTTCTTTTAGGGCTTACCCTCTTCTCATTTTTTAAATTTTTGATTTTTGGAAAATATGGAACCTTTGCAGCATGGAAAGGATGATCATGTTTGGCATTTTAATAGTCAATCATGAAATATGACATCTATTGGTATAGGAGCCTAACAATGGCTCCACTTGGGGATGGCTTTTCCAGGTCAAAAGCCAAGAACGGCAAGTCAGATGGCCTTATATTCAACTCTGGCTGTAACCTGAAGTTTGCCTTTGTTGTAAACAAACAAAATTGTATCTCTATAACATATATGCTTTTCCCATAAGCTGGTTTGAACAATTACACCTTTGTCTCTGATAGTTTATCTGAGTATTTGTCATCATTTTTATAGCTTCCAAGTATTCTTCTTCAATTCTTCTGATCAACTCAAAAGGTACTTCAAAAGGTGGCACAATTCCTTGCTTTTTTCTCAAAACTACTGCATCTTATTCCCTATCTTGTTGCTGTAATAAACTACATAAAATAGACAATACTATGTACAAAATACAATCCTGATATATCAACAAAGTGGATCAAAATAATTCTTGAGCATATGACCATTGACTGGCCCATCTTCTACTTCTGTACCATCCAGGCTTCTCAAAAAGTAGGTGTTGTTTCCTTGTACAACCTGAATAACAAAAGGCCCTTTCCATAGGAAGTCAAACTTCCCATGTTTTCCTTTGTCTTCCCTCCTTGAATCCCACTTCAGTACTTTATCTCCTATGAAAAAATCCTCTACCTTTGTCCTTTTGTCAAAAATATTCTTAATTTTCTCTTGTGGGATCTGAGATCTTTGATACACTTCTTCTCTGGTCTGTTATAAATGAATTGTTTGATTGATTCTTCTCTGAATGTCATTGGGTCTGCCTGTATTTCTTGCAGCAATTTTATCACAAGGATTCCTAAAGAAGAAGAGAATACAACCTCCATGCCATAAACCAACTCATAGGGGCTTGTTCCAATGGATCTTTTTGTAGTCAACCTGTCTGCCCGAAGTGCATTAACAAGCTTTTTGTTCCAATTCTTCTTGTTTTCCTCCAATACTTTCTTTATGATATTGATCAAGCTCTTATTGGATGATTTAGCTAAACCATTACCTTGAGGGTAATAGGCTGTGGAGTGACCTAAGGTAATGTGGTATTTGTGGCAAAAATTGATCATTCTTTTGGATTTGAAAGCGGCAGCATTATCAGTTATTATCTTTTCCGAATAGCCAAATCTAGATAGGATATTGGTTTCTAAGAATTGCATGATGATTGAGTCATTGGCTTGCCTATAAGGGATGGCCTCTATCCACTTGGTGAAATAATCTGTGGCAGTCAAGATCCACTTATGTTGGCCAGAAGAGGGAGGGTGAATTTCTCCAAAGAAATCTAAACCCCATGGTTGAAATGGTCTCTCAGTGGAAATGGGTTTTAGGGGTAAAGGTAACAACTTTCTCTTGCCTTCAAAGATTTGACATTTATGGCAAGAAACTACAAATTTCTTTACATCAGCAAACAGGGAGGGCCAATAAAAACCAGCTCTTAAGATTTTATCAGCAGTTGACTTCCAATACAAATGTCCACCACAGTCCCCTACATGAAATTCTTTAAGCACTTTGTCAGTTTCATCCTTTGTTAAGCAATTCAACAAAATGCCTTCATGATTTTTCCAAAATAAAACACTGTCTACAATACAAAACTTTGAAGCTTTCATTTTGAGAAATCTTTTTTTAGTTCTGGATAACCCTGGAGGAGCTTGCAGGTTTAACAATACATAAATTATATCAACATACCAAGGTGATTGTAAGAAGGCTTGATTGATCTGTGGAGTCGCCATCTCCTGCTCATTATCCAGTTCATTGATGTCAAGGGCTTGAAAGTTGGTTTCAGTCATCAATTTGGCTAACCCTTGTCCTCTTATTAGCTTTGTCGGTTTGATTTCAATGTCATATTCCAGGATGTTAGCTATCCATTTGCCTCTTTTTCCTTATATTCCTTCTTGAGTTAAGATATATTTGACCACGGCATTTGGAACATAAGCTATTACATGAGAGTATAAAATGTAAACTCTGAAATCCTTAATAGATTTCACAAGGGCATAAGCTTGTTTTTCCATGATCTGATATTTTAAAGGTGCATCCCTAAGTGTTTTGCTGAAGAAGGCTATTGGTTTTTCACATCCTTGATCATCCTTTTGTAATAGGACAACAACAATAGTATGTTCTGATGCAAAGGAAAAGATTATAAAATCTCTATCAAACTTTGGGCTTGTGAGGACTGGTGTTTTAGTTAAAGCTATTTTGATTTCTTCAAAGGCTTGTTTAGCTTCTATTGTCCACTTTACTTTGGAATCTTTCTTCAGCATGTTATTGAGCAATCTTATCAGTTAAACCAAGTTCGGTATGAATCTTCTTAGAAAATTGATTTTCCCTAGAAAATCTTATAGTTCTTCGATATTTCTTGAGTGAGAAACTTGGAGAATAGCTTGTATTTTGTCCGGGTCAATTCTAATGCCATCTTTTGAGATTATGTAACCTAACAATTTTCCCTCTTTTAGGCCAAAAAATGATTTCTTTGGGTTCAATGATATGCCATATTTTCTGCAAATTAGGAACACTTGTCTTAAATGGTCTAAATGTTCTTGGTCTATTTTGGAAAAAGCAGTGAGATCATCAAGGTATATGACAATAAAATCATGGATGTCTTTTGCAAAGGCTATTTCCATTGCTCGTTGAAATGTGGCCCCTGCATTTTTAAGCCCAAAAGGCATTTTTACATACCTGAAGGTTCTCCAAGGTGTTGTAAAGGCAGTTTTATCTTGACCATCTGGGTGAACTAGGATCTGATTAAATCCTAAGAATCCATCTAACAGTGAAATCCTAGAAGCTCCCACTACCCTTTGTAAAATGTAATCCACCTTGGGTAAGGGGTAGTGATCTTTGAGAGAAACTTTATTCAGACTTGTCAAGTCTACGCACAGTCTTATCTCTCCCATTTTCTTCCTAGTGGGCACTAGATTTGAAATCCATTATGAAAATGTAATGGGTGCAAGTATTCCAGCTTGGTACATTCTTTTGACTTCCTTTTCAATAAGGGGGAGGAGGACACGATTCACCCTTCTAAGCTTTTGTTTAAAAGGTTTTTTATTTTCTCTTAAGGGTATTGTATTGTGGATGACAAAAGTATCATAGGACTTGAGATCCTCATAGCTCCATGAAAATACATCTTGAAATTCTCTAAACAACTCAATGTATTTCAATTTTTGATTGGGAGGCAAGGCTTTGGACAATTTTACCATCTTAGGATCTTCTGCAATTCCTATATTACAGTCCTCGATTTCTGCGTTTAATGGTTGCATTTTTGGCTTTCTTGGAATATCATTTGAGTCAAAAATATCTTCCAGCAGAGTCAGGCCTGTGCGTAAAAAATTATCTTTCAAATCAATTACTTCAGACTCTCCCTCAGCAATTTCATCAAGGTCCATTTGTTTAATCTCTTGTAAATTTTTGCTGGTAAAAATTGTTGGGTCTAAAATCTGATCTGTTGTTTCAGCTGATATATGTTTTTCAATTTTTTCTATTTGTTGTTCTTCACAAATGGTGCTTGTATCTATATTTGTGCTTCAAAATTCCTCTTTTAAAGTCAGGAAATTGTTGATTTGTGTGTCATTTTCAAACACTTGCCAATTTTTCACATTGTCTGGTACAACGGGTCTGTGTTTAATTTCAGCAGAAAAAAGATAGTTAGGCTCAAACTGCAGCTTGCAAGTGCTGGCAAACGTTGCCAAACTGTGAGCATGTAAATTGTGGTTTCTAGGAATTTTGGTAAGTTGTGACTATAGGAAGGTATTAAGTATTTCAATTGCTGCCCCTCTATAAGCTCTTAGCCTGAGATCATTTGTAACAAAGCTACCTTTCATCTGTTGAATAATCAAATCAGAGTCCCCTAAAATTGAAATCCTAGCTGCCCCTAGACTTTTAATCAATTTGAGACCTCGCAAAAGGGCTTCATATTCAGCCATATTGTTTGTACATTTGAAATTCAGCCTATATGCATGTTCTTCAGCATGATCATTTTGCATATTATATACCCAAATACCTGTCCTTGCTCCTAGTTTATTCACTGACCCATCAAACTCTAAGTACCATATGATTTCTTGATTGCAACTAGCATTAGAAGTTTTGAAAACTTGCTCAGTGGGAAGGTCCGGATTTTGTAACTCATATGGTTTGCCTTGTGTGTTGGTTTCATCAATCACTTCAACAATTTTTAGATATTGGGTAGTGGATTCTTCATTAATTCCCCTTCCTCGCGCTGATTCTAGAAACTTGTGATCAGTTTTAGGACACATTTCAACATTATATAGTATGAAAGAATCCATATCTGAATGCATGGAATAAATGGGAAAGTTTTGGGGCTTCTCTTGGCTACTGACCACATATTTCATCAAAGTTTCCCGGTACAATCTCTTTGGCTAGCCAAAGACTGAGACGGTAGCATAAGACATGTCTAGCTGCAAAGATCCTTGGAGTTTTGCACCCCAAGATCTGGACAAAAGCATTTCATATTTAGGTGGGATATCAGCTACCACTACATCCATTAAGATTGTCTTGGCAGGGTATTGTACTAGAGATACACACAAATATTTGATTAGGCCTAGACACCTGACCTGGCTAGAATCAAATGAAAATAAGTCTTTATATGGCCTTGTGATATCTAGGTCCAATCTTTCCATCACATAATTAGGCATTGGATTATGGGAAGCTCCTGAATCAAACATTGCATTGTGAAGTACTTTGTCATGGATGTTTAGGCTTACATAGAATGGAGGAACTCCTCAATCTACTGATTTACCATTAATCTCAGGGCCGAAAATCAATTATGGTTGGTCATCTAGGACATTGACTGCATCTCTGATTTCGGAAATTTGAAGTGACCTACTGATTTGTTCTCTATAAACCTCATGTTTAGCCAATTCAGACAGTGGAATGGCTATTTTTAACTTGCAAATTTCGATTTCTAGGTTGAAAGGTTTTTCCACTTGAATTTTTGTATTTTGGGCAGCAATATTTTCTTTTTCTGTTGTATTTTCAGTGATTTTTTCTCTATAAGAAGTGCTGTTACGCACTACATCTGCTTTAAAGTTACTTTCAAGTGAGCTGTTTGCATTTTCCTTTGGAGGAAAGGAGGCATGTGGTTGATTATTTGGTGGCTATAAGTCTGATATGTCTTCAACTGTGGGCTCTCTTTGGTTGAAGTCTGTTTTAGCAGGGAGTTTTGTAGGGGAGGTTTTATCCTTTGCTTTCCTAGGCTGCTTGGTGTCTTTCTGCTTGTTGGGTTCAGGAGCATCTATTGTTCTGATTCTTAATTTGTATTGTTTATGAACCTCATAGAAAGTTGCATCATATCCTTCTCTGAAATCAAATGATTCTTCGGATTTGGTTTTAAATTGATCGGAAGTATGAGCCTCTTGGTCATATTAGGTTAAAAAGATTTGTTTTTCACTATTTAGACCCATTAGGTTGATATGAGTATCCTCTGTTGGCTCACTAGAGGTTGAAGCTTCAGCATAGCTTTCTTGAAATGGAGGTCTGATGTTCTCGTCAGGACCGACCTTTCCGGTATTAGGATTTTGATTTTTCCTAAAGTTTGGATTTCTTGTAGTGTTACATGGTTGACCTTCCCAAGAAGATTTCCTTTCAATGGTTTCCACTCTATCACCCAATCTATCCATTCCTTTGATAATTGTGTCTAGTTTCTGCTCAAATGCGGAAGGATCTTCTTTGAAAGGAGTCCTTCTTTCAGCTCTAGCTCGTGCTCTTTTAGAGATCAGATTGGCCTCTACACTAATAGCTATGCTCTGCATGTCTTCTAGGCTTGGAGGAGCTCTTTCCCTGAGCTGGTATGCCATGTAAGAGTCAAATCCATCAAGGAATTTGATCAAGGCTAAGTCAGGTGGAGGTCTAAGGTTCTGAGGAATAGCATTGTATACATTATTGAATCTAGCACAATAGTCTTGGACAGTTTCTTATGGGCCTCTTTTCAAGCTTTCATATTCAGATATGATATGTAATGGGTCCTTATTATTTTCCCATCTGTTAAAAAAGGTTTGATAAAGGGCATCTGGATCAACAATTGTGTTTATAGGAAGTGCCCTAAACCAGGTCCTTAAATCGCTAGTTAAACTTTGGACAAAATTTTTCATTCTGACATCATTATTATCAATTTCATAGTTCTCAAAATAGTCCATCATTTTCTTAGTATGTTGCTGAGCCATGTAGGTGCCAGTACCATCAAAATAGGTGATTTTGTTTTGATACTCTTGGGGCATAGTGCCTGGATTTGCAAGCAATTGCAGGGGAGCATATCGGTTTTCCATATTAACAGGTATAAACGGGACAGCTGGAAGCATAGGGATAATAGCTGAGGTAAGTGTTGTGGTTGGGGGAATGGAGAAAATGCTTTGAAGTGATAATGGTGAGCTAGAAGAAGTTGCAGCGACAGTAGAAAGGACTGCTGCTTTTCCGGGAGTAAGCTCAGTTTGGATAGTTTTTTGCTGAGATGTATTACTATTTAAATTAGCAGAATTTTCTAGAATTTCTTGTCTTTTGAGGTTCTTAGAGATCAAGTTAGGATTTTCAAAGATTGCTGGAGGATTCAGATCTGGATTTGATTAGTGTAACAAACTTTCTTCTTTGGAGCTAGCTTCTATATCTGTTTTTGTTGTTTTCTGGAAGTATTTGAAGAATACAGGTTTTGAAGATATCTTTCTAGGCAATTATGAATTGTAGTCTTGAATTTTCCTGAAGATTCTTTGAAATCAAAGAAGGAAACTGATCAAATTTTTGAGAAAGTTGTTTAAAGCCTAAAGCTAGACTGGAGATTGAATGAAGTAGCGTTTATTTACTCCTGTAATTGCATAACAAAAACAGTTTCAAAGGCTGCTTGGCTAACTTCAGGCTCCATTTGTAGCTTTGGAAAATAAACAGCAGTAACAAACACAGTCATTCAGTGCCCCAGTGGAGTCGCCAATGATGTTATCACTCAGGTTATTAACCAAAATCTCTAAGAAAAGGGAATACGGCCGAGGTAACCACTAACCAATCTTTTGGATGCAGATTCTAGCCAATCTACAGCCAGAGAGGGCTCTCCCTTTATGATTTAGCATTGTTTTGCTATATGTTAGGCTAGTTGTGAAGTGCAGGTATTTGTTTGAGTTTTGGATGGTGACATTTGATGGAACAAGACTGCAAAGTATGAGAAGTTTAGACCACTGGGTTAATGGAGTCAAATGAAAATAAACTTCTGGGTATGGTTTCTTTGACAAAGGAGGAACTACAGAGCAAGATAATTAAACATGGAACAATTGTCAAGCTGGAATAAGGTGAAATGGAGTCAGAGGATGAAAGGAAATTAAGAATCTTTCATCATGCTAACAGAGGGAAAGTGGGTAAATATTACCAAGGAGCAATTAAAAATTCCTTAATTATATTCAAGGTGTAAGAACCAGGGAGATAGGAGCAGTCATTAATTCCTGCCTATGCTAGTCCTGAAGAAAACATCCAAAATGACATGAATTGAACATAGAGTACAACAAAGTAAATTCCGAGCTATTCTTTTTTCCTGCAATTTAGACCATGATATTTAGATGATATATAAAACACAGAAATAGTAAACCAACAGTTAAAAAGACTTATTGATCCATTAGATAATTCAAGAATTCTGCAACATGGGCTTCTGCCATCAATGCCATAACCAGAGAGTTCGTTAGCAAAGCATTCCAGCAATCTTTATTCAGAAGAGTTCTCAAATTTACAGCGTAGTTCCAGAATGATATTCACCAACCCCTAATACTTAGATTGGGGAGGTATTTGTAAATAAATGTTTCCAAAATATCTCAGAGAGACAATATGTTGTAATAAATTCTTTCACCTACTCTACAGAAGGAATAAAAGCTCTTGGGAACAAAGAGAAATGAATGCAGAAGTAAGAAATATTTTGTTGGGCATTTTGTTGGTGAAATACATTGATTGTTTGCCCAGGAAGTTGGCCGATGGATATTTTTGTGCAATTCCACATTGCTGGGTCGCTTTCCTGGGTGCTTTGATTGACTTCCCAGCGTGATGTTTACCTGCTCTTTTCTTTACTTTATGGCATCTGTTATGTTCTGAAAAGATAAACAAAACTTTGAAATCTGCCTACAAATTTCCGGCATACTCTGCCACCATTCATCATCTGGTAATTGGTGCCTACGCATTTTAATTAGAGTTTCATCTACATGTGTGTACCTGAAAAAAGTGGGTTGGACTGTGAAAAGGTGCCTCACTTCATGTTCAAAAAAAAAAAAATTCTCCAAATTTTCATATAGGCTTTGTCCAGATGGGAGTGCCTTCTCTCCTGCAGAACTTAATGATGATGTGGCTTGGATATCCACATACGTATTTAATTTGTGTACATAGGCTGCATGTGACATTAGTTTGTAGTTATCAGTTAACAAACTGGGCAAACCCTTTTCCTCCAAAACTCTAAATTTCTCTGTGAAAGCATTTATTTCCATTTCCATTTCCTGGCACTTCCTTTCAAGGTTTTGTATTAAATTCCTCATGGTTAGAACCCTTTTAATTATTAAAATAGTGCATGTTCTGTCCTTGATATCCAGCTTTGCCAGATATTCTTTGGTGTGGGTGTTCAAGAAATTTATTAGCCTATTGGCCTGTTCGGGCATGTTTCCCAATGAATCCCTGGCCTTTTGAATTTCTTCTCGAGCTGCTGCCACCAAATCAATCTGCTCATGAATTATCTATATTGATTTCCACATATTAGTGATGGATTGGCTAATGTTGGCCCACAGAATGCTCCTGATTTCTGCCAGAGGTTTGTCTAATAAGAGGTCCTTTTCCAATGCCTTTACTTTGTTTTCCAATGCTTTCACCTCCCCTGTTTTTTCTGCTATAGTCATCTTAGACTTATCATAACTTACTTCCAATTTTTCCAACTGCTCTTTAGCACCTTTTAACTATGACACTTGGAGTCTTAGATCCTCCATGGCATTTATCAGTTCTTCAGTAGACATGGTAGTGCTGCTACCTACTGCTGCTGTTGTTGAAGTGCTTGGTGCTATTGATGCCGGGTCAGTAGGAGGGACTGTTGTTGTGACTGTAGAAGGAGCAGTTGTAATAATTGGTGCTATTTGAGATGGCTGAGAGGTCAACCTTCCCTATTTTCCTTGTAGTGCTTCCTCCAATGCCTTCTCTGTTTCTGCCAATATTTCATTCATTTTCATTAGCAATTCCAATGTATTTTCTTGTGATTTTTTCTCAACAATCTTTGTAGTCGTGGGATGCATGGTAACGGGCAGTTTGAGTTGTTTCCTGAGAGCTGCAATATCTACTTAATTCTTTTTTATTAGTGCCTGGATGCCTTTGGGATCCTTAGGATCATGTCCAAGCTCTATGATAATTTCTTCTAAGGATTTAATTCTGTTATCCTTAGCTAAAGAGGAAGCCTTTTCCAATTCCAATTGAGCAGAAGTATTATTTAAAGAATTTTATAGTTTGTGGGCCAGAAATGCCTTATTTTCCAATCTGGAGTATACCATTTCCCCGGTTTGCTTATGTAATTCAATTTGGTCCATTGGCTGGATATCCTTGGCTAATACTTCTAGATTGGTCCTGATGTAATCAACAGTTGACTGTGGCTGCAACATTTTTGGCTTGAAGTGACTTAGGATCATCTTCCCTTATTGGATGTCATATGCTGACATTAACCTTTGTTGATTTGTGGGGGCCATCCTCAGCAAGTGATTATAGAGTTGAATCCTTATTGGCTCATTCTTTGTTTTTATTTCAGTGAATGTTCTCTTAATGTCTGAGCCTTGCTTGTCTTGTGACTTGGTAGAAGAAAATTCCACACTATGTTGTTTGCCAATCTCCTGCTTGTGTGAACTGGCCAATGTTTCTGTGACTGGAGATATATCCTGGATGACTGCTCTCTCTTCCCTTGGACTGTCTGTAATCTCCTGAATGAATTCCTCCTCTGATAGGGGGTTCAATCTCTACCTTTTCTCCCCTGGTTGGTCTTCCGGACCACTGATCGGTGTGTCTTCTTTCCTATCCCTTTTCTTGCCCCTCTCCTCATTTAGAGGAGTTTGTAGTATATGGATTTCTGGTGCTTTTGTTTGAGATGGAGGATCCTGCCCTTGAATTTGTTCCTTTGATGTAGCTGGTTGGTCTATCATTGTATCTTATTATGAACCTATTACCTCCTTTGCCTTCGTTGACCCTGTGCTGGCTTTTTTTGTGGGTTGCTGAGAAGTCCCTGTAAAAGATGTGTCACCTCCTGTGTGTTGGGGCTGCTTGAATGATATCTGTCCAAAAAAGTCAAGGTCAAGTGTTTTTTCAAGGTCTTTCATGGTTTTTTCTAATTTTTCTTCCTTAGTAATCTCTTCTACTAATGTGCCTTCAACCCATTCTTGTTGGTTAGCATACTGTTGAATTTCAGGGATTTGGTGGTGAACATATGTTGTAAGCTTGTTTTTCACTTTTCTATAACTTATGAAACGCTCAGGGTCATAAGGTGCCCAATAAAAACTTTGTTTCAGCTTAAGTTGCTCCCCTGGAATCATATCAGCTTCTTCCCAGGCTTCCCTTTTGTTGAAGACAAAAGGACCCAACTGATTTCTTATTTTAAGCTGTGCCTTTTTCCTAGCTCCATAGAAATGAGTCAAATCAGAACTAATAAATTGCCTAAAGTATTCCAGGGTAAATAGTCTCATAGGCACATACTTTCGTAGCTTGTAGGGGCATAATTCTAGCCATAAATCCTTATCACTGTGTGATTCTGGTAAAAATACCAGTCACCTATACTGTAGTCTTTTGAGAGGTGTAAAATTTTCTGCATTTTAGCAGAGAGTCTAGCAGGAGGAGTTGTCAACAACAAAGAAGTGGTTGAATGTATGAACAGGTCAATGAACTCACAATAAGTGTAAGGAGAGTTATAGACTATGTGGAATACTAAGGTCCAGAATATCACATACCTCCTTTCTCCTTTGAGATCTAATTTTCTAAGAGGAATTTGAAAACTATCAGGTTGATTGTACAACAACAAATGGTATATGTATGATGTTTATTTGAAAACTCTTTCTCTGTCCAAGCTCATGAATTGCTCATGGATCTTATTAGCTATGAAGATGGCATAATCATATTTGACAGCAGGGGGCTGTCCTGGAGTAAATATGGACATCAAAACTAAGGTAGTTTCATCAATATACTCACTGGTTTTGAATCCTAAGATGTAGGATATCATGTCTACAATGAATCTCCCTGCTTTACTGAACCAAGGATGCAGATAAGGAGGAGGTTGTTGAGGCTGGCAATTTGGTTTCATGAATAACTGAGAAATTCTAGTTATCTCTGAACTGGCCAGTTTGGCACCTTGGCCAAGCAAGAATCCCATGGAGAGAGGAGCCAGAGGCTATGTTGGATTAAAGTGTAGCATCTCATTTATGGATTGAGAGGTAATGTGAAACAAGACAGTCCCAAATGGAACCAAAACTGCTCTTTGAGTGGGATCATAATTGGAACAGCATAAGTGGATGATATCAGGGAGCACATTTACTGAAGGGAGGTAGTAGATAGGCATGTTGGACTCCCAAATTCCATAGACATCAGCATTGCTGAGGTAACTATTTCTAATTTCACAGATTGCTTGGAGGTGACGCTTGTCACCAATCATATCATTGATTTGGAAATCTCTGTCAGCAAGGGGCAACCATTCCAATTCTTTATGTCGTGCATTCAAGGGGGCAACATTTAGGGCCACTGGAGCCTCCATTTTCAAATTTTTTTATGACTTTTCTACTTGGAGTTAGGGCTTTTGTAGCAATAGCAGGTAAAATGACAGTTTGTGGGGGGTTTCTTAGAGAATTTGCAGGCTGAAACGAGCTTGAATTTAGCTTAATGGGAAAATTTTGGAATGGGAGATGGGATTTGAGGGATTTTTCAGAAAAAATGGGTGAAACAGTCGCTATGATTCAAAGGTTTGAAGGCAGCACCGTGATTTTAGTTCAAATTTGGGTTCTCCGGGTGTTTTTTATAGAGAAAGCTAGAAAAACAGGGTTTAGTAGCAAGATTTGGGTAAACACCTGTTTAATGGACGCCTGGTGCAAAATGTGGGTGGTAGATTGAGCTGAGGGGCTGTGCTATGGAGTCAATTTCTCTCGTTGGTGGACTGTGCAGTAAAAATGACACTTTAAACATAAAAAACCATGTAGAGCTTGTGTAGAAGAAACAAAGAAAAACAAACAAAACATGACAGTTTATCCCTTTTTAACAAAAAATTGATTTTCGCGAGTTTTTGGCATGCTTTGGTCGAGTGACATCAGCATGACGTAATCTTTGTCGGGTAGTGGGGGTACGGAAGCTGACCTGGTGCTAATGTGGCAGACACGGTGGGTGATACAGTGGTGAGGTGGCAGCTGACGTGGGTGTTGACGTGGGCAACGACGTCAGCAGTGGGAAAGGAGGGTGGTATATGGTATTATCGCACCGCTTTTTGGACAACGGTAGTTTTGGGTGGAGTGGACGCAATAAAACGAGGAGGCGATGCGTGGATTGTGTACGGCGGCAAAACTGCCAATTTCCCGGAGGCTATCGTTCAGTCATTACAGGGGTTCCGATATCGACGTGGATCGTCCGATGGGAAAGCCTAGATCGGACGGTTGATGGATGGGTGGAGTTGGCGGAGACGTATGGTGTGGTGGCCCATGCGTTAATATTTATCGTTTTGTAATGTTTTTGCGGGGTTTGCAATATATTCAAGTTCTGGGTTTGCGGGCTGGTTATTCATTTAACCAGATGTTAAATGAAACCCATGGTTTATATGCACGCGCGGGGAAGGGTTGTGCACAAGGTTTCGAATAAACCTTGGACCCCCTATAATGTTAACATATGGCTTTATCAAGCCCGGGGCGGGATATTAAGATTTTTTGGGGTTTTTGTATAGGTTATATATAATAGGGGCGAGGAAATATTTCTATAGGAGTTATATAATAGAGTTAGGATGTTAATATGAGAAATGTTTTCAAACAAAGAACTGAGCAAAAGGTGAAGCTTAGGCTTAAGGAATAAAGGGATCCAAGTCATGAACTTGGAGACCTTGGCAAAAATAGAAGAAAAACATTTTTACATGAGAAATGTGGCTTAGTTCTCTTAAGTAAAACCAAAGTTTCACTTGGTCTTTTGTATGAAATGAAGTGAACTAGGAACACTGAGCAAATCTCAGTGTCTTTGAGGGGATGTTAGTGAATGTTCTTGGAGAAGTAAGAGGGGAAATTAGTCATGCTTCAAGAAGCCAGGAAGGAGAAGATTAGAACCTCAAGCCATTCAATTTATTGGTAGAGTAGCAGAGTTAATGATGAGGTGTATGCACATGGAGAAATATACTGACCCCGGAAACCCTGTTTTCTCTGTCTAGATAGGTGATTTCATTGTCTCTAATGTACTTATAGACCTAGGGGCAGCCATTAATGTTGCGACCAAGAAAACCGTGGATCAACTAGGATTGTTCCATATTCGTCCTGCTCCCACTATGCTCGAACTACCCGATATATCTAAAATCAAGTCAGAAGGGGTGTTGGATGATGTGGTCGTTTCCCTAGACTCTTGGGAATATCCCGTAGATTTCATTTTTCTTTAGCCAAAGAATCCTATGGGAGGGCATCCCTTGATCTTGGGATGACCATGGTTTGCCACGAATGATGCTTATATCAGATGTCATTTCTGGTGACATGTACATTTCCCATGGAGATTCCATGAAGGTCACCTTGTATCCACCTGTTAGATCCATTCAAGAGCTCTGAGACACTTTATGGTTAGACTACAGTAGTGCTGAGGAGACACAACCTATTTCCATGATACATCAGTATATTGAGTTCTCTTAGGAGGGTGAAATTCAAGACATACTAAATAATATAGACACCATGCCTAATTTTGAGTTATTGTGTCAGATTTTAAGTCTAGATTTTTAGGAAAGATATGACTCTCTACCTCCCTCTCCACCATCTCTAGCAACACCTCTGTGTACTCTTGAGCGTGATACCACTCTTGCGAAGATTAGTCTAGGTAAATCCTTGCATATCAGTTCAAAATTGGATCCTTCCAAAAAAGAGCAGTTGGTGAATTTGTTGTGAAACCATCTTGATTCCTTTGCATGGGGCTATGAAGATATGAAAGGCATCCCTCTTGAAACTTTTACACACCATATATATATTCAGGATGGAGACCGACCTATCCAACAACCCCAAACGCGAATGAACCTAGCTCTAAGATATGTTGTAAAGGAATAATTGCAAAAACTTTTAGATGTTGATTTTATCTATCCTATTTCTAACATCCAGTTGGTATCTCCATTGGTATTAGTCTCGAAAAAATATGGGAGATGGTGCAATTTTTCTAACTACAGAGAACTAAACAAAACTACTCTCAAAGATTAATTCCCCTTTCCCTTCATTGATCAGGTACTCGATACCTTTGCTGGTAAGAAGTACTTTTCTTTTCTAGATGGATTTAGCGGGTATAACCAGATACAGATTGCACCCAAGGATCAATAAATACCACTTTTACATGTCCATGGGGTGCATTTTCTTATCGAGTGCTTCCCTTTGGGTTATGTAATGCCCCACCTACCTTTCAAAGGGCAGTCTTTGCTATTTCTACTGACCTAGAGTGTGTAGAAATCTATCTGGATGAATTTTCTGTGTATGGTGATTCATTTCAAGAAACCCTCATGAATCTAGAAAAAGTGCTTCTTCGATGCCAAGAATCTCATCTCACATTGATTGAAAAAAAATACAGATTAATGTGCAAGGTAGGGGTGGTTCTTGGCCATCTTATTTCTAAAAAAGGTATCCAGGTTGACCCTGCAAAAATAGAAATTATTTTGAGTCTCCCTATACCCAAAACTCGAAGTGAAGTGAGATGTTTTCTATTATTCTCTTGACCTACAAGAAGATGCCAGAATACCAAATATATGAAGAAATAAAACCCAAAGAACAGAACAAAATGAGAAACAATAGTATGTATTTTATTATTCAAAGATGAAAGCAATGTTCACTTGTCTCTTCGAGTGGGAAACCTCCAATAGAGCAGGGCTCAATTACAAAATAAGACATGACGCTCCTCAATGGGGAATCTATGTCCTTTATATAGGATTCATACATGCAATACCATGGGTTAGTACCATGGTTCTCTTAATACCATCTATCTAAAAACATGGCCCGTTTGGAACTAACTGTGGTCCCTTTCTTTAAATGTAGGTCAACCACTTGCAATTATTAATATGGGATTTACCGAATCTTTAACTAACTATAACTATGAACATAAATAAGGGGGTTAGGCTTGGACCCTAACATACCGTCCCCCATAAAAATAGCCTTGTCCTCAAGGCTGAAGCTGCGGAAACTACTGAAGAATAGTGTCCGGTTCCCAAGTCGCATCTTCTGGAGAGGTGTCTTTCCACTTAATGAGGAATTCCTTGATCATGCGGCTACGTAGATGTCATTATATCATGTCAAGGACCTATTCAGGTTGGAGCCAGATTGAACCTTCTTCATCCAATTCAGGTAGACTGGTTTGAATTCTGCAATTGTTCCCCACCACTTTCTTGAGGTGTGATACATGGAAGACGGGATGGATTTTTGTAGTGGTTGGCAAGGCTAGTGGTGAGATTCGGTATTACAACAATGATGCTACAACTCCTGGTACTCCCTACTTTACTTTTATCAACCCGGTAGTTTGTAACAAACTTGGAAGCGACGGTGCTATATGCACAAGTACTAGCTCTTACTACAAGATGTCACTTGATCAGCTTGCACAAGTTCGCTAGGAGCTTAAGCCAACTTATATGAGTGCTCAGAAGAAGCTTTTAGCTATGATGGAAGAAAGCTAACTCAAAGGAGGCTATTCTACTTGTAGAAAGAAGATGAAAACTAAAAGGAAATGCAAACCCTAGTTTTACCCACTAACCCTACTTTTGCCAAAAAAAAGAGTTGAAACTACTAAAATGGATGTCATGGACTACTGCCAAGGCAAAATGCATGTACTTAAGCTACTTCTGAATGAAAAAGTGGAAGACCCATATTTTTGTACTTTTGAGCAATTTTATGTAGAATTATTATGCTTGTGTTTTAACAATTTGTGACTGTGTAGGGGTTTGGTGGCGAAGGGAGATGGGGTTGGATGTTGCAGATGATCAGGAAGGTGTGGAGAGGACCTAAGGAGTCCGTAGCACCCTTCTGCAGATTTCCATTACAATTAGACTTTGAAAAGTCGCTCGCATGGACTTCTACAGGAAGTCTGCAGTGGATCTACAGGAAATTCTATAGGAAGCTCTACAGGAGCAGGTTGAAAGTGATTTTTGAAGGTTTGGAGGAGGAAAAATGGTGGGAAAAAGAAAATGAAGGTTGGATGAAGGTGTTGGAGGGTCTACGACTCTGTCAATGAAGTTCAAATGTGAAAGAGATGGTTGGATTTGTTCAAAGGTCAAGGAAGCAATTTTGCACAAGAATGTAGAAATTAGGGCAGTTTGGGAAAGTGTGGTGAATGAGTGGAAAAAAACCTTGAGAGATGGACTGGAGCAGGTTGGGTGATGAAAGGATGATAAGCTGGGATGGTATTCAAGTGAGCTGCACACCTGATTCTAAAAACTGATTCAAGGAGATTGAAAAGACAGAGTTTTACCTATTTTAACCTAATTCTGACTTAAAAACCAGAAAAGTGATGAAAAAAACTTTATGGATAGGAAATGATGCAATAAAGCCATGGAAATTGAACTAGAACAGATCTAATCATGTAAATACAACTAACATTTATTTCTCCAGCTCAAAATCTCTCACTTAGCAATTGCATTGGAAAGCAAAAACAATGTTTTGGTGGCAACAAATGTGCCTTGGTCTCAATTCATGGTGCCACATAGGGAGAAAGGTTATCAAGGCCTGCTTGGTGATCTTTTTGTGAATCTTCTTCCATTATTGCAGCAAGCTATCTAATCAATCCTGAAACTAGAACAACTATTCTAATCATAAAAAAAAACCTAAGTAACAAAGAAAGATTTAATCTAAACAATAGAAATTATTTCATTAATGCAAGAAAAACACATATAAATACAAGAAGGAGGTACTGGGAACTTGGTTTGGGCTCAACCCCAAGAGCTATAGCCCCCATAGAAAGATCAGTGTTGGTTCAAGGCTGGATTCATCTTCACTAATAAAAAAATAATAGTCACATCACAAAACTGTCTACAGAAAGAGCTCGAAAATGAGCTGAATGCAGGGCTGCACTAAAGTACGAAAATAGACTGTTCAATAGCTAACCTAGTGAGGCCTGAGGCCTTCTTATTTATACAAGTGAGGACTCCCAACAGTACTCCTAAACTTTAGGAACTTGGTTGCCTAAAACTGTAGATAACAACAACTTCACTAGTCCTGCTCGGCTGCCCCTTGTGATCATTGATGTGGTGGTCTTTGAACTCCAATTTATTGGTTGAGAACTTGACGAAGGGGCCATCAATGCAGGATACACCCCTCCTATAAGTCCTCAACCCTATTTCTTCGAGTTTGGCTGTCAATATGCTCATAAATGCCTGGTCTTGGTCCAAAAATGTCCAAAAATCTGCAATAAACACTCATTAGACTTTGTGGTAAAGTGATTATCCCCATTCACTCAATTAACATAAATATATTCAAAAACATGCAAAAAACTATGGAGAATGGTGGATTAAATGGAAACAATAGGCAAAATGAGCCCATATACTTACCCATTTCTGGGGCTCATCATCACCCCCTTCTGAATGGGTTTCTCATCCTCTGAGCAACTAATCCAGCTCTTCATCTTTGATAGCTTGAACAACTTCCTTGACATCCCAAGCTTCTGAGGTGATGTCCTCTTCCCTGTCATGAAAACCTGTCTTTCTGTCCACTACCTCCTATTGCCCGTGTTCTTCTTCTTCCTTAACCCCTTCCAATAGTCCTAAGAGTAGTGGAGGATTGAACTTAAGGCCAATCCAGTTGGCTTTCAAATTTTTCATTAGTTTCTTATAGAGGGGAACGCTTACCAAAGACTCCCTCATTCTGGTTGAGGAGTGATACTTCCTTATCTTTAGGCTATGGGACAATGTATTCCATCTTCTTGTGCAAGCATGAAGGCAATCATCGCCAAATAATATTTCCATATCTTCGAAATGGGTGATAGCTTGTGCTTGCCTTTTGACATAATCAGGGAGAACTTGAGGGTTGCTTGCAGGGTGTTGATGAGCATATATAAGAGCTGAGGGGTCTTCCGGTTCTACCCTTATTAGCAGGGGCTCATTTAATTCTTTTTCCATGATCTGGTGAACTTCCACTGCTCTTTTTTCCTCATGACTCATCCAAGAAGCCATGGCCATGAGTTGTAGGTCTCCCAATGCAGCATTCAGATCCCAAAAGTTCATATCAAGGAGTTCCATATTGTGTAAGTAGAATTCTGCTAATCTGGCCTTATCCTCAGCTGAACTAGTATCACATAAATGCATAAACTGATGATAATTCTGGAATGGGATTGTGCCTCTTTGGGCCAATGTTTTGATTTGGAACTGGAGCCATTAGTATTTAAGATAAAATGCATAAGATCTAGCCGGTTGTCTATTGCAAGGCTTCTGTTGTCCAACTGGCCATTGAGGCCATCTAGGCTTCTCTTTCCTGCAACTACTATTTCAGCATCAGCGTTTCAGCTGCTACCTGAGACTCCCTTTCTTGTTGTTGCTTTATCATCATTTCAACATCAGGCTGTGGCTCTCCCTCTTGTTGTTATTTTTCTTCTACTTCCTTATCTGCTAAGGGACTTTCCTGTCGTTGTTGTTCTTCAAAAATCTGTGATATGTTTGCCCTTTGAGTTTCCTGTTGCTGTAACTACTTTTTCAACAGTGCATTTTCCTCCTGTAGCTGGGCTCTTTTACTATTCTCAGTGTGTCTCACCATTTCAAACTCCCTTCTTAATTCTTTCAAATGTTCTTCCATGTGGCCTATGTCTGCAACTCCCTTGGATTTAGCAATTTTAATCCAGGTGTGGGTTCTAACCCTTTCTTGTTCCAATGCAAAGAAAAGGGGTACAATGAATTTCTGTGGGATGATCTTCCCACCTTCTAGAAAATTGTAATATGAGCCTAAACTAGGCTGAGGATTGGGTTCGGGTATCTCTTTGGCCTTGCCTTCCCCCTGTAATTGTTCTGCTGCCTCCTTTTCTAATTTTTCAGTCTCCTTTAGCTTGGACAGTGTTTCTTGTAGAGAGGTTTTAGCTTCCTGTAGAAGTGTTTTGGAGTTCGTCAATCTGATTCTTTCTTTTCAAGTGGAAATTTTGGGACTCCCTCTCTTATAAGTAATAGATATTTTGGAGGGGGATTCCTCCTTTCTCTTAGTAGGTGCATCCTTAATTATTATAGGTTCCTTTGGTGGAGGCTAGGGCTTTCCCACCTTTATCCTGGTGCTCCTTCTGGCTTTGAAATACATGGGTGTTTCCCTTTTTCTCTTTCCTTTTTGTTTTGCTGGAGTGCTTAATGCAGCCAGCACAGTTGCTGCTTCTTTTGCCAATGTTTCAAGGGATGTTTCTTCCTGCTATTGTTCCCCTTCAATTTCTACTGTCTTTTTCGTGCCTACTGTTTCTGCTTGTGTTTCTACTATTTCTGGCAATGGCTTCGGTCCCTGCCTTGCTCGTGGCAGTCCTCTTTTGGGCTTTCTTAGGCTTTTCCTTCTCACCTTTTGTCCTTTTCCTCTTCTTTTTATTTGAGGTGGTCTTATTTTCTGCTTTAGGTATAGAGTGGGTTTTTCAAGTTTCTCCTCTTCTTTCTGTTCTTCCTTTGTTTGAATTTGTGGTGTCTCCTCATGCACTTCTTCCTCAATTTCCTCTTTCTGTTCCTCCTCCTCATTGCCATATGGGCTGATATCCTCAGTCAAAGTTTTGATGTCATCATCTCTGGACATATTTCTGAAAATGTCCCAAGCTATGAGAATGGTATATGTATGTAAAGCATCTTCTACCCATAGTTTGATGAGCCCATTGTTTTCATGTGATGGTTTGGCTGTCAAAGGGGAGTCTAGTCGTCAAAACTTCAGCAAAATGATTAAGTGTGTGAATGAGTGAAAGATGCAAATGTGATCCTACAAACACACACCCTCATGAATTGACCACGAGATGACTCAAACTAACTAGACACACATGTTAAACATGATTGATTGACGGTGCAAGGGACAAGAGCGATACTTGTGATTGATCGTTGATCGATCATGATGACGCTTGTGCAACAGTGAATGTGACTCCGTGTGTGAGTGTGACAGATGTTTTCATAGCGAACATAACATGTACATATGAAGTGAAGACCTTGAGCATGACCAGAACATGGACATAAGCAAGACATTGACATCAAATGCAAAAGCTTGGGTGGAATGAAAAATCAAGGTGGATGCAAAGGCTCACACGAGCTCACCAAGTGAGCCTGAGTGTATGCAACCATCAAGTGAAACTGTCAAGGGAGGCTCCAAATTTGGGTGTAGGCCAAGATTTTGGAGGGTGGTTATAGCCGCTACAACACATTCTAAGAGCAAACCAAATAAAGAAAAACATCATAGAAGATTGCTCATAAATGAAAACCGATTGTTTAAAAATAGATAGAAGGAATCGTAAATGTCGACATCATCTATCCCATTAAGAAATCAGAATGGGAAATCCCCATGGTCATGCAACCCAAAAGGAATGTCTCGACTACATTGAGAATATGCATTTTTTGTGTGGATTTAGTTAGTTGACAATAAATTATCCATTCCCAACATTGTTTGAAAACAAGATCATAAATGAAGTGGTGGGTCATGAATGTTATTCTTGAATACATGGTTTCTCATGGTAAAATTAGTTACCCATTGAAAAATAAGATCAAGAAAAGACTAGATTTGTTACAAAATTTGGTTCTTTTGTATACAGAGTAATAGCTTTTGGTCTGAAGAATGCACCAACAATTTTCTCTAGGATAGTAGTCAAGGAATTCCAAGAATACATTTATAAGGAAATGGAAATTTATTTTAATGATTTGATTGTCTACACATTGTTAAAAGATCATACACAATGGCCAAGACTCATGTTAGAAAGATATAGAGAAATCCAATTGTCTCTAAACATTAAGAACTTTATATTTTCTACTTCTATAGGTATATTAATGGGGCATGGGGCATGTGGGGCATGTAGTATCCAAGGATAGGATTAAAGTGGATATGGAAAATATCAAAGTAATAATTGATTTGAAACACCATGTTGATTGAAAGCAGATGAAGATCTTTTGGGGCCATAGAGGGTATTATAAAACAATTATTCAACACTATTTTGATATTACTTTCCTCATAGATGAATTGTTAAAAAAGGACATTTTATACATTTGGACAAAAGAATGTGATGCTTTATCTTAAGTACTTAAAAGGAAACTAGTTGAAGCTCCTGTATTAAAATTCCCTTATTAGAATAAGCAGTTCAATGTAAATGTTGACGTGTTTAATATTGTTGTCAGGATCATTCTAGAACGTACAAATAATCATTCCCTAGACCACCCCCAACAATTACAATAGTCGAAAACTAAAAAAAAAATGAGATAAATTATTTGATGACAAAAATATATGCACTTTCCTTGATCTCCGCTCTCTATAAATTCTATCAATATAGCCTCAAAAATCATTTCATTTTTTCACAGATCATCAAGCCTTAAGATAACTTCTCAACAAGCTAGTCCATTAAGGTTGAATTTGTCGATGTTCATTGCTGTTTCAACAATGCAAATTTGAAGTAATAATTCAACTAGGTAAAAATAACATAAGGCCCAACCATCTTTCCAGACTAGAGACAAGGGAGAAGTTGACAGATGTCGAGGATGATTTACCTTATGCCCATTTATTCGAAGTACCAGAAAGCCATACGGAACTTGTAGAAAGTTCTCAATTATTACATAGGGGGAAGAACCTAATGAATTATCTCAAAGAATAAGAGGAAGAAAACTATAGTAATTAAAGCAACACCATTCTGATTGATAAAAAGCTAATTATATAAGCTAGGAACTGATGAGGTACTGATGAGGGAATTTATTATTGATAAATCTCATAGAGGAGGTGCTAGTGTACATTATCAAGGAGACCCAAATATAAGAAAAACCCTTCAAGATGGATTATGGTCATTGAATCTATTTTGAGATTTTCAAACGCAATTATAGAAATACAACATGTATCAAAGAATAGGCCATCCATTTCCAATAAATAATATGTTCCTCCACTTAATAAACTTGAATTTACCTTTTGAGATCTGGGTCATCAAATTTGTCAGACCATTTGTCAAAAGAGCTAGATGAACAGGTGCAAAATATATTATAATGGTAGTGGAGTATCTAAAAAATGGTCGAAGCATGGTTAACCGAATATTTTACAAAGGAAGTAGCAATCAAATTTGTTTATGAAACATAGTAATGAAATTTGGCTACTCGTTGACTTTAATTAGTGGCAGGGGTACACATTATATCAATGCTGCAATCTAAACAATGTTATAAAAAGTTATGATTGAGATAGAAAAACTGCATCTTACCACCGGGGGAAAATGGCATGACAGGCACTTGATAATATCAACATGAAACTAGTGAAAAATCTCTCTGAGGCACCAGGAACATGAGCTACTCTACAAATCACATTGTGGCAAACTAGCTATATAAAGTACGTATTTCAATGTCTATATTAAATAAAATAGTTTTATATCAAGTTTATATAAATAATCCAAAGTTATTTATATTAAAAAAATTCTTATGTTTTCACTTTAATTAGAAGGAATATATGTAATTTATTTCACTCTTAATATGGAGTAGATATATAACATTTAATAAATATTAATAACAAAAAAAATTTAATATGACTTACACACACAAATCTATCTATCTATATATATATATATATATATATATATATATATATATAGATATAGATATATTAAAAATTATTTATAATAAAAATAATTATACGAAGAAAGCCTTGTGGATATATGTTTTTTACTTCTACATATGATTCAAACATGTATTAACATTTTAATATATACTATGTGAATCATTCATATATATATATATATATATATATATATATATATATATATATAGATTAGCGTGTTTCTGAAAATCAACATAGATTCTTAACTTCTAATCTACCAAGGCGTAAGAAGAATCAAAACTTTGGAAACATTTCCTGAAGTTTTACATTCAAATAAAAGTTTACATCTTGAGGGATTTTATCCCCTTAGTTTCTTTGTAGATCTAAAGTTAATATGGATCTATGATGATTTAGTGGTAGTGAGGATAGATGGTTTAGATATGCCTCAAAAGTAATTATATGCTTTTTTATTTTATATTTAATTAAAAAAAGTTATAAAATGAAATTAAAATAAAATATTTATAAAATATTTTCATTGTGAAATTAGTTATGGTTTTTGGGCATCTGGTATTAATAAGATATGTTATTGTACCATGGCATTGTAGCAAATCCTCTTTACAAGTAAATAATATTCGTGGTAAAATGATAGTGAATATTGATAAATAAGAATCGAGTTTTATTGTAAATATAAATTTTTTATGTTATTATTAATTAAATTTGAATATGGTTATGGAATCATTATTTTAATTTATATGGTTAAATTAATTTTAATTTATGTCTATTATTTATATGTTATATATTGCAATGTGATACGTATATTATGATTTTCTTTATCTAAAAAATTGTTCATAATTTTATTAATAACGACAAAATTACAACATCACATTATTTGAACTTTTTATTGTTAATTGAGCCAAAATTTAAATGTTTACACTCATTTATGAACACTATAATGTCCCCCATACTTGGATTTATATTAGTTTTAATTTTTAATTTTTTTATAAATGATCCAACATGTGAATTTGGACAAACATTTGCATGACTATAATATCAGCCCCATACTAGACTGCACTAGTAAGGGAGGAGGTAAATGCATTAATTCATTAATATATGATCCATATATCATTTTTCATAATGTAGTCTTATTTCATGAGCATCATTCACCATCTTACTCCTATTGACCGCTATGGTTATGTGCTATGAGAACATCACCATTATTTGTAGAGAGCATGAATCTAGACACCTCCTTCAACTAATTTTTTACCTTATATACACAAGAGGAGGACTTTAAGGGGGTGTTTCTACAACTATAGGACTAGATTCCTGTAGAATATGGTGGTAGCAAAGCTTACTATCTTCTCTAGAATGGATTACTATATAGGTTGGACACACTTTGTGTTCCTACAGGTGAGTGATTGCATCTTATCATTAAGCTTCACACATCTAAGGTTGCAGGAAATTTTTGTGTTGGGAAGATTGTTTCCATAGTACATAGTTATATGTACTAGCCTATATGTAAGAAATGTAGCACGATACACTAAACAATGTATTGTGTTGTACAAACAAGATCAATAATGGTAATCAAGCGTTATAGAACCCCTCACCTATAATAACTTGTACTTAGGAGAAGCATTTCCATGACTCTTGTGGAAATTTTTCCCACAACTAGGAAGGGACATGAAAATTTGTTTGTGGTGGTTGAAGGTACAACAAGAAGTGAATTCCCATGCCCTATAAAAATACTATCAAAGGACAAGAAGCAATCAAGTATTTATTTCAGAAAGTCGAGGTGTACTTTGCAATATCAAGGAGCATCATCTCATATAAGGATACTAAACTCCTGAACAACTTTTGGACTATGTTGTGGGAGAAGATGGAAAATAAGTTGAAGAGGTATACAACATTCCATACACAAAAAAAGAGTCTATAGAAATAGTGAACAAGACTTTGGTGCATCTATTGAGGGGTGAAAATAAGAAGCATGTGAAGACCTAGGATGAATATATGATCTATATACATCACTCTTATAACATAGTTGTGTACACTTCTATTCATAAGTCACCTTCCAAAAATTTCTTTGGGTATTCATAAACTTCACCCTTGGATGTTTTAGATGGAAAACAAGAAGAAGTGCAGGAGGACCTCACACGAGATGTATTAAGAGCCACAAATTTTCTGATAAGGTTATGAAGATCCATTTGCAAGTACAAGATATTTTGAAGAATCCATGGGTAAGCTACAAATCATTTAGAGTGAGAGATCATAGGATAGAGAAATCATTTAGAGTGAGAGATAGGGTTTGGTTATAGCTAAATAATGAAATATGACAGGGTCCCAGTAAGAAGATAAATGATTTGTAGTATTGTCCTTTCGAGATACTAGAAAAGTTGGGAGATACTTCCTATAGACTTAATATGGCCCCATATATATGTATTTAATTAGTAGTGAATGTGGAGAATATTAAGCTCTATGATTCTTTTGTTGGATAGCTGGCATTGTCTGGATGGCCAGTGGCCTAGTGGTCTGTGTGCTTGCATTGATGTCAATAGTCATGCTAGGGAGATGTCTTGGGTAGCTGGATTTTCCTAATTGTTCACAGGAGTGCTGGTATTGATGTCAACTAGACTAGCTTGGATGCCTATCACATCAAATGTTGGCAGCGATGGCCTAGGATAAATGTCATGATAGTTGTAGGCTTCACATAGAGAATAGTCACAGTAGAAGGCTTACTAAAGAAGCCATAAAATGATCACATTGGTGGTTGTGAGTTCAGGTGTCCAGAAAGTCGAGAAGCAGAGATTTTGCAACAATTTTTCAGGCAGCTGATGGGATCAAAGCCTAAATCAAACCATTTCCATTGAATATTTCTTTGAATAAGATTTCCAACGATATGAAGAAGTCCAATAATGGACTCCTAGATCAAAGAATATGGTCTGCTAAAGTTTAGGATTTGAAACCTTAGGAAGGAAGGAATATTGGCATATCGGAGATTAGAATGTTGGAGGCTTAGCATATTGACGCATTAGAATATCGAAGGTCACAATATCTACGCATCATCATATCGTACAACAAGATGTTAGAGGCCAGCATATTGATGCGTTGACATATCAAACAACAAGATGTCAGAGCTTATCATATCAGCGCATTGTCATATCGGAGAACAAAATGTCATAGGTCTGCATATATGTGAATAAGGAATATCGGAGGTCAGCATATTAGTGCTTAGGCATATCGAATATCTTGGACATCATGATATCAGAATTTCAAAGGTTTGGTACATCGAAGTAGTTTGTATCAGAGGATGGAGGATATTGGAACCCAAAATATTGGTGTATCAGCACATCAACATAACGAGATATTGGAATATCAGAGGATCAAGATATTGGAGTATCAAAACTTCTTAACAGAGGTACTTTAATAAGCTCCAATTTCCAGGAGTTTTTATATCCATTAAAAGCATCGAGGAATTACAAGGAATATTAATAAATAATTTCGTTCCAAAACCAAGGTTGACGGGCCCTCTTCTCTCTCCTCTAGCAGGACACATGGCAACATATCATTGGCTCTAATAAGCCAAAGTTGCATCTGACGTCAGTGTGATGTGGTAGTCTAGTAGTCTAGGAATATGATTGGATCTGATAATATATAGTGGCATTCGATGTCACCATGATGTGGTAGTATAGGACACATAGTAGCATATGATTGGCTCTCATAAGCTACAGTGGCAACTAGCGTCAACATGACGTGGTAGTATGACAGGATACGTGGCAGGCATATTTAACCTTATTGGGTGGGTTAATGGGCCAGAACCGGGTGACACGTGTTACCACTAAGTTGTTGCCACATGAGTGATGACATCATATCAAAGGTTGGGATATTGGAGGATGAATACATCAAAACTCTAGAACAATTGGAGTTTGGGAAAGTTGTGATAAATGAAGCTTATGATATTGGGTTGGCACATGGTAGTCATAGTTCAAATAACCAAGGGCACAAAGCAGTTAACAAAGGGGAGAATGTCCCTTGGAAAGAGTCTAAAGGCTTAGCACCTTAATGCTGAGTGGCAGGTCAGTGCTCTTGATCCTATGATGAGAAATGTGGTGAAGGCCAAGCAGAAGGAGCTAAGGTGCAATCGGAACTTCACAACAGTTATGATTCAAAGGGGGCTCTGATATGGAATCAATTAGATGGACACTGGCTCGGTCATATGATACAGTAAACGCTTCAGGAGCTAAGTGCCAAGGGACTTAGAAATATCAAAACATTGCACCATTGTGGAGTAACAATGTGGAATTTCTTCGATAGGACAATAGAGAGACTTAAAGGCGTATAGGTTGGTAGCTGTGAGATTTAATGAATAAATAGAGGGGTTGGTCTCAGGATCAATGGTGAGTTTCAAATATCATTGGGTCAAGGTAGAAAGGACCATGATCTTTAGGAAATAGTATTGGGTCTGGCTTGAGCTGAGACAAGATATCTCTTTGCTCCTATGCATGCCTCAGTGAGTTAAACAGATGAATGGTTTAGCTACCGAAGAACAAATGCCAATCAACAGAGTTGGTTTATGGAGTCAGATGGATCTACAAAAAGAACTAAGATAAGGTAACAAGGACAACATTACACAAAGAATCCATGCCTATGTACAACTAAGTTGTGTGAAACCATGAATAAGCATGGAAGAACCACAATGATAAGAGAGTTGTTCAAGGAGAGGACTGTGCTTGGTTGGAGTGTGCAGGTGGACTCAGAATTAATTCTCGGTATGGAGAAAACATTCAAAATGTCATTCTCATGTTTAATGCAGTGGTAGAGACCAAGTCAGATGCAACATTAGAATGGAGAAGCCATGCCAAGGTACACTCACGCATTGTGAATACAGGATAGAAGATGAAACATTGATAGGTTGGCCGCAAAGGAACAAAATCCAGGAGCTCAAATGAGAAAAGTGGGGGAAAGAAACATTGTTTCTAGAGATCTAAGTGGAAAATATTTGTGTGAGTGCATTGTTGTGTGAGGGTAAGTGATCCAATTCTATAGAGAATGATAGAGAGTTCCTATTAAAAGGTAAGATACTTCGAGAGAATTTCTACTATGGTATGAGAAAGGACGAAGATGCCTATGCATAGAAATAAGGCAGAGTGAACTAGTGGTATGGTGTGTAAGGCTGAGAGGGCCAGATGAATAAAAGAGGTTGAGAGTTGATTGTATGTTGTTGAAGAGAAGAGAGCAAAGAGGATTGTGTGTCCTAGTTGAGCTGGTGAGTGCTATGAGTGAAACAATGTGTTGCTGCAGATCACACAATGGGCAGAAAACATTAGAGTGTTTCAAGGAGCTGTGATGAGTGACTTATGTTGAGAACATTAGTGTGTTGTTGCAATAAAGTCAAGGTGTAGAGAGTGTTACATGGGCAAAGGGTTGTGAAGAACATGGTTGTTATTAGGTAGCGTGGCTACCAAATAACGGACAAGATTGAGTTGCTATTTGAGAGTGGGTTGGAGCCTACATACAGGAAGTTGGTGCTTCCATATCGAGTGAGTGCTTGAGAATGCTTGGGATTTGGTGCCTCCTGCAAGTTGGTGCTTTCATAAATCCATGTAACTACAAGTTGGTGCTTGCAACAAATCCATGAAGTTGGTGCTTTAGATGGTTCTTCTAGTAAGCTAAACGGGTGTCTACAAAATGAGGGAGTTGGTGCTTCCTACTAGTGGGTGCTGGAAAACAATCAAAGGGAGCTGATGCTTCTTGTGAGTGGGTTCTCACAAAACAGATTGATGTAATAGAGTAGTTTCTCTTATTTTACATCAATAACAACAACAGTCTTTGGTGGTTTTTTCCCAAAAGGGTTTCCATGTAAAACATTGTGTCTTATGTGTATGATGCTCATGGTATGTATGCCTATATGTTGATTTCATGTTGCTGCCATATTACATGTTGTTGTTGATTATAAGGATGGTTGCCAAGCTTGAATAAGAAAAGTAAATTGGCATAAATGTTTTAAAAATTACCCTTAATACTAATTCACCCCCTCTTAGTATTATCATTTTTTCCAACAATTGGTATCAGATCCTTGTTCCTTTAAGAATAGCATAACTTCTAGAAGTTATATCAAATGGAAACACTAGAAAATCAAGCTTGACTAAGAACAAAAGGAGTTCCATTTTTAAATGGATCAGACTATGAAGTTTGGAAGGTCATAATGTTATCATATTTGACGTTCTTCGATGTTGATATGTGGCTTTGCATACTATATGGAGAAAATAGTGATCTAAATGATGAAGCCAAAAATATTATCATGAAGGGGCTATCTAAGCCGAATGTTGATAAAGAGAGGCATTGTGAGTTCGCAAAGGAAGTGCTGGACAGACTCCAATGTATGTATGGTGGAGATACCCATGTGTCTCAAGAAAGTTTTGAGGAGCCCTACAACTCTATCAATGAACCAGAACATGGAGAAGCTACTGCTCATCACACTCATGTCGATGATGAAGATGTCTCACAGGAGAGATCATGTTTCTTAGAAGGTATGTTATTGCTTTGTGATAAATGTAAATAAATAGGACATTCACTATCTAGATGTTCACGTGAATCACTTGAATATAGAGAGAGTCATGCATCTAGTAGTTTTAATGAATATAGACACATTTTAGTAGTAATAACAAATAAGGGGATGCTATGAAGGAGAAGAGAGTATATCCCGTTGAGAGAATAGGGGTATCGTTGAAAGTTATGAAGAAGGGATAACCCTTAGACCTGTGGAAGACTCCATGGGCACAAAGATGGGCTTATATATCTATGATAACTTAGCTATCACCTTTGATAGGGAATAAAAGGATCTAAATGAAAGGATATCTTCTAGAAAGTAGTTGATCTATTCTCTAAAGGAGATCAAATACCTATCAAAGAAAAAATCAAACAAGAGGAGAAACTGAAAAGCTATGAGCTTGAGAATGAAAGGTCAAGAAAAACATTAATTCATCTAAATGCTCAACAAGAAGAGTTGGGATAGGGTCCCTAGGGTTAGTTTTGGGGTTAGTTAAACCATGCTTTGTATAATTTTTTGTAAAATATTTAAATTCTCTGCGAAATGTGGATACGGATTTCATAGGCAAATAAGAGTCAAAGGGGTCTTAGCCCCTTGTTTGGATAAGTAAATAGGTCAGTTTTGAGCCTCACCCATGGTCCACGGACCATGGTATTGTATTGATAATGCAATATATTTGAGTCATAGTGAGTCTAGAAGAGGTAATTAAGTAAGCTAAGTCAAGATAGAGATTGATTTGGGAAAGTGTTAAGGCATACAGACTCTGCTTCCTGTACTTAGCTGAAAGAGGAAGGCTCTTGTAGCTAAGTGTGCAAGAGGCCTTGGAAAGTCTACAACTAAGTGTGCATGGTGAAAGAGTCTATATTCTAAACGTTGAAGATCAATAAATAGTTATTTTGAAGAATTATCTTGCAATTTGAGCATTACTGTTGATTCTGTTTATGTTATGATTTGTCGCTTTATAATGTTTTTTCTATAAAATAATGAATGAATGCTGCAAAAAACCACTGAATCTATATTATTTGTGTGTGACTTAAGTAGATATATATTTTCGCGAAGATAAGGGCGATTTCTGTTATGATTTCTCATGAATTGGATAGATCTATGTGAAGTAAGATCTAGGGTTAGTGATTGATGTGTGAAAGTGGATAATTTTCCTATTTAGGGTCTGCAAAGACAGATCATAGACCTTCACAAAGGTCTAGAACCTGGTCTCTTAGAGTTGTAGTAGCGAGTCACAACAGACTACCAATCTGTGCGGAAGTAGATCTGATTTATAAGATCTTAAGAACCACTTATCACATGTCCCTGGATGCAGAAACCTAGTTCTAGCATCCCCCAATACTGCTTCGGGTGAGACTACAACCTATGCTATGCAGGTTGTTGCTGAAAGGGCCAATAGTTAGGGTTTTTTTGGTTGGCGTGAACAATTCTGAACCTAAGTCAGGCCCCCTTATGACAATAAGAAGAGGCTAGCAAACTGAATCGAAAGTTAACTAAGCATTTAGTGAGAAGGAAGCTTACTGTGGGAGACTAGAAAATGAGGTAGTCTCATTGAGACATGAGTTAGGAAAGTGAAAAATAGAGTTCTTTTAATATTAGTGTTAGAAAATTATATATTACAGAGCAATGGAACACATAAAATATTGCAGAAATATTTACATCAAGAGAGACACAGATATACCTGGTTCACCCAGTTTAGACTATGTCCACTAAGAAACAACTAGCCCTTCCTTTTATATTATCCAACAAATTGAAGAGACACAACCTATAGCAGATCCATTGTAATTTCCTCTTCACTCTGAGTCTCCTCTCTCTTCCTCACTTAGAATATAGATCTACCTAGATGCAATATAATTCCCTCATCTATAGCGAGGGGTTGCCTTCTAGGGCAAAGAACTCTAAATTAAATATAACTTCTACCATCAGATCTCCGCCTAATGAATGACCAAAGTTGACTATGAAATTATAACATTTTACAAGGCCATTTTACATCTATTTTTAGCTTCAGGGGCGCTGCACCCAATCCCCCCACCAGGGGGGCTCCCAAATGTTGTAGCTGCCCCCCTTTGGACCCCCCCTGGACCCCCCCTGTAGAGAATATTTTACAAGCGGCGTTGCCATCCCATTATGAACTGGGGTCGAATGCACTGATATCTTTGAATACAGAAGATACTTAGGCTCCACACCCAACAATTAGAAGTTGGACAGGAGAACAATGACCTTAGATGAGATTCTTGTTAAGAGAAGATCCCTGGTCATCAAGGTTGGTTTTGGTTTCAAGGAAAAGCTAAGCTCCAAGATTGTAAAGGATGAAGGGTAAACTTCCCATCTAGAGGGAGTTCAAGATTCCAACAACAACAAAGAAGGAAAGGTTGTTGGACAACAGTAGCATCATGGAAAGCAACAACAACGGGAAAAGGAAGGGCAACAACAGAAGGATAATCAGTAGTGAAATAGAAGAAGGCTAGGCAGATGCAAGAAAAAGTGCATGGAAATAATGAAAGCTATCATGGAAGGCACACGAAGAGCCAACAGAGGACCCTTCTTTCTCAATGACAGAGCCTTCAAAGAAAAGGTAACCTATGTCAACAAAATCCTTTTTATGGGTATTATTTTTCTTTCAATAATTTTGGACATAAAGCCATAGACTGTAGATGGCATACAAGGAAACGAGATGTGTTGTGTAGAAGCAACCCAAGAATGCAAAAAAAGGCTAGGAGAAGGCATGTTAGCCATGATAGGAGTTTTGAAAAAAATGTTGTAAAAAAGAGTAACTCCTCTGCCCCAGTCTTAAGCCATGTTGAATGCTACAACTATGGAAATATCAGGCACAAGAGAGATGCTTGTAGAAATGACAAGAAATGGCATTCTCCTCAGCATATGCATAAGAATGTATAAGCTTAGGATTTTAAGACAAGCACAAATAACGGAGTTGAGAAATAAAAACATGTCTTTAGTGCTCTATGTCAAAAGAGAAAGATGAAAATAGGAGAAATAAATCAAAATAATGATCCTCTTACCCGTGTGATGAACCCCTCTATAAGGAATAAAGGTTTCAAGAGGATTTGGGTGAAGAAAGAGGACATGAAAGAGAAGATTCCTCTATCCATGTGCAACCAAGAAGAAGCCCAAACATGGTCAAAGAAGAAGCTAGAGAGAAATGATGTTGTAAGGACTCAACCATGGAAGGCCTGGGAGAAGAAGGAGGATGATTTCTTCACAGGGAGTATATCCTTTGTTTCTCTTTAGTGAAGGAAGAGGATGGCCTCAAGGGAGGCTGAATAAGTTAGATGCAGGAAGCTAAAAGGAATGAACAGAAAGATGCATCTGATTGATGAAGGTATGGTTGTGTTTTCTTGTTGATTACAAGAATAAATTGGTTTATTTTGAATATATCAACATTGAAAAGGAGGGGTGCATCTAACATGAAGAGTAAACAATAATATCATATGTTGTGGAAAGAAGAAGAATATGGGTTGCAATGGAAGCGTGAAATGAAGGGAAGATCACAGTCAAGTCAGGTCCACATAATCAGTCCCCATCCAGAGGCAAGAAAGCAACTGTAGGAGATCAAAAAGCATTGGCTCAAGGGGAGCTTCGTTGATAAGAAGTTGAGGCACTAATAGTTAGACTCATAAAGGAAGATTTTTGAGCAAATGAAAGGTTTGCATACTGTGTGACATACCCTTATTTAATTTAGGTTGTGATTTTGATTATTCACAACAATCTTGTGTTGATGAAACACAATTGGTGTAATATTTTCATGTCCCTTAATCCTAAATTGATATTTCTATGTCAATTGGTAGTGTTGGGTTCATGTTGAGTAACCTTGTGTGAAAATGAACATTTCTTTCTAAGAGAGTATTAGAGTTTTCCTCGTACATTGTTCCATTTGTGTATTTTTGGGTAAAATTAGTATTGTTTAAAGAATTCATCCATGGTTTTGAGGCTTGAACCCTGGGGGAGTACTGTTGACTTTAAAGATGCTCAAGAGAAGTGATCATAGATGATGAAGTAGCAACAATGAAGAAGTGTGAGCATAAGTGCATCATAATTAATTGGTATTTGCAACAAAAGAAATACCATGAGCAATTTAATTGGTGCCATTTTTTTCAACTTTGGTACAAAACATGCGTTAGTGGAGACAATACTTTGCTAGTAACCATAAGGTATCAAAAATTGGAGGCATGCAAAGCATAGGCAGCTCATAGTCAACTTAGGTCCATAGGATCAGTCTCCATGAAGAGGAAAGAAAGAAGTTGTAGGAGATCAAAGAGCATTAGCTCAAGGGGAGCTTCTTTGATAAGAAGTGGTAGGCAATAATAGTCAAACTCATAAAGGAATATTTCTGAGAAAATGAAAGTTTGCATATTGTGTGAAATACCCTTATTTCATTTAAGTTGTGATTTTGACTATGCACAACAATCTTGTGTTGATGAAACACAGTTGGTGCAAGTTTTTCATGTCCCTTAACCCTTAATTGGCATTGACATGTCAATTGGTAGTGTTGGGCTCATGTTGAGTAACCTTGTTTGCAAATGGACATTTCTTTCTAAGAGAAAGTATTAGGGTTTTCCTGTTACATTGTTCCATTTGTCTCTTTTTGGGTAAAATTAGTATTGTTTAAAGAAGTGGTCCATATTTTTTAGGCTTGAACCCTGGCGGAGTAGTGTTGATTGTAAAGATGCTCAGGAGAAGTGAGCATAGATGATGAAGCAGCAACAACGAAGAAGTGTGAGCATAAGTGAATCATCATTAATTTGTATTTTCAACAACAACAATACCATGAGCAATTTAATTGGTTCCATTTTTTTAAACTCTAGTACAAAATATGCATTAGTGGAGAGAGTACTCAGCTAGCAACCATAAGGTGTCCAAAATTGGAGGCATTCAAATCAAAGGAAATATATGTTCAGGGGGAGCATATCATATATGCTTATTTTATGGAACAACAACAATGAAGAATCCTTGAAGAGATGTCTATAGAGTAGAATTCACATCTCAACAACTATACTTTGGCCTTCACAGTCAATGATTGCATAGGGAGAGAAAGGCAGGTTGTAGCCCCTTGCCATTGATGACAAAGGGGGAGAGAATATGTGGAGAAGTTTTGATGGCCTATGTAGAAGAAAGAATGCCATTGGTGGTTGATGCAATGAGATGTGTGGAAGAAGCATGAGGTTTGACCATCAAATGAAGACAAGGATGAATTGTTGTCATCAATGCCAAAGGGGGATATTGTTCGATAGTTGGAATTGTTTGTATGGTTGGTGGCCTAGTGAAGATATCTGCATGTGTGTTTGCATCGATGTCAATAGTTATGTTGGGGAGATATGTTGGGAAGTTAGCATTTCCTAACTGTTGGCATTGATGTCACCTAGACTAGCTTGGATTCTTGTTGCAATATATGTTGGTATTTATGGCCCAAGAGGAATATCATGGTAGTTGCAGGCTTCATGTAAAGAATCATCATAGTATCAGTCTTACTAAAGAATCCATAAAATGATCACCTTGGTGGTTGTGAGTTCAACTATTCTAAGAGTTGAGGAGAAAATATTTTGCAAAAAATTTGTAGGAAATAGATTGGCTCAAAGCCTACATCGGACCCCCTCCATTGGAATTTTCTTTGAATAATATTTCCAACGATATGTGGAAGTCAAAAAATGGACTCCTGGATCAAAAGATATGTTTTGCTGAAGTTCAGGGATTTGAAGCCTTAGGAAGGAAGGAATATCAAAATATCAAAGATGAAAATGTCGAAGATCCATCATATTGGTGCATCAGAATAATGGAGGTCAGTATATTGGCACATCATCATATTGGATAACGAGATTTTGGAGGTTATCATATCATTGCATTGACATATCAGAGAACAAGATGTTGTAGGTCATCATATTGGTGCATCGGCATATTAGAGAACAAGATGGCATAGGTCAGCGTATTAGCGCATCAAGAATATTAGAGGTGAATGTATCAGTGCTTGACATATCAAAAGTCCAGGACATCAAGATATCAGAATATCGGAGGTTTGGTATATCAGAGTAGGTTCTATTGGAGCTTGGAGAATATCAGAAACCGAAAGATCGGTGCATTAGCATAATGGTATATCGGAATATCAGAGGATCAGGGTATCAGAGTATCAAAACTTCTTAATTGAGGTACTTTAAGAAGACTTGATGTCGAGTAGTACCCATATTTATTAAAACCACCAAGGAATGCCAAATAAGATTAACAAATAATTTTGGTGCAAAACCAGAGGTTGACGAGCCCACTTCTCTCTCCTCTAGCAAGACACATGGTAGCATTATCTTGGCTCTAATAAGCTATAGTGGCATCTAACATTAGCATGATGTGGTATTCTAGCAGGACACATGGAAACATATGATTGGCTCTGATAGGATACAGTGGCATCTAACATCGACATGACGTGGCAACCTAGCAGGACACATGGCAACATACGATTATCTCTGATAAGCTATAGTGGTAGCTGACGTCAACATGATGTGGTAGTACAATAGGACACGTGGCATGAATATTCAACCTTATTGGGTAGGCTAATGGGCCAGAATCAAGTGACACGTGTCATGAATAAGGAGTCACCACATGGAGTGATGACATCATATTGAAGGTTGACATATCGGGGGATGAAGACATCAAAACTCTAGAACAATTGGAGTTTGGAAATTTTTTTATAAAGGTAGTTTTTGATATTAGGCTAGCACATGGTCGTGAGATTTCAAAGAACCAAGGGCACAAAGAAGTTAACAAAGGGAGAATGACCCTCGGTAGGAGTTAAATGGTTAGCACCTTAATGGTAAGAAGAAGGTCACAGCTCTCAGTCCTATGATGAGAAATGTGGCAGGGGCTAATAAGAAGGATCTAAGGTTCAATTGTAAATTCGTAGAAGTTACAATTCAAATGGGGCTTCGATATGGAATCAAGCCGATAGACACTGGCGTGGTCATATGAAAGAGTAAATCCTCTACGAGCTAAGTGCCAAGGGACTGAGGAGTATCGAAACATTGCACCATTGTGGAGTAGCAATATGGAATTTCTCTGATAGGACAGTATAGAGAGTTAAAGGTGTATGGGTTGGCAATTGCGAGATTGAATGTAGAAGTAGAGTATTTGGTCTCAAGAATAATGGAGACTGCCAAATTTTGTTATGTCAAGGAAATAAGGACCACGATCTTCAGGAAATGGTATTAGGTCTCAATGGATGTGAGACAAACCATCTCTGTGCTCCTATGCACACCATAGTGAGTTGAACAAATGAATGGGCCAGCTACCAAACAACAAATGCAGATCGACAGAGTTGGTTTATGGAGTCATATGCATATCTAGAAATCATTGAGATAAGGTAAGAAGGATAACATTGCATAGAGAAGCCATGCCAAAGTACAACTAAGCTGTGTGAAACCATGAATAAGAATGGAAGAGGCTTAGGGATAGGAGAGTTGTTTACAGAGAGGACTGTCCCTAGTTCGAGAAGGTAGGTGGACTGAGAATTAATTCTTAGTGTGGAGAAAACAATAAAGTGGTCATTCTCATGTTTAATGTAGTGGCAAAGACCAATTCATATGCAACAACAGAATGGAGAATCCATGCCAAGATACACTCGCACAATGTGAATACAACATAGAAGAAGCAACATCGATAGGTGGAAAGAAGAGGAACAAAACCTAGGAGGTTAGATGAGAAAGTTGGGGGAAAGAAACATTGTTTCTAGACTGCTAAGTGGAAAATATTTGTGTGAGTGCATTGTTGTGTCAAGATAAGTGAGCCTATTCTGCAAAGAAAGGTTGAGAGTGCCTATGCAGAGGTAAGAGACTCTGAGAGAATTTGTATTGTTGTGTGAGAAAGCATGAAGGTGCCGGTGTAGAGAAATAAGGTTTAGTGAACCAATCTTATGGGGTGTAAGGTTGAGAGGGCATGATGAATAAAAGAGGTCGAGAGCTTACTGTAATTAGTTGAATAGAAGAGATTAGAGAGAATTACATGGCCTAGTTGAGGTGGTGAGTGAAATAATGTGTTGCTGCAGATCATGGAGAGGGCCATGAAAATTAGAGTGTTATGGGGAGATGTGATAAGTGGCTATTGTTGAGTAGATCATTGTGTTGTGGTAGAGAAAGAAGAGGTGCAAAGATTGTTGCGTGGGCTATGGGTTGTGAAGAACATAACTGATATCAAGTAGAGTGGTTGCCAAATTATAAGGAACATTGAGCTCCTATTTGAGTGTGGACTAGAGCCTACATATAGGAGGTTGGTGCTTCCATCTCTAGTGGGTGCTTTAGAAGACTTGGGGGTTGGTGCTTTCAATTGTTAGAAAATTATATATTACAAAGAAATGGAACACATAAAATATATTGCAGAAATATAAACATAGAAAACACATAAAAAAAGAGAGACACAGATATATGTGGTTCAACCAATTTGGGCTACGTCCACAGAGAAACAACCAATCCTTCCCTTTATATTATCCAAAAAACTGAAGAGATACAACTTACAACAGATCTATTGTAATTCCCTCTTCGCTCTCACACAATATCCTATCTCTTTCTCACATAGAATACAGATATACATAGATGCAATACAGTTCCCTCATATATAGCGAGGGGTTGCCTTCTAGGAAAAAAAACCCCTAAATTAAGCATAAATTTTATGGTCAGATCTCCTCCTAATGAACGACCCAGATTGAATATGAAATGACAACATTTTACAAGGAAATTTTACATCTATTTTTAGTTTCAGAGGCACTGCCCCTCATCACCCACCAGGGGGAGGGCTCCTAAATATCGTTACCAACACCCCCACCCCCGCACCCATGGAACCCCCTTGCAGTGCAATATTACAAGAAGTGTTTCCACTACATTATGAACTCGGGTCCAATGCGGTGGTACCTTTGAATAAAGAAGATAATCATGCTCCACACCCAACAACAATAAATATGTGAAGTTGGTGCTTCACATAGTGCTTCTAGTAAGCTGGATAAATGTCTATAAAAGGAGAGAGTGGGCGCTTCCAACTAGCAAGTGCTAAAATAAATCAAAGGGAGTTTGTGCTTCTCTCGAGTGGATGCTCACAAAAGAGATTGATGTAATAGATTAGGTATTCTTGTTTTATATTAATTTCTATAACTCTTTGTCTTTCCTACGATGACCATTTGTAGCTATGACGATGAAAATAGAATTTCACGAAGTTTCATTTATTTTACAATTGTATTTTCGACATCTCCTTGCTTGATAGAAGTTTGACTGAAATCATCAGCATAATTGTTGGGGTCAGCATTTTGACGGTAATCATCATCGCATATCGTTTTAAGGCAACCTATTTTTTTCTTTGAAACTTGCGTCCAAATACCAATGTATACTTAACATTGTTATGATATTTAGGTGTGGGAAATATAATATTTTTGGCATAGGAATTGTGACATCCAAGAGTGGGAATTATGACATTTAGGTGTGTGAAAGGCCACCGGAAGGCATGTCTCAATTCCTACGGCTATTCATTCAATCTTTAGGCATGGGAATTGTGACGTTTTGGTGTGGGCATTGCAATGTTTCATCTTAGGTAATTGTGACATTTAGGCATGGGAGTTGTGGTGAAATACTAGCAGGCCCAGTTATTGTGGCAATTGTACGAGTGTTGCAATACTGATGGAGTTGGAAATTTACCCAAAAAATAAAATAAAAAATCACCTTCCAAACCTGTAAAATGAAAGCTTCCGATGTCACGGTCTATAAGTACTTGACAGTTTGATTCTTGACATTGGACCTTCGTTTGATTATATTATAATTCTAGAAGATAAGAAGGTTTCCTTAAAGGAATTAATTTCTTTAAGGTAAGAAGATTATTTCCTTGTTCTCATTTTCATGATAACTTATATGCCTTTTTCCATTTTATGATGTCTTTAATTTTTTGGATTCATGATAGCTTTGATGCATTTTCCTCCCCACTATTATCGTGTGGAATGTTTAGTATGGATATCCTTGGAATTTGAATAATAATAGAGTTTAGGCTTCTGTGATCCATATCAAGTTAGAGAAAGATTTCGGCGAAAATCACATGGAATCTCATTTGTCGACGCGTTTCGAACCAACCAGTGTGGTTCATCGTCAGGACAAGTTGAAGAAACAGATCCAGCTTAGCATGTTAAATAGACCGAGCAGAGCCTCCAACGGCTAGTTTGACCAACCGTTAATATTGACTAATGGACCGGGATCAAAACATTTTTAATAATAAAAAAGGAGATAAGTTATATAGGAGACCAATAAATAATTTAAATTAGTGATAATAGTTTATTAATAAATAGTTAAAAATTATAGGTTAATTATTTTTAAAAGGAAATTAGTTGCAAAGGACCGCTTCTATGAATAAATTAAATGTGAATACGAGTTAAATGTGAATAAAAATAACTAAATGAATAAAAATAAAATAAAAATAATAATAAATAAATAAATAAATAAATAATAATAAAAATAATAACAAAATAAATAACAATAAAATAAATAACTAAATAAATGAATAAAATAAATAAAAATAAAAATATAAAATAAAAATAATAAAAATAATAAAAATAAAAATAAAATAAATAAATAAATAAAAATAAAAATAAAAATAAATAAATAAATAAAAAATAAAATAAAATAATAATAAATAAATAAAATAATAAATAAATAAATAATAATAAAAATAATAATAAAATAAATAACAATAAATAAATAAAAATACAAAAAATAAAAAAAATAGTAATAAAGGAAAAGTTAATGTATAGAGTAATGTATAAAATTAATTTTATTTAAAAATATTATAAAAATTGTGTGTTAAATAATAAAGGTAATAAAGAAAATCACAGGATGATATGATAGATCGGAAATTAGTTAAAAATATAAGCAGTAAAGAATTAGAAAGGAAATGAGTTATACGGAGGTCCTTAAATAAAATAATCAATAAAAATAATAGGAATTAAAATGGAAAAAAAAACATAAAGATTTTAGTAGATACATGGGTCATAGGGCTTTCCTTAAAGCTTCCAAGAATTCTCTGGTGAGAAGAGAACAAAAAGATCGTGTTCCTGGTGTCCATCTTCCTTATGTTCAAGGGACCACTGATAGAATTGGTAGGATTCTCAGGAGACATAGTATCCCTGTGTCCTTCAGGCCCTTGAACACCATTCGTTCGTCCCTCAGATCGGTGAAGGATCCCATCGACCCTAAAGATATGAAGGGTGTTTATATGATCCCTTGTTCCTGTGGGACCCCCTATATTGGGGAGACTGGTCGTTCCATTAATCAGAGGATTAGTGAGCACGCAGCGGATCTAAAGCATAGGAGATCTAAGTCTTCCGCTTTGGCTGAACATGCTGAGAAAACCGATCATCATGTTTGTATTGAAGAAGCCAGTGTTATTGCTAAGGTTTCACATTTCCATCATCGAAAATTTAGGGAAGCGCTTGAGATTGAAAAGAGACCAAGCAATCTCAATAGAGAGGATGGTTGGAAAGTCAGTAGGTGTTGGGTCCCAGCCCTCTCTTCCTAGTCGTGTTTTCGTCCTCTTTGGTTTTTGGTGTCTTTTATCTTTATTTTCACTTATTTATTTATTTTATTATTATTATTATTTTATTTATTTATTGATTATATATATATATATATATATATATATATATATATATATATATATATAATCGTGTATATAGCAACCTATTTCTTCTGATGCCTTTTTTTCCATTTTAATTCCTATTATTTTTATTGATTATTTTATTTAAGGGCCTCCGTATAACTAATTTCCTTTCTAATTCTTTACTGCTTATATTTTTAACTAATTTCCGATCTATCATATCATCCTTTGATTTTCTTTATTACCTTTATTATTTAACACACAATTTTTATAATATTTTTAAATAAAATTAATTTATACATTACTCTATACATTTAACTTTTCCTTTATTTTTTTATTATTTTTTGTATTTTTATTTATTTATTTATTTTATTATTATTTTTATTATTATTTATTTATTTATTATTATTTTATTTTTTATTTATTTTTATTTATTTTATTTTTATTTATTTATTTATTTATTTTTATTTTTATTATTTTTATTTTATATTTTTATTTGTATTTATTTGTATTTATTTATTTAGTTATTTATTTTGTTGTTATTTATTTTGTTATTATTTTTATTTTATTTTTATTCATTTAGTTATTTTTATTCACATTTAACTCGTATTCACATTTAATTTATTCATAGAAGCGGTCCTTTGCAACTAATTTCCTTTTAAAAATAATTAACCTATAATTTTTAACTATTTATTAATAAACTATTATCACTAATTTAAATTATTTATTGGTCTCCTATATAACTTATCTCCTTTTTTATTATTAAAAATGTTTTGATCCCGGTCCATTAGTCAATATTAACGGTTGGTTAAACTCGCCGTTGGAGACTCTGCTCGGTCTATTTAACATGCTAAGCTGGATCTGTTTCTTCAACTTGTCCTAACGATGAACCACACGGGTTGGTTCGAAACGCGTCGACAAATGGGATTCCATGTGATTTTCGCCGAAATCTTTCTCTAATTTGAATAATCTTTAGAAGTTATTTCTCTATCAATCCATTCTTTAATATTTTTTATTTCTCTTACCCAATCATTACCTCAGTTTCCTCCTTTTCCCTTTGCTTTTATAGCACATTAGTGCCCTATCAAAAATATAGTTAAATTCATCTATGGTGAGGTGATAATATGTACCAATGTTGACAATTAAAATAACATCATTGTATATGTTTGAGATGCTCATTGTTTCTTTTTGTAGAAACCTTCTTCTTGGCAAGGGTCAAAACACTCACATTGAATAAATTGAATATAACAAAATGATCTCTTGATAGAAGTTTTATTGTAATTCCTATTAATCTATCGGATTGTCTCCTTCTAGGTAGTGCATACGCCATCTAGTTCAGCAAAATGTTAGTTTTGTTGATGAAATAATTAGTGGAAAGATGATTGACTTAGTTGAATCTTGTCAATATTTTGATCTCTCAATAATTATGTCTTATGAAGGAAAATTATTCCTAAGAAAGACAAACACTCATTGTTACCTTGAGGAATAATTTTTGTAAAATCTTCGATTTCAACCTTTTTAGTACGGAGATCTTCTATACTCTGCGAAACATGAGCCAAAAATCCCAGGTAAGAACTTTTTAAATACATGACTTCTTGCAAACTTTAGGTGCTGCAAACAAATTACATAATGGTCAATTTCATTGGAATTTATGAGTATTGGTAATAATTGAAAGACACGAAGTTCATTTTAACAAAACTATGAATGCATGAAGAATAAATTGTTTGTTTCCCATGTTTTAAGATAAAAGTTACAGGGTCCCGGAAGCGGGTGCTAATGACGCGTGAGGGGCATGTGGCTCGTCACATGGGCAGCTGTTAGCCCGGACGAGCCACGCCATACCAGTACGCAGGCTCCTTAAATTCGCCGGAAGGTGAAGCAATGGGGTCGAAAGGTAAGGTTCGGACGCCATTTTTCGCGGAGGGTGATGTCGTTGGAATGTCCAGTCCAGTGCAGGCGCCATTCAATGCGCTGCAACATTCGAGGAATATGGATGTTATTAAGTTTGAATCCTAAACCACTCTTCCACATTCCTTCAAGCAATTTGAGTGGGTGTTGGCAGAGGCAGAACATTCTCTGGCCCGGTGTAAGGTTTCTCAGGGGAATTCTGTTTTGGGAGGCAATTGTTGGATGACCAGAGAACGGCTCAGGATGAGCAGCCGCAGAGGAGGTTCAAGGGGTCGTTCAGTCTCACAGAGGCCTGACATTTCGCCTTCCTCTTCAGTGGAGATCACCTCAGAGAAAAATAGGCCTCCAAGCAGGCTTGCCGGACGCAGCAATGTAAGAGGCAGCGGGGGAATTCAGGAGTGTGGTCACACGGAACACCCGGCCATTCGATACCGAATCCCCTGCACATTGGCGAACAATACCCTCATCGTTTCGGTCACCGTGGAGCATTGCAGCAATTTACGGGGGCGTCTGGAAAATCTGACGGTGCCGAGGGTTGATATGGAAGCTCCCAATGTCGACTTCAGGCGACCAATTCAGGAGGATGATGCCGGCCCTAGTGAACCTGTTCAGCGGAGCTTGCGCTCGGACGCGGAAGATTCGAAGAAGCTTAAGGGTCCAGCAATGGACGAGCCTCATACCACGGATGAAGACTAACTTTGCAGACGCTCTGTCTTCGCGGCAAGGAACGCATCTCTCTGACTATTTCATTTTGCTCACTTTGTATGTTTGTTACGGGGTTTATGTCTACCGTGTCGGTCCAAATCACCACAGTGTCAGTCTACGTGTCAATCTACATGTCCACAGTGTTGAATTATGTATCCACCGTGTCGAATTATGTATCCACCGTGTTGAATTATGTATCCACTGTGTCAACCCATATGTCCACCATGTTATTTCTAAATGTCGGATATGTCAGAAGGAAGGTAAACTGGTCTCTCTCAGTGCCAGTTTTGCTATGATTGGTAATTCATGGGGAAAATCTCTCTGAAGGAACAGGGCCTCGGCCCAGATGTAAATTTTTGCTGTAATTTTGGCATTTTTGTAATATAATTAGCTCAGTTTTATCGAGAAAAAAAAAAAAAAAAAGATAAAAGTTACAGGGAATGAAATTATAGACCTAAAAATGCTTGAAATAAAGGAAACCATAGAAATGGATATGGATGAATGATACTAGTTTCTAACATAAAACTACTTCTTGAGAATGGAACTATTCTAGTAATTTTCATTTAGGGTCTATTTGGGTGTCAATTAGTAAATATTTTATTGATATGGTCCTAGTGCACTAACCCAAAATATATTTAAACAATTCAAACTGTCCAAAAATTACCATGTGAGGCCCGAGGTATGGATTCTAGCTTATTACTACTTTATTTTTAATTTCAATAACTTTTCTCCTTCTATCAGAAAATAATCCTAGAATAATATTATTGAAATTGACCATAACACAAAGTATCATGGGAATCAACGCAATGAATTTTGTTGAAACTATATACCTTCATTTTTTGGGGTGAAATGCATTTTATTTTTCATTTCTAAATAATTAAAATGTACATCAATAATACTAAAACATAGATCCAAAGATTGTTCACATGGTTTACTTCTCCCTACACAAGCAAAATAAAGGATATATAACATGTACACTATGGCTCTAATTTCAAGAACATATACAGGTTCCTAAAAAGGACAGGCAACAACTATGAACATATTACTATTTAATATTTATTAGTAACATGTTTGTGCATTTGACATTTTTCTCTTTAATTTTCTTAGGATATTTAAACATCATTAGTCGTTTAATCAATTAGGGTTGAAAATAGCTTTCCACTTAGTGTGTGTTGTTGTAGACCCAACATTATGTAGATGATCATCCCACTTCTTCCCACTACTCTAATTTCAAGAACATCTATAGGTTTCCTAAAAGGGATAACCAACATCTATGCACATATTTCTATTTAATATTTATTAGTAACATGTTTGTGTATTTGGCATTTTTCACTTTAAATTCATTACGATAGTTAAACATCATTAGATCTCTAATCAATTAGGGTTGACAATAGTTTTTCAGTTAGTGTGTGTTGTTGCATAACCAACAGTAAGAAGATAATCAAACTGGTTTTTTCCCACTATACAAGGCATCTCTCTAGCTTGCATTCAATAGTGTTTGTTTTGAGAAATCTTGGGAAACATAGTTAGGTTATATTAATTTATTTCTCTTATAACTTAAAATTTTCTTGTGACATTCTTTTAGGTTCTTATCCTTCTTTTTAATTATTTCATTCTTTATCATCAAATAAATACCAAGACATGAATATCATCAAAGACAAATGGACACCAGATAAAGGAAATCAGGCAGGGGAAAACACCTATGAAGGGGAAACCCAGTCAAATTCTTCCTCTAGTATATTCAAATAAATATGAGATGATCCATTAACTTTGAAAAAAAACTTTGACACCATCTAATCCTCCAAGTCATTATCACTTGTAGACAAGTCAAATTGTAGTCAAATCTTCAAGTCAACATAGATCCACTCTTTGCAATCCTAAGATTTTATTTCCTCTCTGCAATTCTAATTCGATCTTCTCTGTAACTCTATATTTGGTCCTCTCACACATGTGATAGAATCATGAATATTTTTGGATTCTTTTTCATCCTATACTTCACATTCATCTTGTTCATTGAAAATGTGTAGAACGAATGTATTGTCTGTCTCCAAACTAAGTCAAATTCATTTACTATAAATAATGGTTTTTGTATGTTCTTTTGAGGTTTTCATGAACAATAGGTAGTATGAGTTTTAGAATATGGAGTTGGCTTTGTAGAATATGGACCCGACTTGAAGGATGGAGGCTTATTATATGATTTGACTCAAAAACATGTTTTTCTTCTTTCAGATAAGAAGCCCAATAAGGGTCTTTAACATAGTGACTATGGCTATCAATTTTGACACAACCCTAGAAGCCTACAATGGAACCTTGAACTACAATAAGCATGAAACCAATTCCAAGAATAATAAATATTTTTATTTCTAAGTACATTACATCATGACTCAAATACAATTATGAAGTCCAACACTAGATACATTTTTCAACACTCCCTCTTAATTAGGAACGTATAAGGATGAACTCAAAATGATATTTTATAGAAAGAGTCATAGCATATGAAATTCTGAAGATTATATATTTGACCAAGGTATCTATCTGGTTGGGACTAAGGTGTTATCCAAGCTTTTTTCATTATAGGTACCATGAGGCTTCAACTCTAACACCCACAAGGATCTAGGTATTATATCCAAGGTTGTAGGTCCACAAGAAAAATGAAACCCACCCTACTTTGGAATCTACACATCATCACAGGATGAATATATGTCCTCCCAAACATCATACAAGTACACATCACAAGATGCTTCATCTCTACCAATAAAATAAGTCGAATATATCCACCAATCCAAGAATTCTTCCAAAATTTTCAACATTCTTATGGAGAGATGTACCTGTACAATCACAACCCTAATAAGTGTCAAAATTTTAAGAACATCAACACTATTTCCTTTATCCAAGTTTCTTCTTAACTAAGGGATATGTGTATCAACAATTTTATTTTTCTAGCCACAAAGATGCTTTCTCTCACATCATCATTTCATCAGAGAACTTTGATGTTCCAAAGCTTTATTTCATCATTCCTTCTAACTTCGCCTGGAAACAATATCATCTATCAATCAATAATATTCTTACAGTTCCCGCTTTCCATCATGCTCAACATCATCATCATCATCATCATCAAAGATGAGGTAGGTAAGTATCTTTAATATCTTGAAGACTATGTACCTGCAAATAAGTATGTGACTATATATGGATAAGAGCATGTAGTCAACTTTATCAATATAAGGTTATCATGTCATGTTGGAAACCTTGAGCACTACTGATAGGGGGTGAATCAATTGTGTGATCTCCATAAAAAACTCACCAATTAAAACTTATCTACTAAATCACAAAGGTATTTACTAGAAGCAAATTAGATTGCCTCAAACATAAATCATATATGCCGCTAAAACAAGATAACCATGAGAGAAATAATAAAAAACACATCAACACACATCCACAAATGAGACACAGGATATCTAGTGAAAAAACCTTCTCTGGACAAAAAAACACAAGTTATTTTATTGCGCTACTTTGAATCTCAATTATGTCAAAAAATGATCTTTTACCTAGATTTGGTGACTCCCGTCAGCTAGGAGACTCAACCGCATATACAATCAGCTGACTCCCATCAGCCATGACTCAATTCTACTAATCAACTTAGAAGACTATGCTCTCACATGGATCTACAAACTAAAATCCATTGAAAGCCACCACGATCAACAATACTTTCCCAACTCTAATTATACTATCCAACAACCATTAGATGGAGAAACTATTACTTTCTCTGAAGCTTCAAAATCACTGCTTTAAACCCATGAAGTTGTTTCGCCTATACTCTATGCATACCTCGTTTCATATATTTTCATACTAGATCCAAGACACTCTACTCAACAATAATCCAACTCTGCAATATCATCTTTAGCGGCAAGACACCATCAACACTAATAAAAGAAACACAATAATATGTAGACCACATTAGATAAATAGTGGCCATAATTCATACATCAAATATGAATAACAAAGTCATCCAACAACATAAACATATCTCACATTAGCCATAACATCAAACCCTCACTCCAAGATATGATTTCTGCATAATGTAATCAACAATATAAGACACAATGGATATCTACCAAAAACATCAGCAACACCTGCAACAACAAATGTGATAGTGACAAACTTGGTGCTATAGAAAGATCTCCATCTCTACCAACAAACTCTTCTACAACTCATTGCGTATTTGATCTCCAATATGAAACTCTGCATCAATATTATGCTTCAAAAAATATATCTCTTCATTTTGTTGCCATTAACACTCAAGCATGAGCTACCATTTCCCTCCAATAGGTATGAATAATTCCTCTAATTCTATGTAACCTTCTCGCTCATATACTAACTTCATCAACCTCACCCAGATCCAAAATGAAGTATATAAAACATGTTGGGTGAAATTCACCTTTGGCTTAGGATTAAGATTGCACAAATTTGATGAAATAAATCCTTAGCCATCACTAATTGAGTACTAAATTCATTCACACCCATTGGAATATTTTTCACACCAATTCCAATATTTTTTAACTAATCTAGGAGCATCCTGATATTTCCAAGATGAATTATTTTGGATGTGCGTGAGAAATGCAGAGAAATTTTCTTGTTAATCCATAACTGCACCCATACGAATATCAATTCTTGGTTGCAACAACATGGATAAGCCTATTTCCATGCCGTTGGAGCCTTCAACAACATGCAAAAACTTAGCTCCATGTATTTCGGGTAGAGGATGTGAGAAATCCAATAAAACCAACTCAAAACTTGCCCAAACTTCTCCTAGAAATAGACAAGCATTTGTACGACCTCTAGAATCCACTATCACTTCTGCAACATTTCTACAAGTAGCCTAATCATATCTCCCAAGTGCCACTACCAAGTTGACCTAAGGGTCAACAAAAAAGGTTTGTCATGACTTCCAACAAGTCCTCCACTCTCCACAAACACCTGCAAAATATGTGACACATGTGTACACCACTGTACCATCTTAGAACCATCATCATCATCATCATCATGAGACCAAAAAATCACTTCAAAAATTCATCTCCATGTAACAATGAATATATAGATGAAGACTTAACATTTCAATTCATCAAGTGTGCCAACTCAACAACATGGATCACCAGAGCAATCATCTCTAACACGTGTAGATCTACATCATCCACCTATAGTAGCATCTCCAATGCCTCCCATCAATTCATAGCAAGGCATCACAATGTTGACATCAATTCATATTCCTACAGAAGACAACTCTTCCATGACCACCATGCTACCGACAAGCTACATCATCAAAGGTTGACGTGAATACCAACATGAGCTAGTTGTCATCATGATACAAATTCCAACATCATCTAGGTGGAACCATGAACACCATAATTCCAATTATCTCCCCCTTTGGCATTGACGACAACCATACACAAACTCTAGACTGATCTCCTTTATGAATCCCCCTTTGACATCAACAACAAAGGGTCAACTCCATCTAATAAGGCAAAGAAAATTAAGCACAAGTACACATACTGGAGAAATTAATATCTTCATGGATGTAAAAATAGTAGATACAAACCAACAACCATGCCTATCATATTAATAACAAACAAAAAATAAAGCAATCATCATTTAAAGCATCATATCCAATTAACAACCTCTAGCAGCGTGCACCAGTATGCACAATTGTAAGAAACATCAATGAACAATATGACATAATATGTTCATATACATAAAGAAACCAACCCACATCTCTATAGTAGCTAACTCATGGAAGTGACATCCACATGAGGCAACCACACACAATCTCCAAGACAACTAGATAGTAGCAAGATCAATACCTATCATCAATCTCTTTGCTCATGTAATGAGGTTAAGAATCCCAAAAGTGAAGACATAGCAGGAGGCACACCATGAGCTCCTCCAAGTGGACCATAATTCCAACAATGGATGGTTTAAATAAATAGGAACATATAATTCTCCCCCTGAACATATGTCATCTCCAAAGTCAACTCCAACCTACAATGAACTAATTTAGCTTAAAATAATGTTTCCTTTCAAAAAATACAAGCACCATATGGGCATAGAATCCACATGACCATGAATGAATGACATATACATTGATAAATACATGGTTGTAGTAGCAACATAAGTCCTTATCATATCTCTCATATGACGATAACATGACCTCATGACTCATGAATAGATAACCCAATGATACATATGATACAAGTACATGGCTTCATGACAATTCTAAATGGATATATCAATAAATATATGGCTTCTATGATCATCTCCTATGGACCAATGACTCTAAAACATAACATAACATGATTTTTAGAATAACTTTATCCCATATATGTGGCTGCAAAAGAACTCCATGAAACTCCTCCATAACATTCCTATCAACATAATGACTCAAACCTCTAATGCTTGGACCCTCTACCAACATGAATTATGAATCAATGATGAATACATGGTTGTACTAAATTGAATATAACATCCCATACATGGTTGGTCCATGTCTCAAGTGATCTCTATGCATGTTGATGCATACCATTATTTCCTTCTATACATGGCTATACAAAATTTCCAACCAACTTATTAGTGAAACCAAAAGCATATATATGGTTGAACAAATGTACTACTTTCACTCAAAAAACATATGTAAATTAAAACAAATAATCCATTGAAAATAATGAAGAATATGCCAAATAATATAGGAAAATACATACCATGCATAGCTCCCCCTTAGCTCAATATACCTGCAAAATGCAGGCTGATCCCGGAGACCTAAATGTGCATGAGGATCAAATGAACCCATCATATGTTGCTTCACAAACATGTATTCATCAAATTGTCACACTGCTACCATATGTTCCCCCTGAGGTTATGCATCTCTCATGAAATTTGTAGTCCTGTATAAATATGCAAGAGATAATCATGGACTGTAGGATGGGATGCTCTTCACTACTTGAAGAGTTTCTACTGCTTTCTCCACATGGTATTTAGCTGCTTCTTTTCTTCCTTCACTGGTTTTCTACTAGGTGCTCTTTTTTTGCTTCTTTTGTTGATTTTTCCATGAATAATGGGAGAATGAGAAACCTCTGGCCATATGGCCAAAGCTATGAGATGTGTATCACTCCATGTGGCTAATATATAAAGCAAGAGGATCAAATCTTCTCTTGCTCATGCGATATATATACCTTACATGTAATTTGCATCTCCTCCATTGGTTAGATTTGAAATCATATGCTTGATGGACAAAAGCGTTACATGAAAAGAAATAACCATAGAAAGCATGATTATACCTATTTTCCAAAGTCCTTGGTTGTTTATATTGTTGTAATATTTGTTAATTATATCTATATATGCTACTCTCTCATTTGGTTGCAACATGTCCAAGCTTATGGAATTTGTAGGAGTCAACATTTTTCATTAAAGGAATGAAGGGGCTTTGGTTCCTTTGAAATCTTACAGATATACCACGATCCTCTCTTGGATAAAAAGATATTATAAATTTAGGTGCTCCTTGAGGTTTTATTTTTTGTTGTTGTTGGATCTGCTCGTTGATCTGTTGTTGGTTCTCCTTCTTATTTCCTTGGTTGGTACTCTTGTTGTTGGTATTGTTTGCTACAGGGTTCTTGGGTTATTCTTTGCTTTTTTACTTGCATGCAAAATAGACTCACCCTTTTGAAATCCATGACCATATCTATATAATGGTGATTTTTGTATCTCAAGAAAATTGTCCAAGACTACAATGCTCTTCTCCATATTCTGTTTCTTTCTCAAGGACACCACTTCAAATTTCAATCTCTCACACTCTTTTTCCTTTCATTGGTACTAATTTCTCATACCTTCCTTGACTTTTTATAATTATTCCAATGTAATATTTACACTAGAAATTGTGGAGCTGTAACAAGGGTCTTTTTCACCTCTAGTTATCTCACATTACAAGTCAATCCGGGAGCGTTTTGTTATTGTAAAGGATATCTCAATTTGAGGCTATTTGTCAGGATAATGCTTCGTAGTATAGATCTAAAGAATACAAGAGTAAACGGATGCTAAGCTACGCTAAATTACTTTTGCATAAAGAAATCACACACGCAGCAACTTCGTCGGTCGAGGGTATGGAATTAGTAACCTATCCCCCTAGAAACTGATGAAGGAGTATGGATCATGATCTGGGAGCATTATAGCGTCTGCTGTATCTCACAACAGCCTTGACCCTCCTCTCATGCCACTTCAATAACTGCAAGCGAAAGGAACAGCAAGAAAACAGAATGGAACAGCAACTTCAGAAATGGAACAGCAATAAAAGGAACGGCAGTAAATGGAACGGCAGTAAAGAAACTAAGTCTCGCGAGGTCAACACTTCCAATCCTTGGCACACACTTACATACAAAAAGGAAAGCAATCGTTTATACAAGTTTGCAGCTTAATCAAATGGAACAGCAAATTATTAAAGACAGGAAACGTCAATCATATATATATCAAATGGAACAGCAAATCATTAAAGACAGGAAACGTCAATCATATGTACACGATCTGCGATAATCACCAATAGTCCATTACTCCAATCACCTGTAGCTGAAATATTCTACTTATGAATTCTGTAATTGATGCAAACAACTCAGATCAACAGTATGCGAAGAATCCTGAAAGTATGATATGAACTTGTTACAGAGATTTATAACAGGAAAGCTACAGATGAATAAGTATGAGACGACATGCAATCATAACAGATTATAAGAAACAAACCACACAAAGCAGAATTGTAATGGTACAATCAGCCAGTGTCCGTTGGAGCCGGGCCCGAAGCTTCCAATGGCGCACCGCCGTAAACTACTTCAGACGCAGGGAGAAATTAACACCAAAGATATTATATTAACGCATCAATGAGAGTACAAAACTAAGTTCAGAGAGACTCAATAGTCTGAGTTCAACTGACAGTAAAATCCGTGAACAGAAAGTTAAAGATACAACATAAAATCCTCTCTCATTTCCAATGCTGCCCCCCTTTTATACAATTAACGGCGGAGTTCTCCAGACGACAAAACGATTGAACATAGCGATCCCTCAGGATCAAAGATCCTGAGTGATCCGCTAAACTGTTAACGCCTTCCTTTACTCGGCCTGTATTTCCGAATCTGGCAGTCCTTCATCTCGTTCCAGACTGATCTTCCTTGATTTATTCGACCTGGTCTGAACCTTATTTAGAATTGGAGGGACAGCCGTTATCTTCTCATCAAATTCTCGTTTTGCGTTGCGCCTTCCTGCTTTTACCTTTCCCTGCGTAGAGAAGACAACTATTAGTGATTGGATCATTTTGGACTCGTTCTCGTTGCGTTTTCCCTACTTTATAATAAAGAAAAGATTACAACTATTGCTTAAAACATCACTAAATTATTTATTAAAACATACCTTCCCAATGCTCTACAGAAATCTTCTCCTTGAGCTTGGACTCCTTATCATCACAGATCTACAATATTTTTTCTTGATCCTTGGATGTAGTTTCTAGTTTATAATTATCATTTCCAAGAACCCTAATATCATTTGCATTCTCACTAGGCACTTCAACATAATGAAAATTTGAATCATCAAAATTGTAACTCAAAATAAAATTGTTAATATTTATATCTTTTTATTCAATATTTTTTGGTTTCTTCTCATCATCAAATGAATCATTTGCACTAGAATAATAAGACTCTTGTGGCTGATATTCTCGACTTTAGACGCCCTTCTTCTTATCTTCTTCTTCTTTCTCTTTTTCTCATTTTCCTTATTTCTACTGGTACCATCTCCAAATATGGAATCTAGCTTTTCCCACATTGTTTTGGTGTATTTCAAACATACTAGCCTCCTAAAATCATCATCATGAATATTATGGTAGATTATACATCTAGCTTGTGCATCTTGCTACAAAAATTCAAGTGCAATTGGATCCTTGCTATTATCACTCTATACTTTCCCTAGGGTTTTCATGTTGTGTCTAAAGAAATAATAGAGGTAATGACAAACCTACTTTTGAGATCAGGATCTAGCCTTCCTAATGCTCAAAGAGGGCTCTCTCTTAATGATTTAACTTTGTTGGATTAATTTATTTTAGGCTAGTTATTTAAGCTTCGTTGGGTTTTGATTTGATTTGGTGGTGGAATCACTAATTTAGATGGATAGATGAATGTCTCTTTACCATTGGGCCATGGAGTCCAAATGTCAAGAAAATAGGACTGAATCAAGTTACGAAGATAGTGTTCATAGGGAAAGGTAGCTAAGTAAATTCAAATCTTTTAGGGTGGATGGTGAAGTGGTTTTTCAATCGAGGTCAAGTAGCAGTTAAGGATTCCTCAAACCAGATAATGAGGGAAAAGAAATAGGTCAATCGAAACTAGGGAGAAATGAAGAATTCCCTACTCTTGGTATTAGAATAAAACATCGAAATGAATAACTATTCAAGATAGAATGTACTTAAACAAATTATGTGGTAACATTCCAATTATTTCATTCAAATTGGAAAACACGTAAGTATGTGAAATACTTAAGAAAATAACAATTTAACAAATGAAAGACACTTCACTGAAGTGGCACAACACATGAATCCTATAATGCAATGCCTTTATAACTCAGTCTAGTCTACTGAATTGAAAATGTTACAACAAACCCTCAGGTTTTAGATCAATATAACTATAGAAATGTTCAACAATCCACCTCTAATAATTCAAATTATGAAGTATTTATACAAAAAACTATTACAAAATATCCTAAATTGTTTTAGGCAATATTCAAGGGAAAAGAAATATCTTCATGCAAGAAGATAGAGGCAGATATGTAACTGATGCAAGTTGTCCCTCTTTTATTGTTTAATTTTGGTTTTTTTTTATTTTTTTATATTATGCTACTTTTTCTCTCTTGTTGCTTACTTTCTCACTGACTATCTCTTATACTGCCTTTCGCTGATACTCTTTCATCTTTAAACTCTATTACGTTTTTAATGTTTTACCTTCATTGCCCTTGACCGCTCTGTTTTACCTTTCAACTTCATTGTAAATCATTCAACTTTTCCTAAGACTCTGCATCTGGTAATTTAACATTTACCATTCTTCTGTAGATTTCATTAGTTTCTGAGTATTTTACAAAAGTAGGCTTGTTTATAAAGAGATGTTTTACCTCATGCTGGAGGTAAAAGAGGTTCTCAAAGGTCTGATAAAGTACTTTTCTTGTAGGAATCCCTTTGATGGAGGAATTGTTGGCTTGTTCCTTTCCCACTTCTCTGATTTTCATATCATAGTCTTCATGTGTCATCAACCTGTCATTAATCACCAATGGATTAGGTAGACCTTTCTGCCTCAAAGCATCAAATTTCACCATAAACCTAGCTATTTCTAGCTCCATTGTTTGGAATTTCTCTTCAAGTTGTTTCATCAGGTTCCTCTTGGTGATTACCTTCTTTACTTCGAGTATGGTCTCAGTTCTGTCAGTTATTCCAAGCTCCTGCAATTCATACTTGTTCTTTGAGTTAAGGAACTGGATTATTCTTGAGGCTTCTTCTAGCTTATTCCCAAGTTTGGTTCTTACCCTTTGAATCACCTCACCAACTTCTTTTACCAAATCATTTTTCTCAAATATCACTTGTATATAAGGCCAAATATCATTAACAAAGTTAATGATATTGGCCCATAGCTGCTGCTTTGCTTGGTCAAGTGATTCTTTCAATGTCAATTCTTTCTCTAAATTTTGTATTCTCTTAGTCAATCTATTTGACTTTTGTGTTTCATTTTTATGCATGATTTCTGCCAACTTATTTTCATCCTCTAAAACTTTTATTTGTCCCTTAAGCCTATTTATTTCATTGGTTTGGATGGACATATCCTACATAGCTTTGATTAATTTAACTGCTTTATCGCTAGGAAAAGCTCTTGCTATTGTTGAACCTGTTGTTGATGTAGTTGTTGATGCAGTGGAAAGTGTTGTAGCTACTGGAGCTGTTGTGGCCACTAAAGCTACCAAAGTAGAAGGAACTGCTGTAGTAACTGTAGGAATAGTAGTGACAGTGACTGCTTCTATGCTGCCCTGTTTCTCTTATAGTAACTTATCCATTTCATTTTCCATTTCTTTTAATTGAGCATTTAACTGAAGAATTAGGTCCACCATCTCATCTTGTTGGCTTTCATTATCTAGAACTTCCCTGGTCTATGGATTTTGAGAAGGAGGCAATTTTAGCTGCTTCTTCAATGTAGCAATGTCTTCATTCTTCTTTTTTATGAGATTTTTTGTTGCGTTGATGTCATTTGGACTATAGTCAATCTTAATAACCAAGTCTTCTAGTGATTTAATTCTATTAAATCCTTTATTTGCGAGGATGCCTTCTCTAGTTTAAATTGTGCTATGATATTCTCTAGAGAATTTTGAAGCTTTTGTACACTCATAGCTTTTTTGGTCATAGTTGAGTATATCATTGTTGGAAATAATACTAAGAGGGGGGATGAATTAGTATTAGCAAGTCAATAATTTTTCATTTCCGTAATCAGATTCATATACGCTACTTCAGTTAATGAAACTTGTGTGTATATGCAAATGTGTTTAAGGCAACTAGTGTATATCCTGCAGACTTAAGATTCAGTTAATTATGAAAATGTTGATATTTAATCAGTGCATAAAAACCATATAAACAGTAACCAAGTGCAGTAAAATAAGAACAGACAATCACACACAAGAACACCAGATATAAGGTGAAAACTGAATGTGGGTGAAAACCACCTACTGCAATCGTCTCTATCTTATTTTAAATTATAAACTTCTTTATACAATTTTTGTACTGGTGCAGACTTATACCAATACCCAGGCTTCTACCTACAGAAGGCTACAACCTCCTCTCATTCTCTAGCTTCTCCTAGAAGGGAGCTACAACCCCCTAGCTCTTGTACTAGCTGATATGTTTACTAGTACGTAGGTGCCAGCCTATAGAAGGCTACAACCTTCTCTTTTCTTCCAGGGACCACGTTTCATAAATTTTCAGACTGGATCCATCAATAGCATCATTCAATCATCTGCATCAACCAATCTCCTTTTGCACCAACCAAAACTGAATCAACCAATCACTTTGACAAATCTTCAGAATGTTGTAACCAAAATACAGTAACCAAAACCCAAGCCAGAACCCAGAACACTACAACAGCAAACAGAAGTAGCTAAAATATATTTTTTGAGATATACGCTACTTTCTTTTGTCGAACCTGCATGTATATGCACTTTTCTCAAGGTGAACCTGCGTACAGATCTGCAAATCAAATTTAAGATGTATACGCTGTTTTGAAATTTCGAACCAGCATGTATACATGCCTTTTCTAAAGTGAACCTGCGTACAGATCTGTAAATGATGATTTATACTCCACAACAATTTCAGACTTTAGTTATACCCAGATCATCATATTTACAGACTACAACATGTGCCAGTTATATAGATAAATTATCAAAACCACATAAAGATACTTCACTTCAAGCCTTAAGATCTTGACCCATCATTAGATGTTATCCTTCATCAAGTGCTAAGGATAATCCTTTGTTCAGATCTAGCTATGCACCACAACCCAATAGCTTGTATATTAGATTTTGCTCTTCATCAGATATTCAATTAGTGAGTGCCTTTGCCTAATGATCTTCTCCTCCTTTTATAGTCTTAGTCCTTACTCAATACCATGGACCAAAACCACTTAGAACCAATACCTTGGACCAAATACCTGGGGTCAACACTTTGGACAAGATACCTTAGACCAATACCATGAATCAAAATACCATGGACCAAATACCATGGACCAAAACTAAGTTTTCCAACATGTACATGCCTTTCCTTCCATGAAAGTGCATGTGTACTCCATATGTGCCTTTTGGTCTGAGAACACACATGTACACACGGCTTGGTCAATCGGGAACCTACGTATACATCTATTTCTTCATTCTGTGAGTCTGAACTGTGATCTGTCATCTGACTGAGTGGCCATCAAGGACAACACCTGTGTCATAGTGCCAAATAAGTGTCATCAAGGGCAAAGGGTTATGCTCCCCCTGAGTACATGCTGAATTCTTTGATATGCTAAAATGTGCTGATTGAGCTCCATGCTCGAGTCCATGCTCCCCCTGAATATAAGCAAGGAATGCAAAAATATGTTCTAAAAGAAGAACATGACTCTATACATACATCATAAATGACCTTCCTAGCACCAATGACTCATACATACATCCATCTCCCAACCAAGTGGGGATATACCAAGTGTTTATACATGTCAAAACAAGAACATTACATCATCCATCCTATGCATAGTGGGGAAACAAAATAGGTCGTTTCATGACCTTGACATTAAAAGATATACATGAAATAGAGACCAAATATCTGAAACAAGACCATGATGTTGGAAATAATACTGAGAGGGGGGGTGAATCAGTATTATCAAATTCTTTTCAATATATCATCCTGATTTATACTTTAATTTATTCTTTAGATATTGATCATTAATTTGTATGTCAGTACCATATAATAATGAGCATGAACAAGAAAAACAGATAGTTACTCCAAAGAACAACAGATATAAGGTGGAAACCAATGTGGGTGAAAACCACCTGCTGCAATATGTCTCTATCTTCCTTCAATTAGAAACTTCTTTTACAATGATTTTTTACTGGTGCAGACCTTTACCAGTATGCAGGCTACAACCTGCAGAGAGCTACAACTCTCTCTCGTTTTACAGTCTGTCCTGGAAGGGAACTACAACCGCCTTTTCTCTTTTACTTCCAAGAAGATCAAACGGTCATCAAGCATATCAGATCAACATATATTTTCTTTATACAATGGATCTTTCAAAATAACCCAAGCGCCAACCCAAGCACTAGATCAAAATATAAATAAATATCCGATCTGGTCACCCATTAAAAACAGAGGTTGTTTATGCTGAAATCAGAGCACAATGCAAAGGATATACATATAACAGTGCACCCGGAGGCTAGACACAAGACAAACCCAATATCGCACCCAGAACCCTTTAGCGAATAGCAGAGGAGGCTATATCAGAGTTAAAGAATGACTACTGCTTAAAAGAAACCCTGTGGTTGGGTGCTCTTATGCTACTTACTGAACTGCAATACACCCAAAGCAATGCGATTTCTCTCGAAGAAATGTCTGAACTTCAAGCCTGCGATCCTTTGCTCTGTTCTACGCACATTCTCCTTGATTTAGGTTCAATAATTTCTCCTTAACCAATCACAAGAATACCAATCAATTCTCCCTTAAGATCTTCAATTCATAATCGATGCATTACCAAAGGATCTCTTTTCTTCTTATATAGTCATGCTTTTGATAAAACCATGAGTCAAAACCAGATGATCCGAAATCCTGAGGCTCGCTTGCTTTGATCGATGATTTAAGTGATAAAAATAGCGGGAACACGAAAAACAAGTCCAAACAACAAAAGGCATACTTTAAAATTAATGCACCCATAACAATAATATATCGGGTCTGCTCCTTATCGTTGTATAACATCTTCTATTTGCCGATGGCAGATCCGATGGATTGGATGCGACATGGCCATTAACCATGCTTTAGATAGATGTTGGGTCTGCTCCTTATCGCTATATAACATCGTCTATTGCCGATGGCCGATCCGATGGATCGGATGCGATACGGCAATTAACCTTGCTTTATAAATATATCGGGTCCGCTCTTTTCATTCCTATCGGCGATTTGAAGTGGGAGGATTTTATAAACTATGTGATGGATGCGATGTATTATAAAGTCCCTTTAAAGTTCCCATCGGGTCTGCCACCTCTTATCCCAATCGGAGGATTGGGGTGGACGGCCCTATATACATTGCGACATACTGTGGATGCGATATTGTTATAAACCAGTTTTAACGCCGCCATCGGGTTCGAAGAGTTATCGCAATCGGAGGATTTGAGGTGGGTGACCCTATATACCTTGCAATATACAGCGGATGTGATATTATTATAAACCATATTTGAAATTTCATCGGGTTACTTAGCCGAAACCCCGATGTCGATTTGCCGAAACACATATATACGATATTGTTATGCGATATGCCGTCGGGTCCATATGATATCGCAATCGGAGGATTGGGCGGTGGCACAAGGCTGAACCCCCGATTAGCGATGCGCCGATATATGCCAAGATATATATTAATACTCATGTAACTGGGATATATCTGCCGAAAGGGGAAAATGCATACATCCTATTGCTTATTGAATAAAGCATATGTATATGGGTTTTACGCACCCAAACAACTCCCGATAATATTAATGCATGCATATATGGGTTTTAATAAGCCCGATACCTCCCGATAAGCATATATATGAGAATGAGCCTCTATTGCTCCGATAAGCTCCCAATGGCTCAATGGTTCCGATAACTTCTTCTTTGTGATATAAACATATGTAAATGGCCCCTCTTCTCTCCTCTTAGCTCCTCTTGGCTCTTCTTGTCCCCATCAAGATGTATATAAGAGAGATGTCCGTCTGTGAGAGGGTTTCCATCATGTTCAACACATGTCCATAATGCCATAATGCGAAAAATCTCCCCCTTTGGACTTGATGGCAACAACACCGACCAAAAAGCACTCTCCCCCTTTGACATCAAGGGCAAAGGGCGGATATCTGCTTCTCCTAACTATTTCTCCCCCTAAGAGCTTGCTCCTCCTGATTTCTCCCCCTGAGAACCTGTTCTGCCTGATTATGAACCGGATTCTGAAAGTGACATCAACTTCAGAGTTTTCTGGAAACCATTTCATTCCACAGCAGTTGGCGACACCATGTTCTTTATGACAGAAAGTCGAGCTATTCTGGCTAAGTATAATACAGAGACCGCCCTGTTTTTCCCTTCAGCTGGTGCCATTAATTGAACTCGGCACCTTTATTGACATGGATATTGAAACAACCAAGAACTTACCAAGGCCCGCCAGCCGCCCTGTTCACTCCTACTGAAATCAAATATGGTGCATGCCTTATTTACAGTTCATCTACCAACATATTACTCGTTCTGTAATACTATAATGCCAACAATGAATTATGCTCCCCCTGAACCCTATACACATATACCCCATAAGAACCTCGCATACAAGCACCAATCTGAGAATTAACAACAGGATGATACGTCAACAACCCCCAGTTTTTTCCTGAGGTATTCAAAAGTCTCCCTGGGCAATGGTTTGGTAAATATATCAGCCACTTGTTCCTTAGAAGAAACATATTCCAACTTGACCTTTTGTTCAAGCACTTGTTCCCTGAGAAAATGATACTTGATCAGTATGTGCTTGGTCTTTGAATGCATGACTGGGTTCTTTGAAATGTTGATTGCACTTGTATTATCACATAAGATGGAGATAGGTGGAGTACAAGTGATTTGAAAATCCTGCAAGGTCTGCATCATCCAAAGAAGTTGAGTGCAACAAGATGCAGCAACCACATATTCTGCTTGAGCTGTAGATAAGGCAATTGAACTTTGTTTCTTGCTGAACCATGATACTAATCTGGAACCCATAAAGAAAGCACCACCACTTGTGCTTTTCCTGTCATCCACACTTCCAGCCCAATCTGCATCTGCGTAAGCATGGAGTGTGAGATCTGTGTTTCTAGGATACCATAAGCCATAGTTTTGAGTACCTTGAAGATATTTGAAGATTCTCTTAACTGCCTAAAGATGAGTTTCCTTAGGATTGGCCTGAAATCTTCCAACTATTCCCACTGCATGCATTATGTCTGGTCAGGTACCTGTCAAATAAAGTAGACTTCCAATCATAGATCTGTAGGTTGGTTGATGAACTACTGTTGATTCATCATTCGCACTAAGACTGCATCCTATAACCATGGGGGTACATACTGGTTTTGAATCTTCCATGCCATACTTCTTCAAAATCTGCTTGAGGTACTTGGTTTGAGACAAGAAGATACCGTCTTCATTTTGTTGGATTTGCAATCCAAGAAAGTATGTCAGTTCTCCTACCAGGGAAATTTCGAATTCTTTCTGCATTACCAAGGCAAAGCTTTGACTCATAGCTTCTTCATTGCTGCCAAAGATAATATCATCTACATACACAACAAGTATTAACAACTTGTCATTTTCAATTTTTATATAAAGATTGCTATCTGCTGATCCTTTTGAAAAACCTTGTTGATGAAGATATTTGTCCAAACGGTAGTACCAAGCCCTTGGAGCCTGTTTAAGACCATAGAGAGCCTTTTTCAATCTACATACAAGATTTGGATCATTCCCAAGAATGAAACCATCTGGCTGCTCAATGTATACTTCTTCTTCTAAGTCTCCATTTAGAAAACCTGATTTCACATCCATTTGAAATACTTTGAACTTTTGAAAGCTTGAGAGAGCAAGGAACATTCGGATGGCCTCAAGTCTTGCAACAGGAGCAAAATTTTCTTCAAAATCTATTCCTTATTGTTGGGCATACCCTTTACACACCAGTCTTGCCTTGTTTCTAATTACCTCCCCATTTTCGTTCAACTTATTTTTGAAGATCCATTTTGTTGCTATGACATTCTTATCCTTTGGTCTAGGAACCAACTCCCAAGTGTTGTTCTTTTCGATCTATTCAAGTTCTTCATCCATTTCCTTGACCCAACATTCATCCTTGCATGCCTCTCTTACATTTTGTGGTTCAGTGGAGGAGAGTAATGCCAAATAGCTTGAACCTTCTGTAGTTGTTCTTCTTGTTTGTACGCCTGCCTCTTTTGTCCCAAAATCTGAGATTCTGGATGATTCTTCTGTACATACCTGGATGGAGTCTTCTCTTCTATCCTTATCTGTTCCTCTGGTGCCTCTTGAGGTTCTTCTTCTTCATCATTGGTTTGATTTGGAGGGTAGTCTTCATCTTCTTCGATATTTTCATACCTTACTTGCCTAGGAATGTATCCCTTTTCATCAACCACTACATCAATGCTGTCAACAATTCTTCCAAGTCTTTTATTGTAACACTTATATGCTTTGCTGTGGGGAGAATAACCAAGGAGAATGCCTTCATCTGCTCTAGGTTCAAGTTTGCCAATCTGTTCATCATTGTTCTTGATATAGCATTTGCTTCCAAAAATTTTGAAATGCTTTACTGAAGGAGTCTTGCCATACCAGATCTCATGAGGAGTTTGAGTGTTGTTCACTCGTACATTTGTTTTGTTGAGAATCACAACCGCAGCAAATGCAACTTCACCCCAGAAGGTTGCGGGAGTTCCAGACTCATCAAGCATAGCACGAGCCATTTGTTGAACAGTTCTGTTCATCCTTTCAACCACTCCATTTTGCTGAGGAGTCCTAGCTGTAGAAAATTCCCTTCTTATTCCATGTTCTTCACAAAAATCGAAAAATTCATTTGAAGTAAATTCCCCACCTCTGTCAGACCTGAGGCACTTAATTTTGTGATCTGATTCATTTTCAGCCAAGGCTTTGAAAGCTTTGAATTTTTCGAATGCTTCGTCTTTGTGCTTCATAAGTCCTAACCAAACCATCCTAGAGAAGTCATCAATGAATAATATAAAATATTCTTCTCCTCGAGGTGACCTTGTCCTAAATGGACCACATACATCTGTATGTACCAGCTCAAGAGGCCTGCTAGCTGATCCTTCCTTTTCAGGAAAGTTAGTTCTGGTTTGCTTACCAAACTGACATGATTTGCATATTGTGTTGTCTGGAATTTTGATGTCTGGAAGACCACAGACTACCTAGTATTTGCATGCTTTCCTTATTTGTGAAAAGCTTAGGTGCCCCAACCTCCGGTGCCATAACCAATGTTCATCGTCCTTGCTCAAATAGCATTGTTGTTGTCCTTCTTCAAATATGTATAAATTATTTGGAGTTCTTCTACCTTTGATCACTGTTTTTCTTGTATCGATATCACGAACACTACATCCATTTGATCGAAATATTACCTTTGTTCCTTGATCACACATCTGACTGACACTTAGTAGATTATGCTTCAAGCCATCAACATACAAAACATTTCCAGCCTTGACCTTTTCTTTCAACTGAGTAGTTCCTTTTCCTTTTATGGCCGCAGGAGTATCATTTCCAAAAGAAACCTTCTTTCCCTTTTCTAGAGTAGTATATGATTCAAGTTTTTCTTTATCACCTGTCATATGCTTCGAACATCCGTTGTCGATAAACCATAAATTTTCCTGTCCTTCTGCATAAAAAGCTATCCCACATCTTTCTGGTTTTGGTTCCTTTATTCTCCATGTTCTGGTACTTGAGGCTTGTTCCTTTGTCTGCCAAAACTTGCTCCTGCATTCAAAATCTTCATGACCAAAGTTATTACAAATAGAACATTCAATTTCACTTTCAAGAGCAGAAAAGTTGTTATAGGTCCTCTTCGTGATTCCAGACATACTTCTTTGTTTTTGAGCTTCTTTAGTCATGATTGTCTTATAGGCAACACATTGAGCTGCTTTGTGACCAAAGTTATGACAAGAGAAACATTGGCCGTTGAAGAAACTCCTGCGATTATCAAAGCTATCATCAAGTCAATTGTAGTTTCTACTGACATCCATTCTCAAGGCCAATTGGGAAGGTTTCACCTGTGGCTAGTTGTAGCTTCTGTTTGTTCTTAAGGTAGCTTGCCTCCAATTTTCTTAATAGTCGTTGTTCGTTCTTGAGGTAAACTATCCCTGATTTACCTGATGATTTCTATTAGGCCTTTGCTCGCTCCTCCTTGCTGCATCAAGATAACTTTTGGAGGTGGATTCTTGAGATGCTTCTCCATTATATCCCAGACCTATCTTGATTAATGGAGAACGCTGCACATTGATGATCTCATCCAGAGTTTCAGATCCTTTAACAAATTTAAGGTTAAGAGATTTTGTCTTCTCAATCTCTTTTCTAAGACCAACAATTTCACATTCCAATTTTTCAAGATGTTTTTCCCTTTCAGCTAGTTGACATTGCAGAGATTCAATAATCACATTTTTCTCTTCTAAGCAAATTTTGAGATTAGACATTTCTTCATAAAAACCTTCTTCATCTATAGCATCCATGTAGTCATCATCTTCAAAAGCCATTAAGAGTTTATAGTCATTACCTCGTTCATCTTCGTCACTATTTGAGAGTCCATCACTATCTTCATGAGTGTAATAGCTTTTCTTATTTGCATTCTGTTTCTTGTTCCATCTAACAGGTTCCTTCCCCTTGTCATTCTTTTCTTTATGAGGACATTTGGCAGCATAGTGACCCACTCTTCCACATGCAAAACATTTGAAAGGTAACTTACCTCGGAATCGTCCAGCACCCCGTTGAATATTTTTGACAAAATTTGATTCTTCTTCTTCTTCTGATATGTGTCCTGACTCATAGAAGTCTTCTTTGCCAGAAGCCTTGAAGGCAGCTTCTCTCCTGTCTGATGGTCCTCCTTTCCTCATTTCATAAGCAGTTAGAATTCCATGCAGCTGTGACATTTTAAGGTTTTGAAGATTCTCCTTTTCTTATATTGCAGAAACTTTAGATTCAAACCTAGGGGACAAAGATCTTAGAAATTTTTCAACCACAACAGCCTCTTTTACTTCTTCACCCAAATTTTTCATATAATTAACAATCTCATCTACACGAAGAAAACAGTTAGCCACACTTTCTTCATTGTGCATTTTGAGATTTTCATACTGAATTCTGAGGGTTTGAAGTTTTGCTCGTTTTACCTGATCATCTCCTTCATAGCTCAGAACAATCTTGTCCCATATTTCTTTTGCGGATTTATATTGCATAACTTTAACAAATTCTGATTGCGATAGACATCCCAACAGAGTATTGACTGCCTTAGCATTTGTTTCATATTTCTTCTTCTCAGCCGGATCTGTAGGAGTTGCTGAAGGAAAAGCGTACCCTGTTTCTATGATATCCCAGACTTCTGTACCAAGAGATTGAAGATAGGCAGTAACTCTTACCTTCCAATATATGAAGTTTGTCCCATCAAAAATCGGTGGCCTGATTGATGCTTCCCTCTCGTAGTTGCTCATGATGAACGATCTCCCTTCAAGTGATCAAGCTTCTCTGAAGGACCTGCTCTCATACCAATTGTTGGAAATAATACTGAGAGGGGGGGTGAATCAGTATTATCAAATTCTTTTCAATATATCTTCCTGATTTATACTTTAATTTATTCTTCAGATATTGATCATTAATTTGTATGTCAGTACCATATAATAATGAGCATGAACAAGAAAAACAGATAGTCACTCCAAAGAACACCAGATATAAGGTGGAAACCCAATGTGGGTGAAAACCACCTGCTGCAATATGTCTCTATCTTCCTTCAATTAGAAACTTCTTTTACAATGATTTTGTACTGGTGCAGACCTTTACCAGTACGCAGGCTACAACCTGCAGAGAGCTACAACTCTCTCTCATTTTCCAGTCTCTCCTGGAAGGGAGCTACAACCCCCTTTGCTCTTTTACTTCCAAGAAGATCAAACGGTCATCAAGCATATCAGATCAACATATATTTTCTTTATACAGCAGATCTTTCAAAATCACCCAAGCACCAACCCAAGCACTAGATCAAAATATAAATAAATATCCGATCTGGTCACCCATTAAAAACAAAGGTTGTTTATGCCGAAATTAGAACACAGTGCAGAGGATATACATATAACAGTGCACCCAGAGGCTAGACACAAGACAAACCAAATATGCGCACCCAGAACCCTTTAGCGAACAGCAGAGGAGGCTATATTAGAGTTAAAGAATGACTGCTGCTTAAAAGAAACCCTGCGGTTGGCTGCTCTTATGCTACTTACTAAACTGCAATACACCCGAAGCAATGCGATTTCTCTCGAAGAAATGTCTAAACTTCAAGCCTGCGATCCTTTGCTCTGTTCTGCGTGCATTCTCCTTGATTTAGGTTCAGTAATTACTTCTTAACCGATGACAAGAATACCAATCAATTCTCCCTTAAGATCTTCAATTCATAATCGATGCATTGCCAAAGGATCTCTTTTCTTCTTATATAGTCATTCTTTTGATAAAACCATGAGTCGAAACCAGAGGGTCCGAAATCCTGAGGCTCGCTTGCTTTGACCAATGATTTAAGTGATAAAAATAGCGGGAACACGAAAAACAAGTCCAAACAACAAAAGGCGGACTTTAAACTTAATGCACCCATAACAATAATATATCGAGTCTGCTCCTTATCACTGTATAACATCGTCTATTTGCCGATGGCCGATCCGATGGATCAAATGCGACATGGCCATTAACCATGCTTTATATAGATGTCGGGTCCGCTCCTTATCGTTATATAACATCGTCTATTGCCGATGGCCGATATGATGGATCGGATGCGATACGGCAATTAACCGTGCTTTATAAATATATCGGGTCCGCTCTTTTCATTGCTATCGGCGATTTGAAGTGGGAGGCTTTTATAAATTGTGCGATGGATGCGATGTATTATAAAGTCCCTTTAAAGTTCCCATCGGGTCCGCCACCTCGTATCGCAATCAGAGGATTGGGGTGGACGGCCCTATATACATTGCGACATATTGTGGATGCGATATTGTTATAAACTGGTTTTAACGCTGCCATCGGGTCCGCGGAGTTATCGCAATCGGAGGATTTGAGGTGGGCGACCCTATATACCTTGCGATATACAGCGGATGCGATATTATTATAAACCATATTTGAAATTCCATCGGGTCCATTGCGATCGGCTCAATATGCCTTCGGGTTACTTAGCCGAAACACCAATGCCGATATGCCGAAACACATATATGCAATATTGTTATGCGATATGCCGTCGGGTCCATATGATATCACAATCAGAGGATTGGGTGGTGGCACAAGGCTGAACCCCCGATTAGCGATGCGCCGATATATGCCGAGATATATATTAATACTCATGTAACTGGGATATATCCATTGAAAAGGGAAAATGCATACATCCTATTGCTTATTGAATAAAGCATATGTATATGGGTTTTATGCACCCAAACAACTCCCGATAATATTAATGCATGCATATATGGGTTTTAATAAGCCCGATACCTCCCAATAAGCATATATATGAGAATGAGCCTCTATTGCTCCGATAAGCTCCCAATGGCTCAATGGTTCCAATAACTGCTTTTTTGTGATATAAACATATGTAAATGGCCCCTCTTCTCTCCTCTTGGCTCTTCTTGTCCCCATCAAGATGTATATACGAGAGATGTTCGTCTGTGAGAGGGTTGTTGTCAAGTTCAACACATGTCCATAATTCCATAATGCCAACACATGATAGTTATCAACAACTATCATCAACAACATCTGTCAATCACCATCCAGACCAACAACCTTGATCTCCCCCTAAACATGTTCCACCTGAATAAAAAACAACTATGGATTTGTACCAAGATCTTCTAAGATAATGCCAACAATGCATTAGAAGAATATTCTCCCCTTGTGCTAGATGATCACTGTCAGACCCATATTAGACTCCTTTCATCATGAGTCTAGCCCACTATTTTTTTCTTCAAACCAACATATATGCAACTATATCCAGAGCAACCGGCATATGTACGTGGATATTCTTCTTGGAACTCACGTATAACCACTTTTCTTTGAAACAGATAAGTTTTAACAGCAAGATGATGCTTCATGTACTCCCAACTTTTGCCTGAGATATTCAAATGTCTCTCTGAGAAGTGGTTTGGTGAATATATCAGCAACCTGTTCTTTGGAGGGAACATACTCCAATTTGACCTTTTGTTCAACCATTTTTTCATGTAGAAAATGATATTTTATGGGTATGTGCTTGGTCTTGGAATGCATGATTGGATTCTTTGAAATATTGATTGCACTTGTATTATCACATAGAATGGAGACGGGTGGAGTACATGTGATATGAATGTCTTGCAATGTTTGCATCATCCAAAGGAGTTGTGTGTAGCAAGATGCAGCAGCCACATATTCTACTTCAACTGTAGATAATGCAATTGAACTTTGTTTCTTGCTAAACCAAGGCACTAATCTAGAAACCATATAGAATGCACCACCACTGGTGCTTTTTCTGTCATCAATGCTTCTTGCCCAATTTGAATTTGTATATGCATGAAGTGTAAGATCTCTATCTCTAGGATACCATAAACCAAACTTCTATGTACCTTGAAGATATTTGAAAATCCTTTTGATTGCCTAAAGGTGTGATTCCTTTAGGTTTGCTTCGAATCTTCCAACTATTCCTACTGCATGCATGATGTTCGGTTGGGTACCTGTTAGATAAACCAGACTGCCAATCATGGATCTGTAAGTTGGTTGATGTACTGTTGCTTGTTCATCATTTGAGTTGAGACTGCATCCTCTAACCATTGGGGTACATACTGGTTTAGAATCTTCCATGCCATACTTTTTCAAGGTCTATTTGAGATATTTGGTTTATGACAGAAAAATACCATCTTTATGTTGTTGAACTTGTAAACCAAGAAAATATGTAAGCTCACCAAGTAGGGACATTTCAAATCCTTGCTGCATTACCAAAGAAAAATTTCGACTCATGGCTTCTTCATAGCTACCAAAAATGATATCATAAAAATACACAACAAGTATTAGCAATTTATTATTGTCAATATTTATATATAGATTGCTATCAGCTGACCATTTAAAAAAACCTTGTTGATGGAGATTTTTGTGAAGATGGTAATACCAAGCCATTGGAGCTTGTTTTAGACCATAGAGAGCTTTTCTGAGTCTGCATACAAGTTTTGCATCATTTCCAAGAATGAACCTGTTTGGTTGCTCAATATAGACTTCTTCTTCTAAGTCTCCATTAAGAAAGGCAGATTTTACATCCATTTGGTATACTTTGAATTTCTGAAAGCTAGAAAGAGCAAGCAACATTATTATAGCTTCAATTCTAGCAATAGGTGCAAACGTTTCTTCAAAATCTACACCTTCTTGTTGAGCATATCCTTTACAAACAAGTTTGGCCTTGTTTCTAATAACTTCTCCATTTTCATTCAGCTTGTTTTTGAATATCCATTTAGTTCCTATGATATTCTTATCATGAGGTCTAAGAACTAATTCCCAAGTATTATTCTTTTCAATTTTCTCAAGTTCTTTATTCATGGCTTTGACCCAACATTCATCTTTACATGCTTCACTTACATTTTGAGATTCAGTGGAGGATAGTAATGCTAGATAGCTTGAAGCTTCTGAAATAGTTCTTCTTGTCTGTACACCTGCCTCTTTTTGTCCCAAAATTTGAGTCTCTTGACGATTTTTCTGAACATACCTGGAGAGAGTCTTTTCTTCTACTATTATCTCTTCTTCTAGTGCTTCATTGGTTTCTTCTTCAGAATTTGTTTAATTTGATGTGGAAGGATAATCATCATCTTCTTCATGCTCTTCAGTTTTTATTTGCCTTGGATTTTTCCATGTTTCATCAACCACAAATTTTCCCAAATTTTTTATTATAACATTTCTATCCTTTACTTCGGGAAGAGAAACCAAGGAGAATACCTTCATCTACTCTGGGCTCAAACTTAACAAGTTTTTCATCAGTCCTTTTGATGTAACATTTGCTTCCAAAAACATTGAAGTATTTTATAGTAGGATTCTTACAATACCAAAGTTCATGTGGAGTTTGAGTGTTGTTTACCCGAACATTTGCTTTGTTCAGAATAGTGACGGCAACGAATGCAACTTCACCCCAGAAGGTTGTAGGAATTCCAAATTCATCTAGCATAGCACGAGCCATTTTTTGAACAGTTCTGTTCATTCTTTCTACCACTCCATTTTGCTGAGTCCTTGCGGTGGAGAATTCCTTTTTTATTCCATGTTCTTCACAAAAGTCGAAGAATTCATCCAAGGTAAATTCCCCTCGATCATATCTGAGGCATTTGATTTTACGATCTGAATATTTTCGACCAAAGCTTTAAAGGCTTTGAACTTTTCAAATGCTTCATATTTATGCTTTAGAAGTCCTATCCAACATATTCTGGAAAAATCGTCAATGAACAATATAAAGTATTCTTCTCCATGAGGTGACATTTTCCTTGATGGTCATCATAAATCAGTATGAACAAGTTCAAGAGGCTTATTAGCTGATCCTTCCTTTTAAGGGAAATGTGCTCTAGTTTTCTTACCAAATTGACATGATTTGCATATTGTATTTTCTGGAATGCTAATATCTGGAAGATCACGAACATCCTGGAATCTGCATGCCTTTCTTATTTGAGGGAAGCTTAGATGCCCTAATCTTTTGTTCTATAGCCAGTGTTCATCATTTTTGCTTAGATAGCACTGTTTTTGTCCTTGCTTGAGTATGTATAAGTTGTTTGGAGTTCTTATACCTTTGATCACTGTTTCTCCTGTATCAAGCTCACGAACAACACATCCATTTGATCGAAATAGTACTTCATTTCCTTGATCACACATTTGACTGAAACTCAACAGGTTATGCTTTAGACCATCAACATACATAACATTCCCAGCTTTAACTTTTTCTTTTAAGAGAATAGAGCCTTTACCTTTTATGACAACAGGAGTGTCATTTCCAAATGAGACCTTCTTTTCCTTTTCTAAGGCATTATATGAATGAAGTTTTTCTTTGTCACCTGTCATGTGTTTTGAGCATCCATTGTCAATGTACCACTGATTTTCTTGTCCTTCTACATATAATGTTATACCACATCTTTCTATTTTCGGTTCTTTCTTTCTCCATATTTTGGGACTTAATGAAGTTTTCTCCTTCTGAGATGTTTTCCGAAATTTACTCCTGTATTCAGATTCTTCATGACCGAAGTTGTTACAAATGAAGCATTCTATTTCGTTTTCAAGAAGAGAAAAGTTATTGTAGGTCCTTTTCATGATCCCCTGTCACATTCATTCGATTTCGTGCTTCTCTAGTCATGATGGTTTTGTAAGAAACACATTCAGAAGCTTTGTGTCCAAAGTTATGACATGAAAAACATTGGCCATTAAAGAAGTTCCTGCGATTATCGAATCTACTGACCTAGTGATTGTAGTTTCTATTGATATTCATTGTTGAAGCAGATTGAGTATGATTTACCTGAGGTTGGTTGTAGCTTCTATTCATCCTTGAAGTAGATTGAACTTGATTTACCTGGTGATTTGTTTTATGCCTTTTCTTGTTAAACTATTCACTGCTCTTCATTGCATCAAGATAGCTTTTGGTGGAGGTTGACGGCTTCTGTGATTGAGATGCTTCTTCAGTATATCCAAGACCTATCTTTATCAAAGGAGAATGCTGCACTTTGATAATTTCATTTAATGTTTATTATCCTTTAGAAAATCTAAGATTGAGAGCTTTTATTTTCTCAATATCCTTTCTTAGACCCACAATTTCACATTCTAGTTTTTCATTATGTTTTTCTCTTTCATCAAGTTGGAATGTCAATGTATCTATAATCATATTCTTTTATTCTAAACAAATTTTGAGTTTAGATATGTCTTCATAAAGCTCATATTCATCTAAATCATCTAAGAAATTATCATCTTCAAAAGCCATCAAAAGTCTATAGTCATTACTATTTTCATCTTCATCACTATTAGATAGACCATCGTTATCTTCATGCGTATAGTAGCTTTTCTTACTTACACTTTATTTTCTATTCCATTTTGTTGATTCTTTACCTTTATCAAGCTTATCTTTATGAGGACATTTGGTAACATAATGACTGACTCTTTCACAAGAAAAACATTTGAAAGGTAGTTTACCTATGTATCTTCCAGAACCCTATTGAAGGTTTTTGACAAAGTTTGCTTCTTCCTCTCCTTCTGAAATATGTCCTGATTCATTGAGTTCTTCTCTTCCTGAAGCTTTAAATGTAGCTTCTCTCATATCTGATGGACCTCCTTTTCTCATTTCGAAAGCAATTAAGATTTTGTGCAATTGTGTCATAGTAATAGTCTGAAGATCTTGCTTTTCTTCTATGGTAGATACTTTTGATTCAAACTTAGCAGACAAGGATCTTAAAACCTTTTCAACTAAAGTGACTTTTATCTCTTCACCCAAATTCTTCATGCAATTAAAAATCTCATCTATACATAAGAAGTAACTAGCTATACTTTCATCATTGTGTATTTTGATAGTTTCATATTGAATTCTGAGAGTTTGCAGTTTTGCACGTTTTACCTGAGTGTATCCTTCATAGCTTAGAACGATCTTTTCCCATATTTCTTTAGCATATTTGAGATGTATAACTTTGACAAAATCTGATTGTGATAGACTCACCAATAATGTATTGGCAACCTTGGCATCGTTTTCATATTGCTTTTTACCTGTAGCATCTGTAGGAATTACCGATGGAAATGTATATCCTCCTTCCATGATCTCCTAGACATCTGTTCCAAGATATTGAAGATAGGTTGTGGTTCTTACCTTCCAAAAAATGAAGTTGCTCACATCAAAGATTGGTGGTCTGATGGATCCCTCTTTTTTGTGGTCACTCATGATTATGGATCTTCCTTCAAGCGATCAAGCTTCTTCTGAAGGACCTCCTATGATACCAATTGTTGGAAATAATACTAAGAGGGAGGGTGAATCAGTATTAGCAAGTCAATAATTTTTCATTTCCATAATCAGATTCATATACGCTACTTCAATTAATGAAACTTGCATGTATACTCAAATGTGTTTAAGGAAACTAGCATATATCCCGCAGACTTAAGATTCAGTTAATTCCTCATATGTTGATCTTTAACCAGTGCATCATAACCATATAAATAGTAACCAGGTGCAGTAAAAATAGAATGGAAAATCACACACAAGAACACCAAATATAAGGTGGAAACCCAATGTGGGTGAAAACCACTTGCTGCAATCATCTCTATATTCTTTTAAAATAGAAACTTATTTTTACAATTTTTGTACTGGTGCAGACTTATACTAGTACGCAGGCTTCTACCTGTGGAAGGCTACAACCTTCTCTTGTTCTCCAGCTTCTCCTGGAAGGGAGCTACAACCCCCTAGCTCTTGTACTAGCTGATATGTTTAATAGTACATAGGTGTGGCCTACAGAAGGCTACAACCTTCTCTTTTCTTCCAGGGACCACATTTCATAAATTTTCATACTCGATCGATCAATAGCATCATTCAATCATCTGCATCAACCAATATCCTTTTGCACCAACCAAAAATGAATCAACCAATCACTTTGAAAAATCTTCAGAATGCTGTAACCAGAATACAGTAACCAAAACCCAAGCCAGAACCCAGAACACTGCAACAGCAAACAGAAGTAGCTAAAATATATTTTGTGAGATATATTCTACTTCCTTTTGTCAAACCTTTGTGTATACGCACTTTTCTCAAGGTGAACTTGCGTACAGATTTGCAAATCAAATTTAAGATGTATACACTATTTTGAAATGCCGAACTAGTGTGTATACGTACCTTTTCTAAAGTGAACCTGGGTACAGATTTGTAAATGGTGATTTATACTCTACAACAATTTCAGACTTCATTTATACCAAGATCATCATATTTACAAACTACAACATGCACTAGTTATATAGATAAATGATCAAAACCACATAAAGATACTTCACTTCAAGCCTTAAGATCTTGACCCATCATTAGATCTTATCCTTCATCAAGCACTAAGGTTCATCCTTGGTTCAGATCCAGCTATGCACCACAACCCAATAGCATGTATATTAGATCTTGCTCTTCATCAGATATTCAATTCACGAGTGCCTTTGCCTAATGATATTCTCCTCCTTTTATTGTCTTAGGCCTTAATACCATGGACCAAAACCAGTTAGAACCAATACCTTGGACCAAATACCTAGGGTCAACACTTCGCACAAGATACCTTGGACCAATACCATGGATCAAAATACCATGGACCAAATACCACAGACCAAAACTAAGTTTTCCGACATGTACTCACCTTTCTTTCTGCGAAAGTGCGTGTTTACTCCATACGCGCCTTTTGGTGTGCGAACCCACATGTACACGCGTCTTGGTCAATGTGGAACCTGCATATACCACTATTTCTTCATTCTATGAGTCTGAACTATGATCTATCATCTGCGTGAGTGGCCATCAAGGACAACACCTGTGTCATAGTTCCAAATCTGTGTCATAATGCCAAAAATCATTTCTCCTGCTTGCTTATGAAACTCAATTTGATATATAGGATGAACATTGTTGGCCAAAAGTTCAAATTTTGTTCTTTTGTAATTTGCTAATGACTTAGGATGTTGTACTGTGGGCTGTAAAAAGGTCATCTGCATTTTCCCTATTTTAAGGTCAAAAGCTAAAAGTTACGTATTCTGATCACTAAGAGTCCATTTGCAATATTGGGCATAGGTTTCAGCTTTCAATGCTTCATTTCTCAACTTGATTTCTTTATATTTCTCCATTATGTATTTTTCTTTATCCACTGGTTTTCTTGATAAAGAGACTTAAATACTATGCTACTTTTGAATAATCTGAGTATTAGAGGTTGAAGACTGATGAGTTTCCTCTGAAATTGTTGGAGTTGCATTCTCTTTGACCATTGTGTCAGTATCAATGATTTCAATTGTCTCAACTGTCTCTTCTTTCTCATTTATAGTATTTAGCTTGGGCTTCTTCCTATACATAATTTTGAATTTGTCATCTGTTGTATATTTGTTTGAGCAAGAATATTCTTCCCTAGTCCTTTTTGCGTTTTTGTCCTGTCAGTTTGGAGTATGTAGAATGAAACTAGTATCCATCTGTTTATCCATATTCATTAAGGTGTTTTCCAACCACTCTAACTGGTTGGCATATTTTTCAATCTTTGGCTTGGACTCATGCATAAAAGGTCTCAATTTAAATTTGAGTCTCAGTTTGTTTATGACACCTAAAGGATCATACTGCCATTTGAAACTATTATTGAACTTCATTTCCTATAAACATTTTTCTGCTTCTTCTCCAACTTCCCTATTATTGCAGATAAAAGGACCAAGATGGTTCTTGATTTTAAACTGTGTTTTCTTCCTAGCTGATGCAAAACTCACATCATCTAAATTTATGATCTGCCTGATATACTCTAATGCAAATATCCTCATGGGGAGATATTTGGGCATCTTATATGGAGTGAGTTGACATCCATACACCCTTACTTCAGTGTGGTTCTGGTATAAATGCTAGTCCCCTATTCTACTGTGTTTGGACAAATGTAAAACTCTCTTTATCTCATCACCAACCTTGGGTTGATTGCTACTACTTAGCATGTTAACGACTGGGTGAACAAATGAATCAATGAACTCCTTGTAGCTTAAAGCAGTGGAATATTTTTGGATTAAGGGTGTCCAAAAGATGATAGATCTAGGATGGCCCTTAGTGTCTAGTTTTTGGATGTTAACTATAAAAATTTCTCACTAGATGTATAGAAACATATGGAACAATACTGAAGAGTATTTGAATACTCTTTCATGTGGCAATCTGATCGATTGATCGCGGATTCTATCTGCTAAGAATTAGGACAAATTGAAAATTGTAGCTGGAGGGTTTCCTGGGAAAAAATAGAAAGGAAACCAAGTATAGGCTCTTCTACCTGTTCATTAGTGGTATATCCTAGAATATAGGGTAGCATGGTTATAATCTGTCTAGCCCTTTTAGAAAAATGCTGGCAGAATATGGAGGGTTGTCTGTAGGAACTTGGACCTTTTCTAGGAGGAAAGGCTAAAAAATTTGGGATCTTTTGGGAAGGTTCAACTTTAAGTACAGATCAAGTAGGTTTTCAATAGAAAATGGGGCTTCATTAGGCCTTGGCTGGATCTACAACATTTCATTTATTGATCTTGCAGTGATTGTGAACAAAATTTGCTGGTTAGGAGAAACTATGGCTCTTTGACTTGGGATATAACAGAGTTGGCATAGGTGAATGATTTCAAGGAACTGGTATACCTGTGGGAACAAGTATTTGGGAAAGTTTGACTCCCATAGATGAATATCATCATTTTGGTTAAGGAATTTGTCTTTTCTCCAGTAGGGGAGTTTTAACAAATTGCTAGGGGAGGATGTATCTTTGACTTGGAAATCTCTATCGGCTAATGGGAGGTGGCCAACATCTAGGTGAGGAGTTTGCAAGGGTTTTGCATCCAGAATGCTTTGGGAAGCCATAGATTTTTTTAATTTTATTCAATTTATCAGTATTTGGCTTAAGAAGTAGGCTTAGGACCTCTGGAAAGATAAATATGTCTACTAACAGGATTTTGGATGCAACAATGTAGGTCGGTAAGGTTTTTAACTTGGTTCAATTGATTAAATTTATTAGGAATATTGTTCAAAGCTTAAGTATAGGCCTTCTGGTGCTTCAAGAATACTAGGAAAACGAATATTTGGTATGTAGAAAGGTTCTCTAGGGGCGGCAGAGGCTTTCTGTTGGCGTCAAACGGTCTTTATACTACTCCAAATAGGAGTCGAAAAAGGTTATTTTCGGTAATTTTTAACAAAATAATAGTGAAAATATTTAAAAGGGGCAACTTATTTCATTTTTTAACCAACCGTGGTTAATTTTAGGCATGGGGTTAATGGGCAGTTTCATCAGACGTGAGGAGGCAGTAAGCTGGTATATCGCGCACTCAAAAGTCGTCTGGTGGTATTTTTTCCGAGGTCGCGATATAATGTGGGGCTGCCACATAGAAAAAAGGTAGGCGGGGACAGCTGTGAATCTCGTGTGCTTTTGAGATATTAACAGTCAGACATCGGAGTGCATGATATGGGATACGAGCCATTGGATCTGGAGGTGGGTGATTTGAGGGTTATCACATGACGGAGTTGCGAGGGATGAGTTGGGGTGTGGGTTCGGGTTTAATTAAAATGTAATAGGAAGTAATATATGCGATGGGTATTAAAATAGAAGTGGGGACCATGGGTTATATGACAGAGGGTTATAACCCATATGCTAAGGTTTTTAGGGATCAGGGATATAATATAGTGGGAGGGTGAAATATATAAAGCGGGAATAAATGTATAAAAACTATAGGTTAGAATAATATAAAGGGTTTGGGGAATACGAGAGCGGGTGTTAGAAAAACATTTGGGATGAGTTAAAAGGGTATCAGGGAGGGTTTTTCAATGGGGCCTGATACATTTTAACTTTTTAAACTTAGGATAAGGGGGTTTAAGTCAGTTTACAAGGGAAAATGTGATAAAATAAGGGAAAAGGTAAAATGAAGGGGAACAAATATTTTTACAAGGGGAAATGAAGAGGGAAGGGTCCTTTGGAATCAAGAAGGGGAAATTCAAATGATATTAGTGATAAGAAATAAACAAATTGATGCTTTCCATGTCTTGTGAAACTTGTTTCTGCCTACCCATCATTTACCCTAACATTTTTTCTTCATTTATTGAGTGCATTTGACCTTGCTGACCCTCTATTTCTTTTCCTTTTGTAATAAAACTATCTAATTCTAACCTTATGACTTTATAATGGCTCAGATTAAACTGTTGAGCTCAGTATTATTCTCTACCTAACTACTGATCTGCCAAGTTTAAACATTTTGGCTAGATCTTTATTCTCTATCTATCAACATGAAATTTAAAGCATGAATGAATCAAGATTAAACTATTTGACCATCATGGATTGCGGCATTTTTCACAAGTTACACATAATCTTATTTTGCCAAGTAAAGTAAAAAGTAGTGGCATTTGAATTTGCATCACTTTCATAATCTATTTTTTATCTCTTTTTGTGGGGTTTATATTTTATACTCTTTTTTGATCTTTTTCTTTTATTAGCCTTTTGATTTTTCTTTTAGGACTTTACCCTCTTTACATTTTTTATTATTTTTTAATATGGTAAGACATTTTATAGAAAAAAAAAAAGTATGTACAATATTACAAGACTGATCATAGCCAATTCAAAATTATGAATCCTATTATTATATGACCCTAACAGTGGCTCCACATGGGGATGGAATTTCCTGGTGAAATGTCAAGAACTTTAAAGATTAGTAGCCTTTGAAACTTTCACTGTGCTTGCCTTGTAACTGCTTCTCTGTGATCTGCTTTATTCATACATATGATGCTACACCTTTCAAAGCTTAGGGCCTTCTCTTTGGGCTTCAACCTCAAAAGATAATCATCCAATCCAATCTAAACATTGCAATGTTATGTATAATGAGAAAAGTAAACTAATGAACTAATGTTAATCTGGGGACAAGTAATGCTTCAATATTCTACCATTGACTGGTCCACCTAGTAGATCTGTTCCATATAACTGCTTCAAGAAAAATACATTGTTACCTCTGTAACCATAAATGATATAAGGGACTTGCCATAGGAAATCAAATTTACCATGTTTACCCTTTTCTTCTCTTCAGGAATCCCATTTGAGTACTTTTTCACCTGTCTAAAAATCATCAGCTTTGGTTTTCTTTTCAAAAATAGTTTTGATTTTATCTTGGATCACATGGGATTTGACATAGACTTCTTCTCTAGTTTGTTGCAAATGTATTATTTGATTTATCCTCCTTTGGATATCATTGGATTCTACCTGCAGTTCTTGAATCATTTTCATCACTGGTACTCCTAAAGAGGATGGAAAAACAACATCCATTCCATACACTAGTTGAGAAGGAGATGTACCGATGGACTTTTTTGTAGTGAGTCTGTTTTCCCATATGGCATTAACCAACTTTTTGTTCTAGGTCTTCTTATTGTCTTCTAATAGTTTCTTGATGATATTAACCAGGCTTTTGTTTGAGGATTCTGCAAGTCCATTACCTTGAGGGTAATAGGCCATGGAATGGAGAAGGGTATTGTGGTATCGGTTACAAAAGTCTACCATTTTATTGGATTTGAAGGCAACAGCATTATCAGTGATGAGCTTTTGTGGGCATCCAAATCTAGAAAGGATGTTTTTTTCAAGGAATGAAATGATGACACAATTTGTGGCTTGTCTAGAAGGGATGTATTCTATCCATTTAGTAAAGTAATCAGTGGTTGTCAAAATCCACTTATGTTTGGCTGAGGAGGATGGGTGAATTTCACCAATGAAGTCTAGACCCCATTGCTGAAATGGCACTTTTGTGGAGATGGGTTTAAGGGGTAATTGTAAGAGTTTCTTCTTGCCTTCAAATATTTGGCATTTGTGACACGAGGTCACATATTTTCTGACATCTGCAAAAACGGTGGGCCAGTAAAAACCTTCCCTTAAAATCTTATCAACATTTATTTTCCAGTATAGGTGTCCCCAACAATCCCATGCATGAAATTCCTACATGACCTTGTCAAATTCATATTTTAATAAACAATTTAACAAAATTACACCATTATCTTTCCAAAATAAAACATTGTCTAAGATACAATATTTCATTGCTTTCATCTTTAGGAATCTAATTTTGGTTCTAGATAAACTAGGAGGACCTTGTACGTTGAGTAAAACGAAAATAATGTCTGCATACCGGGGTGAATCTATGAAAGCTTCACTGATTTGTAGAGTTGCCATCTCTTCCTGATCATCTATAACAGCAATGAAATTTAAGTCTAAGGCTTGACAATTCGATTCAGCCATGAGTTTGGTTAAACCTTGGCCTTTAATCAACTTTGTAGGCTTGATCTCAATGTCATATTCGAATATGGTGGCAATCCATTTGCCTCTTTTTCCATCAGGCCCATTGTGAGTTAGAATGTCCTTTACAACTAAGTTTGGAACATATGCTATTATGTGAGAGTATAGAACATATACTCTGAAATCCTTTATGGCTTTTACTAAAGCAAGAGCGAGCTTGTTTTTCCAATGTATTATACTTTACCGTAGCATCTCTCAAAGCTTTACTAAGGAAGGCGATGGGTTGTTCATAACCCTCATCATTATTTTGCAACAACACTATTGCAATAGTGTGTTCTAAAGTAAATGAAAAAATTATGAAGTCTTTGTTGAAATTAGGACTTATGAGCACAAGTATTTTAATAAGGGATTATTTGATTTCCTCAAAAGACTGCTTAGTCTTTACTCTCCACTTAAGTGTTGAATCCTTTTTCAACATGTTATTCAAATATCTAATTAGTTTTGCTAAGTTAGAAATGAATCTTCTAAGAAAATTTATTTTAGTTAAAAATGATTGCAATTCTTTAATGTTCCTAGGATGATTGATGTTTAGGATTGCTTCTATTCTTTCTAGATCTATTCTAATTCCCTCTTTGGATATTATGTGTCCTAAGAGTTTACCTCTTCTAGTCCAAAGAGTGTCTTTTTGGGATTCAAAGAAATGCCAAATCTTCTACATTTAATAAAAATTCTCCGTAAATGATCTATATGTTCATTGTTTGTTTTGAAAGATATTGTAATATCATCTTGGTAAACAACTAAAAATTCATGGATTTGTTTTGCAAAAGCTATGTCCATTTCTCTTTGGAATGTTTCTCCAGCATTCATTAATCAAAAGGGCATTTTTAAATACATGAAAGTTCCCTAGGGATTGGTGAATGTAGTCTTTGCTTGATCCTCTGGTTGAACTAAGATTTGGTTTTATCCAGAAAACCCATCAAGTAATGAGATTCTTGATGACCCTACTACCTTCTAGAGAATGTGGTCCATTATAGGGAGGGGATAATTATCCTTCATTGATACTTTGTTCAAGTTTCTAAAATCAACACAGATTCTGATTTCTCCTGTTTTCTTTCTAGTGGTGACTAAATAAGAGACCCAATATGAATATCTAATTGGTGCTATGATTTGTGCCTCATACATCCTTTTTACATCTTCTTCAATCAATGGCATAAGAACTGGATTAATTCTTCTAAGCTTTTGTTTGAAGGGTTTCTGATCTTCTTTTATGGGTATTTTACGTTGAATAATGCTCGTGTCATAGGACTTGAGGTCTTCATAACTCCAGGCAAAGACATCTTGAAATTCTTTAAACAAACTTATGTATTTTAGCTTTTTAGCTAGAGGTAAAGCTTTGAATAATTTAATAAGATTAGGTTTTTCTTATGTTCCTATGTTACATTCTTCTATGTCTGATCTTAAAGGTTCCATTTTTGGTTTTCTAGATACATCATTTAAATCAAACAAATCTTCTAATGGGACTAATCCCTTAGGCAGAAAGTTATTTTTAAGGTTTAAAATATCATAATCATCATTAACTGTTTCTTCTATTTCTACTTTTTCTAAGTTATCTATTTCTACTTTAATGAATTTAGTGGGTTTATTTACATCTACAACATTTATATCTATCTCTCGATTTATGATGTCATCTACTGTATAATCAGTATCTATGTTACATTTTTTGAATTCTCCCTCAACATTCATAAAATTATAGATTTGAGAATCTTGTGAAAAAGTCTGCCAATATTTTAGATTATCAGGTATAATAGGCCCGTGTCTTACCTCTCCACTGTACTGGTGATTGGGATAAAAAGGTAATTTGCAAGTGCTAGCAAAAGTAGCTAGACTGTGAGCTTGCATGTTCTGTTTCCTAGGAATAACAGGAAAATCGATTTCAAGAAGTTCCTTAATTAGATCTATAATGATTTCTTTGTATTGGCTAAGTCTAGGATTATTCACAAAATACTCTCCTTTAATTTTTTTTATGATTAATTCCGAGTCTCCCATGATAGAAACTCTCTTGGCTCCAAGGTTTCTTACAATTTGCAATCCTAAGATTAAAGCTTCACACTCGGCCATGTTATTTGTGCATTTAAAGTTTCATCTAAATTCATGACCTTCAGAATGATTATTTTTGATGTTATGAATCCATACTACTACACCTGCTCCTAATTTGTTCACTGAACCATCAAAGTCTAGGTGCCACCTAGATTCATGAAATATATTATCACTGTCAGGTTCTTTATGTTCTTGTTTTACAACTGCATTATTGTATTGTCGAGTGTCTGAATTACATAAAATGAAATAATCCACATCAAAATGTACAGAATAAATAAGCTAGTTTCATGGTTTATCTGTACTAATGACCATGTATTTCATTAAAGTTTCTTAACAAAGTTTTTTTGGCTGACAAAATAGTGAAATTGTGGCATAAGACATGTATAACTGTAGAGGTCCCTGCAATTTTACTCCCCGTGAGTGAGCTAATAGCATTCCATACTTTGGAGGGATATCAACAACTACAATATCCATGAAAATACTCTTACCTAGGTATTGAACTAGAGTGACACACAAGTATTTTATTAGGCCCACCCATTTAAATTTACTAGAATCAAAAGAGAAAAGATCTTTGTATGGTTTGGTTATATCTAAATCCTATGTTTCCATGATTGCTCTAGGCATTAAATTGTGAGATGCTTCTTAATCTAACATAGCATTGTGTAAGATTTGATCATGAATAGTCAAGCTAATGTAGAATGGAGGAACACCACATTGTTTATGTTTGCCATTTACCTCAGGACCAAATATTAACTCTGGTTGGTCATCATTTAGATTAACAAAGCATTCTCCTTCATCTATATTCAATGTTTAAGTGATTTGGGCTTTGTAGGAATCATTTTTTTATCAATTCTATTAAAGGAACTGATATTTTGAATTTGGAAATTTTAGTTTGGATATTAAATGGAGTCTGTGTTTTGCCTAACTAAATTATTTCCTCCTTGGAAATTGGAGTTTTTGTAGTCTTTTGTTTCTTATCTTCAGTTGGTAATTCATTTTTTGTTTGGGTGTCCACTATTTTACTATTTTTAATTTTTTGATTTGGAATAGTTTGGGAAGCACTTGAAATATGAATAGCATTTGAAGCTTGAGTATCAGTTGATTTTTGGACATATTTTGAAGTTTTAAGAGCAGCTGATTTTTGAATATCAGCTGAAGTTTTAACGGCATTATCTGTAATGTCTACAATTTTTGGACTAGCTGCAAAATTTTGAGTGAATGTATTTTGGGTTTCCCTAGAGAGAATTTGTAGCACTTTGGTTGCAAGAGCTCCCACTGTTTTCTTAGACTGAGTTTGGAAAATTTTATTAGTAGGGGCTTCTTTGTTTTCCTTACTCCTAAGCTTATATTGCTTATGAAATTCATTAATGGAAAATTCATAACCTTGTTTATAAGCAAAGGACTCTCAAGATTCTAACTGTAATCGTTGTAACATGCATAATTCTTGTTCTTCTTGGGTAAGAAAAATAGTATTACCAGCATGTACTCCTATTAATTTAATCTCAGTGTCTTCATCTTCTTCATTTTGGTGAGAATTTTCAGCATAGTTTTCTTGGAAAGGTGGTCTAATCTATTGATTAGGTGGCCCTTCTCTAGATTTACCAATATTGTGATTCTTCCTAAAGTTTGGATTTCTTATTTGAGGACCTTGTTGTTGATTATTCCATTGTGGTTTTCTTTCCATAATTTCTAATCTATCCACTAAATTTTCTAAACTTTTAGCCAAAGTATCTATCTTCACATCTAAGGTGGATGGTTCTTCCTTGGTAACTCTCCTCTCATTCCTCGTTCTAGCTCTTTTAGCCAACAAGTTAGCTTCTACATTAACTGCATCAGTCTGCATTTGTTCTAATGTTTGAGGGTTTCTTTCTCTCAATTGGTAAGACATATTAGTGTCAAAACCATGAGGAAATTTGATTAGCGCCAAGTATACTAGACGTCTGATATTTGCAGGGATTGCATTATAAATATTATTGAACCTAGTACAATAGTCCTGAAAAGATTCATTAGGAGCTTTTCTAATGTTTTCATATTCAGGAAATATTTGTAAATTATTTTTCTTTCTTTCCCATCTATTAATAAACAATCTTTGGATAACAGTTAAATTAGCAACATGACCTGCAGATAAAGATTTAAACCATTTCTTGACATCTGATGCTGGTGTTTGTGTAAATAATCTCATGTATACATCTTCTTCATCAATTTCATGTAATTCAAAATAATCATTCATTTTATTTACATGTTTTTGTGCAGTATATTGACCAGTACCATCAAACTAAAAGATTTTACTTTGGTAGTCTTAGGGCATGGCATGTACTTGAGCTGGTAAGGTCAAAGGAGAATATTTGGCAGCCATGGATAAGATTCTATATTGGGTAGGAGGTAAAGTGGTAGTGATTGAAGATGAACTTGAAGGGCCTACAAATGACCTTGAAGTGCTAGAAAATGTAGCAAAAGTGTTATAAGATGAACTTGAAATATTTGGAGATGGAAATAAAAATTTGGGTTGAAGAGGAAGCTTGGGGATGAATGACTTTGTGGAATGAAGTGTAGTGGAAATAATAGATGAGGCGGTACTAAATAATGATAAATTTACAGACTCTAAAGGAATGGTAGAAGGCTTAGGAGTAGTAGCAATTATGGCAGCTAATTCAACTGACTGTTGGAAATAGGCTTCGTCTATGTGTCTTATCAAATTTGAGGTTAAAGCATCAAGTTTGTCAAAAGTGTCTAGAACATGTTGATCTAAATTAGGATGTATAGCATTCTTCTTTGATTCAATAAATTGAATAAAAGTAGGGTCTATTACAGTATCATAGACTGAAGTTTCATATTTGGTACAAAACAATGAATGCTCAAATGATAAATCAAATTGAGGATCCTCTAAGTTTGATAACCCTTTAGGAAGTGAATTTTCTTTGATTAGCTGAGTAATTCTTTCTTGACTTTCTACTTTATTATTTTTTCTTAAGATTTTATCTAGATTATCAACAATTATAGCAGGGTTTGGATCTGGATGTGCCCTAGTATAGTATATTCTTTTGGAAGCCAGAAATTTTAATTTTTTAACATTTTTTAATGAAACCTTTGACAACCCTAAAGTGGCCTTAAGGTGAAAAGATGAGGTTTAGGATTTCGTTTAAGGTTTATTAAATTGAGGAATGATTCCCCAGTATGGTTTCCACTATATTATCACTCTAAAATTTCCCTAGGGTTGTCATGTTGTGTCTAAAGAAATAAAAGAGGTAACCACAAACCTAATTTGAGTTCATGATCTAGCCTTCCTAATGCTCAGAGAGAGATCTCTCTTAATGATTTAACTTTGTTGGATTAATTGATTTTACCCTAGTTATTTAAGCTTGGCTGGGTTTTGATTTGATTTGGTGGTGGAATCACTTATTTAGATGGATAGATGAATGTCTCTCTACCATTGCCCATGGAGTCCAAATGTCAAGAAAATAGGACTGAATCGAGTATTGAGGATAGTGTTCACAAGGCAAGGTAGCTGAGTAAATTCAGATTTTTTAGGCTGGATGGTGAAGTGGTTTTTCAGTCAAGGTCAAGGAGCAGTTAAGGATTCCTTAAACCAGATAATGGGAGAATGAAAGAGGTCAATCGAAACTAGGGAGAAATGAAGAATTCCCTACTCTGAATATCAGAAGAAAACATGAAAATGAATAATTGTTCAAGACAGAGTGTACTTAAACAGATTCTGTAGTAACATTCTAGTTATTTCATTCAAATTGGAAACCATGCAAGTATGTGAAATACTTAAGAAAATAACAATTTAATAAATGAAAGATACTTCACTGAAGTGGCCCAACACATGAATCCTGTAATGCAATGCCTTTATTACTCAGTCCAGTCTGCTGACTTGAAAATGTTACAATAAACCCTCAGGTTTTAGATCAATATAACTATAGAAATGTTCAGAAATACACCTCTAATACTTCAAATTATGAAGTATTTATACAAAAAACTATTACAAAATATCCTAAACTATTTTAGGCATTATTCAAGGAAAAAGAAATATCTTCATGCAAGGAGATAGAGACAGATATGTAACCGATTCAAGTTGTCTCTCTTTTATTGTTTGATGTTGGCCTTTCTTTGATATTATGCTACTTTTTCTCTCTTGTTGTTTTCTTTCTCGCTGACTGTCTCTTATACTGCCTTTCACTGATACTCTTCATCTTTAACTCTATTACTTTTTACTATTTTACCTTAACTGCCCTTGACTGCTCCATTTTACCTTTCATCTTCATAGTAAATCATTCAAATTTTCCAAAGACTCTGCATGTGGTAATTTAATATTTACCATTCTTCTATAGATTTCATCAGTTTCTGTGTATTTTACAAAAGTAGACTTGTTTATAAATAGATGTTTTACCTCATGGTGGAGGTAAAAGGGGTTCTCGAAGGTCTGATAAAGCACTTTTCCTGTAGGAATCGCTTTGATGGAGGAATTGTTGGCTTGTTTCTTTGCCACTTCTCTGATTTTCTTATCATAGTTTTCATGTGCCATCAACCTGTCATTAATCCCCAATGGATTAGGCAGACCTTTCTGCCTCAAAGCATCAAATTTCACAATAAGCCTGGCTATTGCTAGCTCCATTGTTTGGAATTTCTCGTCAAGTTGTATCATCAGGTTCCTCTTGGTGATTACCTTCTTTACTTCTAGTATGGTTTTAGTTCTGTCAGTTGTTCCAAGCTCCTGTAATTCATACTTGTTCTTTGAGTTAAGGAATTGGATTATTCTTGAGGATTCTTCTGGCTTATTCCCAAGTTCAGCTCTTACCCTTTGAATTGCCTCACCAGCTTCTTTGACCAAATCATTTTGTTCAAATATAACCTATATAGAAGGCCCAATATCATTAACAAAGATATTGGCCCATAGTTGCTTCTTTACTTGGGCAAGTGGTTCTTTCAATGCCAATTCTTTCTCTAACTTCTGTATTCTCTTAGTCAATCTATTAGACTTCTATGTTTCATTTTTATGCAGGATTTGTGCCAACTTATTTTCATCCTCTAGACCTTTTATTTGTTCCTTAAGTCTATTTATTTCATTGGTTTGGATGGACATATCCTGCATAGCTTTGATTAATTTACGTGCTTCATCACTAGGATGAGCTACTGTTGTTGTTGAACCTATTTTTGAACATGTTGCTAATGTAGTTGTTTATGCAATGGGGAGTGATGTAGCTACTGGAGTTGTTGTGGCCACTCAAGCTACCAAAGTAGAAGGAATTGTTGTAGTAACCGTAGAAATAGTAGTGACAGTAACTGCTTCTATGCTAGCCTATTTCTCCTACACTAACTTATCCATTTCATTTTCCATTTCCCTTAATTGAGTATTAAACTGAAGAACGAGGTCCATCATCTCATATTTTTGGCTTTTATTCTCTAAAACTTCCTTGGTCTATGGATGTTCAGAAGGAGGCAATTTTAGGTGCTTCTTCAATGCAACAATATCTTCATTCTTCTTTTTTATGAGATTTTCTGATGTGTTGAAGTCATTTGGATTGTAGCGAATCTCAATAACCAAGTCTTCCAGTGATTTAATTATGTCATCCTTTGCTTGTGAGGATGCCTTCTCTAGTTTAAACTGTGTTGTGATATTCTCTAGAGAATTTTGAAGCTTTTGTACACTCATAGCTTTGTTGGTCATAGTTGAGTATATCATTTCTCCCACTTGCTTATGAAACTCAATTTTATCTATATGATGAAAATTCTTGGCCAAAACTTCAAATTTTATCTTTTTGTAATTTGATGATGATTTAGGATGCTGTAATGTGGGCTGCAAAAAGTTAATCTACAGTTTCCTTGTTTTAAGGTCAAGAGCTGAAAGTAACCTATTCTGATCACTAGGAGTCTGTTTGAAGTATTGGTCATAGGTTTCAGCTTTCAATGCTCCATTTCTCCACTTGATTTCTTTATATTTCTCATTTATGTCTTTTTCTTTATCCACTGGTTTGCTTGATGAGGAGACTTCAATATTATGTTGATTTTGAATAATATGAGTATTAGAGGTTAAAGGCTGGTGAGCTTCCTCTAAAACTGTTGGAGCCATATTCTCTTTAACCACTGTGTTAGTATCAATGATTTCAATTGTCTCAACTATCTCTTCTTGCTCATTTACAGGATTTAGCTTGGGCTTCTTCCTGTACATAATTTCAAATTTGTCATATGTTGTATATTTGTTTGAGCAAGAACCTTCTTCCCTAGTCCTTTCTGCATTTCTATCCTGTAAGGCTGGAGTATGTAGAATGGAACTAATATCCATTTGTTTCTCGATATCCATTAAGGTGTTTTTTAACCACTCTAATTGGTTGGCATATTTTTCAATCTCTGGCTTGGACTTATGCATAAAAGGGCGCAATTCAAATTTGAGTCTCAGTTTGTTTATGACACATAAAGGATCATACTACCATTTGAAACTATTATTGAACTTCATTTCTTGTAAACATTTTTCTGCTTCTTCTCCAACTTCCCTATTATTGCAGATAAAAGGAGCAAGATGGTTCTTGATTTTAATCTGTGTTTTCTTCTTGGCTGATACAAAATTCACATCATCTGAATTTATGATCTACCTGATATACTTTATTTCAAATATCCTCATGGGGAGATATCTAGGCATCTGATATGGAGTGAGTTGACATCCATACACCCTTACTTCAGTGTGGTTCTGGTATAAATACTAGTCCCCTATTCTATTATGTTTGGACAATTGTAAAACACTCTTTATCTCATCACTAAATCTGGGTTGGTTGCTAATTCTTAGCATGTTAACCACTGGGTGAACAAATGAATCATTAAACTCCTTGTAGCTAAAAATAGTGGAATATTTTTAGATTAAGGGTGCCCAAAAGATAACGGATCCAGGATGGCCATTAGTGTCCAGTTTTTTGATGTTAACTGTAAACCTTTCTGACCATAAGTATAGAAACATATGGAACAATACTGAAGAGTATTTGAATACTCTTTCATATGGAAATATTATCAATTGATCATGGATTTTGTCTACTAAGAATTGAGAAAAATTGGAAACTATATCTGGAGGGTTGTCTGGGAAAAAAACAGAAAGGAAACCAAGTATAGGCTCATCTACATGTTCATTAGTGGTATATCCTAGAATACATGACAACATGGTTACAATCTGTTTGGCCCTTTCAGCGAAAATGGTGGCAGAATATGGGGGGTTATCTATAGGAACTTGGACCTTTTCTAGGAGGAAATTCTAAAAAAATTGGGATCTCTTGGGAAGGTCTAGCTTTAAGTACAGATCAAGTAGGTTTTAATAGAAAGTGGGGCTTCATTAGGCTTTGGCTAGATCTATAACATTTCATTTATTGATCCTGCAGTGATTGTGAACAAAATTTGATCGTTAGGAGAAATTATGGCTCTTTGACTTGGGATATAGCAAAGTTGGCGTAGGTGGATGATTTCAACGAACTGGTATACCTGTGGGAACAAGTATTTGGGCAAATTTGACTCCCATAGTTGAATATCATCATTCTGGTTAAGGAATTTGTATTTGTTCTAGTAGTGGAGTTTTAACAGGTTGCTAGGGGAGGCTATATCTTTGATTTAGAAATCTTTATCGGCCAATGGGAGGTGGACAACATCTAGGTGAGGAGTTTGCATGGGTTTTGCATCTAAAATGCTTTGGGAAGCCATAGATTTTTTTAGTTTTATTCAATTTATCAGTATCTGGCTTGAGATGTAGGCTTAGAACCTCTGAAAAGATGAATACAATCTGCTAACGGGGTTTTGAATGCAACAGTTTAGGTCGGTAAGGTTTTCAACATGGTTCAATTGATTAACTTTATTAGGAATGTTGTGCAAAGCTTAAGTATAGGCCTTATGGTGCTTCAGGAATACCTAGAAAACGAAGATTTGGTATGTAGACAGGTTCTCTGGGGGCAATGGAGGCTTTCTCATGGCACCAAATAGTCTTTGTATTGCTCCAAATCAGAGACAACAGAGGTTCCTTTCGGCAATTTTTAACAGAATAATAGTGAAAAGATTTAAAAAGGGTGGCTTATTTTGTTTTTTAATCAACAATGATTAATTTTTGGCATGGGATTAATGGGTGGTTTCATCAGACATGAGGAGGTGGTAATGTGGTATATCACGTGCTCAAAAGTGGTATGATGGTATTTTTTCCGAGGACGTGATATAAAAGGCGGGTGGGGAAAACCATGAATCTTGTGTGCTTTTGAGATATTAACAGTTAGACATCAGAGCACCCAATATGGGATATGGGCCATTGGATTTGGAGGTGGGTGCTCGGAGGGTTATCGCGTGGCGGAGTTGTGAAGGATGAGTTGGGGTGTGGGGTCGGGTTTAATTAAAATGTAACAGGAAGTGATATATGTGATGGGTATTATAATAGAAGTGGGGACCATGGGTTATAACCCATATGCTAAGGTTTTTATGGATCGTGGATATAATATAGCGGGAGGGTGAAATATATCAAGTAGGAATAAATGTATAAAAACAATAGGTTAGAATAATATAAAGGGTTTGGGGAATACGAGAGTGGGTGTTAGAAAATCTTTTGGGATGAGTTAAGAGGTTATCGAGGAGAGTTTTTCAATGGGGCCTGATACATTTTAACTTTTTAAACTTAGGGTAAGGGCATTTTAGTGGGGCTACAAGGGAAAATGAGATAAAATAAGGGAAAAGGTAAAATGAAGGGGAAGGGATATTTTTACAAGGGGAAATGAAGAGGGAAGGGTCCTTTGGAAATAAGAAGGGGAAATTAGTACAATATTAGTGATAAGAAACAAACCATTTGATGCTTTCCATGTCTTGTGAAACTTGCTTCTCCCTACCCATAATTTACCCTAGCATTTTTTTTCTTCATTTACTGGGTGCATTTGAGCTTTCTGACCCTCTATTTCTCTTTCTTTTGTAAAAAAACTATCTAATTCTAACCTTATGACTTTCCAATGGCTCAAATTAAACTGTTGAGCTCATTATTATTCTCTACCCAACTACTGATCTGTCAAGATTAAACAGTTTGGCTAGATATTTATTCTCCATATATCAACGTGAAATTTAAAGCATGAATGAATCAAGATTAAACTATCTGACCATCATGGATTGTGGAATTTTTGATAAGCAGCACACGATATTATTTTGCCAAGTAAAGTAAAAAGTAGTGGCATTTGAATTTTCATGACTTTCAAAATCTATTTTCTATCTTTTTTGTGGGATTCATATTTTATACTCGTTTTTTATCTTTTTCTTTTATTATCCCTTTGGTTTTTCTTTTAGGACTTCACCCTCTTTACATTTTTTATTTTTTTTAATATGGGAAAACATTTTGCAGAAAGCAAAAGTATGTACAATATTACAAGAATTATCATAGCCAATCCAAATTAATGAATCCTATTATTATAGGACCCTAACACTTGCCACATCCTTCACATACCAGTTTTAAAACATTATATCCACAAGACAATAATTTACATTTAATATTCTTATTACACACCTTGAAATTTGCAACAATGAGAACAACTATTCCTTGAGAATTTTTTCACAAAAAAAGAAAAAGAAAATTTCAACAAACAAGACCACAAATCTACTCTCCAACAATCAAGACATAGCTGAGAGCCCCACTCTGATACCAATTGTTGGAAACCTTGAGCACTAATCAATGGGGAGGGAGGGGGGGTGTTGAATCAGTAGTGTGATCTTCTTAATGATTTTACCAATGAAATATTCTCTAATGAATCACATATGTATTAACCAACAAGACATTAGATTTTCTCATAAAAATAAAATAGATAGGAAGATAAAAAAAGCTAACCATAAGAGAAAGAATAAAAAACACATCCACACAAAGAGACACAACATATATGGTGGAAAAACCTTCTTTGGGAAAAAACCACCCTTGTTGTTGTTTCACTACTCATAATATCTATTATTTGAAGAAATGATATTTTAGATAGATTTTTTGACTCCCATCAGCTATGAGACTCAACCTTATTTACAATCAACTGACTCCCATCAATGAGGATTCTTGATTCTACTGATCGGATTGGAAAACTGTGTTAGCAGACGGATCTATGTACTACAATCCACTAAAACCCACAATGATTAGCGATCCTTTTTTAAGTTCGATTGGACTATACAACTACCATTGGATGGAAAAATTTCTCCTTTTGCTAAAGCTTTGAAATCACCACTCTACACCCATGAAGTCATTACTCTTATACTCTATGTGGACCTCATTTCACACATTTTCAGATTGGATCCAAGACACTATGCTCAACACTAATCTAGCTCTGCAATATGATCTTTGGAAGCATGACACCATAAACCCAAATAAAATAACCACAATCATATGTTGTCCACAAAAGCAAAATAGTATCCATAATTCATACATCAAATATGAATAATAATATCATTCAAAAACATAAACATATATCACATTAGCCATAACATCAAACCCTCACCCCAAAATACGATATCTGCATAACTCAATCAACAGTATAAGACACAAAGCTCATCTACCAAATACACCAGCAACACCTGCAAAAACAAATGTGGCAGTGACAAACTTGGAGCTATAGCAAGCTCTCCATCTCTACCAACAAACTTTACTACAACTCTTAGCATCTCTGATCTGTAATCTGAAACTCTACACCAATAATATGCTTCAACAAATATATCTACTCATTATGCTACATTTAGCACTCATGCAAAAGTTATCATTGCTCTCCACTAGGGCTAAAGCATTCCTTTACTTCTCTATAGCCTTCTCACTCACATACTAACTTCATTAACCTCACCTAGCTCCAAAATGAAGTATATAAAACATATTGGGTGAAATTCACCTTGGGCCTGGAATAAAGAGTGATCAAAATTGACGAAATCAATCCTCAACCATCACTACTTCAACACTAAATTCATTCACATCCACTGAAATACTTTTAAAACCAATTCCCACCTTTTTCAATTAATATAGAAGCCTCCCAATATTTCCAGTCGAATTACTCTAGATTTGCAGGAGAAATGTGGAAACACACCCACAAGGCTAGCAATTCTCGGTTACAGCAACATGGATAAGCTTGTTTCCATGTAGTTGGAGCCTTCAACCACATACAAAAGATTAACTCCATGTGACTGGGGTAGAGCATTGGAGAAATCCAATCAAACCATCTCATATCCTTCCCAAAATTCTCCAAGAGCTAGACAAGCCTCTTTAGGATGTCTAAAATCCAGTCTAATTTTTGCAACACTTCTTCTAATAACCTAATAATTTCTCCGAAGTTTCATTTCCAAGTTAACCCGAGGGCCAAGAAACAAGGTTTGGCATGACTATAAATAAGTCCTCACCTCTCTGCAAACACTTGCATAAGATGCAACATGTGTACACCATTGTAGCATCTCAACACCATCATCATCATCATCATGAGGCCAAAATATTATTGCAACAAGTCATGTCCATGAGCATAAGCATGAACACCTATATGAAGACCTAATATAGAAACTCATCAAGTGTGCCAACTCAACAACATGGATCACTTGAGCAATCATCTCCAGCATGTTATGCTACCAGCTTATAAATATATAGGTCAACAACTTAAAAATTATCCTCTTCGAGGGGGAAACCTGCTTGACATTACATAAATGAACAATTCTTGAATGATAAAATGACAAGAGATCCTTTGTATATATTGGGGTCTAAGGGGTCACAACATAATTAGAGCTTACATAACAATAATAATGTAGGGGCACAATAATAACAATAGTGAGCTTCTATGGGACACCAAAATAATAATATTGGGGCTATATGGGCACAACAATAACAATAAGTGGGATACACTAGTAATATAGGGACCTAGCATGCCCCTCTTCTTCAAAAAATTGTTTTCCTCAATGCTTGAGTAGTTTTGGATGTTTTTGTATTAAATTATCATCCTCCAATGTGGAACCTTTAGAGGGTAAGTTCTTCCAGTTATTGAGATACTTTGAAATTGATCAATTTTGTAGTTATCAGGTTCTTGTTTCCATGACTGCTGTTGGTGTCCCAAATTGCTCTATTTTTACCCCATTTCCATAAACTTTAACCTTTGTTTTATCTCTACTTAACCCTCTCATTCCTGCACTAGTCCAAGATAATCATCTATTCCTGCATATGCTTCGTATTTCATAATTAAGATTTATTAAGTTATTTATTAGTTATTTTACATAGATTTCATGCCTATTAGTATCTATTGTAACTTATGTTTTAATTTCCTAAAAGTAATTGAGGAACTAAGTGTTAATTATGAGTTAGCATAATCAGTGCAGACAGATTCTTGCACTGCCAACGATGTTTCTCTGAGATATCCATAACAGTTTGAATCCCTCCATGCGGGTGTTTTGATCCACGACTCCTAGTTCAATTGCGGACTAACTGAGGTTGGATATCAGTGGCATATATTCAAGGATACATGCCAAGGATGGTCTACGGCCAATGAAGTTCACGTTCCATTATAACTATTAGCGAGTTTTGTAATATTTGTTGTTAGTCAGTTTGGTCGAAAGGCTTGAATAAGGAAATACTGTAATTAGCAGAATGGGGCTAAGGCTAAAAGACTGTATAAAATGTAGACTATACGAAGAACCCAGAAAGAAATCTAAGTTTTAATATCATTCGCTGTGTAATTTTGTATTGCCCTTGACTCTGGGCTGGATTTGCACCATCATGTATATTTGTTGATCAAATTAATACAAAGAACTAGCCATGTTATTCACACACTATGTCTAACTTATATTTTATGCATACTTGAGTGCTGATTCATTTCATTTCCTTAACGGTGTTTGCTACCTATACCAATAGGTTTCATTTTTCATGATTGGCAGGGGAAGTGCCAAATATGCTCTACTTTGGTGATGCAAAGATCTCATATTTTTGTGGAAAACACATATCTACAATTGTTTGATGTTGTCCTACTTCTGAATGGGTGATCCAATAGTCTAAGCTGGGTCATGCCATATTTCAATTTTGGTTGTAGATTAGAGAAACAAATCTGTCCAAACTGTTCAATCTTGGCAGATCAGTAGTTAGGTAGAGAATGAAGGTTCCCAACTGCTTAATCTGGGGCCTTGGAAGTAATAAGGCTAGCCTTAGATAGAAAATCAAAAGAAAATGGAAAAAGAAAAGAAAAAGAGCAATTGAGGGTTTGCTAGTCTAAGTGCACCCTCCCTGAAGTAATAAAAAATGCTAGGCAATAAGATGGGTAGGTAGATGGGGTTGCAGAAGCATGATTTCTTTCATATCAATGGCCTAAGCAAAGGAAACACATGGTGGCCAGTGCAGATCTTCCTATTCAGCAATTTTGTAGCAACAAGGTGAAGCATGTCTAACTTCCCAATCATTCCCTGTCAAACTTCTTTCTAACATCCCTCTATGACCTTTGTTCATAAGGGAAGTCAAACTCTTTGTTGATTCTTGTTATATAAAGAGCCACATTTCTTGTGTAAAAATCTTTTCATTTTGATCTACTCTCCTAACTGAGTTTCTTCCCTAAAAAGCTTTAGTGTTTTCTTCCTCTCTTCCATATCTCCCATCCAATACTAACTACTAACTCTATCAATACTTAACTCCCTATGTTCCCCTTTTCCCTATTATTATATCACTATTGTACATAAAAAAACCCCAAAAAAAGTGTATATATCCCTTCCCCTAGGCAATATAGCCTTATAGTTCTAAAAGTTCAGAGTGCAAAGAAATTAAAGCGCTAAAGGCAAAATAGCGCTAACATTATGTCTCGGGACTAAGTCAAGATCCGCTTGGTTTAACAGCCCTAACCCCATCTTGCAAATAAATGTCAAAAAACCCATTTTTGCCCACAAAACATTGGAAAAACCCAAAAACCCGCTGATGGCTAAATTCCCACCCTGGCGCGCATTCCCACAAAAAATAGTTGTTTATTACCTACTCCCCGACGTATTGTCCGATCACCTCTGCCCCCCGTCAACCGTCGGATCTGGGCCCTCCCATCCGACGGTCCTCAACAATATCAGGCTGCCTCTGATGGCAGTACGTTAGCGCCCGAAAATGTCAGAATGGTGACGTAGGGCGCTGGACACGCATCACAATTCAATTGTATCAGGCAGCCCCCTGCCAAAACCGCGCCCGTACCTTAAGCGGTCCGATATATCGCTTACCGCCTTCTGTTTACCACCCGCCAAGTCGACCCTACATCACCTCCACGCCATTGCCGAGTCAGCACCACATCAGCGCCCGACCTGCCATCGCCACGAGCTGTCTGCCATGTCCCCCATCCACGTGGACCACTCACAGACCACCACGTCATCATTCCGTACCATGACCCCACCTATGACGTCATGCTGACGTCATCCGAGAAAAGCGCGCCAAAGGACAAATTTCCTATATTTTCGCCAAAAATCACATTTTTTCGCAATTTTCACCAAAAGTCTGTTATGTCTCCTGCATGAAATTTCACGACGTTCTCACCGCCAACCTGCAAAAAGCTGATTCAAAGCCGTGGCCACCCAGAATTCAGCTTGGATAAGCCACCACCCATCGCGCCGTGACCAGGTATTTACCAATCCTTCCTGCACCTGGTTTAGTTTGTTCTTCACTGTAAAAAAACGCCCAGAACTGCCATTTTCCCCTGAAACTCAAGCTTCCTTGTCCTGCAAGTGACTCAATTTCTCCCAAGAGTGACCAATTGTCCCCTTTTACGCCAGAACTGCCCTGTTTTCATTGAAAATCCTTTTAACCTCAATTCGCTGCACAAAGCCGCATTTGCCTACATTCCCAAGTGAAATTATGCTTGAAGAGCACCAAACACATGGAGACACCAATAGCTCTAAACATTCCACCTTTAAATGCCCCACAAAGAGAGCTAGAATGGCTGCCCCTGGCTGACAGAGACTACCAGATGGTAGAAGTAATCCCAGATTACAACAGATACCATACTCATGTAATCAATGAGCTGAGAGCCAAACATCTCAATGCAAATGATATTCTAGGGATTTGGGACTCTAATTTGCCCATCTTCAATCTTCCTCAAGTCAATATCCTCCCAGATTTAATCCATCGATGCAGTGCCAACTACGATCCATGTCAGAGAGCTGTCCTCAGTCCCTCAGGCTTAGTCTTGTTCCATGTCACCCCTGAGGCTATAAATCAAATGCTGCACTTTCATACTACAAAGCCATTGACTCCTCTATCCATGATGGACTTGATAAACCAAGGAGGCAAGCTTCCCAGTGCCCAAATCATAAAGATTAATCAACTATTCATTCAATCAGGCTCTCAAACTGTGAGGACTCCTCCTATTGGAAATGTATATCTCAATGAGTTGGGCAGGATGCTTGTGGATATGATCAGTTATGTCCTGGGTTACAGGTCATCTGAGGATGTTGATGAAACCATTCTGGCTATGATGTCTGTCTTCTCCCCTGGAAAGCCTCCTTCAGTTCACTATGATTATGCTACATACATTGCCAACAAAATTCACGAGCAATTAATGAATCTAGAGAGGGAAAGGATATTTAGATACACTTCTTACATCTATCACTTGTTCCTATTTTATCAGCCTGATAGCTTCCCTATTACTCTCAAGAAGTTTGATGCCCAGGGGAACCAAAGGTCTGTGGTATTTTGGTCTTCAATCTTTCATCACATAACCTTTTCAACATATAGCTACTGTGAATTCATAGACCTTTTTATCCATCCAGCCATGTCCTTGCTATTGAGTTCTCCTCCTCCAATATTGACAGATGAGATGCAAAGAATCCTCCAGCTCTCAAAGGCCTACAGCATTGGGGATTGGTACTTTTACCAACACCATACAATGATCAGGATATATGGTTGTGAGTTAGCCCCATACAGGCTACCAAGATATGTCCCTATGAGACTTTTTGCTTTAGAATATTTCAGACAATTTGGAAATGCAGACATGATCCATTTCCACAGCAAAAATAAAAAGGCACAGCTCAAAGTCAAAAACCAGCTAGGCCCATTTATTTATAACAAAAGAGAAGAGGCATGGCAAGAGGCAGATAAGATCCTGAATCGCCTCGGGTTGCAAACCAGTTTCCTCTGGTTACCCTATGATCCCAATCACTTCATTAGTCTTAGAAGGGTCAAATATAAGTTGGCTAGCTATGATCATCTCAGGTTACCACATATTGAAAAGTATGCAAATCAATTAGAATGGAAAGAGGGCACCCTAGAAGAGGCAAGTTCTAAAGAGGAAATAGCTCAAAAAGCAGCAAAGAAACTTGAAAAGGAAGCTGACTTGGAATATTGTGGACAGGTTTCTTCTTTTTATCATACTCAACTTGGAGCAATTGCCTCATCTTCTACAGCTCCCCAGCAAGCAGCTTAAACTACTACTCAAGCAGCTAGCACAGATAAGGGGAAAGAAATGGAGCAGGATCAGACACTCCCAACAGCAGAACAACAGAAAGAACAGACACAACAGCAAGAAGAAATGGCTGAGGCCCCTGTATCCACAGAGCAACAGGTTCAAGAAGATGTGCCTCCAAGGTAGGAAATGGCAGTGGAGACCTCGGTGCTCCAAACCCCGATGAATGAAGAGAGAGCCAGGAAGAGGGACAGACAGTAAGAAACCCACCTTACTACATCAGCAAGTCAACAAGGGGAGAAAAGGCAAAGACTAAACCCTTTTTCTGAAGAAGAGATGCCTATTGGACCATCCATGGGTATGGGCCCCCCTAGTATGGAAGCATCAGCCAGTTCCTTCCAACAGGAACAAGAAAGACCACAGCGAGGAGGTCAGCTCCTCAAGCCAGCAAAGAAGGGCAGAGTCTGGAATCAAGAAGCAATTTATGGATATAAAAGCTAGGAATGAGCCAGTCAGACTCCAACTTTACAATCATCTGCTCAAGATGGCTCCCACCAACCAACAGAGGCTCATGTCAGCATATGACATTGCAAAAGGGAAGATGACTATGAGCCATTTCATGCCTGCCTTGCTGCAGCCACAGTCACCTGTAGATTACATAAGAACCAACCTAGAAGTGTTTGCAAAAGACATCCACCCAATGGACCAAATAGAGCTACGTAAACAAACGGGTGAGATGGTCTACTCTACTCTTGCAGATAAAACACTTCTAGCACACAAACTGCAAAATTCTCTCCATAATACTACTGCCCAACTAGAATTGGATAAAGCTTCTTCTCAAGCCAAAGACAACAGGATTAAGTCTTTGGAAGATATCATCATAGAGCTTGGTCATGACCCAAGTGATCCCAAAGTTGTGCAGGCGCTAATGAAGAAAAAAGATGAAGATATATCAGCTTTGAGGAAGATGGTCAAACTTCCAGCAACCCTTCACCCCTAAACAGAAGATGTTTCTCAACAGAGAAAGGATCAAGATGTAGCAGCTATGCTGATGACATTACACAAACAATTGGTAGAAACAAAAGGACGATTGGTAGCAACAGAGGGTGCATTAGAGGCATCCCTGAAACAAAAACAAGGAGAGAAGATACCTCAGCCCTCTCAGCCAGTAATTAATCTTGAGGAGCCTCCTCAAATTATAAGTCCTCCCCTGGTACAAACAACAGGAGCAAGTGCCTCAATTGCTGGGCCTCAAGCCACAGAAAAGGAAGCAGCAGAAGAGCAAGTCCCACGCCTCGGTATGCGAGATATGATGAAGGAGCTCCAAGCTCTTGAAACCCAAATGATTGAGGTAAAGGATGCCAAAGAAAAGTTGGCCCAGCTGGACGAGAAATATGACAAATCCAAGCAGCAAGTGACAGAAAATACCAGGGAAGTTAGGACACTAGAAAGAAGGATCAAAGAGCTTGAAAAGGAGCTCACCATGAGCAAGGTAATAACTGAGGTCAAGAAGATCCTGTGGGCCAAGATTGGCCAGTCAATCACAAATCAGTGGCAATACATAGAGACAATTCATGAGCAAATGGATCTGCTGAACAGGGCTCATGCTGAAAGTCAAAGGGCCAGAGCCTCTCTCGGAAGTATGCCTGATATTGCTACCAGGATGATCAATGTCCTGAATAATAGAACTAGCCTTCAATTAGCAACAATGGGTATCAGGGATAGGACTGATACAATTTTTTTAAGCAAAAGGGTGCACACCCTCAGAAGCTATGTGCAAACATTAGAAAGAAAGTGCCAAGATATTCAAGTAGAAATCAATGCTTTTGCCGCCAAAATCACAGCATTGCATGGCAGAGGGCTTCCCAGCCTAGTGACCAGTGCAGGAAGACTGTTGTCCCATGAACAGTATGCTAAAAGGGTCAACAATTATGCAGCTAATTAGTTGACAGCTACAACAAGCAGTCCAGAAGCAGTTGGCCCACCATCAGGGCAAGAGATTTATGATAAACTAAAGAATTTATTCTTCATTGAACATGAAATTAAGCACCTTTTTGAAGTGCCCCTTAATTATTATAAATATACAGAGGCAGATGAGACCCTCATCAAGATGCAGAGACATCAAATGCCCACTGATGGGTGGTGGACGAATATGATTAAAACTTTGCTTTAAATCAAGTCTAAATTTTGGTCTAAAAAGTTTTTCACAGCAACAGGAAAACAGTTGAATGAGGTGGACAGTGACTATGCAAAGCTAGAGCATTACAGATGAGCTGTCCGAATACAGTAGTGCCCTAACACGATAGCATAAAGGTGAAAGCAATCGAGATCACCGCGAGGAGATCAAATGGCCCATAAACCCAAAATTCAAGAATTTCTGACAAACAGTAAACATGTGTTGTATGTGTATTTAAGTAGCTTTTAATTTTGTAAAACATATCTTAGAAAGTTGGTAAGAGCAGTTATTGTGCAATAACTCATTTTTGAGATATTTTTGTGATATTTTGAATATATGCACCCCTGCATAGCTTATTGGGGGTTGTTGTTGCTCACTTGTTCAAGAGAACTCGGTTGTATATTCTCTGAAAGATATAATGCAAAGGAGCTGTTGGTTTCCAAAAAATCGGTTTGGCTTGGATGCGATGTGATGAAACTATTGACTGCTGCAGGATTCTCGTGTTATTGCATGATACAATAAGTGTTTTCTAATTGTATTTGTGTTTCATCTCTTGCATAACCTATCTGTGATGTATGGTAACTAGTCTTGGTAGAAAAGAAAAAGAATAGTTCACGATTTGTCCACTAAGAACACCCTAAACTCAATCTTTACTAAAAAATATGTTTTCTCCAGGGTTAGCTGCAACTATGGAATTCTTAAATGCTCCTATTTGCTCTAATCAGATGATAAGTCTTTATTCAGTAATTCTCACTTGCTGCTAATTAGGATTTATCTATTGTTCCCTATTGCACTGTGAAAGAACTCTTAATTGCCTTTTACTCGTGTAATTTATACTGTTTCTTGTCAAAAAATCAAAGTTTGTATCATCAATACCCATCTGGCCCTGTAGCGAAACTCTCTTTATCACGTATATCAAATGCCATTCATTTCTGGACTCCACATGCCCAATGGATTGAACTCTCTTTGATACTTGCTTGCCCTTCTTTGAACAAATAGCCGACAACCAAAATTCAAACAAAATTCTCACCTCATAACTAGCCTAAAATCTTCAAAAAACAAAGTCAAAACTAAAAAGAGAGAGCCCTCTCTAATTACAAGTAGGCTAGAACCTGTAATCCAAAGCTTGGTTAGTGGTTACCTCGGCCATATTCCCTCAGGAGTCAAAGGGAACAACCTGGGTGTTAATATAAATGGTGACTCCGCTGGGGAAAACCCAATTCCTAAACCCCTGTCTAATTCTTAATACTGTAGATAAAGCCTGAGTGACAGCCAGGGAGCCTTAGAAACTACCTCTTCTTTGCATTTGCAGGAGTATATAAAAGCTGCCTCAGTCAATCTTTATTCAGTCTTAAGTTCCATACAGGTGTTCTATACTTGATCAGTCCTTTTCAAAGATTAATATTTCTTAGAAAATTCTCCCAAAGAAAATCATAGAAGCTGGCTCCTAAGAAGAAAACTCGTTATACAAGATATAACCCAGATCCAGATCCATCACCTGAGTTTCAAAATCCAAACCTGATTCCAAGAATCATTAAGAAACAAAAATCGGAAGGGACTTTATCAGATTCAAGTTCTGAGGCAGGATTTCAAACTAATATTCCAACCCCTGCTAAGGTTTCTTTACATCCTCATACCATTGTTCCACACTCTCCTAGTTCTTCATCCACTTCACATGGTGTCCTTTCAACCCCTCCATCAACTGCACATACCCTTCTCATCCCCTTTCCTCCACTTGTCCCATTCATTCCTGTTATCCCTATTTTCCCACCAAACATGGCTAATAGATATGCTCCACTGCAGTTACCTGCCAATCCAGGGCCTATGCCTCAAGATTATCAAACCAATATATCATATTTTGATGGTACTGGTTCTTATTCAACCCTTCAACATACTAAGAAAATGCAGGATTATTTTGAAAATTATGAGATAGATGATGATGGGGTCAGAATGAAAATTTTTGTGCAAAGTCTAACCGGAGATGTAAGATCATGGTTCAAGTCACTCCCAACAAACTCCATATCTGACCCTGAAGCCCTGTATCAAACCTTTATCAACAGATGGGAGAAGAAAAAGGATCCACTTCATATTTTATCTGAATACAATACTATCAAAAGAGGTCCCCAAGAAACTGTCTTGGACTATTGTGCTCGGTTTAACAATGTCCACAATGCTATTCCCCAAAATCTGAGATCCCCACCTGATCTGGCGCTATACACCTTTCCTGATGGGTTTGATTCAGATATGGCATACCAATTGAGAGAAAGAGCTCCCCGAACTTTAGCTGAGATGCAGGATATAGCAGTTAGTGTAGAAGCCAACCTAATAGCTAAGAGAAGTAGGACCATAACTGAAAGAAAACTACCTTCAAAGAAGAGCCTTCAGGCTGGGATCAGAAATTAGATGCAATAATCACTGGTATCCACAGATTAGGTGACAGAGTAGAATCAGTTGAGAGGAGATCATCATGGGAGGCACCACAGAATAATCCTATCAGGAATCCCAATTTTAGAAGAAATCAAAATCCTAATGTTGGCAAGGCCAACCCTGAGACAGAGATTAGACCTCCATTCCAAGAAAACTATGTTGAAGCATCCACTTCTAGTGAGCAGATAGATGATACCCACATTAATTTGATGGGCCTGAACGATGATCAACAAATTTTTCTGAGTCAAGAAGATCATAAGGATGATGACATCAATCAGTTCCAAACTAAATTAGGTGAATCATTTGATTTCAAACAAGGCTATGACACAGTTGTTTTTGAAGTTCATAAACAATACAAATTGAGAAGCAGAACTATAAATGTAACACAGCTTGAAAAAACAAAGGATAGTCAGCAGCCTAATAAGGCTATTATCACAGAGCCAATTGACAAAACTGATTCAATTAAAAATGAAGTAACAGTTGAAGAGGTAACCGAAACATTTCCCTCAAATCAACAACCATTGCTTACACTGCCTTTACAGCACAATCCAAGCAACACTTTCCAAAAGATGAGCAAAAAGGACAAACCTCAAGATCAGATTGAAAGTCAAGAAGGAACCTCTAAAAACTCAACTGACAAAGAAAAAGCTGTTAACCAGAACACCAAGATCCAATCTGAAAAACCTTTTGACTTAGAAGCTGAAATTGGTAAATTAAAGATAGCCATTCCTCTTTCAGAGCTAGCTAAACATAACATCTACAAACAACAAATCAAGAATTCCCTTCAACTGACCCATAATAAGGATGACGTCAATGTGTTGGATGATACCCCAGAATTGCTCTTCGGTCCAGAGGTTGATGGAAAGACAGGAGGTACTGGAATCTTACCTTTTTATGTCAGCTTGCATATTCATGATAAGATATTACACAATGCAATGTTTGATTCAGGCGCCTCTCATAACCTGATGCCTAAGTCAGTAATGGAAAGATTGAATCTAGACATCACAAGACCATATAAGGACCTATTTTCATTTGACTCCAGCCATGTTAAGTGTTTAGGCTTGATAAAAGATATATGTGTTTCCCTTGTCCAGTACCCAAATAAAACAATTTTAATGGATGTTGTAGTTGCTGATATCCCACCCAAATATGGAATGTTGTTATCAAGATCATGGGGAGCTAAACTCCAAGGTTCCCTACAATTGGACATGTCATATGCCACCATCTCTGTCTTTGGGCAACCAAAGAGGCTATACAGAGAATCACTCATGAAATACATGGTGAGCAGTGAAGAAAAACCTCAAAATTTCCCTATTTATGCTGTCCATTTTGACATGGATTCCTTCATTCTGTTCAATGATGATATAAGTCCAATATGTGATGACAAATCTGTCTTACTTGAACAAGATCTGCATATGAATTACCAATCAATTGATGAGACTGTTCTAGAAGACAAATCAGATGAAAAACAAGATCTCCAGCTTATAATTCCAAGTCATAGAGAGGTTGTTATATCTCCCCTAAATCAAGAAATCCTTTGGTTTCTTGAGTTTGATGGATCAGTCAACAAATTAAGGGTAGGAGCTGGAGTATGGATTCATAACAAACAAAGAAATCATGCAGAAGGTCGAGCCTATAGGCATAATTTCAGATGTACTAATAATATGGCAGAATATGAGGCTCTTTTGCTAGGCCTCAAACTGGTAAAATCCTTACAGGCCACAAAAGTTTCAATCCTGGGAGACTCAGACCTCATTATTCAACAAGTGAAAGGAAATTTCGTCACCAATGACAAAAGACTAAGATCATACAGGTCTGCCACTATTGAAATACTCAAGGCCTTCACTGAATTTCAAATGACCAAAATATCTAGAACCCACAACCTTCATGCACATAGTTTAGCTACATTTGCCAGTACATGCAAATTTCCCTTTGAACCCAACCATTGTTTTACAGCTGAGATAAAAAACAAACCTTCTATCCCAAACAATATCAAAGATTGGCAAGTATTTGAGGATGATACACAGATAAATAGTTTCTTGACCTTGCAGCATGAATTTTCAGGTTTAAACATTGATGTTGATTCTGTGAAAGACACACAACCACTAAGTGAACAGGACCAAACAACTATATCGCCCAAAACAACAAATCAAATACTTTGTCCAACAACCTTTGACAAGGTAAATATACAAGAACTCAAACAATTACATTTTGATGAAATAGCTGGTGCAGAGGCTGAAGTCATACAGCTAAAAGACAATTTTCTACCAACAGGCCTGACTCCGTTGGAGGACATTTTCGACTCAAATGATGTTCCTAGGAAACCAAAAATGCAACCCCTTAATGCTGCCATTGAAGAATGCAACATTGGAACTACTGAAAAACCCAAGATAATAAAATTGTCTGCATCTCTACCTCCCGACCAGAAGCCCAAATACATTGACCTCTTTAAAGAGTTCCAAGATGTGTTTGCAAGGAGTTATGATGATTTGAAATCCTATGACACCTTTGTTATTCAACACACCATCCCTCTCAAGCCTAATCAAAAGCCATTCAAGCAAAAATTAAGAAGAATCAATCCTATGCTTCTCCCTTCAATTGAGAAAGAGGTACAAAAAATGTTTAAAGCCGGTATCATAGCACCAATCAGGTTTTCAGACTGGATTTCAAATTTGGTCCCCACAAGAAAGAAAACTGGTGAGATTAGGCTTTGTGTTGATCTAAGGAATTTGAATCAGATGTCCCTCAAAGACAATTATCCCTTACCCAAAATGGATCACATTCTCCAAAGAGTGGTGGGGGCTTCAAGAATCTCATTACTTGATGGATTTTCAAGCTTTAATCAGATCCTAGTCCACCCTGATGATCAGGAAAAAGCAGCATTCACAACCGCATGGGGAACTTTCAAGTATGTCAAAATGCCTTTTGGGTTGAAAAATGCAGGAGCTACATTTCAGAGAGCAATGGATATTGCTTTTGCTAAAGAGATTCGTGATTTCCTTGTTATTTACTTAGATGACCTCACACCTTTCTCAAAGTCTGACCAAGAACATCTGAAACACTTGAGACAAATATTCATAAAATGTAGGAAATATGGAATTTCCTTAAATCCCAAGAAGTCTCTATTTGGTTTTGAAGAAGGTAAGCTATTGGGTCATATCATTTCAAAGGATGGCAATAGAATTGATCCAGACAGAATACAGGCCATCTTGCAAATGCCCCATCCAAGAAATATTAAAGAATTACAAGCCTTCTTGGGAAAGATCAATTTTTTAAGGAGATTTATCCCAAACCTAGCAGAATTGATTAGATTACTAAACAACATGCTAAAAGAGGATTCTAAAGTAAATTCGACAGTAGAAGCAAATCAAGCTTTTGAAGGTATTAAATTGGCCCTTACCCAAACCCCAGTCTTAACAAATCCTCAATTTGACAGAGAATTTAGCATTTTCTCTTTTGCCTCCCAGCATACCATTGTTGCTGTCTTATTGCAGAAAGATGATCAGGGGAATGAAAAACCGATTGCTTTCTTCAGTAGAGCCCTTAGAGATGCACCTCTGAAATATCAGATCATGGAAAAGCAAGCTTATGCTTTGGTCAAGGCCATCAAAGACTTTAGGATTTACATCCTATACTCCCATGTTATTGCTTATGTACCAAATGCCATTGTGAAAGACATTGACTCAAGAAGGTTTAGAGGGCAGAAGAGGAAAATGGATTGCTAACATTTTAGAATTTGACATTGAAATAAGACCTACAAAACTGATCAAAGGGCAAGGTTTGGCTAAATTGATGTCTGAAGCAAACTTCCAAGCCTTGGATATTAACCAACTGGACAATGAACCGGAGCTGGTGACTCCAAAGATCAATGCAGCCTTTGAACAATCCCTTTGGTATTCTGATATCTGTTATGTATTTCAAAACATGTGTGCTCCCCCAGGATTGTCCAGAACCAAATCTAGATTTTTAAAAATGAAAGCTTCAAGATTTTGTGTTATAGATGGTAATTTACTATGGAAAAATCATGAAGGTATATTGCTGAACTGTTTGAATATGGATGAGACAAACAATGTTATGAAGGAATTTCATGCAGGTGATTGTGGTGGACATTTGTACTGGAAGTCCACCGTGGATAAGATATTAAGGGCAGGTTACTATTGGCCCACTCTATTCTCTGATGTTAAAAATTTTACCACTTCATGTCACAAGTGTCAAATGTTTGAGGGAAAAAGAAAGTTACTACCACTTCCCTTAAAGCCTATTGCAACAGAAAGGCCCTTTCAGCAATGGGGCTTGGACTTCATTGGGGAGATTCATCCTTCATCTTTAGGCCAACATAAATGGATCCTAACAGCCACAGATTATTTTACTAAATGGATTGAGGCTGTTCCATGCAGACAAGCAAATGATTCTACTATCATTCAGTTCCTGGAAACTAATATTCTTTCCAGATTTGGTTGTCCTGACAAGATTATAACAGACAATGCTGCTGCTTTTAGATCCAAGAAGATGGTGAACTTTTGCCACAAATTCCATATTTCTTTGGGCCATTCTACTGCATACTACCCTCAAGGCAATGGTTTAGCTGAATCATCTAATAAAAGTCTTATCAACATCATTAAGAAGATATTGGAAGAGAATAAGAAAAATTGGCATAAGAAGCTTGTAAATGCCTTATGGGCAGATAGGCTAACAACTAAAAGATCTATTGGGGTCAGCCCATATGAGTTAGTCTATGGAATGGAAGCCAAATTCCCTTCAGCATTAGGGGTCCCTGTCATGAAGCTACTTCAAGAAAGTCAAGTTGAACCAAATGACATGCAAAGAAGAATCAACCAGATAATTTGTTTACAGCAAACCAGAGATCAAGTGTACAACAGAGTTCAAGTCCTACAAGAGAAGATGAAGAAAGCCTTTGATAGAAGAACCAAGGCTGAAGATTTCTTTATTGGTGATAAAGTGCTTAAATGGGATTCAAGAAGAGAAGACAAGGGAAAGCATGGAAAATTTGACTCCCTTTGGAGGGGACCCTGTGTAATTCAAGCAGTGCAAGGAAATAACACTTATTTCTTGAAGAATTTGGATGACACTGAAGCTGAAGAGGGCCCTGTGAATGGCTGGATGTTAAAGCATTATTTTGACTACTTTCCATATATATAACATGGCTTTTCCCTGTACATTATCAGTTGTATATAGTTTTTTCTTTCAACATATAGATAGTTCAGCTTCACAAGTTTTGTAAATAAGCAGGAAAAGGATTTTTATTTCAGAAGTTCCACAATGGTGAAAGATTCCAGTTTTGAAATCCAAAGAGAAAACTTTCAAGTTTTGATAAGAAGTCAAGAGCCAAGGCAGTCTGACCTGCTGTTCTTGGTCTTTGAAAGTAGAAAAACCATCCCCAAGTGGAGCCATTGTTTGCTACCTATACCAATAGGTTTCATTTTTCATGATTGGCAGGGGAAGTTCCAAATATGATCTACTTTGGTGATGCAAAGATCTCATATTTTTGTGGAAAGCACATATCTACAGTTGTTTGATGCTGTCCTACTTCTGAATGGGTGATCCAACAGTCTAAGCTGGGTCATGCCATATTTCAATTTTGGTTGTAGATTAGAGAAAGAAATCTGTCCAAACTGTTCAATCTTGGCAGATCAGTAGTTAGGTAGGGAATGAAGGTTCCCAACTGCTTAATCTGGGGCCTTGGAAGTAATAAGGCTAGCCTTAGATAGAAAATCAAAAGAAAATGGAAAAAGAAAAGAAAAAGAGCAATTGAGGGTCTGCTAGTCTAAGTGCACCCTCCCTGAAGTAATAAAAAATGCTAGGCAATAAGATGGGTAGGTAGATGGGGTTGCAGAAGCATGATTTCTTTCATATCACTGGCCTAAGCAAAGGAAACACATGGTGGCCAGTGCAGATCTTCCTATTCAGCAATTTTGTAGCATCAAGGTGAAGCATGTCTAACTTCCCAATCATTCCCTGTCAAACTTCTTTCTAACATCCCTCTATCACCGTTGCTCATAAGGGAAGTCAAACTCTTTGTTGATTCTTGTTATATAAAGAGCCACATTTCTTGTGTAAAAATCTTTTCATTTTGATCTACTCTCCTAACTGAGTTTCTTCCCTAAAAAGCTTTAGCGTTTTCTTCCTCTCTTCCATATCTCCCATCCAATACTAACTACTAACTCTATTAATACTTAACTCCCTATGTTCCCCTTTTCCCTATTATTATATCACTATTGTACATAAAAAACCCCAAAAAAAGTGTATATATCCCTTCCCCTAGGCAATATAGCCTTATAGTTCTAAAAGGTCAGAGTGCAAAGAAATTAAAGCGCTAAAGGCAAAATAGCGCTAACATTATGTCTCGGGATTAAATCAAGATCCGCTTGGTTTAACAACCCTAACCCCATCTTGCAAATAAATGTCAAAAAACCCATTTTTTCCCACAAAACATTGGAAAAACCCAAAAACCCGCCGATGGCTAAAGTCCCGCCCTAGCACGCATTCCCAGAAAAAATAGTTGTTTATTACCTGCTCCCGCCATATTGTCCGATCACCTCTGCCCCCCGTCAACCGTCGGATCTGGGCCCTCCCATCCGACGGTCCTCAACAATATCGGGCTGCCTCCGATGGCAGTATGTTAGTGCCCGAAAATGTCAGAATGGTGACGTAGGGCACTGGACACGCGTCACAACTCAATTGTATCGGGTGGCCCCCTTCCAAAACTACGCCCGTACCTTAAGCGGTCCGATATACCGCTTACCGCCTTCTGTTTACCACCCGCCAAGTCGACCCTACGTCACCTCCATGCCATTGCCGAGTCAGCACCACATCAGCGCCCGACCCGCCATCGCCACGAGCTGTCTGCCACGTCCCCCATCCATGTGGACCACTCACAAACTGCCACATCATCATTTCGTACCATGACCCCACCTATGACGTCATGATGTCGTCATCCGAGAAAAGCACACCAAAGGCCAAATTTCCTATATTTTCGCCAAAAATCACATTTTTTCGCATTTTTCACCAAAAGTCTGTTATGCCTCCTGCATGAAATTTCACGACGTTCTCGCCGCCAACCTGCAAAAAACTGATTCAAAGCCGTGGCCACCCAGAATTCAGCTTGGATAAGCCACCACCCATCGCGCCGTGACCAGGTATTTACCAATCCTTCCTGCACCTGGTTCAGTTTGTTCTTCACTGTAAAAAAAACGCCCAGAACTGCCATTTTCCCCTGAAACTCAAGCTTCCTTGTCCTGCAAGTGACTCAATTTCTCCCAAGAGTGACCAATTGTCCCCTTTTACGCCAGAACTGCCCTGTTTTCATTGAAAATCCTTTTAACCTCAATTCGCTGTACAAAGCCGCATTTGCCTACATTCCCAAGTGAAATTCTACTTGAAGAGCACCAAACACATGGAGACACCAGTAGCTCTAAACATTCCACCTTTAAATGCCCCACAAAGAGAGCTAGAATGGCTGCCCCTGGCTGACAGAGACTACCAGATGGCAGAATTAATCCCAGATTACAGCAGATACCATATTCATGTAATCAATTAGCTGAGAGCCAAACATCTCAATGGAAATGATAGTCTAGGGATTTGGGACTCTAATTTGCCCATTTTCAATCTTCCTCAGGTCAATATCCTCCCAGATTTAATCCATCGATGCAGTGCCAACTACGATCCATGTCAGAGAGCTGTCCTCAGTCCCTCAGGCTCAGTCTTGTTCCATGTCACCCCTGAGGCTATAAATCAAATGCTGCACTTTCATACTACAAAGACATTGACTCCTCTATCCATCATGGACTTGATAAACCAAGGAGGCAAGCTATCCAGTGCCCAAATCATAAAGATTAATCAACTATTCATTCAAGCAGGCTCTCAAACTGTGAGGACTCCTCCTATTGGAAATGTATATCTCAATGAGTTGGGCAGGATGCATGTGGATATCATCAGTTATGTCTTTGGTTACAGGTCATCTAAGGATGTTTATGAAACCATTCTGGCTATGATGTCTGTCTTCTCCCCTGGAAAGCCTCCTTCGGTTCACTATGATTATGCTACATACATTGCCAACAAAATTCACGAGCAATTGATGAATCTAGAGAGGGCAAGGATATTTAGATACACTTCTTACATCTATCACTTGTTCCTATTTTATCAGCCTGATAGCTTCCCTATTACTCTCAAGAAGTTTGATGCCCAGGGGAACCAAAGGTCTGTGGTATTTTGGTCTTCAATATTTCATCACATAACGTTTTCACCATATAGCTACTGTGAATTCATAGACCTTTTTATCCATCCATCCATGTCCTTGCTATTGAGTTCTCCTCCTCCAAGATTGACAGATGAGATGCAAAGAATCCTCCAGCTCTCAAAGGCCTACAACATTGGGGATTGGTACTTTTACCAACACCATACAGTGATCAGGATATATGGTTGTGAGTTAGCCCCATACATGCTACCAAGATATGTCCCTATGAGACTTTTTGCTTTAGAATATTTCAGACAATTTGGAAATGCAGACATGATCCATTTCCACAGCAAAAATAAAAAGGCACAGCTCAAAGTCAAAAACCACCTAGGCCCATTTATTTATAACAAAAGAGAAGAGGCATGGTAAGAGGCAGATAATATCCTGAATCGCCTTGGGTTGCAAACCAGTTTCCTCTGGTTACCCTATGATCCCAATCACTTCATTAGTCTTAGAAGGGTCAAATATAAGTTGGCTAGCTATTATCATCTCAGGTTACCACATATTGAAAAGTATGCAAATCAATTAGAATGGAAAGAGGGCACCCTAGAAGAGGCAAGTTCTAAAGAGGAAATAGCTCAAAAAGCAGCAAAGAAACTTGAAAAGGAAGCTGACTTGGAATATTGTGGACAGGTTTCTTCTTTTTATCATACTCAACTTGGAGGAGCTGCCTCATCTTCTATAGCTCCCCAGCAAGCAACTCAAACTACTACTCAAGCAGCTAGCACAGATAAAGGGGAAGAAATGGAGCAGGATCAGACACTCCCAACAGCAGAACAACAGAAAGAACAGACACAACAACAAGAAGAAATGGCTGAGGCCCCTGTATCCATAGAGCAACAGGTTCAAGAAGATGTGCCTCCAAGGCAGGAAATAGCAGTGGAGACCTCGGTGCTCCAAACCTCGATGAATGAAGAGAGAGCCAGGAAGAGGGACAGACAGCAAGAAACCCCCCTTACTACATCAGCAAGTCAACAAGGGGAGAAAAGGCAAAGACTAAACCCTTTTTCTGAAGAAGAGATGCCTATTGGACCATCCATGGGTATGGGCCCCCCTAGTATGGAAGCATCAACCAGTTCCTTCCAACAGGAACAAGAAAGACCACAGCGAGGAGGTCAGCTCCACAAGCCAGCAAAGAAGGGCAGAGTCTGGAATCAAGAAGCAATTTATGGATATAAAAGCTAGGAATGAGCCAGTCACACTCCAGCTTTACAATCATCTGCTCAAGATGGCTCCCACCAACCAACAAAGGCTCATGTCAGCATATGACATTGCAGAAGGGAAGATGACTATGAGCCATTTCATGCCTGCCTTGCTGCAGCCACAGTCAGCTGCAGATTACATAAGAACCAACCTAGAAGTGTTTGCAAAAGACATCCACCCAATGGACCAAATAGAGCTACATAAACAAATGGGTGAGATGGTCTACTCTACTCTTGCAGATAAAACACTTTTAGCACAGAAACTGCAAAATTCTCTCCATAATACTACTGGCCAACTAGAATTGGAGAAAGCTTCTTCTCAAGCCAAAGACAACAGGATTAAGTCTTTGGAAGATATCATCATAGAGCTTGGGCATGACCCAAGTGATCCCAAAGCTGTGCAGGCGCTAATGAAGAAAAAATATGAAGATATATCAGCTTTGAGGAAGATGGTCAAACTTCCAGCAACCCTTCACCCCTAAACAGAAGATGTTGCTCAACAGAGAAAGGATCAAGATGTAGCAGCTATGCTGCTGACATTACACAAACAATTGGTAGAAACAGAAGGACGATTGGTAGCAACAGAGGGTGCATTAGAGGTAGCCCTGGCACAAAAACAAGGAGAGCAGATACCTCAGCCCTCTCAGCCAGTAATAAATCTTGAGGAGCCTCCTCAAATTATAAGTCCTCCCCTGCTACAAACAACAGGAGCAAGTGCCTCAATTGCTGGGCCTCAAGCCACAGAAAAAGAAGCAGCAGTAGAGCAAGTCCTAGGCCTCGGTATGCGAGATATGATGAAGGAGCTGCAAGATCTTGAAACCCAAATGATTGAGCTCAAGGATGCCAAAGAAAAGTTGGCCCAGCTGGACGAGAAATATGACAAATCCAAGCAGCAAGTGGCAGAAAAGACCAGGGAAGTTAGGACACTAGAAAGACGGATCAAAGAGCTTGAAAAGGAGCTCACCATGAGCAAGGTAATAACTGAGGTCAAGAAGATCCTGTGGGCCAAGATTGGCCAGTCAATCACATATCAGTGACAATACATAGAGACAATTCATGAGCAAATGGATCTGTTGAACAGGGCTCATGCTGAAAGTCAAAGGGCCAGAGCCTCTCTGGGAAGTATGCCTGATATTGCTACCAAGATGATCAATGTCCTGAATAATAGAACTAGCCTTCAATTGGCAACAATGGGTATCATGGATAGGACTGATACAATTTTGTTAATCAAAAGGGTGCACACCCTCAGAAGCTATGTGCAAACATTAGAAAGAAAGTGCCAAGATATTCAAGTAGAAATCAATGCTTTCGCCACCAAAATCACAGCATTGCATGGCAGAGGGCTTCCCAGCCTAGTGACCAGTGCAGGAAGACTGCTGTCCCATGAACAGTATGCTAAAAGGGTCAACAATTATGTAGCTAATCAGTTGACACCTACAGCACGCAGTCCAGAAGCAGTTGGCCCACCATCAGGGCAAGAGATTTATGATAAACTAGAGAATTTATTCTTCATTGAACATGAAATTAAGCATCTTTTTGAAGTGCCCCCTAATTATTATAAATATATAGAGGCAGATGAGACCCTCATCAAGATGTAGAGACATCAAATGCCCACTGATGAGTGGTGGACGAATATGATTAAAACTTTGCTTTAAATCAAGTCTAAATTTTGGTCTAAAAAGTTTTTCACAGCAACAGCAAAGCAGTTGAATGAGGTGGATAGTGACTATGCACAGCTAGAGCATCACAGATGAGCTGTCTGAATACAGCAGTGCGCTAACATGGTAGCATAAAGGCGAAAGCAATCGAGATCACCGCGAGGAGCTCAAATGGCCCATAAACCCAAAAGTCAAGAATTTCTGACAAAACAACAAACAGTTGTTGTATGTGTATTTAAGTAGCTTTTAATTTTGTAAAAAATATCTTAGAAAGTTGGTAAGAGCAGTTATTGTGCAATAACTCATTGCTGAGATATTTTTGTGATACTTTGTATATATGCACCCCCGCATAGCTTATTGGGGGTTGTTGTTGCTCACTCGTTCAAGAGAACTCGGCTGTATATTCTATGAAAGATATAATGCAAAGGAGCTGTTGGTTTCCAAAAAATCGGTTTGGCTTGGATGCGATGAAACTATTGACTACTGTAGGATTCTCGAGTTATTGCGTGATACAATAAGTGTTTTCTAACAGCTAGAGCATCACAGATGAGCTGTCCGAATACAGCAGTGCCCTAACACGGTAGCATAAAGGCGAAAGCAATCGCGATCACCGCGAGGAGCTCAAATGACCCATAAACCCAAAAGTCAAGAATTTCTGACAAACAACAAACAGCTGTTGTATGTGTATTTAAGTAGCTTTTAATTTTGTAAAAAATATCTTAGAAAGTTGGTAAGAGCAGTTATTGTGCAATAACTCATTGCTGAGATATTTTTGTGATACTTTGTATATATGCACCCCCGCATAGCTTATTGGGGGTTGTTGTTGCTCACTTGTTCAAGAGAACTCGGCTGTATATTCTCTGAAAGATATAATGCAAAGGAGCAGTTGGTTTCCAAAAAATCGGTTTGGCTTGGATGCGATGTGATGAAACTATTGACTGCTGTAGGATTCTCGTGTTATTGCGTGATACAATAAGTGTTTTCTAACTATATTTGTGTTTCATCTCTTGCATAACCTATCTGTGATGTATGGTAACTAGTATTGGTAGAAAAGGAAAAGAATAGTTCAGGATTTGTCCACTAAGAACACCCTAAACTCAATCTTTACTACAAAATATGTTTTCTCCAGGGTTAGCTACAACTATGTAATTCGTAAATGCTCCTATTTGCTCTAATCAGATGATAAGTCTTTATTCAGTAATTCTCACTTGCTGCTAATTAGGATTTATCTATTGTTCCCTATTGCACTATGAAAGAACTCTTAATTGCCTTTTACGGGTGTAATTTATACTGTTTCTTGTCAAAAAATCAAAGTTTGTATCATCAATACCCATCTGGCCCTGCAGCGAAACTCTCTTTATCACATATATCAAATGCCATTCATTTCTGGACTCCACATGCCCAATGGATTGAACTCTCTTTGATACTTGCTTGCCCTTCTTTGAAAAAATAGCCGACAACCAAAAATCAAACAAAATTCTCACCTCATAACTAGCCTAAAATCTTCAAAAACAAAGTTAAAACTAAAAAGAGAGAGCCCTCTCTGATTACAGGTAGGCTATAACCTGTAATCCAAAGCTTGGTTAGTGGTTACCCCGGCCGTATTCCCTCAGGAGTCAAAGGGAACAACCTGGGTGTTAACAAACGGGAAACGAGCTGGTTGGATAGGGCCCAGCCAACCCAACTCGTTTACCCTTGTTCTTTTTCCATTTAAAAGGTCTATGTAAACATTTATTTGCAGTTGCATGGTTTAAATGGTTCTTGTATTTATTTCAGATGTTTTGAGCTAAATTTATTTTGTAGTTAAGTTTGAACGGATCCATAGTTTGGAAGTTGATTGAGCTTATTTATTTCCTGTAATTCCTTTCCTGCAATTCTTGTCTTGGTTTACTTCTGCTCGAGTTGTGTGGGAAGATTTTTCTTGTACCAGTGCATGTAGTTTCATGCACTCCGGTTTATTCATTTACTTCACAAAAAATGTCACATTTCTACTTATCATTTCAGGTATTCCAACAAGTAAAAGTATTGTTAAATCCAACAATCATTCTTAACATTAAGAGCATACTTCTAAAGGATCTGAGGATTTTTATATGAATTAAGAAAGGATGTTATTATAAACACTTTATACTTTCATTTTATGACTTAAGAAAAAGAACATAAACATTACAAGTGGGTTGCTAAAGCTAGCTGATGCTTGCAAATTACTTTAACTACTGCTTTGATTATTTCAAATTGTTTTCATTTTATGAAGTTGACTTTCATTACTAGGTTCAGTTAATCGAAGAATTTATTTTCCATAGATAATTGACCACAGAATTTAGTTTTCAATTGCAATTTTGTTCAACACGTCTTTTAATTCTTTCAAAAGTTAATTGGAAACTTTGGTGAAGAAAGCTTTGTCTTAGTGCAAGAGATGGTATTTTGTCACAGGAACAGAGTGCTCTAAGCCCTAAGGCTTAGAGCACCTCCACAAAAACATAAATCTTCAGTAAGGGAGGTAAAATATACTTTTGTACAAAAGTATTGTACTTGCACTAGTGCAAGAAGATTCCAATAGTACAAGAACAGGTTGTTTGTGTAGAAGGAAAATCAATTGGGAAACTATTAAGTTATGGTATGTTCTATGCTTAGAGCAGTTTACTTTATTTTCTTATTATTATCCACATATTAGCAATCACGTGTACAATAAGTAAAGTGCAGATAGAACATTAAATGATCAACATAAAACAAGCCAAGACAAGAGACACAAGATGTGGTGGCTAGCCAGGGACAAACCCCAATGTGGGGAAACCATTTGATCAAATCTTCCTTTATCTTCAATAATTCAGTAGAGAGAAATAGTACAAAAATCTAATTTACATCAGCAACAACAAACCTTAGATCAACCCTAAACTAGGGCAGTCAATATCTTGCAAATACATTGTCGGATCGGCTTGTTTCCTTCACCAAAAAATGCGACCCTCCACAAAGAGTTAGGTTCACCTATAGTGAAGTTTTGAGAGAGAGAATTGTTGTTGGGAAAAGTATCCAATACGGAATGATCCTATCCCACTCTAAGGGTGATAGTACCTCAGCAACAATCAAAGCAAAGCTATTCGAGATTACTTCTTTATGAGATGTAAGAGAGAGGAGAAAGAGATCCACTAACCGTTATCTTCCGCTAATGGTTGATCTAATCTTCCCTCTTTGCTGCTTGCTCCCAGCTCCTTGCTCTTTTACTGGCCCAGCTACACTAAGATCCTGCAAAATGACAAGAGAGGGAAATTTCAAGAATCATACATTCATAATTGATTCAAGGATTAGAATAAATCAAATATAAAAGTATCAATACGCCATGGAGACACATGCATATAGAAGAACCTCAAATGCTTTATTAATGGAAGAAGTAAAGTTCTGAGAGTGTTACAACCATAAGAGGCCCAATCCAGCAACACCTCCCAGCAGAAAGAAATCTCCTCTTCACCTCCTTCAAAGCAATCACCCAATAGTTCTAAACTCAAACCAACAACACTTCCTTACAGTCACAAAATTCCAGCCCCCCTAGACCTCATGAGAGAGCTCTATTTATAGGAGTTTTGGAGAAAGAATGAGTCAGCTTGAGCTTGGCATGGAGCTGACTAGTGTCCTCTCCCACTTCAGTTATTCTTCAGTTCTTGAGTCCACTTGGAGGTTCTTGCTTCCACTTGGAGATCTAGATCCTCTTACTCATCACAAGGCGAATTCCTTGATCCAAGTGTCATTTTGGAAGCTTCCTGGGCATTTGACACATTAAGGAATGACTGTGCCACTTGGCCAATCTCGCCCAACACAGGTAGCCTTCATTACTGTTGACATTCAGCGCAGGTACAGAGTGGAGCAGTTGACATTCAACGCAGATGCTCAGTGGAGCAGTTGACATGATCCAGAATTAGCTTGTTTTTGAGTGTTTTCAGGTGGAGAACTGATATTTAGTGCTGTGGTTTGCTGACCTTGTTCCTCTAGGGGTAGGAACAACATGTTTAGGGACTTTGGATCCCTCAGATTATTGACATTTCATGCCTCATGCTGTAAGGCACAAAAATGTCTATAACAGTTGCCCCCTAAAGTATGAGGTCGTTTATCGGGTGAAATGCTTTATCAGGAGGATCCGAAGTTCATTCAATCGCTAAGAGGTGACCTGTAATAAAATACAATACAATACATTATTTTTCATTCTGCTTTCATGATCTAGCTGAGGCGGGCATTCCCATGCTCAGCTTTATAAATTCATTTTGGTACATGGAACAGACGATCGTCTGATGGTAGACTGATAATTCTCTGCTGAAATTATCATCCTTTGAGTAGGATGATCATCTGCTGCAATGATGTACATGTCAAATGTCTTTATGTTTCCTGAATATATATCGCAGCCTGGATGGATGAAACTAGATCCGGGGTCTTCAAACTCGTTCGATCTTCACTCTAAGTACAAGTCGATCCATGTGAGAATTGCACTGAAGTCGAACATGGAAAGACATCGCTTGATTACCGGTCAATAATGTAAACCGTTAACAAGCGCGAGAGGAATCACCGATAATGATAATGACCCTCAAGGTACTGCAGTACAATTCACGTGGTGTGAATAAAGGACTTGGCGTCGAACACCACGCAAAATCTTCTGGTCGAAGGTCATTGATGTATACATGTCGCCGGAAGTGAGAAACTTGCCATTGAGGCATGCAAGCTTCAAAGTACTGAGGGGGGTGTTCCTAGATCAACTTCTTGGATAATGAGCTGAAGTCGACAAGAAGCGATCCGTCAAAGGAGGGCCTTAATGAATCCCACATCAGTGACACGGAACGGAGCTAATGATTTTAGTGGAGGTGAAAACAATCTGTGAGATATGATTCAGGGTGGCGATCATGGGCGGATGAAGGATAATGTATGGCAGTGGATGGGACACGGTTGACTCTTTCCGAACAACATCTCTTGAAAATATAACGACACTGATGCGATGGATCGGTAGCATTACCCCAAATGTGGATGGTTTGGCGAAGACCATGGTGATGAGACCGGTGAATGAAAACAACCCAACCCCATGTGATACGGAGGAAAAGTGTCATGTTCAAGAGCGACTTGCTACCATTAAAGCTTTGAGGTTCTCCCAATTTTTCCCCAGTCATTTCTGACCAGTACCTCTTTATTTTTGTCAAGCTTGAGGAGGATAACATATGCTTGTTCTATAACCTGCCCTTCGGGCAAGCCCATCGCTATGTTTTAACGAGCCTAGCGATAAGGAAACTCGTTCTCGTCTAAAGACAAGTTTGTCGCTATTTAATCATTTTAACGAGTCTAACGACAAAGAAAACTCGGTCCTTTTCATTTTTAGAGAGTCTGAAAAGGTACAGAAAGTTAACTCCAAAATTCCTTTTTCGTCATCTAATCCCTTAAGTCCGAAAAAGTATAAAACAATACAGAAGGGATGAGTTTTCGATAACTTTAACGAGTCGAATAAAACAAGCGCTCGACCTTTTTGTGTAATAATCCCTCAGGTCCAAAAAGATTAAAATATAGAGGAGGGATAGCTCTTCTGGTCCTTTTAACGAGCTGGAAGGCCAAAACTCGGAAAACTTTTCATATTTTACGAGTCAAGAGAAAAGAGCTCAAAGAAGACTCGATTTTGAGGAACCAGTGATAAACAGGGATAGCAGTAGATTCCAGGTATAGGTTGGAATTTTCCAATCACGACAGTGTCACAAGGATGGCTAAGTGAAATCACTCTTCGTAGCTGTTCCTCAAAATAGGTAAACAATCATATGGAGGTGAACGATTGGCCAAATGGAATGGAGGTGGCGGGTGCAAACAAGACCAAGGCTTTTATGGCTAATAACTTTATGATCAAAATGGTTATTTACCGGAATAGGTTCATTTTTTAATGAGCTTAAACTCTGGAGGAAACTCTTGCTCAACCTTATGTTTATTTTTTAACGAGCATGAACTATGTGCTAAAACTGCTCGGATCTTCGCTTTTCTATTTTTTAACGAGCATAAATTCCGCGGTAAAACTGCTCGATATACCAGTCATAAGATAAGAATGTCTCCTGCAAGATTCCATTTTTTATAGAGCTCGCACCTCACATAAGCTATGCTCCCTATCCTTTCTTTATGCAAGTTCGGAAACGACTAATCCAAAAAACAGATAAATAACCGCTCTTTGGTTGCATTCCAAAAGGTTTGCATGCCCCCAGGTATAAAATATAATTTCAAGGCTGCCCCTCCTCTCCCTCACCTCTGCTTTTCTTTGGGTGTTCACAGCTACTTGTTGTCTTGCTAATCTAATGCTAACGATACTTGTCTTCTCGTTATTTTTAACGGGTCTTATGCGGTACTTGTCTTCCCGCCGGCCCAACTTCTGACAGCTCTTTTGCAAGATCGCAAGAGAACAGCTACTTGCGACAAGAGAATAGCGACTTGTGACAAGAGAAGAACACTACTCAAAGACAAAACATTAATGTTATTGAGGGAGGCTTGCCTCTTTCTGGTTACCCAAAGATTGTTTTGTTAACACGATCAAACGAAAACATCTCCTCGGCACTGTCTACCGAAGTAGACAATGGTGAATGACTGTTGTCAAACAAGTAACCTTATCAAAAGAATCCTGTTCTAGAACAACCCCTCTTCCTTCCACGGATGGGGTACGGACTAGTCATATTCCTTCGCGGAAATTCTACCTTATACCCAAGGTTTCCTCTGCCCGAAGCAGACCAGGATGCATGCCCCCTGGGTTCCAGTCCCATCTTTCCGAATCACTCGCACTCATCGGGAAGGAGGACTAGGGGGGGAGACATTTCTTGGGTGAATAGACCATTCAGGGTTGGTATTTGACTATTTGCGATGCGTGATCCCGGAAATGAAAGTTGGTCTACGAGCTTGACCATTCTTCCTTCGTGTGGAAAACACATTACTCTAAAGAGTGAGGAGACTATTGCTCCCATGCAATATATATAGTCTCGTCCAAGGAGTAGGTTATAATCCAAGGGTCCTTGAACGACCATCACGTTCATTTGAACGGTCTTCCCTTTCAATGTAACAGGCACATTGGGGAGGATCCCTAATGGTCGACTGGTTCCTTTATCAAAACCTGAGAGATTTCTTATCTCAGGTGAAAGCTCCGGGGAACCCAGTGCTTTCCAAGCAACAGAGGAAAGGATACTCACAGATGCCCCTTCATCAATGATAGTTCCAGCCATTACCATTCTATAAATTTGGACTATGATTCTGAATGGTACACTGGCTGGTAACCGGGGTCTGCCTAGTTGATTCCAATCAAAGGATACAACCAGGTTGCTTGGTGGTGGGACCGAATACACGGCCGGATATGACCTTGACGATGTTCCTTCCTGCGATAAAGGAATGGGCGCATTTCCCTGATGCTCATCAGAGTCGGTGTTGATGAAAAGAATCTGGATGGTGTCATCCTTATTCTCTTCAGTGAGGGTGTCATTTGAATATGAATCTTCAATGACGGTGTCATTTGAGGATGAAACCTCTGAAGGAAGAACCAGGTCAACTGCCGTATCGTCCTTTAGACTTTCGTCTGGTCTGGATTCAGTAGGTTCATTTTCAATGACTGACGCTTCAGCTGACCACTTGAGCAGGCCAGCTGTATTTTCAACCAACAAAGGACTGGCACGATTTTTTTGTATCCAGGAGGAAGTCTCAATGGTGAAACCGGGCGATCTTCCAAAACTCTCTTCGCTTCGTCTAAGAAGGGACAATGGTGGATGGCATGATCGCCTTTACACAGTTTGCAGGGGGATCTTATTCCCCCTCTTTGTCTTGAACCTTCACTCTTGCTGGTTGACTGTAAGCATTCAACATGGCTATCAGAGGTTGATGCTCCCGAATTGTGCAACCGAGGGGACCAGTCCCTTAGTATCTGGGGAATACAGGGACAATCTCTATGGAAGTGGTCTCCTCTACATATGACACATGGTGATTTAGGCCCGGTCTATGCTATCTGTGGATTTTTGTCAGATGTCTTTTGCTTGCCCCCAGTCGCCTTAGGCTCCTTCTTCTTCTTCTCTCTCTTCTTCTTCTCCTTCTTCTCCATGGGAGCTTGGCTTTTGCCGGCTCTACCTTGCGAAGATGAAGGATCGGAGGAAGAGTTATAGGAAGTAGAAGGCTGGTGGGTAGCTCTAGACTGATCTAACTGTTGACTCGACTATTCAGGAACCATGGTGTTCTGAACTACATTGGTTGAGAATAGCCAAATAGGCAGGCCAATTGTCAGTCCTGGAAGCGACAATGTGGCCATGTGGGGCGCACCAACTTCTCCCCAAGAGGAGAAAGGACTAGGATTTCCATCATGTGGAATTCCTTGGTTGGGGCGTTCCATGTTCTCAACCTAAAGATCAACGCAGGAATAGGAGGTGATTATGTTCCGTTTAAAATAAATTTTATAACGATGCTTTAGACACAACTTGCTTTTTCACTTTTTAAGAGTCGAGAAAAAGCTAAAGATGACTCTAGTCTCCTTCGATGTTTTAATGAGCCCGAAGTGACAAATGCTCGGATGGACTTTTTCAGTTATAGAGTTTGAAAAAGGCCAAAAGAAACTGCTCTGGAGTTCTAGGCAGAGGGTGTGCCAAACTTTTCGCAAAACCACAGAATACGTTTTACGGTACGGGTGGTCGATCTTCGTGAATGCTATGTTCACTGCATTGCGATCAGTAGGGCGGCCGACACGGTTTCCTATGGATAAAGGCTTTGATCCTATAGGGGTCTCCCAATAAATACGCGACGATACGTGGGAGCACAAGTCCGTATTGATACTTATCGCTTCACCGTGGAGGAATCACCCAACCACTCAACGCTAAGATATCACATTTAACGATGCCGGAACACGTCTCTAGCTTAGACCTCTATGTGTTTGCGTTATGTTTCAATGCGTTGTTATGTAAATTCAATTTATTTTAAGGTTGATCTTGTTTAGCAGTTTGCCTTTATGGATCACCACGAGATGTATAGTAACACTCCTAAATGCAGTCTAAGATGATAAGCAAGCTTTTCAATCTTTCAACTTTGAAAATCTTAACTACTGAGGGAAAAGAAAGACAACATCTTTTCACACAGATCATAGAGCACACACTAATGCACTTTTCCCTAAATCAACATGTAAACTGTCATAATGCACATGCACAATGCAAGTATTTCTTTTCTCTTTCTTAATGTTTGTGAGATACAAAAAGAAAGCTGTTGTATAACTTTGAATTCAATTTCAAGTGAAAGCAAACAAGCTTGTCCAAAATCAAAAGACACCTTAAGATTTACTTGTTTCGACACTAGAAATGTATAAATTCAAACCATATGATGAAAGAAAAAGCTCAATTAGCTATGAACAGTAAATAAACTAACTCTTAAGATCAAAACGACACTTAATCATAGGTCTAGATCTAAGAGGCCACAGCAAGACTAGTTCACTTTCGTTATGGGAAACTGTAAATGATACAAGAAATACACAAAGAACAAACACAGTTTCTTTATACAACCGAGGCGGAATAGTGGCAAGGAAAGTTGGTTTCAGATAGGTACATTGACTGGTAACAGGCTGCAAAAACAAGGGTGAAAACAGGGCAAGAAACAGCAGGAAACCCCAGTAGCACAAGGCAAGACTAGTTCAGCGCAGGTAGTACACAGGCAGTTTGACCTTCAGCGCAGGTAGCCCCTTCGGGAACTGCGCTGAAATGTAGACAGCCTTCACACAGCCTGCACTGAAGAACGAAACTTTCATTTCTCTTGGTTTCCGGGTCACAGTTTGCTCAAAAATTCACAGTTTTTGGCCAAATCAGAAGCTATCAGTCAAGTACACACTAAGGGATGAAATGGAGGATGAAAAAGCTATCACTAAGAGCTATTTAGAGTCCTTGTGGATCAGCTCTTCAAATCATAAACTTGCCCAGAAACTGAGCTAGAGTAGCTGCCCTCTACTTTGCATTTGAAAGATCCAAATGCAGTTCGATTCGGTACTCCCTGTGTTTATGAAATGAATAGCAAAAACACAAACAACCAACAAGATATGATCCCCAGTGGAGTCGCCAATTTGTTGTTGGGAAAAGTATCCAATACAGAAAGACCCTATCCCACTCTAAGGGTGATAGTACCTCAGCAACAATCAAAGCAAAGCTATTCGAGATTACTTCTTTATGAGATGCAAGAGAGAGGAGAAAGAGATCCACTAACCGTTATCTTCCGCTAATGATTAATCCAATCTTCCCTCTTTGCTGCTTGCTCCCAGCTCCTTGCTCTTTTACTGGCCCAGCTACACTAAGATCCTGCAAAATGACAAGAGAGGGAAATTACAAGAATCATACATTCATAATTGATTCAAGGATTAGAATAAATCAAATATACAAGTATCAATACGCCATGGAGACACATGCATATAGAAGAACCTCAAATGCTTTATTAATGGAAGAAGTAAAGTTCTGAGAGTGTTACAACCATAAGAGGCCCAATCTAGCAACACCTCCCAGCAGAAAGAAATCTCCTCTTCACCTCCTTCAAAGCAATCACCCAATAGTTCTAAACTCAAACCAACAGCACTTCCTTACAGTCACAAAATTCCAGCCCCCCTAGACCTCATGAGAGAGCTCTATATATAGGAGTTTTGGAGAAAGGATGAGTCAGCTTGAGCTTGGCATGGAGCTGACTAGTGTCCTCTCCCACTTCAGTTATTCTTCAGTTCTTGAGTCCACTTGGAGGTTCTTGCTTCCACTTGGAGATCTAGATCCTCTTACTCATCACAAGGTGAATTCCTTGATCCAAGTGTCATTTTGGAAGCTTCCTGGGCATTTGACACATTGAGGAATGACTGTGCCACTTGGCCAATCTCGCCCAGCGCAGGTAGCCTTCATTACTGTTGACATTCAGCGCAGGTACAGAGTGGAGCAGTTGACATTCAGTGCAGATGCTCAGTGGAGCAGTTGACATGATCTAGAATTAGCTTGTTTTTTAGTGTTTTCAGGTGGAGAACTGATATTTAGTGTTGTGGTTTGCTGACCTTGTTCCTCTAGGGGTAGGAACAACATGTTTAGGGACTTTGGATCCCTCAGATTATTGACATTTCATGCCTCATGATGTAAGGCACAAAAATGTCTATAACAAGAATGATGGTCAACGCTAGTCAAACTTCCGATCTGTAGTTGTAGCCCTAAATTCTGCGTCCTTCCTTCCACATGTGTGAGAGAGAGTCCTTTCTACACAGGAGAGAGAAGAGACTCTTTTCTGCGCAAGAGAGAGAGAGATGTGATGAGATGTGTGTGTGCAAATGAGGAGGAGACCTTCTGTATTTATATGAAAATGTTGGGGTTGAATAGATGTGGTTGTTGGGCTTCTGAGCCTACATAAGTTGCTGGCCGACTTAGACAATTAGTCCATAATCAAAATAAATTCATATCTCCATAAATACTTATCAGAATTGGATTATATTTAGACCGATCCTACGCCTCTCGACAAGAGGAATCTAGTAAAAATATTATCAGCCATGAAGAAGATGACCCACATGGAGTTTGGCCCTAGTTGCCAATTTTAACACTTCCTCTCAACTAGGGAGAACTCCATTTTCAATTCGTCTGTGTGTCGCTACTATTCATCCATCAAATGCGCTGCCCTGTATAGCTTGACCCCTCCTCTGCTTTGCTCTATTATGCCTGCTTTGTTCTGTTATGCTCTATTCTTCTCTACTCTGCTCGAATTATGAAGAAGAAGAAGTGATCGTGGATGTATCATACCATCCTCCACTGAACCAAACTCAGTTTCAGAGTGTGTACCACTAGTCCCAGACCAGTCCTCTACTGACCCGAAGTCAGTGTCATAGTGGGTACCACTCTCACTGGTCCCAAACCAGTATCATTGATCCCATATCAATGAAGGTCATCGTAGCATAGGGAGTACGGTAGATACAATGATGCGTCCATCAGTACTACTATGGTCCCTATCCTCATTTCCCTACTTATTGATCAGATGAGAGGTACTTCCCATGAGTCTCAGACTACATGGGTAGGATGCATCGACATGATAACTAATCATCCTATCCATAGGAGAGAAAATCATCATGTTCCAGAAGAGAGCGAATCGTCTTGTCCACGGGAGAGTGAATCATCCTGTCCACAGGAGAGCGAATCATCCTGTCCCACAAGAGAGCAAATCATATTGTGCACAGGAGAGTGAGTCATCCTATCCACATTCACCATGGAGAACACATCATCCAGGCCCACAAGAGAACTAATCATCCTATTCCATAGTCACCACGAGCTGTCACAGGGGAAGGTTGAACCTTTTACCCTATACCAAGTTCACTAACAGGGGATGGTGAGTCACCCTGTGGTCATGTGTTGCTCCAAGAAGTACCCCGTGCCCCCCCCCCACAGAGCTCCTAGAGCTCAGTATATCTACTTGATCCTCATCGGAGGGTCTCTGAATGACACCAATTCATTCCCGGAAAGTCAGGAGTTTGACCTTTCCTAGGGGCTTTGTCAAAATGTCGGTGACCTGTTCATCTTTACCAATATGTTGGAGCCTTATTGCTTCTCGTTGCACCATATCTCGAATATAGTGGTACCTGATATCGATATGCTTGGAGCAATCATGAAATACAAGATTTTCCAATAAACAGATCCCACTCTGGTTGTCACATACGATCATGGTGGTATCCAATGTAAATCCAAACATCTGACTGAAGAGGTTTTGCAATGAGACTTGCTCACAAGAGGCCATGCTAGTAGCAATATACTCTGCTTAGGCGGTGCTCAAAGCCACCAACTTTTGCTTCCTTCTCATCCATGATATCGAAGTAGATCCCAAGGAGAAAAAGCACTCGAAAGTGCTCTTACGGTCCACCACACTGCCTGCCCAATCAGCATCAGTGTATCCAAGTAGTCTCACATCTCCGGTAGTGTATCTTAACCCATATGTAATTGTGCCATGAAGATATCTTAATAGATTCTTGGCACCAATCCAATGTATGTGGTGAGATTCAACCATATGTTCACTCAATGTGTTGACTGCAAAGCATATATCCGGATGGGAGTACACTAAGAAAATTAATGCTCCGACGAGTTGACGACACTCGGTTGAATTTCGTAAAATAGGTCCAGCAGCACTACCACTTAACTTCTTGAAGTCAAGCTCCATTGGGGTAGTTATGGGCTTGCAGTCCACCATACCGAATCTTTCCAATATCTTCACCACATATTTTCCTTCAGATTGGAAGATTTTGCCTGGCTTCTTCCGAACTTCAAGTCCTAGGAAATAGTGCATCAGTCCTAGGTCCTTCATTTCAAATTCAGAAGCCAACTCCCTCTTACATTTGTGAATGAGAGGCTCTGCACCTGTTAGAAAGAGGTCATCAACATACAACACTAGTATGAGAGGTTTGACATCTTCAACCTTAAAGTAAAGGTTAGGATCGGCTTCACTCCTAGTGAATCCAAACTTCATCAAGTAGCTATCGATCCTCTCATACCATGCTCGGAGTGCTTGCTTCAGCCCATAGAGGGCCTTCTTCAACCTACACACATGAGATTTTCGATCATAAATCTCAAATCCTTCGGGTTGCTCCACATAGACCTCTTCTTTGATCGAACCATGCAGGAACATGGTCTTAACATCCATCTAATGTAGATTCCATCCTTGTGAAGCCGCAAGGGCTATGATCGAGCGGATGGTGGTATATCTGGTAATAGGTGAAAATATCTCGTCATAGTGTATACCTTCCTTCTAGGAGAAGCCATGAGTGACAAAACGAGCCTTATACTTTTCTGTACTTCCATGAATTGCATGCTTTATCTTGTAAAGCCATTTAGAAGTGACAATTGTCTTGTCCAGGTGTCTATCTTGTCCAGGGGTTGAACCACTTCCCAGACATCATTCTTCATAATAGACTCATATTATTTGGTCATAGCATGCTTCCATACATGATGCTTGATAGTATATGAGAATGATGAAGGCTCATTTTGAATGATCGTTCTTATGATGGTCAGGTATCCCTGATACATGTTTGGTTTCTTACTTTCACAGAAGGTTGTTTGGGGTGCAACATGTCCTTCAGCATCATTAGGTGTCCCCCTAAGCCATGAAGGCCTCTTCCTAGAAGAGGAAGGCTCAGGTGGAGGAGGATCAATAGGATCGGTTCTTCCACATCGGGTATTGTTTCATCATCTTTTTCTTTTGGTTCCCTGGTGTCAGCTTCTTGAGAGCTCCTCATAGTAGGAAGATTGTTCACCTTGGTGAGAGCCATATATTCGGCAAAGGTGACATCATGACTAATCACGACTTCCCTTTGATTGGCTACATAGATTCTATAGCCCTTAGTATTTTCACTATAGCCCACGAAGATTCCTTTCTTTCCAAATGCACCCAATTTGTTCCTTTTCTCTTTTGGCACATGAAAATACACAGGGCTTCCAAAATGATAAAATGAGATATGTTAGGTTTCTTACTGGTGAACATTTCTTCAGGAGTTTTGGAACCCAATGCTTGATGGGGGCATCAATTTTGTACATATATGGCGGTGTTTGCAGCTTCGGCCCATAGAAACTCTGGAAGTCTTTGATCATGGAGCATAGCATGGATAGCTTCCACAATTGTACAGTTCTTCCTTTCTTCCACACCATTCTGTTCAGGAGTGTACGGTGTGTTAGAGCCTAGATTTTCCTTAGGCTGAAAAGACAAGGTTCTAAGTCCACATCAAACCATGCTCAGCCTCGTAGCTAGCCCTACGAGGACAGGAGAGGGCTCTCTCCGAGTCAATCTCGGCAAAAGATAATCGATGGGGCTCAAGATGACTGTAATAAAAGCTAATCTTAGGCTAGGTATTAAGTACAAGGATTTGTTTTGAGTTTTTGGGGGTTTTGTGCTGGAAACAGGGAAAGGCAAATTGGGCTCGGGGATGAGGCACAGTTTCTGTAGAGTTCTGATTGGGGCAAGGAAGGAAATCATTTTGATGCTTTAAATTGAGTGAATGGATAGATTTGAATTTTTAGGGGCTAAGGAGAGCAATAGAGTCTCAAGAATTCTCCTTAAATAGATGAAAACACGGAAATTTAAACAAATTCAAAGGCAGATCATAACAGTTAATGGATTCCACCTTAATCACTCATTTGTTCAAATTCAGAATAAAAGACAGGAAAATGATACACATAACACTAATTAACTTTCAATTACTTAGAGAATCACACCATCAAAACATAAAGCCACATGGATCCCAAACATTGCTGCAAAACCCTAGTCTTTCCTTAGCCAAAAATGCAGAGATAGAATGTACAATGATATGCCAAAGCAATCCCTAGTGTCCAACCCTGAAAATGACTTAGGAATTACATGATATAGACTAGCCCAACCCATTCCCTTGCCTCTAGGGGTCGAGATCATCATTCTAGGAGCTGTTTGAACCAATTCTAAACAAGGAACTGAAATCTAGGTAGTCAAACAGCTTACCCCTATATGCTAGGAAACTGATTCATTCACTCACATTTCACCTTTTGGTGAATGAATCTTCTAGAACAAGTAAAAATGTGCCAATATTACATCATGGTTGTCAAATTACATCATGAAAAGTCAAGAATAACTTCAAGAAGAAAAACTAGTCAAAACTAGGTGAATTGTTGAGCTAAACAGTGAAAAACAAGCCAAAATTCTTTATGCATCGCGCCAAAATCTGTATGCGTCGCGCAACTTTGGAGCTGCTTTTGAGGCACTTTCTGAAGTCCAAATTGAGCCCAAGTGTGCTTGTTGGAAAGCCCTGCCTTTCTAATTTCCCACACAAGTGAAATTTCTGAATTTCATGCCCATTTTCCCCTCCAAAAATTCAATCTCCCAAGACTGCTTCTTGTTTGTCAAAATAGGGGCAGTGAGGTCATTGTTTGAGTGTTTTTGACCTCCTGGGGACTCAAAACTTGCCCAAACTTCTTGGCCATGTACCAAAAGTCATGATTTTTCATGAAAAATCTAAAAATTTAAACTTTTTTTCAATTTGGAGCTGCCTAGAAAACGCGCGCGCCACGTGGCGCGGCGCACAGGAAGAAAAACCCTATTTTTTGTACCAAAATTTGTCAAAATGCAAAAATTGCTCCAAATTTCTTGAAATTTGGACTGAAGGTGCCTCATAAAGCATAATGCTCATCCAAAGAGGCTTCAGCCAAGATTCAAAGTCTATCCTCCCTTTTATGGCATTTTAGTGCCCTCCTGGTGCATGCAGTTTCAGTTTTAAAGTCACTGTCTTGGTCATATAATGTATCGGTGCCCGCCTCCATGGTGTCGAAAGTCTATGCCAAGTGTATGATTGATTTGTTGAAAATTAGAAATGAAGGCTTGATGTCTTTTTTCAATTCCAAATGTGTGCCAATGGGAAATGAAGGACTGTGGCAAAAAATGGGACAGTGGGAACAATGAAGTCTTGCCAAGTGGTAGTTTGCCCTTTGATGATTTGACAAACTTTGGAGGAGGGGACAACCACTGAATGTTGGAGTGACTTGGGATTTTACAAATGAGATGGGGAAATAGGAATGATATGGAATGATGTGACTTAGGGATAGGAAAAATGGGCTTAGGAGTGAATGAGGGAGCTTTAGGGATAACAGCTAGGGTTTGGAATAGTGGGAGTTTAGGAATATAGGGTTGGTGAATTTAGGGATATGGGAATTAGGGATATGGGGATGAAACTAGAAAATGAATGTGGGAAACAAAGAGTGTGGAAGTGATGGAATGGAATTTTGCAACAAAACACAAACTACAAACCCTAAGAACTTGTTTGTGAGCACCAATTGCAAGGTATTAGGGTTTGAATTTTCTTTTACACAACCACCATAAATTGCATGAAAAACTCCTTCACTAGCAAGGAAGAGGGCTTAAATTACTTGCACACTAGAAGAGTTGAGTGATTTTGGAAATTTGAGGGATTTTTTGAGAGAAATCATACTTTTTAGTCCAGTGTGCCGCGCCTTCCTAGTGCGTCGCGCCAGTGTAAATTTACACTAGAAATTTTCTCCCAGTGCGCCGCGCCTTCCCAGTGCGCCATGCCTTTTTCCGGGCGAATTTTGAAGGCCTTCCCGGTGTCCAAATTGGGTGAAGGATAGCTAGTTGGAAAGGTATTTGAGTCTACTTTCCAACCCAACTAGAATTTTTTAATTTTGAGTTCATTTTCCTTGTCAAAAATCAAATATCCCAAGACTGGTCAAAATGTGCCAAATGAGGCTGCCTAAAGGCAGAGTGCTGTTGCAGTCAACTTTTGAATGCCTTACTCAACTCCAAATTGAGCTCATGATAGTTAATTGGAAATATATTTGTTTCTAGTTATCATTTGACTCATCACTAAAGTCATTTGGCCAACCAAGCTAGGAGAAAACTTGATTTTCCCAAGGTCACTTGAGAGGTGCATCAATTCTCCCGAGGCAATTGTAGTTTTGACATTTCTATAAAACCATGACACCCGTGTAAAAAGTGAAGGAGGTTTTTCTTCCTTGGCTTATTTTGGACAAAAAATTCTCTCAGTGTTTCTAAATTCATCTTTCCTTGTTCAGAAACATCATTTGAGTGAAACCTATCCCCATGTGTGGAACAGGGGATTTGTCGAAATGAAGTGAAATGAAGGAGATATGGGGCTTCTAAATTCTTGAGGAAATTTTTCTAGGTGGGGAGGTATGTTAGGAAGTAGGGGAAAGTGGAATTTCAGAGATTGAGTGAGGGGAAGGTGTCAAAAATGGAAAAACACACGTCTAGCCTAGAAAATTGCCAAGTTGTAGCAAGAGACTAGGGTTTGTGCAAAAATGAGGAATTTGGGGAATCTCAGTGATGGGAAGTGTTTAATAAGGTACATTCAGGATAGGGGAAGGTGTATGAACATTAGGATACAAGTTTTGTTGATGATTTGACCATCCAAGAGAAATTGCCTTCAAAACCCTAGGCGAGGGAAATGAACCTTTCCTAGGCGCAACTGAAGCATGAAAAAGGTATAAAATGACCTAGTGGAACTTGACATGATGATGACAACCCTCTGAATGATGGTACACTCAGCTGAATGGTGACATGGAGCAACATTTGGAAAACTTTGACAGGAGTAAAAGAAAACCCTAGACCTGGTACCTAGTGACCAAATTTTGCTTGAAGACTCACTGAAATGACAAAATTTGACCTTGACACCTTAAAATAACTTTGTAAGAGCATGTTTGATCACTGGAGGAAGGTTGCAAAGACTGAAACTAACATGGTGTAGTAGTCTCCCTCTTAATGTTAGCCTCTTTACAAAAGTCATGATACTTATTAGATTCATATTCAATCCCATTATCAGTCCTTAAGACCTTGATCTTCTTTTCGGTTTGATTCTTGATCAAGGCTTTGAAGTGTCAAAACTAGGAGAACACTTCATCCTTCTTTTTCAAGAAGTATATCCATGTCTTGTGAGAATAGTCATCTGTAAAAGTGAGGTAACATAAATATCCTCCCAAGGAGTTCATAGACATCATACTAGATATGTCTGAGTGAACTAATTGCAATATATCAGAGGTATTGCTTTGGCTTGAGGGGAATAGTCCCCTTTTTAGCTTTCCTTCAGTACATCCAGGACATACACCTTCTTTCTCTAATTTGAACTCAAGCATCCTGGTCACCATTTTTCTTACATCGGGTAGAGCTTTATAATGAAGATGAGCAAACCTCTGATCCCATAGTTTGGACTGAAGAGATGTGTTACAAGACATGACACCTAGAAGACTTCCTCTAACCTGATATAATGAATCAACTCGAAACCCAAGAGTGAAGGCATCTTTAATATTTTTTTTCCATACATGTACCTTGCCATCACTAAAATCCACCTTGTAGCCTTTGTCTTCCATTTCCAAAATGGACACCGGGTTCTTTCTGAGATCAGGTACATATAATGCATCTTGTATGTGGATTGTATTACCTTGATTCAATTTAAGAGAGACATTGCCTACACCTTTCACAAGATATTTCATATTGTCTCCAAGGACAATTTCTAGGTTGGTTTCTTTCTCTATCAGATTATGGAGAACTTCTTTGTAACTAGTGAAGTGCCCTGATGCACCATTATCAGTAAGCCAATTTCCCAACAAGTTTGGAGGAGAAGAGGTAGATAGAATAGCTGGTAGATAATATTCATCCTGCTTATTATCAACAGTGTTAGATTCATACCTAGAATTTCTTGCCTTCTTGAATGATTGTCCTCTTCCTTGATTTCTAGCACTCCTTTTACCTCGGCCATTTTTCCTACCATTTCTTTTATTTCCTTGAGAGGGATTTCGATCATCACCTCGGTGTGAGTCCTTTCTCTCAGGGCACTCCCTTGCATAGTGACCTACTTTATTGCAAATGTAACATCATCCTTTTCTTCCACCCTTAGTTCTAGCCTTTCTTTTTGATTTAGTCCTGGAGTTATTTATTTTCTTAGCATGAGAAGAAAAGGTAGCGAGAGGACCTTTAGGTATGGGCATTTCTTGCTCTTCTATCCTTGTTTCTTCTTGAATGCGTCTTACCATTAATTCCTTGAATCCAAGAATTATGTTATTGTTGAGAAGAGTAGTCTTGAACACGTACCATTTGGATGGTAGTCCTCCAAGAGTCGTAAGTGCTATTTCCCTATCAGGAATTATCTCCCCAATAGATAGGAGATCATTCTTGATCTCGGTGATTCTTAAGAAGTATGCTTGCATAATCTCATCTTTGCCCTTCTTAATTTCTTTCAGCTTATTTCTAGGAAACAAGACTTGATTTGCATCATTAACATTAAATAAACTCACCAGTCTATCGTAGATTTCCTTGGAGGTGTTCAGGTCGAATATGTAGGCCACCAAGAATTTTTCGATAGAGTCCCGGATGATCTTCTTAGCTTTTACTTCCCCCTTGGTCCAATTGTTCCTAGTAGCAGCAGACGCATTTGATGGAGGCTCTACAATTCTGCCTCTCACATGGTCCAACACTTTCTTTTTTTTTTAATGTTAGATCGAGAGACATCTTCCATCCATGGTAGTCAGATTTCTCATGAAGCTTATCTTCAGCAGGGAAGTGTGTTGAGGACCCCATGAGTTCTTTTAGATAGCCTTGCCAACCTTCTCTTCAATGATTTCTCTTGCTCTTACTTGGGCTTTGTCTTCACCTCAGCTCCAATACCATGTTAATTTATGGTATGTTCTATGCTTAGAGTAGTTTACTTATTTTTATTATTATTATCCACATATTAGCAATCACATGTGCATTAAGTAAAGTGCAGATAGAACATTAAACGATCGACAGAAAACAAGCCAAGACAAGAGACACAAGATGTGGTGGCTAGCTAGGGACAAACCCCAATGTGGGGAAACCCTTTGATCAAATATTCCTTTATCTTCAATAATTTAGAAGAGAGAAATAGTACAAAAATATGATTTACATTAGCAGCAGCAAACCCTATATCAACCCTAAACTAGGGCAGCCAATATCTTGCAAATAGACCATCGGATTGGCTTGATTCCTTCACCAAAAAATGTGGCCTTCCCCAGAGAGTCAGGTTCACCTACAAAGAAGTTCTGAGGGAGAGAATGATGGTCAACACTGGTCAAACTTCCAATCTGCAGTTGCAGCCCTAAATTCTGGATCCTTCCTTCCACATGTGTGAGAGAGAGTCCTTTTTGTGTATGAGAGAGAAGAGACTCTTTTCTACACAGGAGATAGAGAGATGTGATGAGATGTGTGTGTGTGCAAATGAGGAGGAGAGATTCTATATTTATATGAAAACGTTGGGGTTGAATAGATGCGACTGTTGGGCTTCTGAGCCTACATAAGTTGTTGGCCGACTTAGACAATTAGTCCATAATCAAAATAAATTCATATCTCCATACATACTTATCGAAATCGGATGCTCTTTAGATAAATTCTACACCTCTCGATGAGAGGAATCTAGTAAAAAAATATTATCAGCCATGAATAAGATGACCCACATGGAGTTTGGCCCTAGTTGCCAATTTTAACAGAAATAGATCTTTGCAAGCGCCCACTTGTCAAGTTGTGGGACATCTATACTGGAGATAAACATAGTATTTCATTTTAGCATTTAAAATTTTTTCCAATTGTGTGAAAGTCCCTTTACTTGATTTCCATGCAAATTATTCTTTTACATTCTAGCACTAGAGTTGCTTTGGTGTTAATTGCCTTTAAAATTGTTTTCTGCATGATTTTACAAAATTTCCTTTAAGAAGTAGGATTAAGAATAGGAAAAGTTCATACCAATTCTGCCATTTCCTGTGCTTCGTCTCTAAGTTTACAAAACCCCGGGGTTGACAATTAAGTGTTGAGGAGTTTGCTTAAGTGAAATTCCTACACCCAACATTTTGACGTTGTTGCCGAGGAGGAAATTTGAATTGGTAAGAACTTTCCATTTTTGCAATAGGGGTAAGTCTGCTATTATTTTTTCCCTGTAGTGTGCTTCTATTTCTTGGAGGAATTTATAGGTGCTGAGTTATTTTTGAAATTGCAACTTTTATTTGAATTTTGTTTTGTCATTTTTTTGAAATGAATGCCAAAAGACACAGGGGTCTGAATCCCACTAGGGGCCAAAGAAATACTAATAAATCTGAAACCAAATCTCATATTGGGCCTTCTCTCATAGGCAGAAAGTCTAAACAAACTTAGACTCATCACACAGGAACAATCCATTTGGGCTTTGGTAGCAGTAGTCCAGGTGTGACATAGCCCACAAAGGGGAAGAAGGAGGCTATTAGAACCCATAGTCAACCTTCTCAGGTTGTTGAGAGTATTTCGCATGGAAAAACAAAAATGGAAAATTAGGAAGACCATGCAGAAGGAACTAGTGAAAATCAGGTAAATGAGGAACAATCCACTTTTGGATTCCCAATTGTGGATCCTGATACACAAGTACAAATGAAAAATATTTCACCATCAGCTCTTCCTTATTTCTATGGTATGGTACATGAAGACTCAGACTCCTTCTTATTTGAGTTTGATATTTTATGTAGAAGTTATGATTATTCATCTGATGCCCGGAAGTTAAAGTTGTTTCCTGCAATTCTCAAGGACGCAACACTCTGCTGGTTCATGGGACTAGGAGGAAACACTATATCTTCTTGGGAGCAAATGAAGAGAGTGTTCTTGTCAGAATATCAAGAATATTATAAAACTAAAGATATTCAAGATGAAATATTTACTATTATGCAAAATGATGATGAGACTCTAGAGGACTACTTGGAGAGGTTCTTGTATATCCTTCAAAGGTCAAAGCACAAATTTGATCCAAGTACCATTAGAACCATGTTCTTACATGGGCTTACTGATGATGCTAGGAATAATTTAAATATGCTAGGACAAGGGGATATTGCTCAAAAATCTTTTGATAAAATTTGTGACTTGTGCAGGAAATTCTCAAGGAACCAATATAGATCCAGTAAAGGAATTTAGATTAGAAACAAGAAAGCCAAATCTACTGATGCTATGGTTATTGGATTGGAGAATAAAATGGACAATATGAAAATTGAAATAATGAATACTGTTAATAAACAAATAGACTCTTTGAATTTTCAGCAAAAACTAGTATAGGAACAAGAGTCATTGTCTATTTTTTGTCCAAAATGTAGAAGAATGCACCTTTTAAGAGAATGTCCTCTCAATATTAAAGAAACTAATAAATGTGCAATTTTTGCAGAGAACCATGCCACAGAAAAATGTCCCTCCATACCTGGGTTGAAATTTGTACTTGAGGGAGGACATCCTGAAGCTAAATCATTGCATTCTATGGGAGCACAAAGAAATTGGCCTCAGGTAAGTGCAGGTATGGCTCCTCAACCTCCACCACGTTTTTTTGGTTATAATGCACATTCATATTCCTATCCTAACACTAGTCACTCTCAACATTGGCAGCATGGGAAACAATACCAGTATGGAAAACCCTCCCAATCTTGGTAGCAAGGATGGAGAGGGCCAAACCATTCACACCATTCACATCATTCCTGTCCTGCACCAATGCAGTCATACCCTCCTACATATGCACCTTACCCAATGCGACAACCATCATTACCTCAGCTTAGTCAGCCAATGCCACCATTACCTTTACCTCCATCATTTCAACCTTCTCAGCTGCCTGCTCAACCTTTACCCAACCCCAATACCAAAGCAATACAAATGATCCATTCTATGAACCCAATTTCTTCATCGAAATATCATTCTATTCTAGCTGGATTCAATGATCTCCAATTGAGATCAGGGATGATAATAACCTCAGAAAATCAAAAGCAACCTCTGGTGATTATCAATGAGAAAGGAGAGGAGGAAACTCTTGATCATTCTAAAAAAGATGACACCATTCAACCTATCCTCGTACCTTTTGAGCCCTTGTCGTCTTCTTCCAACTGACCTCCCTATCCAGAGAGGTTAGTTGTGGAGAAGAAAGACTCCATTCCTGAGTCTATCCTTGCTTTTGAGCTTAGGAATGTTTTCATAAGGGTACCTTTGCTCCAAGCTATTAAAGAGATCCCCATCTACACAAAAATCATTAGGTAACTCTGTCTCAAGAAGCTAGGAAGGAGAATATTAGAACCTCAAGCCATTCAATTTATTGGTAGAGTAGCAGAGTTAATGACGGGGTGTATGCACATGGAGAAATATACTGACCTCGGAAACCCTGTTGTCTCTGCCTAGATAGGTGATTTAATTTTCTCTAATATAATTATAGACCTAGGGGCAACCATTAATGTTGTGACCAAGAAAACCATGGATCAACTAGGATTGGTCCATATTCGTACTGCTCCCACTATGCTCGAACTAGCCGATATATCTAAAATCAAGTCAGAAGGGGTGTTGGATGATGTGGTCGCTTCCCTAGACTCTTGGGAATATCCCATAGATTTCATTTTTCTTTAGCCAAAGAATCCTATGGGAGGACATCCCTTGATCTTGGGATGACCATGGTTTGCCACGAATGATGCTTATATCAGATGTCGTTTCTAGTGACATGTACATTTCCCATGGAGATTCTAGGAAGGTCACCTTGTATCCACCTGTTAGATCCATTCAAGAGCTTCGAGACACTTTATGGTTAGACTACAGTAGTGATGAGGAGACACAACCTGTTTCCATGATACATCAGTATGTTGAGTTCTCTCAGGAGGGTGAAATTCAAGACATCCTAAATAATCTAGACACCATCCCTAATTTTGAGTCATTGTGTAATATTTTTAGTCTAGATTTTCAGGAAAGATATGACTCTCTACCCCCCTCTCCACCATCTCTAGCGACACCTTTATGTACTCTTTGAGCATGATACCACTCTTGCTAATATTAGTCCATGTAAATCCTTGCATATCAGTTCAAAACTGGATCCTTCCAAACAAGAGCAGTTGGTGAATTTGTTGTGAAACCATCTTGATTCCTTTGCATGGGGCTATGAAGATATGAAAGGCATCCCTCTTGAAACTTTTACACACCATATCTATATTCAGGATGGAGACCGAACTATCCAAGAACCCGAAACATGAATGAACCCATCTCTAAGAGATGTTGTAAAGGAATAATTGCAAAAACTTTTAGATGTTGATTTTATCTATCCTATTTTTGACATCCAGTTGGTCTCTCCATTTGTATTAGTCCTGAAAAAATATGGGAGATGGTGAATTTGTTCTGACTACAGAGAACTAAACAAAACCACTCTCAAAGATTACTTCCCCTTTCCTTTCATCAATCAGGTACTTGATACCTTTGCTGGTAAGAAGTAATTTTCTTTTCTAGATGGATTTAGTGGGTATAACCAGATACAGATTGCACCCGAGGATCAATAAATACCACTTTTACATGTCCATGGGGTACATTTTCTTACCAAGTTCTTCCCTTTGGGTTATGTAATGCGCCACCTACCTTTCAAAGGGATGTCTTTGCTATTTCTACTGACCTAGAGTGTGTGGAAATCTATATGGATGAATTTTCTGTGTATGGTGATTCATTTCAGGAAACCCTCAAGAATCTAGAAAAAGTGCTTCTTCGATGCCAAGAATCTCATCTCACATTGAGTGACAAAAAATACAGATTAATGTGCAAGGTAGGGGTGGTTCTTGGCCATGTTATTTATAAAAGAGATATCCAGGTTGACCATGCAAAAATATAAATTATTTTAAGTCTCCCTATACCCAAAACTTGAAGGGAAGTGAGATGTTTTCTATTATTCTCTTGACCTATGACAAGATGCCAGAATACCAAATATATGAATAAATAAAACCCAGAGCACAGAACAAAATGAGAAATAACAGTATGTATTTTATTATTTAGAGATGAAAGCAATGTCCACTTGCCTCTTCGAGGGGGCAACCTCCAATAGAGCAGGGCTCAATTACAAAATAAGACATGATGCTCCTCAATGGGGAATCTCTGTCCTTTATATAGGATTCATACATTCAATACCATGGGTTAGTACCATGGTTCTCTTAATACCATCTATCTAAAAACATGGCCTGTTTGGAACTAACTGTGGTCCCTTTCTTTAAATGCAGGTCAACCACTTACAATTATGAATATGGGCTTTGCTGAATCTTTAACTAACTATAACTATGACTCGATCCTATTACATAAATAAGGGGGTTAGGGTTGGACCCTAACATACCCTCCCCCATAAAAATAGCCTTGTCCTCAAGGCTGAAGCTATGGAAACTGCTGAAGAATAGTGGTCGGTTCCCAAGTCGCATCTTCTGGAGAGGTGTCTTTCCACTTAAATAGGAATTCCTTGATCATGCGGCTATGCAGATGTCATTATCTCGTGTCAAGGACCTATTCAGGTTGGAGCTAGATTGAACCTTCTTCATCCAATTTAGGTAGACTGGTTTGAATTCTGCAATTGTTCCCCACCACTTTCTTGAGGCGTGATACATGGAAGACGAGATGGAATTTTGTAGTGGGTGGCAAGGCTAGTGGTGAGCTCTAGTATTACAGCAATGATGCTACAACTCCTCGGACTCCCTTCTTTACTTTTTTCAACCCGGTAGTTTGTAACAAACTTGGAAGCGACGGTGCTATATGCACAAGTACTAGCTCTTACTATAAGCTGTCACTTGATCAGCTGGCATAAGTTCATTAGGAGCTTAAGCCAACTTCTATGAGTTCTCAGAAGAATCTTTTAGCTGTGATGGAAGAAATCTAACTCAAAGGAGGCTATTCTACTTGCAGAAAGAAGATGAAAACTAAAAGGAAATGCAAACCCTAGCAAACCCTAGTTTTACAGACTAACCCTACTTTTGCCAAAAAAGAGAGTTGAAACTACTGAAACGGATTCCATGGACTACTGTCAAGGTAAAATGCATGTACTTAAGCTACTTCTGAATGAAAATGTGGAAGACCCATCTTTTTGTAATTTTGAGCAATTTTATGTAGAATTATTATGCTTGTGTTTTAACTATTTGTGACTGTGCAGGGGTTTGGTGGCGAAGGGAGATGGGGTTGGCTATTGTAGATGATGAGGAAGGTGTAGAGAGGACCTAAGGAGTCCCTAGCACCATTCTGGAGATTTCCATTGCGATTAGACTTCGAAAAATCGCTCGCATGAACTTCTATAGGAAGTCTGTAGGGGATCTACAGGAAATTCTACATGAAGTTCTACAAGAGCAGGACGAAAGTGATTTTTGAAGGTTTGGAGGAGGAAAAATGGTGGGAAAAAGAAAATGAAGGCTGGATGAACGTGTTGGAGGGTCTAGGACTCTGTCAATGAAGTTCAAATGTGAAATAGATGGTTGGATTTGTTCAAAGGTCAAGGAAGCAATTTTGCACAAGAATGTAGAAATTAGGGTAGTTTGGGAAAGTGTGGCGATTGAGTGGAAAAAAACCTTGAGAGATGGACAGGAGTAGGTTGGGGGATGAAAGGATGATACAATGGGATGGTATTCAAGTGAGCTGCACACCTGCTTCTAAAAATTGATTCAAGGAGATTGAAAAAACAGAGTTTTACCTATTTTAACCTAATTCTGACCTAAAAACCAAAAAAGTGATGAACAAAACTTTATGGACATGAAATGATGCAAGAAAACCATGGAAATTGAACAAGAATAGATCTAATCATGTAAATACAACTAACATTAATTTCTCCAACTCAAAATCTCTCACTTAACAATTGCATTGGAAAGCAAAAACAGTGTTTTGGTGGCAGCAAGTGTGCCTTGGTCTCAATTCATGGTCCCACAGAGGGAGAAAGGATATCAAGGCCTGCTTGGTGACCTTTTTGTCAATCTTCTTCTCTTATTGCAGCAAGCTATCTAATCAATCCTGAAACTAGAACAACTATTCTAATCATAAAAAACAACCTAAGTAACAAAGCAAGATTTAATCTAAACAACATAAATTATTTCATGAATGCAAGAAAAACACATATAAATACAAGAAGGAGGTATTGGGAACTTGGGTTGGGCCCAACCCCAAGAGCTAAATCCCCCTTAGAAAGATCAGTGATGGTTCAAGGCTGGATTCATTTTCACTGATCAAAAAATAATAGTCACAACACAAAACTGTCTACAAAAAGAGCTCGAAAATGAGCTGAATGTAGGGCTGCACTAAAGTATGAAAATATACTATTCAATAGCTAACCTACTGAGGCCTGAGGCCTTCTTATTTATAAAAGTGAGGACTCCCAACAGTCCTCCTAAACTTTAGGAACTTGGCTGCCTAAAACTGTATATAACAACAACTTCACTAGTCCTGCTCGGCTGCCCCTTGTGATCATCGATGTGGTGGCCTTTGAACTCCAAGATGTTGGTGGAGAACTCGACGAGGGGCCATCAATGCAGGAGAAACCCCTCCTATAAGTCCTCATCCCTATTTATTCGAGTTTGGCTGTCAATCTGCTCATAAATGCCTGGTCTTGGTCCAAAAATGTCCAAAAATCTGCAATAAACACTCATTAGACTTTGTGGTAAAGTGATTATCCCCATTCACTCAATTAACATAAATATATTCAAAAACATGCACAAAATTGTGGAGAATGGTGGATTAAATGGAAACAATAGGCAAAATGAGCCCATATAGTTACCCATTTATGGGGTTCATCATCACCCCCCTGTTGAATGGGTTGCTCATCCTCTGAGCAACTAGTCCAGCTCTTCAGTTTGATAGCTTGAACAGCTTCCCTGACGTCCCAAGCTTCTGAGGTGATGTCCTCTTCCCTGTCATGAAAAGATGTCTTTCTGTCCACTTCCTCCTATTGCTCGTGTTCTTCTTCTTCCTTAACCCCTTCCAATAGTCCTAAGAGTAGTGGAGGACTGACCTTAAGGCCAATCCAGTTGGCTTTCAAATTTTGCATTGATTGCTTGTAGAGGGGCACTCTTACCAAAGCCTCCCTCATTCTGGTTGAGGAGTGATACTCCCTTATCTTTAGGCTATGGGACAATGTATTCCATCTTCTTGTGCAAGCATGAAGGCAATCATCGCCAAATAATCTTTCCATATCTTCAAAATGGGTGATAGCTTGTGCTTGCCTTTCGACATAATTAGGGAGAACTTGAGGGTTTCTTGCAAGGTGTTGATGAGCATATATAAGAGCTGAGGGGTCTTCCGGTTCTACCCTTATTAGCAGGGGCTCATTTAATTCTTTTGCCATGATCTGGTGAACTTCCACTACTCTTTTTTCCTCATGGCTCATCTAAGAAGCCATGGCCATGAGCTGTAGGTCTCCCAATGCAGCATTTGGATCCCAAAAGTTCATATGGGGGAGTGCCATATAGTGTAAGTAGAATTCTGCTAATCTATCCTTATCCTCAGCTGAACTAGTATCACATAAATGCATAAACTAATGATAATTCTGGAATGGGATTGTGCCCCTTTGGGAAAACGTTTTGATTTGGAACTGGAGCCATTGGTCTTTAAGATACAATGCATAAGATCTAGCTGGTTGTCTACATTGCAAGGCTTCCATTGCCCAGCTGGCCATGTAGGCCATCTGGGCTTCTCTTTCCTGCAACTGCTGTTTCAGCATCAGCATTTCAGTTGCTGCCTCAGACTCCCTTTCTTGCTGCTGCTTTATCATCATTTCAACATCAAGCTGTGACTCTCCCTTTTGCTGCTATTTTTCTGCTACTTCCTTATCTGCTAAGGGACCTTCTTGTAGTTGATGTTCTTCAAAAATGTGTGATATGTCTGCCCTTTGAGTTTCCTATTGCCGTAACTGCTTTTTCAGCAGTGCATTTTCCTCCTGTAGTTGGGATCTTTTACTGCTCTCGGTGTGTCTCACCATTGCCAACTCCCTTCTTAATTCTTTCAAATGTTCTTCCATGTGGCCTATGTCTGCAACTCCCTTGGATTTAGCAATTTTCATCCAGGTGTTGGTTCTAACCCTTTCTTGTTCCAATGCAAAGAAAAGGGGTACAACGAATTTTTGTGGGATGATCTTCCCACCTTCTAGCAAGTTGTAATATGAGCCTAAACTAGGCTGAGGGTTGGGTTCAAGTATCTCTTTGGCCTTGCCTTCCTCCTGTAACTATTCTGCTGCCTCCTTTTCTAATTTTTCAGTCTCCTTTAGCTTGGATAGTGTTTCTTGTAGAGAAGTTTTAGCTTCCTGTAGAACTGTTTCGGAGTCCATCAATCTGATTCTTTCTTTTCAGGTGGAAGTTTTGGGACTCCCTCTCTTATAGGTAATAGATATTTTGGAGGGGGATTCCTCCTTTTTCTCAGCCGGTTCTTTCTTAATTATTATAGGTTCCTTTGGTGGAGGCTGGGGCTCACCCACCTTTATCCTGGTGCTCCTTCTGGCTTTGAAATACATGGGTGTTTCCCTTTTTCTCTTTCCTTTTTGTTTTGCTGGAGTGCTTAATGCAGCCAACACAACTGCTGCTTCTTTTGCCAATGTTTCAAGGGATGTTTCTTCTGGTTGTTGTTCCCCTTCACCTTCTACTGTTTTTTCCGTGCCTACTGTTTCTTCTTGTATTTCAACTATTTCTGGCAATGGCTTCTCTTTTTCTTGTCGGGTCCCTGCCTTGGTTGTGGAAATCCTCTTTTGGGATTTCTTAGGCTTTTCCTTCTAACTTTTTGTTCTTTTGCTCTTCTTTGTCTTTGAGGCATTCTTATTTTCTACTTTAGTTATTACAGTGGGTTTTTCAAGTTTCTCCTCTTCTTTCTATTTTTCCTCTGTTTGAATATGTGGTGTCTCCTCATGCACTTCTTCTTCCTCCTCACTACCAGATGGGCTGATATCCTCAGTCAAAGTTTTGATGTCATCATCTCTGGACATATTTATGAAAATGCCCCAATCTATGAGAATGGTATATGTATGTAAAGCATCTTCTACCCATAGTTTGATGAGCCCATGGTGGGCCAGCTAGTCTAGGACTCGTCCATTTAGCTTGGTACTACATTCTATTAGAGAATGGAGGAAGAAATATGGGATACTAAGTTTTCTGGCTGGAGGTAGGTCCATCCCATAGCTCAATTCATGAAATAGCCTGAAGTGGTAACCATAAATTATGTTGAACCTTCCTTCACAAGTGATGTATTTCATTATTTGGTAGCTAACTCCACTCCATGGTGGAGGTAAGCTTGTCCTCCTTGCCCCATTTTTATCCTCTACAGGATGCTCCCTAGATTGAAAAAATGTTTTCTTGACAACCTGTCCCAATGCTTTTTCCTCCTTGCTCCAAGGGAGCCCAAGTGGAAGGCCTGTGATTCAATTGATAAAATCAGGTGTACGTTTTAGGGACAGACCCCTGAAACTCACTATGCATGTGTTTTCGAATGGGGTCTTAAGGTCATCAGAAATTCCTCAGCTACCTCATCATCATATCCATGTATTCTTTCAAAGAAAATCATCCAATTTGCCCTGGTGAAGAGGGTCACCACCTCAGGGTGCTCATGTAATTGGTTGGAGTTCAAAGGCTCCTTCCTCATAAGCCCTCCTGGCATGGTGTTGAGTGGTTTCTAAAGTTTTTAGGTGTTGTTGGGAAAAGTATCCATTCTGAATGCCCCTATCCCACTCTAAGGTGTGATAGTGCCTTAACAACAAACAAGGAAAACTAATTGAGTATTTCTTCTTTATGAAATGTAAATGACGAGAAAGGATGTAACTAACCTGTGTCTTCTGCTAGTTTGTTGATCCAATCACTCCTCTCTTCAGTGGCTCTCAGTTCCTTGCTCCTTCACCGGCCCAGCTTCACCGAATTCCTGCAAGATCACAAGAGAGAGAAACTACACGAAGATATAGATATACATTCATAAAAAGCTCAAGATCAGATTAAGCTAAACATGTAAGCATAACAAAACATCATTGGTACACAGCATGTAGGAGAAACTCAAATAGTTTATTGATAGAATAAGAAAGTCCAAGAGGAGATACAACCAAGTGAGTTCCGATCCAGCATCTACTTCCCAGCAAAGGAATCCCTTCCTCTCCTCCAACAAAGCATAAATCACCCAATGTACTAATCTCAATCTCAAACCAACAACAATTCTCTGCAAAGTACAAAATTCCAGCCTCTTGAAACTCTGGGTGAGAGATCCATATATAGATGTAAGCAGAGAGGATGAGTCAGCTTATGTTTTGACTTGTGGCTTCTCTCTGTCAGTTCTTTCTTCCACTTGGAGGTTGAGAGCCTCTTACTCATCACTAGTCGAATTCATTGAGGCACGTGTCATTGGAGAAGATTCTGGAAGCTTCCAGGGTCTTTCCACCTCGTTGAATGAGTTTTCCATTTGTCATTTCCCACTCAGCGCACCCTGGTAGTGCTTTTAGGTGCGTTGCAACGTACCCAGCTAGTGTACAGGGGTGCATTGCAACGCAGGTAGCTAGAAGAGCTTCTGAATTGACTGTTTTTGAGTTGCTTTTGGTGGAGAACTTCTGGGAGAAGCTGTCATTGGTTGACCTTGTTCCTTTAGGGGCAGGAACAACTCTTTTAGGGACTTTGGATCCCTTGGATTATGGACATTTCATGCTCAATGTTGTAAGGCACAAAAATGTCTATAACAGTTGCCCCCTAAAGTGTGAGGCCGTTTATCGGGTGAAATGCTTTATTAGGAGGATCCGAAGTTCATTCAATGCTGGGAGGAGACCTGTAATAAGATACAATACAATACATTATTTTTCATACTGTTTTCATGATCTAGCTGAGGCGGGCATTCCCATGCTCAGCTTTATAAATTCATTTTTCTGTACATAGGACAGACAATCATCTGATGGTAGACTGATGATTTTGATGAAATCATCATCCTTTTGGTAGGATGATTATCTGTGCTGCAATGTTGTACATGTCAATGTCTTTATTTTTCCTGAATATTTATCGCAGCCCAGATGGATGAAACTAGATCTGGGGTCTTCAATCTCGTCCAATCTTCACTCTAAGTACAAGTCGATCCATGTGAGAAATGTTTTGAAGTCGAACATGGAAAGACATCGCTTGATTACCAGTCAATGATGTAAACTGTTAACAAGCGCGAGAGGAATCATCGATAATGAAAATGACCCTCAAGGTACTGCAGTACAATTCACGTGGTGTGAATAAAGGACTTGGCATCGAACACCACGCAAAATCTTTCAGTCAAAGGTCATTGATGTATACCTGTCGCCGGAAGTGAGAAACTTGCCATTGAGGCATGCAAGCTTCAAAGTACTGAAGGGGGTGTTCCTAGATCAACTTCCTGGATAATGAGCTGATGTCGACAAGAAGCGACCCGTCAAAGGAGGGCATTGATGTATCCCACATCAGTGACACGGAACGGAGCAAATGATTTTGATGGAGGTGAAAACGATCTGATGATATATGGTTCAGGGTGGCGGTCATGAAAGAATGAAGGATAATGTATGGTAGTGGATGGGACACGGTTGACTTCTCTGGATGACTTCTCTTGAACATATCGGCGACACTTGTGTGATGGATTGGTAGCATTTACCCCAAAGGTGGATGGTATGGCGAGACCATGGTGATGTGACCGGTGAATGAAACAACCCAACCCGACTCAGGCATGGAGTGGAAGTGTCATGTTCAAGAGCGACCTGCTACCAATAAAAGTTCTTTGAGTTTCTTCCCAATTTTCCCCAGTCATTGCTAACCAGTACCTCTTTATTTTTGTCAAGCTTGAGGAGGATAACATATGCTTGTTCTATAATTTGCCCTTCGGGCAGACCCATCACTATGTTTTAACAAGCCTAGCGATAGTGAAACTCGTTCTCGTCTAAAGACAAGTTTGTCGCTATTAATGTTTTTTAACGAGTTTAACGACAAAGATAACTTGGTCCCTTTTCATTTTTAGAGAGTCTAAAAAGGTACGTAAAGATAACTCCAAAAGTCCTTTTTCATCATCTAATCCATTAATTAAGAGAAAGTATAAAACAATACAGAAGGGATGAATTTTCGATAGTTTTAATGAGCCGAACAAAACAAGCGCTCGATCTTTTTGTGCAATAGTCCCTCAGGTCCAAAAATATTAAAATCTAGAGGAGGGATAGCACTTCCGGTCACTTTAACGAGCTGGAAGGCCAAAACTCGGCAATATTTTCATATTTTACGAGTCAGATGAAAAGAGCTTAAAGAAGACTCGTCTTTTGAGGAACGAGTGATAAAACGGGTTAGCAGCTGATTCCAGGTAAGGGTTGGAATTTTCCAATCACGGCAGTGTCACAAGGATGGCTAGTGAAATCACTCTTCGCAGCTGTTCCTCAAAATGGGTAAACAATCAAATGGACGTGAATGATCAGCCAATGGAAAAGTGGAGGTAACGGTGCAAACACGACCAAGGCTTTAATGGCTGATAATGTTACATTCATGGTGGTTATTTACCGGAGGATAGTTCATTTTTTAACGAGCTTAAATGCGGGTTGAAACACTTGCTCGATCTTATGTTTATTTTTTAACGAGCATGAACTATGTGCTAAAACTACTCGATTTTCCAGTCATATGATAAGAATGTATCATGTAAGATTCCATTTTTTATGGAGATTGCACCTTACAAAGCTATGCCCCGCATCCTTTCGTTATGCAAGTTCGGAAACGACTAATCCTACGAGTTTAAATGGTTAGACCTACAGGTTTAAAGGGAGGACCTAAAAATTTAAAAAAATAAATAGCCGCCCCTTGCTTGCACCCCAAAAGGGTTGCATGCCCCCAGGTATAAAACAGAGTTTCAAGGTTACCCCTACTTTAGTCCGATAAAACATTTGTTTCAGCGAGAGAGGCCTACCTCTTACAGGCCACCCAAAGATTGTTCTATTAATCTTTCAAACAAAACACTTCTTCGGCAATGTCTACCGAGATAGACAAAGGTGATTGACTCAGTTCTGTCAACTCACATAACTTTGACAAGAGAATCTTATTCTAGAACAACCCCTCTTCCAATCATGGACGGGGTACGGACTAGTCATATTCTCCCACGGAAACCTACCCTATACCCAAAGTTTTCCTGCCGAAGCAGACTAGGACGCATGCCCCCTGGGTTCCAGTCATATCCTTCCGAATTACTCGTGCTCATCGGGAGGACGGACCGTGGGTTGAGACATTTCTTGCGTGAAGAGACCATTTAGGGACGGTATATGACTATTTGCGATGCGTGATCCGGGAAATGAAAGCTGGTCCACGAGCTTGACCACTCTTCCTTCGTGCGGAAAACACATTACTCTAAAGAGTGAGGAGACGATGGCTCCCATGCAATATATATAGTCTCGTCCAAGGAGTAGGTTATAATCCAAGGGTCCTTGAACGACCATCACGTTCATTTGAACGGTCTTCCCTTTCAGTGTGATAGGCACATTGGGGAGGATCCCTAAAGGTCGACTGGTTCCTTTATCAAAGCCTGTCAGATTTCTCATTTCAGGAAAAAGCACTGGCGAACCAAGCGCTTTCCAAGCAGTAGAGGAAAGGATACTCACAGATGCCCCCTCATCAATAATGGTGCCAGCCATGACCATTCTGTATATTTGGACGATAATTTTGAATGGTATGCTTGCTGGCAAACGGGGTCTGCCTAGTTGGTTCCAGTCGAAGGAGACAACTAGGTTGCTTGGTGGTGGGACTGAGTAGACGGCCGGGTATCACTCTGACGAACTTCCTTCCTGCGATAAAGGAATGGGGGGATTGCCCCCGTGCTTGTCGGAGTCTGTGTTGATGAAGAGAATTTGGATGGTGTCATCTTTATCCTCTTCAGTGACTGTATCATTCGAAGACAAAACCTCTGAAGGCAAGACCGGGTCAACTGCCGCCTCGACCTTTTGACTTTCGTTGGGTATGGATTCAGCTGGTTCATCTTCAATGACCGGCGCTTCAGCTGACCACTTGAGCGGGCCAGCTGGATTTTCAACTAACGAAGGACTCAGCAAGAGTTTTTTATATCCAGGAGGAAGTCGTAACGGTGAAACCGGACGATCATCCAAAACTCTTTTTGCTTCGTCTAAGAAGGGACAACGGTGGATAGCATGATTGCCTTTGCACAGTCTACAGGGAGATCTAGCTCTCCCTTTTTGTCCAAGGACTTCACTTTCGCTAGTTGACGGTGTGCATTCAACCTGGCTATCAGAGGTTGATGCCACCAGATTGTGCAAACGGGGAGACCAGTCCCTTAGTATCCTTGGGATGCAGGGACAATCTCTGTCGAAATGGTCTCCCTTGCATATGACACATGGCGATTTAGGCCTAGTCAATGTTGTGTGTGGATTTTTGTCAGACGACACTTGTTTGCCCCCAGTCACTTTTGGCTCCTTCTTCTTCTTCTCTTTCTTCTTCTTTTCCTTCTTCTCGTTAGGAACTTGGTTTTTTGTTTTACCAGTTCCGTCAAGCGAAGAGGAAGGAGGAGAGGAAGAATTAGAGGAAGTAGAAGGCTGGTGGGTAACTCTGGACTGGTCAAACTGTTGATTCGACTGTTCAGGAATAGTGGTGTTATGAATGACATTGGTTGAGAAGAGCCAGACCGACAAGCCAATTGTCAGTCCTGGAAGCGACAATGTGGCCATATGGGGTGCACCAACATCTCCCCAAGAGGAGAAGGGACTAGGATTTCCACCAAGGGGAACTCCTTTGTTGGTAGGCTCCATTTTCTCAACCTAAATATCAACGCAGGAAAAAGGGTATGAATATTCTGTTTAAAATAAATTTTAACGACGCTTGGACACAACTTGCTTTTTCAATTTTAAAGAGTCGAGAAAAAGCAAAAGATGACTCTAGTCTCCTTCGATGTTTTAACGAGCCCGAAGTGACAAATGCTCAGATGGACTTTTTCCATTATAGAGTCTGAAAAAGACCAAAAGGAACTGCTCTGGAGTTCTAGGTAGAGAGTGTGCCAAACTTTTCGCAAAACCGCAGAATACTTTTTAAGGTACAGGCGGTCAATCTTCCCGAATGTTGTGTTCAGTGCATTGCGATCAGTAGGGCGGCCGACACGGCTTCCTAAGGATAAAGGTTTTATGCCTATAGGGGTCTCCCAATATATACTCGATGGTACGTGGGAGCACAATCCGTACTGGCGCTTATCGTCTCTCAGGAGGAATCACCCAACCATCAGCGAGATCGACAGTCACCAGGTTTTACGACACCGGAACACATCTCTAGCCTAGACCTCTATGTTGTGCGTTAAGTTACAAAGCGTTGTTAAGTTCATTCAATTTATTTTAGGTTGATCTTTCTTAGAAGTTTTCCTTTTTGGATCACCACGAGATGTATGATACAATTCATAAATGCAGTCTAAAGATGATAAGCAAGCGTTTATATCTTTTCAACAATGAAAATCCTAGCTACAAGGGGAAAAGAAAGACACAATCTTTTCTCAAAGAGCATAGAGCACACTGTAAATGCACTTTTCCTAAATCAACATACAAACTGTCAAAATGCAAATGCACATATGCATGTATTTGTTTTCACTTTCTTAATATTGATGCCTAAAAAGAAAGTTGTTGTACAAATTTGAATTCGATTTCAAGTGAAAAACATAAACAAGCTCCTTTTTCGAAATCAAAAAGATGATTACGACACTTTATGATTTACTTGTTTCGACACTAGAAATGCATAAATTCAAACCAAACGACAAAAGTAAAAGCTTAATCAACTGTGAACAGCAAACAAACTCACTCCTAAGATCAAAACGACACTTACGACAGGTCTAGATCTAAGGGCGACAGTATGACTAGTTTACTTTTGTAATGGGAAACTGCAAATGATGTAACAAATACATGAAGAACAAATAAAGTTTCTTTATACAACTGAGGCGGAATTGAGGCAAAGAAAAGGGGTTTCAGATAGGTACACTGACTGATAACAGGCTGCAAAAAACAGAGATAAAACTGAGCAAAAGGAAGCAGGGAACCACAACTGCATAAGGCAAGGGTTGATCAGCGCACCCTCAGCACAAAGAAACTGAACTTCAGCGCAGGTATCCTTCACGGGACCTACGTTGAAATGCAGAACCTCTTCACAGAGTCTGCGCTGAAGTAGAAACGAGAATTGTTTCTGGGTTCTGGGTCACGGTTTGCAGTTTAATCTATAGTTTTTGGCCGGATAAAAGCTATCAATTAGGTACAATTAGGAGGATGATTTAAAGGAGGACTAAGATCTATCACAAAGGGCTGTTAGAGCACTTGTGGATCAGCTGTTCAGATCATAAAAACAGGCCCAGTGAGTGGACTAGAGTGGCAGATCTCTACTTTGCATTTGTAAATGGCAAATGCATTTCGATTCGACACTCCTGAGTTTATGAGAAGAACAACAATAGAAACACAAATAAACTAACAAGATACGTTCCCCAGCGGAGTCACCAATTTGTTTTTGGGAAAAGTATCCATTCGGAATGCCCCTATCCCACTATAAGGTGTGATAGTGCCTTAGCAACAAACAAGGAAAACTAATTGAGTATTTCTTCTTTATGAAATGTAAATGAGGAGAAAGGATGTAACTAACCTGTGTCTTCCACTAGTTTGTTGATCCAATCACTCCCATCTTTAGTGGATATCAGCTCCTTGCTCCTTCACCAGCCCAGCTTCACCGAATTCCTGCAAGATCACAAGAGAGAGAAACTACACGAAGATATAGATATACATTCATAAAAAGCTCAAGATCAGATTAAGCTAAACATGTAAGCATAACAAAACATCATTGGTACACAGCATGTAGGAGAAACTCAAATAGTTTATTGATAGAATAAGAAAGTCCAAGAGGAGATACAACCAAGTGAGTTTCGATCCAGCATCTACCTCCTAGCAAAGGAATCCCTTCCTCTCCTCCAACAAAGCATAAATCACCCAATGTACTAATCTCAATCTCAAACCAACAACAATTCTCTGCAAAGTACAAAATTCCAGCCTCTTGAACCTCTGGGTGAGAGATCCATATATAGATGTAAGCAGAGCGGATGAGTCAGCTTATGTTTTGACTTGTGGCTTCTCTCTGTCAGTTCTTGCTTCCACTTGGAGGTTGAGAGCCTCTTACTCATCACTAGTCGAATTCATTGAGGCACGTGTCATTGGAGAAGATTCTGGAAGCTTCCAGGGTCTTTCCACCTCGTTGAATGAGTTTGGCATTTGTCATTTCCCGCTCAGCGCACCTTGGTAGTGCTTTTAGGTGCGTTGCAACGCACCCAGCTAGTGTAGTAGGGTGCACTGCAACGCAGGTAGCTAGAAGAGCTTCTGAATTGATCCTGAATTGATTGTTTTTGAGTTGTTTTTGGTGGGGAACTTCTGGGAGAAGCTGTCATTGGTTGACCTTGTTCCTTTAGGGGCAGGAACAACTCTTTTAGGGACTTTGGATCCCTTGGATTATGGACATTTCATGCTCAATGTTGTAAGGCACAAAAATGTCTATAACATTAGGTGAGGAAAAAACAATAATTTCAAAAATCAGAGACAGAGGGACAACTGAGTTTTGATTTTTTTTTTCTCTGAACTATAGGAGGAACTTCCATGCGCTCCTTCTCACAACATCAAATTGCAATATTTCTCTTATTTCAAACTGCTCTTATCCTGAATGTGATCTTCTGCTTTTGGAAAGAAAATAATTTTTTTTTTTTACAGAACACAGGGTTTTTCTCAGAGAGTAGATAGATATGAAAATTCAATTTTTTCATAGAGGCTGGTTTCTACGATTGCAATTTTTTCTTTACAGTAGAATATGAGAAAGAAGAAGACAGTCTTCGAATGCAGAGAAGAAAATAGAGAACTGTGTAGAACTCAGGGAAAATATGTAGGCGGACTTTTAAACTCCTTTCTTTCAATCCAATGCTATGTTTTTAACCCACTACCTTATATAACTAAGTTATATGTAGGGATGTTTCCCGAGCCTACCTCATTTTAAGCTCAAATTTTGACAAAAATCCTGGGTTTTCTTTTTGCTGGTTATTCTCTGCCTTTCTTGTAGAAATTCTCTGGCTCCTGTAGAGCCCGATAGGCAGGAGGGTTTCGAAAAAATTGGCAAAAGACTGGCGGAGGATGACTGGTTTGCTGCTCTGAAGGTGGTAGACGAACACTGCAGTCGAGAGCTTCGTAACATGCAAATGAACCAAAAGGGTGGTGGAGGCTTGGAGTGCATTGTACTTAATTGTTGGCATAATCCGCGGTGAGGAGATGAGGTGGCTAGATGGGTACATTATCCCCGTCTAGACCGTTGTTCCAATGCTAGAGTTATTATGGTTCTTCATGTCGCTTGATCGCCATCACCTCCCTTACTCCCGTTATCTGTTGCCACCACCACTAGTTTCAAATGCCTTCTTCCCGAGTTGACATGCTGCACAGGCTGATTGCGTATCTCATCAGCTGTTTGAATTTGGAAATTTCTCAATTGAATTCCGAGAAGGTGTGTGAACTGAATGAGGGTGGCTAGTTAGCTGGCCACCGATTCCACATAATTGACCATTCCAATAGTTCATGCAGTTTTAAAATATTATTCATGCAATCGAGGAATAGGTTTAGGTACGTACCTGCTCAGTCACTGTTGTGTTATGCATATTTCAGATTTTGGCACTTCGTTTGCTCGTTGTTGTTGCTACTTGTGCTCTACATGCTCGGCCTTGGGTTTTGTCGATGATGATCTTCCATTCAAACATTGCTCCTTGCATGCTTCATATGTCCTGCTGCGCTGACCCTGTCTCTGGAGTATGTTTTTCAAAGGGATCAGCTGCTACAAGAATCCTGTAGGATTTACTGTAGCTGCTTCTCCTTCTGAAATTCAAGCTAATATTTGAGTAGGGCTAAAACTACTGAAGAAAGTCTTGAATGAAAAGAAATCATAGCTGGTGGGTATAGTGTAGGGATGAGTAAAAATGCTGCTACCTTTATTTGTCATCATTTTTCTTTTTGCTGTGTGTTTGCAGGATGACAGAAATAGAATTTATGTATGTGGCTGTGTAGGAAGAAACAAGTGGAGATGTAGGTGCACAGGGATGGAATGGTGAAATAGGAAGATGGATGGTGGCAAGGGCGTTCACAGACCTCATAGACAACTTTCTAACCCTTGGGTCTTTCTCTGAGATTGATTTTGGCCTTTCTGTAGTTTCTATAGGATCCTCCTGTAGAATACACAGAGTTTCCTGTAGGAGGCGACATTTCAGAACAAATGAGACAAAAACTTGGGAAAGGATAATGGTGATGGGGTGATGGACTATGAAGGGTGCATGCACCCTGTCATGTCTTTTCCTCGTGTGCAACCCTCCTGCAACCTGCAATTTATTCAAAAGAAGTTAGGTTTTTCTTTTTCTTTTTTCTCTTTTTTTTTTTGAGACAGCTGGGGTGCCTCCAGGAGGTTTTCACCCTCAATTCCTGCCCTGGGCACCTCCAAAAGGTTTTCACCCAGGGATTTTTATTCCATTTTCTTTTTTCTCTGTTTTTCTGTTTTTTCTTTTTCTATGTTTTTTCTTCCTTTTTTTTTTTCCTCAGAGTGTGGGTGGAGTGCAGACAGGGACCTACTCCACTACCAACATTGATTTACCCAAAGTCGCAATGAACTCTTGCTTGGAAAAGGCCTTCTTGTAGATCTTCAATCGATGCCCATTGACGAGCATGGGGATGGCTTCTTCATCAATAGTCCAGATAAGGACTAAACCATTGTCATTACATTTTTCTACTGTATATTGTCCCAACCATCTTGTCCTCAGCTTGCCCTTGAAATATTTGTACCTCAAATCATATGGCAGTGCTCAATATCCCGACTGAAATTGTTTTTCTTTGAGGTGTCGGTCATGCCATATTTCTGCTTGAAGCTGGACTACATCTGAGTGGAGAAGGGCCTGCACTCTCTGTTCATCTAATCCATTTAGCTGAAGCAATCTTTCCTTTTGTTCATGGCTGAGGTCTAGGTCCAGCTGAGTTGCCAACCTTAATGTGTTATATTCAAATTATATGGACATCAAAGCCTTCTTCCCATAGACCAGCTCATAGGGTGTGAAAACTGTGGTGGTTTTCCAAGTAGTGTTATAGGCTCAGATGGCCTCAACCAATTGGTCTACCCAATCTTTTCTATTGCTACTCGCTACCTTAGTCAAAATCCCTTCTAAAGCTTTGTTAGTGACTTCCACTTGTCCATTTGCTTACGGATGATAAGGGGTGGAAGTTCTGTGCTTAATCTTGTGATTTGTGAGCAGATCCTCAATCAGATTAGAGGTAAACTGACTTCCTTGATCTGTGACTAATTCTCTCGGATAGCCAAACTTGTAGAAGATATTTTCCCTCAAAAACTCAGCTACCTTTTCTTCTGTTGCTGCTTTGATTGCCTTTGTTTCTGCCCACTTTGTCAGGTAATCTGTGCACATAATGATGTAAGATTTCTGTTTTGAAGGAGGGTTGATAGGACCCACAAAGTCCATGCCCCACTTCTCAAATGGCTCGAAAGTCACTTGAGGTTGTAGGGGCATCTCATCCTTTGGATTAGGTTTCCCCATCCTTTGACATCGGTCACATTGGCTGATGTATCTCCTGACATTTTGATGAAGAGTGGGCCAATAGTACCCTGCCTGCAAAATTTTGAAGGCAGTCCTCTTTGCTGCGAAGTGGCCCCCACAGGGCCCATCATGATAGGTTAGGAGGATGTCTAAAACTTCCTCCTCCCTGACACATCACCTCAAAATCTGATCCTGGCCAAGTTTAAAAAGATTGCCCCCAATCCAAGTGAATGGGGCACTTTTCCTCATGATCTTGCTCTTCTCTTTTGAGGACAGGTGTGGTGGAAATTATGCTGAAACCAAATAATTTGCTATATCAACAAACCATGGAGAGAGTACTGAAATAGAAAATAGGTGTTCATCGGGCATTTCATCATCCACCATCCCTTCTTCACCTGTATGCAAATCTAGTCTAGACAGAAAATCAACGCCAATTTTCCTTTACCTGGCTTATCAACAATGGTCAAATCAAATTGCTGCAATAAAAGTAACCATCTAATGATACGAGCATTTACATCAGGTTTATTCATCAAATACCTAATTGCAGCATAATCAATATGTATGAATTTTTGATAGCCAGTGATGTAGTGTCTGAACTTGTTTAGGGAATGGACTACAGCCAGGAACTCATTTTTAGTTACAATGTAGTTAAATTTTGCCTTGGACATGTTTTTACTGATAGAATATATGGCATATGGTAGCTTCTCTTCAACTTGTCCTAGGGCTGCTCCTACAGCTTTATTCGAGGCATCTGTGTGAATGTGGAAAGGTAGGGCCCAGTTTGGACCTCTCAAGATTGGGGCAGTTACCAGCTTACCTTTCAAAGCATCCAGAGCCTCTTGACAATTGTCAGTCCATATCAACTCAACATATTTTCCCAAAAGACCGAACAATGGAGAGGCTAGCTTGCTAAAATCCTTAATGAATCTTCTATAATACCTTGCTAAGCCTAGAAAACTCCGAACATCTCTTACCTTTTGAGGAGGTGGGATCCTTTGGATGATAGAAATCTTGTTGGGATCCACCTGTAATCCTTTCTGAGAAATTGTATGACCTAGCATGGTCCTTTCAGTCATTAGGAATTCACATTTATCAAGACTAAGGGACAGGTTCATTTCAATACACTTCGCTAAAACTTTCCTCAGGTTAATCAACGCTTCTTGGAAGTTAGTTTTAGCTCTGCTATTACTTTCAACATTTTAAGGAAAAACCCAGGCCTAATTAGGTTGTTGATGATCAAAAAGGGGGGTCGCAGCAGTTGATTTTCCTCCCCTCCTTCATTTTCTTTATACCTTTATAACTCCCACTACCCCTGTTTTGCTCAGTTTTGCCTCCAAAAACCATGTAAACCCATTTTTGTTTAGCCCCAGGTGCTAAGGTTTTAAAGCACATATAACCGCGCGCCTTCGCAAAGCCCCTGGCCTGCGGCTTTCCCTATCACATCAATCCTACCAAACATGTACGCTTAACCCTCGCCGTCCAATCACTTGCCACGAGATCTGATGGCATTCGCACCTCCCACCGCCGAAACTTGCCCGCACGTTAACTCGCGATCGCGACAGTTTTTCGCTTGTCCCATCATCCACGTGTCACCCTCCCACTATGATCACTGGTTTTTGTATGAATACTGCCACACACCAAAAGCCATGCGATAGTTACTGCCCTCTGCCCAAAACCACTTTCCCGACCATTAAACTCCCCGCAGCTTCTGCGCCCGCCGACTATTGGATCTTCCCACCTGAGATCCAACGGACCACGATCTCTCCACTCCCCTATCTTCCAATATCCTCTGTAGACTGATTTCCGCCACTCATTCGCTTGATCTAATGGCTGTTATTGATTCCTTTCACACCCATGCATCCGCCATGCAGTCTTCGTGCCCCCGATGTCTACCATTTTTCCGAACGAAGAAGGAAGCCAGAATCTAGTACCCTGCGCCATTACTCCTCAGCAACCATGTTCAAAGAGTAGCATGGCTGAGAAAGAAAGGACAATCCTCGAGCAGTTCAATGCCTTCAGTAGTTACTGAAATTTATTCATACAACACTCCAACTTTTCAGGAAGGACAACAAAGTACCAATGACAGCAGAGACCCATATTAGATTGTAAATGTGGTTGGTGATCCATTATGACCCCTCCACGCATAGGATAGCAGATATTTTTGTAATCAACCTCTACATATACCCAAAAAAGAATATGTAACATGCGTTGATGGATATTGTTTTGATGTAAAGTTCAACTTCTGGAGATTGTAACTACTGTGATACCTGCAGCGCCTGGTCTTCATTTTCAGCTAATGCAAGCTTATTTTTCTGTTAATTGCTCACTTTCCACTTCTTCTTTGTTCCAGGTTGTGCCTGTTATGCTATTTTCATGTGCTCTTGATGTTTAGCATTAGAGGGGCTGTCATCCCACCTCTGTGTTAGAATCTAGTAAGTATTATTGAATGTGTATGCAGGTTTTTGTTGTTTTAATACCAGAGAGTTGTCATCCTATTTGTGCATTAGGAAATAGATTTACAGACCTTTCTACTGGTTGCAAGCGGCCATCACATGGTCTTGTGCATCTGCTGGTGTGGTCAATATTCTCCATGTTCACCTATTCCTTAGACTATGAGTAATTGGTGGTCTAAAGCCTTGTAGTCTGGGGGTGTTCACCCATGTCTGGGGTTAAGCATAGTAGAAGTGGTTATCTGGCTTGAATATGCATCATTCCTTCCATTTATCCACCATTTTCCAACATTTTTGTTGAGTTTGTAATGTTTCCGAGCATCTCTGATATACAACCTAGGAGAGTTTCTTGGGGTGATAACATTAATTGTCGCCGTTGTTGGGTAGAGGAGATTGAAGCTCAACTTCCCTGGGAGAATGACATAGTTCCAAGCTTTGATGATAGACAAGGTTTGGGCACATATTCTGGTTGTAATCATCTATCTGGCGACTCCACTGGAGGAAGACCAACATTTGGCGAATCCGAATTGAAGTTCTGGCTTAGTTTGTGAGACATACTCGAAGAAATCCTCAAAAATCACCAACTGAACTAGTGCCTGACCCTGAGAGGACTATCAAATCGAAGAAAGCATCACAGAAAGGGGCATCAGGATCAGGTAAGCCTAAGAAATCTCATGTATTTTTGAAAGATAAAGTTATAGCTGAAGATATACAGTTTGAAGATTTAGAACCCAACACTGTTAATAAGGAAATTCCTTCAGAGATTAATACAGCCCCTTGTCCATCTAGTTCCCCTTTGAATCTTAGTGCAAAGAAAGTTTCCCATACAGTCCAGAACATCCCTTTATCTCTGTCATCTATTACATTGTTTCATACTGCTCAATCTGCCAGTGTCCTTCCACATACCCCAGTCATGGCAGGCCAGCAAGCACCCATAAAGATAGAAAGAATTGTAGCTGCCAGATATGGACCCTTGGTCTTGCCTATTCCTTTAAATCCCATGCATGTGGGAGAATATTAGAAATATATGCCTAAGTTCACTGGAACAGAGGGAGTAACAGCTTAAGAACACCTTGAAGCTTTTTACAGTTATGCTGATAATTTAGATATAAGTGAAAATGATGTGTGGATGAGAGTTTTTGTCCAGAGCCTTGATGGAGAGGCTAGGAAGTGGTTCAGAGAACTAGCCCCTAGATCTATTGCTGATATTGAAGCCTTAGATAATGCATTTTTGAAGCACTAGAGAGATAAAAAAGATTTGTTGTATTATCATACTGAGTTTGGTAACCTGAAGAGGGAAAATGGGGAATCATTGCTTGATTTTAATAAAAGCTTCAATCGTATGTATAGTAAGATACCAACTGAGGTAAATCCTACCCCCACCTCTGCCAAACTCACTTATGCCAATGCTTTTGACTCTAATTTCTGCCTGTTATTGAGAGAAAGAAGATGTGCCACTATAGCTGATATGCAGGATGCAGCACTAGAGGTGGAATCGAATATTATGGCTACAAAAAAGCTAAAAGTCATGCTGATAGAAGGAGGCAGAGAGGTTAGGCTTCTACTTCCTCTGCATCATCTTCAGATCCTAAATTAGACAAAATGACTAAGATGATAGAGTCATTGGTTGTTGAAATTTCTAAGCTAAAGGTTGAGCAAAATTCGGGAAAAACAAGGCAGCAGAACACATTTGCTCCAAGAAATCCCAATCCTTTTAGAAGAGCAAATGAACATTTACAAATAATCCAGAAGGGAAAAGAACCAAATGAAGAACAAAAGGTTAAAGATCCTTTCGAAAATGTAGTCATGGAGGAGGAACAATATGAAGATGAGGATGAAATTCACTGCATGGAAGATAAAGGCAGCGCTGCATTTTTGACATTGGCTGCTTATGAAGAATATTTGTTGTAGGAACAAGACAGTCAAGAATGGGACAGAGAAGCTGTCCTACAAACTAAGGAGCAGCGATGATATAACCTAAGGTTGAATGCAAAAAATTTCATAGAGAATACTGCCCAAAGAGCTGCTGTCCAAACAAAGTCACAAAATATTAGGTAGAGAAGACCAACAGCTGATCCAATCATCCTCAAAGCTCCAGTTCAAGAGGCAAGAGGTTCTAATAAGTTACCATCCTCTTTCAACCTAGAGTCAGAAGTTTAGAAATTAAAAATATCCGTGCCTCAGGTAGAGCTAGTAAAGAGTAAAGTTTTTAGAAACTCTATCCTTGGAGCTCTTGAGCTGGAAACTACACAGACCTCCACGGACTCTGTCAATTTGCAAGATGACAAACCTGCCGTTGTGCTTAGCCCCATGCTTGAATTTGTTGATAATAATTCTCCATATTTCTATGTCTCCTTGACCATTCATGACAAAATCCTCCACAATTGTCTGCTAGACACAAGGGCCAGCCACAATTTGATGCCTAAAGCTGTCATGGAAGAGTTAGGCCTTGATATCACTAGACCATATCATGATTTATTCTCTTTTATTCAAGGAAGATGAAATGCCTAGGATTGATCAAAGACCTAGCCATTACCTTAACTCAGCTGCCCATGAAGAGTATGATGATGGATATTGTGGTAGCAAATGGCCCTCCTAAGTTTGGCATGCTGCTGTCTAGAGGATGGATTAAGAGACTAGGTGGGACATTACAGAATGATTTGTATTATGCTACTGTCCCAGTCTTTGGGGGAGAAAGTAGGAGATTATACAGAGAAGCACCGCTGGCATACATCATCAGTGATGAAAAGAATCCTACCAATCGTCCTATTTATGCTGTGGACACTGATTTTGGAGCATGTATCCTCCAAATAGAGGAATCTTAGAAGGCCGCAATGCATATCAAGAAACCAACAGTTCAGGCCGAGGAAGAGCAAGGAAGTTAGGTTTGGGAGATGTTCTTTGATGGAGGATGTTCTAGGGAGACTGCAAGAGCAGGGGTGGTGCTAATATCTCCAAAACAAGAAGGCATTAGGTTGTCTTTTAAGCTGGCTTTTCAAGTCACAAACAATACAGCAGAATATGAGGCTCTATTGTTGGTCCTTAATGTAGCAAAAGATAGAGGAATCAAGAATCTGAAGGTATTTGGAGATGCTGATTTGATCATTCAGCAGGTAAATAAAACATTTCAAGCAAAGCACCCAAGGCTAAAAGCATACAGAGATGAGGTATGGAGAATCAGTGACTCTTTTTATTATTTATATATTTCATATATCCCTAGAGCCAAAAATCAGCTTGCTGATTCCCTTGCTGTGTCTGCTAGTCTATTTATCCCTCCAATGCCTCCCAGACTGGTGTATGAAGTCCAAATGAAATATAGACCATCCTTGCCCGATAATGTCCACCATTGGAAAGGTTTTGATGATGATGATGAGATAAATAGGTTTCTACAAGTCATTGATGAGTTTTCTGAAATGTAAATTGACCAAGATAATGAAGCCATGTTAGAAAGCCCCAAATCCCAGCTTAGAAATAAAATTGGCAAAGATAGCATTGTCCAGCTTCCTAGCAATCATATGCCTAAAGGTTTGATTCCTCCAGAAAGACTGTTGGACCAGAATGATGTGCCTTACAAGGATGCCCAAAAAGAAGACCAATCTACCGTCTGTAAGCATGATATAGGGAGTCCAAGTCAGCCTAGATACATAAATTTGTCCACTCATCTGTCTGCTGACCAAAGTTCTGAATACTGCAAATTAATGAAGCAATTTGCTGATGTGTTTGCCTGGGAGTATAGTGACCTGAAAACTTATGATAAGAAAATAATCTAGCATAAAATCCCTCTGGAGAAAGACACCATTCCTTTCAAACAGAAGCTGAGACCAATAAATCCTATGCTTCTTCCTCTGATTGAAAAATAAATTAAAAAGTTGTTGGCTGCCAAGATCATAGTCCCTCTCAGATATTCCAAATGGGTAGCCAACCTAGTAGTAGTGAGGAAGAAAAGTGGAGAAATCAGACTGTGTGTTGATTTTAGAAACTTAAACAAATGCTCAAAGAAAGACAATTACCCTCTACCCAAGATGGAGCATTTACTGTAGAAGGTCTCAGGAGCCAAAGTAATGTCTTTCTTGGATGGATTTTTAGGTTTTAATCAGATTGTTGTGCACCTAGATGATCAAGAGAAAACTACATTCACCACTCCTTGGGGCACTTTTATGTATGCCAAGATGCCTTTTGGATTGATGAATGCTAGAGCCACCTTTTAGAGAGCTATCGATATAGCATTTGTGGGGGAGAAGGATAAATTTGTCCTCATCTACCTAGATGATATAACAGTATACTCCAGTAGCCATCAAGATCATTTGCAGCGTTTCAAAAAAGTGTTCCTGAAGTGCAGAAGGTTTGGGATTGCAGTCAATCCTAAAAAATCTCAATTTTCTTTAGAAGAAGGCAAGCTGTTAGGACATGTTGTTTCAGTTGCAGGTGTCCGGATTGGTCCAGAAAGAGTAAAAAAATACAGACTTTGTTTGTCCCTAGATCAAATAAAGATATCCAGTCCTTTCTGGGCAAAATAAATTTTGTGAAGAGGTTTATTCCAAATTTTGTAGACCTGGTGAAGCATGTTACCTCCATGTTGAAGAAAGGGTCAGAGGTTAGATGGATTGATGCAGCAAGAGGATCTTTTGAGTTCATTAGTAAAGCAATTATGGAGCCTCCCACTTTAATAAGTACGGACTACAGCAAGGAGTTCCATGTATTCTCATTTGCCTCTGAAGACACCATTGCAACAGTTTTATTGCAAGAAGATGAAGAAGGTTCAGAGCATTTGGTGGCATTTTTTAGGAAAAACTTGAGGGATGCTGAACTGAGGTATGATATTATTGAAAAACAAGCATGTGCTCTTATCAAATCCTTGAAATCTTTCAGAGTTTATATCTTGCATTCCAAGATAATTGCATATGTACCCTCTGGTGCAATAAAAGATTTCTTAACACAACTTGATGCCGATGGAAGAAGGGCTAAATGGATTGCAAAGATGATTGAATTTAATATAGATCTGAAACCCACCAAACTTGTCAGAGGTCAGGGTCTTCCCAAGTTATTGGCTAAAGAAAATTGCAGATCATTGGATATTGATTTCCTATGCACAATTGCAGAAAGTGGTCAGACAGATGAAGAAGAGGAGGCAACTGAACCAGAGAGAAACCAGTTAGTGGCCGAAAATCTAGCTTCTTGTGATTGGTATTATGCAATAACTAATTTCTTGCTGAAGCTAGAAATGCCTTCAAGCTTTACTCAAAGTCAAGCTAGAACTATAAAGCTTAGGGCAGCTAAATATTGCATTAATGAAAATCGGCTTTACTGGAGGGATCCATCTGGAGTGCTTTTGAGGTGTCTGGACAAAGAAAAGTTAATAGAAGTCATGTAGTAGTTTCATTTCAGCATGTGTGGAGGGCACCATTATTGGAAAACCACTGCCCATAAGATTCTCATAGTTGGGTACTATTGGCCCACTTTATTTTCTAATGTATTTTCATTTGTTAAGTCCTGTGACAGGTGCCAAAGATTTGAAGGAAAACAACAGTTGAAGTCCCTGCCCTTAAAACCAATACATGCAAAAGGACCTTTTCAGCAGTGGGGCTTGGATTTCGTTGGACAAATCAATCCACATTCCAGTGGCCAGCATAAATGGATATTAGTAGTCACTGATTATTTTACCAAATGGATTGAAGCAATCCCTACCAGGAAGGTTGATCATAATGTGGTCATGAAGTTTTTGACAGAGAATATCTTCAATAGATTTGGTTGTCCACATAAACTAGTAATAGATAATGCAACAACCTTCAGGGCAAAAGAATTGGTGGAAATGTGTGATTCAATGGGTATTAAACTGGTTCACTCCACCTCATATTATCCTCAAGGCAATGGCCTAGCAGAATCCTCTAATAAAAGCCTATTAAGGATAATTAAGAAGCTGTTAGAAGACAATAAAAAGAATTGGGATTCTAAGCTCAAGTATGCTCTGTGGGCTGATAGAGTGACTATTAAAAAATCCACAGGAAATTCTCCTTTCAAGCTGGTATATGGCACTGAAGTTGTATTTCCAATTTAGTTAACTCTCCCTATGGAAAAATTCCTTCAAGAAGAGCAGAACGAGGAAGAAGACATGGCAAAAAGGATCACTGATTTAGCAGAGGTACATTAGATTAGAATGCAGCTAATTGAAAAGGCTACAGCACATCAGAAGAAGATCAAGCAGGCTTTTGACAAAGGGACAAAATCAGATAATTTTCAGGTTGGAGACTTGGTTCTGAAATGGGATGCATTGAAGGAAAAGAAAGGCAATCATGGGAAATTTGATGCTTTCTGGACAGGCCCTTTTATTATTTCACAGATTCAAGGGAACAACACCTTCATACTGAAAAGTATGGGAGGAGAGGCAGTTTTTGATGGCCTAGTTAATGGGCGGTTTTTGAAAGTTTATGTTGTTTAAGGTCTTTGGCCTTAAAGTTGTAAATATTTTATTTTATCAGTCTTAGTTTAGGTTCAGTCAGACTCCATGCCCAATGGAACACTAGGAGTTTTGCTAATTTGTTTTCATCAGGAAGGCATTGATCTGCAGGTTCTTGAGACCTCACAGGGAGGATCTCATCCCTAGAAGGAGCAAGTGTTAGCTCTGCTATTACTTTCAACATTTTAAGGACAAATGCAGGCCTAATTGGGTTGCTTATGATCAAAAAGGGGGGTCGCAGTAGTTGGTTTTCCTTCCCTCCTTCATTTTCTTTATACCCTTATAACTCCCGCTACCCCTGTTTTCCTCCGTTTTGCCTCCAAAAACCCTGTAAACCCATTTTTGTTTAGCCCGATACGCTAAGGTTTTAAAGCACATATAACCGCATGCCTTCACAAAGTCCCTGGCCCACGGCTTTCCCTATTAGATCAATCCCACCAAACGTGTACGCTTAACCCCTGCCGTCTGATCACTTGCCACGAGATCCGATGGCATTCATGCCTCCCGCCACCGAAACCTGCCCGCACGTTAACTCGCGATCGCGAAGGTTTTCTACATGTCCCATCATCCACGTGTCGCCCTCCCAATGTGATCGCTGGTTGTTGTACAAATACCGCCGCACACCAAAAGTGGTGCGATTGTTACCGCCCTCCACCCAAGACCACTTTCTGGACCGTTAAACACCCCGCAGCTTCCACGATCATCGACCATTGGATCTTCCCGCCCGAGATCCAACGGCCCGCGATCTCTCCGCTCCCATATCTTCTGATATCCTCTGTAGACTGATCTCTGCCGCTCATTTTCTTGATCTAATGGCTATTTTTGATTCCTGTCGTGCCCATGCATCCGCCATGCAGTCTTTGTGCCCCCGACCTCTACCATGTTTCTGAAGGAAGAAGGAAGCCAGAATCTAGTACCCTGCGCCATTACTCCTCAGTAACCGCGTTCAAAGAGTAGCATGGCTGAGAAAGGAAGGACAATCCTCGAGCAGTTCAGTGCCTTCAACAGTTATTGAAATTTATTCATACAAAACTCCACATGTTCAGGAAGGACAAAAAAGTACCAATGAATGTCAAATTGATTTATTAAAGCACACAGTTTGCAACAGAGACCCATATTAGATTGTAAATGTGTTTGGTGATCCAATATGACCCCTCCACACATAGGATAGCATATAGTTTTGTAATCAACCTCTACATATACCCAAAAAAGAAGATATAATAGGCGTTGATGGATATTGTTTTGATGTAAAGTTCAACTTCTGGAGACTGTAACTACTGTGATACCTATAGCATCTTGTCTTCATTTTCAGCTAATCCAAGCTTCTTTTGTCGTTAATTTCTCACTTTCCACTTCTTCTTTGTTCCAGGTTGTGTCTATTATGCATTTTTCATGTGCTCTTTATGTTTGGCATTAGAGGGGTTGTCATCCCACCCCTGTGTTAGAATCTAGTAAGTATTATTGAATGTTTATGTAGGTTTCTGTTGTTTTAATGCCAACGAGATGTCATCCTATCTATGCATTAGGAAATAGATTTACAAACCTTTCTACTAGTTGTAGCCGGCCATCACATGGTCTTGTGCATCTGCTGGTTTGGTCAGTATTCTCCATGTTCACCTATTCCTTAAACTGTGAGTAATTGGTGGTCTAAAGCCTTGTAGTCTGGGGGTGTTCACCCATGTCTCGGGTTAAGCATAGTATAAGTGGTTATCTGGCTTGAATAAGCATCATTACTTCCATTTATCCACCATTTTCCAACATTTTTGTTGAGTTTGTAATGTTCCCGAGCATCTCTGATATACAACCTAGGAGAGTTTCTTAGGGTGATAACAGTTAGAACCATAAGGGGTAAAGTCATCCATATAGATTTCTACTGAATCATGAACTAGCTCAGCAAATATGCTCAGTACTGCTCTCTGGAAGGTGGCAAGAGCATTGCACAACCTAAAGGGCAGGACCCGGTAGGCAAAGGTACCTCATGGACAAGTGAAAGTGGTCTTATCTTGGTCTTCTGGGCTGATTTGGATCTGGTTGTACCCACTAAACCCATCTAGGAAGGAAAATAACTTCTTCCCTGCCAGGCCATCTAACACTTGATCTATGAAAGTCAAAGGGAAATGGTCCTTCTTGGCGGCCTTGTTAAGCTCTCGATAATCTACACAGATCCTCCACTTCCTATTTTTCTTTGGCACTAGCACCAAAGGAGAAACCCATTCACTTTCAGAGATGGGGTAGATGAATCCTGTATCCAACGGCTTTTACAGTTCTTCTTTGACAATATCCTTGAGGGCTAGATTCATCCTCCTTTCAGGCTACCTAACTAGTTTACAATCCTCTTTAGTGTAAATGTGATGAGTACAGGCTGAAGGGTGGAATCCCTTCATCTCCTTATAGCTCCAAGCAAAAGCATCCAAATGGCTGCTCAATAAGCTACACAGCTCTTTCTCCTGAGAGGTGGATAGGGCTGAGTTGATCCTCAAGGTTATTTTTGGGCCAAATTCCACATTCTTAACATGGAGAGAGGTTGGATCAGCCACACAAAGATCAACTGAAGCATTGGCTTGGGTTTCCTCCACAAATTCTTCTAATGGTAACTCACTGGGGGGCGGATTTTGGATCAAATCCTCAATAAAATCATCCTCAGTTTGAGGACCCCCTTTGGTAGATTCCAATGTGCACAATGGTGTAGAGTAGAGTTCATCCTCATCTTCCTCCTCCAACTAGAGAGGTAAGTCATGTTCTAGTAGAGGTTGGGTAGGAGGATATAGGACTAGATGCTTGGACATCTGCCCATTATTGATGGTCATGCTCCCAGCTCGACAACTAATGTAAGCATCTACAGTGGCTAACCAAGACCTTCCCAGGATGAGAGGATACCCGGTGAGCTTTGCCTTTGGCTGAAGAACTAAGAAGTTAGAAGGGTACTCCTAGGAATCAATGGAGACCATGACATCTTCCACAATCCCCTCAGGGTCATAGTGGATCGATCTGACAACTGCAGTACTGTTGAGGTCTTTCTTAGGGAACCCTGAAGGCTGAGTTTGAGCATAGTGTCCCTGGTCATTACGTTAATGGCGGCCCCTAAATCAATCAAGGTGTGGGGGATTATGGTTCCATTGATGTGGACGTCGACTACAGGACTCCCAGGGTCCAGATATTTTGGACAGATCACCTGTTCCAACATCAGGTCAGACAGTTGTCCTATGACATTGATAGTTGGGGCATCCCTCTTGCCCCTACCTAGGTCCCTGAAACACTTCTCTTTGATCAACTTGTTGTAGATTTGTAAATCTTTTATGGCCTGGAGAAGTGGTATTTTTACACATAATTGTTTTAGTTCTCCCAGAAGTTCAATTTCTTTTGGGGTCCGTTATGTGGTTCTAGTTAGTCTCTCATGAAAGGGTGGAATGGCTCGTGGTTCACTTTCCTGTTTTTCTTCCTCGTCCTCCTTAGGAGGATTTTGGCTGTTTGGGAGGACCTTCCCATACCGAAGGTTGATCTCTTGAATCTCCACAGCATAGGTAGGGCAAGTTGTTTCTCCAGTATATACCTGTTGGGCCTGTTTGTTATTGGGGTCGGGTTCAGTTGAGCAGGTATTTGGGGTTGTCTTGGAGGAGCAGGAGCTAATGGTTGTGGTTGAGTAGGTGGTGGAGGCAAAAGAGTGGGAGGAGAGTTGTATTGGGGCCTCCACCCCTGATGAGGTGCATTCCATTGAGGTTGTGGCTAAGCATGAGAATGAAATGAATGAGCAACAGGTTGATTATGGTATTGCAATGGATACGACCAAGGAGGAGGTGTAGACCAGGAAGGTGTTAGGATATTCCGACACATAGGATATAGTTAAGTTCAACTTGGTCTAGTGTAGAGTTAGGTATAGAGCTAGGTAAAGTGTGTTTCTTTATCGTTGTACATTTTGTAACTTACAATCCGGCGGTCACGATATGTAGTGATTTGACGGTTCATTCTCTCTTCGGTATTATCGACACTTGATCCGTGACTTGACACCCGATTGGTCCATGAATTCTATTTAAAGCGCATGGAGGGTCATTTGTAGGGTAATCCGTGCATGAGAGAAGCTTATGTAAATTTTCATTCTTTGATTAATAAATTTCCTGAAGTGGCCGCGTTGGCTCAGGTCGTGGACTGTTTCCCTCTTTAAGGGTTTTAACCACGTCAAAAATACTAGTGTATTGATCTGTGATCTGGTTGTGAGCGGTGTAGTTTTGGTGTTCTTTCTGAGGAACTTACCATGTAAATTCCTACATGGTATCGGAGCTGTTTGAGGGCTGTGTCTGTTGGTGATCCAAATATGAAGCCGGTAGAACTGCATCCGACTGTCATTTCCTAGATCTGTTGTTTCTGACTGCTTTTGGGCCGAGAGGACTGCATTGTTGTGTTTGGAGCATTTGTTCCAGTGAGGAACCCCTTTCTTTTCACGCGAAAAGGTTTCCGGTAGCCCTAGCTGCGTCATTTTTAAGATCTGGAGGTATACAGTGTTTATTTGCAGTTTACTGTTATTTTCTCTCTGCTTATTTCAGTTTCGGTTTATTTAAATTTTTTTTAACCGGATCTATACCTTTGATTTCTGCGTATGCTCTTTGCCCTGCGACTCTGTGTGATCTGGGCAAATCAGAAACAGAAAGGAAGGATTTTTCTCATGCGTATGCTCTTTTCCCTGCACCTTAGTGTGATCTCGGAAAATCAGAAACATTGAGAAAAATATTTAGTTTTCTAGCTAAAGCTAACTTTGAGCCGCAAGGTTCAATTTTTGAAAATATTTATTTTTTTGGGTAAAGCTAACTTCGAGCCGTAAGGTTCGTTTTCTTTGCATGTCCGTGTTGGGTTTTGTGTTTTTGTTTTGTAGGGAAAAAGAGCTTTCTCAAAGCAAGCACGCAACCCAAAGCCCCCCCTCTCTCTCTCTGTCTCTCTCTCTCTCTCAAATTTTTTGTATAGATCAATTGGTTCAAAGCTATTTTAAGAGAGTAGAGGTCTTGGGTTCAAGTCTCCGTTTTGTGGGGGCAGACTTTTTCATTTCCGCACATTCCCGCACTTCGTCGGCAACTTCAACAACTTTTTTTCAAAAAGCCATAACTTCTTCATCCAGAAGCCTTTTTCAGAGCCGTTTTTTTTAAGCTAGACTAATTTTTCGAGATATATCCATTGGAACACTTACTTTCAGCATCTTTAGCTTCAGTTTCTGTTGAAATGGAGAGTCAATACCAAGTTACCCTTGACAGCACCAACTACTTCCAATGGTTGTCCTACATGGAGGATTTACTTAGAAGTAAAGGTCTCTACCGAATAGCCACAGGCCAAGAAAAGAAACCGAAGGATGAAGACAAGGTTGCTAAATGGGAAAATAAACAAGATCAAGCATGTGGTTTGATAGGGATGTCTATTTCTCCAGATCTTAGATTCCATATTGCAGAACTTGAAACTCCTCATGAAGCAATGGAACAAATCAATAAAGTTTTTGGGATTAAAAATGAAATTAGAGCCCATCAACTTGAAAATGAGTTTCTTACATTGGACCCTAATAATTTTTCTTGCATTGAAGATTTCTTGTCTAAGTTCAAGACCCTTAGATATCTTTTGGAAGGTGTAAAGGTTAAGAAAGAAGATAGTAACCTTATTTATTCCATCCTTACTAAGTTGGGACCAGCCTACTCTGTATTTGTTTCCACCTTCCATTCTACAATAGAAGCCTTCATTTCTCAAGGAAAAGACTACAAGCCCCCTTCCTTTGACTCTTTTTGTGATTCTTTAATAAGAGAACAAGAAAAACTCTTACACCTTGGTCTTCTTAATCTTGGAAACTCTTCCAAGAAAGCGTTAGCCGCCCAACAGCAACCAAATTCAAAGAATCCTAAGAAATCATATCCTAAAAAGAATGGTCCTAAACCAAACAAGGGTCCTAAGCAATTTCAACCCCAAAATGAAAAATCATTTCAACAAAATGATAAGATAAATAAAAACAAAGGGAATAAGACTGATAGACATTGCAATTTTTGTAATCGAGATGGCCACTTAGAATCAAAATGCTTTAAAAAGATGGAATCCTTAGAAGCAGCAATGAAGAAGCATAACATCCATTTGGGGCAATATTCAACTTCAACTTCATCTTCAGGAATGGCACTTTCTGCATGTGGTTGTCAAGCATCTCGGTCTGGCTATGCATTAAATGTATCTTCTTCTTCTCATTCTCATGAGTGGCTCATTGATTCTGGAGCTTCTTATCGCATGGAAAAAAACAAAGCCATGTTTTCTTCTTTAAATGATTGTAACACCAAAAATATCTATGTTGGTGATGATAGATCTCTTAATGTTGTAGGGACTGGAACTGTTCATCTAGACAATGGTCAGTTTAATGATGTATTATGTGTTCCAACCTTATCCTGCAACCTTCTATCTGTCTATCAGATAACTCATTCAGGTAAAGGTAAAATCGTTGAATTTTCACCTCATGATGTTGTAATCAAGGACTTAAAAGATCCTAAACAGATTTTGGCTACTGGCATTGTTGATGACTCTACAAGGTTGTATAAGTTTCACAACTTTGGGTCATCAAATCTTCCCTCAGTATTTGTTGCTCATAACGATGAAGTGAGCAAACTTTGGCATGAGCGATTTGGTCACTTAAACTATCGCTCCCTTCAGCATCTATGTAAATAAAATATGGTGACAGGTCTTCCTATGGTATCTTGCAGAGATGGTATTTGTTCCGAATGTGTACTCGGAAAACATCATCGGGATAGTTTTGAAAAACGTGCCTCTTGGCATGCCTCAGCCCCTTTACATCTTGTGCATAGTGATTTATGTGGTCCAATTCCAGTTGTGTCATTCTCTGGCTGCAAGTATTTCTTAACTTTCATTGATGATTTCTCCAGACGCACTTGGGTATACTTCTTAAAACTCAAGAGTGAAGTATTTAACACTTTTTTGGCCTTCAAGGCCTTTGTTGAAAAACAATCTGGACATCAAATTCTTCAGTTAAGATCTGATAATGGCGGAGAATTTGTTAAAAACACATTCATCAACTATTGCACTGAGAATGGAATTCAAATGCAACATATTGTTCCATATACTCCACAACAAAATGGTGTAGCTGAAAGGAAGAATCGCACCTTAAAGGAAATGGCTAACTGTATGCTACAATCTAAAGGACTTGGTCTTAGTTTTTGGGCAGAAGCAATTAACTGTGCAAATTACATAATAAATCGCACTCCTACTAAGGCTTTAAATAATATCACTCCAGAAGAAGCATGGAGCTCAATCAAACCAGATGTAAGTCACTTTCGTGTTTTTGGAAGTGAAGCGTGGGCCCATATTCCAGATGAAAAGCATAAAGCTTTAGAACCTAAGAGTGAAAAATGTACTTTTGTTGGATATTCTGAAGATGTCAAAGGCTATAGACTTATTCCATTTAAGTCCAAAAATGTTATCATTAGAAGAGATGTAAAATTTGATGAAAATATATTGGCCTACGAGCCTAGTCCGGCGGATGTGCCACCTCTCCCTATCTCTTCAACCTTTGAAAACATTTCTTCTTCAGATGATGAAAGTGAGGATGAAAATCCTCCCCCACCATCTCAGGATCCTCCTTCAGCTCCTGAGCTTCCAAAATGGGTTCGTGCTACTCGAGATGCAGCAGGTGATCTTGCTGGTGATCCTACAGATCAGCGACGCACACGTTCTCAGTTCGAGAGAGCCTCTTCTTTACTGGATCAAGCTCCAGTAAATTATGATCCTGACGCCTTTGCAGAAGCTTCAGGCCATCCAGATTGGGAAGCAGCTATGAATGAAGAATATCATTCATTATTGGCAAATGATACATGGGATCTTGTTCCTCTACCAAAGGGACGAAAACTTGTTAGATGCAAATGGGTTTACAGAACCAAGTATGGACCAGATGGGAAAGTTGATAAACATTAAGCTCGTCTTGTTGCTAAGGGCTTTTCACAGGTTGAAGGCATTGACTACACTGAAACCTTCTCCCCTGTTGCCAAAATGAACTCTATCCGCCTTGTTGTTTCCCTTGCCGCCTCTTTCAAATGGGAAGTCCATCAGATGGATGTTAAATCTGCCTTCTTGCATGGGGACTTGCATGAAGAAATCTATATGGAACAACCCATTGGCTTCATACAAACAGACTCCAGCCTTGTTTGTCGACTTAAGAAATCCCTTTATGGTCTCAAGCAAGCTCGTCGGGCTTGGTATGCCAAAATGGATAGCTTTCTTTTAGAATCTAGCTTTTCTAGGTGTCATTCTGACAATACTGTCTACACCAAGAAAGTGGGCAACTCTCTTATCATCCTTGTTATTTATGTTGATGATCTTATCCTTACTGGTAGTGATCCCAACCTTATAAACCATGTGAATTCTAGCCTCAAAAGGAAATTTGAAATGACAGACTTAGGACACTTACACTATTTTCTCGGTCTTCAAGTCTTGCAATCCAAGGAGGGTATTTCCCTTTCCCAGTCCAAGTATGCTTGTGATATTCTACGTCATTTTCACATGGAATACTGTAAGCCAGCCCCTTCTCCCTTTCAGTCTGGAGTCAAACTCTCAGTCACTTGTACTTCTCCTGAAGTTGATGCTACCTTATACCGTCAACTTGTAGGAAAACTTTTGTATCTAACCCATACTCATCCTGACCTTTCCTTTGATGTTGGCCTTGTTGCTCGGTTCATGCAAAACCCCCGTGAAAGTCATTGGAAAGCAGCTAAAAGAATACTTCATTATGTTCGAGGTACAGTTCAGTTTGGGATTCATTACAGTGCCAAAGCATCTCCTCTATTGGTTGGTTTCACTGATTCCGATTGGGCTGGTGACCCTGATGATCAGAAGTCTACTTCCGGTTATGTGTTCACTCTTGGTTCAGGACCTATTACATGGGCTTGCAAGAAATAGGGTGCCATTTCTCTTTCATCAGCAGAAGTAGAGTATCGTGGTGCCATAGAAGCTAGCAAGGAAGCCTTGTGGCTTCGTAAGATCCTGTCAGAGTTTGGCTTTGAGCAGCAGCATCCGACTACACTTTGGTGTGATAATCAAAGTGCCATTCAGCTATGCAAAGATCCAGTCCAACATCAGCGCAGCAAACACATTGAACTGCACATGCACTTCATCAGAAAGCTCATTCACGACCATGTTCTTGAAGTGCAATACTATTCAACAGATGATCAAGTTGCGGACATCTTCACAAAGGCTCTCACAGAGGTGAAGTTCACTAAACTTCGATTTATGGTTGGAGTTCAGGAAGCTGTCACTAAGGGGGGATAGGCTCTAGTGCCTCCTTCCTTCTCTTATTGTGTCATATTTGCAAATCCTTCAATCCTATCCCAAGTTGTTCTTAAGGGGGGATGTTAGGATATTTCGACACATAGGATATAGTTAAGTTCAACTTGGTCTAGTGTAGAGTTAGGTAAAGTGTGTTTCTTTATTGTTGTACATTTTGTAACTTACAATCTGACGGTCACGATATGTAGTGATCCGACGGTTCATTCTCTCCTCAGTATTACCGACACTTGATCCGTGGCTTGACACCCGATTGGTCCATGAATTCTATTTAAAGCGCATGGAGGGTCATTTGTAGGGTAATCCGTGCATGAGAGAAGCTTTTGTAAATTTTCATTCTTTGATTAATAAATTTCCCGAAGTGGCCGCGTTGGCTCAGGCCGTGGACTGTTTCCCTCTTTGAGGGTTTTAACCACGTCAAAAATAGTGGTGTATTGATCTGTGATCTGGTTGTGAGCAGTGTCCTTTTGGTGTTCTTTCTGAGGAACTTACCCTGTAAATTCCTACAGAAGGATGAGAAGAGGGACCCCAAGAAGGCATGGAAGTGGCTTGATTGGGGTTGTATTAAGTCGAGGATGTCCCTTGCATTCCCTGCTAGTAAGGTCTGGGTCCATGTGGCCTCCTTTGGTTCATGAAGTAGAGTGGTTTAGTGGCTCCTTCAGCCCGTTAGTACATAGCTTTAAATCCAGGTAAGGACGGGCACTAATTTGTAGGATGGTATTCTTCATAGACAAAACACACTTCTACGGAGCACAGTGGACACTCATTCCTAAGATGCTTTCTAGTGCATCTGGGACAAAAGATGACCAAAGCCCTCTCAACTTACTCTTGCTTCTTTTGGATTCGCAAGGTATCCATTTGCATGGCAATGGTCTGTCTCATCTCACTTTTGAAATCTTCCATCTTATTTGCAAATTCGTTTCTAAGGAATGAACTAGATAAGGGGGTACTCACTACAAGTTAGCTTCCCCTTCCTCTTTTTCTGGCTGCCCTACAATGGTTTCTAAACATAGTCTTTATGTCATCATAGGGTAGCTGGTAGATGTCTCCCCCAACCAGCAAATGGAGGGTATCTAGAAGGTCTTCAGGGACTCCTCTGAGCAGAAACAACTTTAGAGATTCAGGGTCAAGTGTGCACCTGGCCCTTTTATAGCTGACTTGAAACCTCTCTTCATAGTCTTCTAAAGATTCATTGCTCCCCATGGTCATCCGAAAGATTTCTTTCTTTGTATCCTTTGACCTACAGTAGTCCCGATATTTAGATTTAAAGGCTTGTTGCATCTGAGCCCAAGTTGTGATACTGTTTCCAGGTAACCCCATGAACTAGTGTAGTGCTGCATATTGAGGGTAGAGGGAAAGAGTTTCAACTTTTGCTCGTCTTCTGAATGGTCATAGGTTTGACCAAGGACAACAAACTCAAACAAGAAGGTATCAAGGTCTTCAGTAGTCAATCCATGGAAGTGAGGTAAGGCTAAGGGACTTATGTTTTTCATCTTTGTGTCCCCATTGGTCTCTTGGATGGGAAAGGTACCTTCTATTCTCTCCCCATTTCCTCTACCATTTCTATTTTCAACCATGGTCTCAAGAGGAATGGTTTCCTACTCTTCTTTTGTTATAGGATCTTCGTATATCTCTGGAGGTTCACCTATAGGTTCTTCTGGATCACTGCCACCAAAGAAGAGAGAAGGGTGACTTAGTGATGTGCTGGGGGTGTTGGGCAGGAATTTTCCTGAATTGTCTCTATTCCTACGAGACATGAAATGAAATCTTTTTTTTTTTGGGTAAAATTTTTTTGTTTCTTTTTCTGCTTGTACCTGAAAAACTAGAATGGATTAAATAGCAAATTGCAACTAACTAAAGTTTATCTTGCTGAAATGAAAATGTAGAATTGAAATGAAAGTAGGGAAGGACTAATCTATTTTGCTGAAATGAAAATGCAAAATTGAAATGAAAGCAGGAAAGGATTAATCTATTTTACTGAAATGAAATTGCAGAATTGAAATGAAAGCAGGAAATAGCTAATGTACGCTTACTGAAATGAAATTGTGGAATTGAAATTAAAGTAGAAAATAACTAATCTACACTTGCTAAAATGAAATTGTCGAATTGAAAGTGCGGAATTGAGAAACAACTACCCTACTTTTGTTGAAATAGACTACTTAGCAGAAGGTTACAGTAGAAAATAGAAGAAAAGCAGTAATCAGAAAATACTCTGACGCTTCCCCAGCAATGACTCCAAAAAGATGGTGAGCTCTAGTATTGCATAAATGATTCTACAACTCTTGGGACTCCCTACTTTACTTTTATCAACCTAGTAGTTCGTAACAAACTTGGAAGCAATGGTGTTGTATGCACAAGTACTAGCTCTTATTGCAGGCTGTCACTTGATCAGCTGGCACAAGTTCGCTAGGAGCTTAAGTCAACTTCTATGAGTTCTCAGAAGAAGATTTTAGCCATGATAGAAGAAAGCTAATGCAAAGGAGGCTATTCTACTTGCATAAAGAAGATAAAAACTAAAAGGAAATGCAAACCCTAACAAAACCTAGTTTTACCCACTAACTGTACTTTTGCCATAATAAAAGAGTTGAAACTACTGAAATGGATGCCATGGACTATTTTCAAGGTAAAATGCATGTACTTAAGCTACTTCTGAAGGAAAATGTGGAAGACCCATCTTTTTGTACTTTTGAGCAAGTTTATGCAGAATTATTATGCTTGTGTTTTAACTATTTGTGACTGTGAAAGGGTTTGGTGACAAAGGGAGATGGGGTTGGCTATTGCAGATGATGAGGAATGTGTGAATAGGACCTAAGGAGTTTTTAGCACCCTTCTAGAGATTTCCATTGTGATTAGACTTTGAAAAGTCGCTCGCATGAACTTCTACAGGAAGTCTGCAGGGGATCTACGGGAAATTCTATAGGAAGTTCTACAGGAGCAGGCCAAAAGCGATTTTTGAAGGTTTGGAGGAGGAAAAGTGGTGGGAAAAATAAAATGAAGGCGAGATGAAGGTGTTGGAGGGTCTACGACTCTGTCAATGAAGTTCAAATGTGAAAGGGATGGTTGGATTTGTTCAAAGGTCAAGGAAGCAATTTTGCACAAGAATGTAGAAATTAGGGCAGTTTGGGAAAGTGTGGCGAATGAGTGGAAAAAAAAATTGAGAGATGGACTGGAGTAGGTTAGGTGATGAAAGGATGATAAGTTGGGATGGTATTCAAGTGAGCTACACACCTACTTCTAAAAACTGATTCAAGGAGAATTGAAAAAACAGAGTTTTACCTATTTTAACCTAATTCTGACATAAAAACCAGAAAAGTGTTGAACAGAACTTTATTGACAAGAAATGATGCAATAAAGCCATGGAAATTGAAGAAGAACAGATCTAATCACGTAAATACAACTAATATTAATTTCTCCAACTCAAAATCTCTCACTTAGCAATTGCATTGGAAAGCAAAAATAGTGTTTTGGTGGCAACAAGTGTGCCTTGGTCTCAACTCATGGTCCCACAGAGGAAGAAAGGAGATCAAGGTCTGCTTGGTGGCATTTTTGTGAATCTTATTCTATTATTGTAGCAAGCTATCTAATCAATCTTGAAACTAGAACAACTATTCTAATCATAAAAAACAACCTAAGTAACAAAGCAAGATTTAATCTAAACAACATAAATTATTTCATGAATGCAAGAAAAACACATATAAATACAAGAAGGAGGTACTGGGCACTTGGGTTGGGCCCAAACCCAAGAGCTACAGCCCCCTTAGAAAGATCAGTGCTGGTTCAAGGCTGGATTCATCTTCATTGATCAAAAAATAATAGTCACATCACAAAACTGTCTACAGAAAGAGCTCGAAAATGAGTTGAATGCAGGGCTGCACTAAAGTGCGAAAATAGATTGTTCAATAGCTAACCTACTGAGGCCTGAGGCCTTCTTATTTATACAAGTGAGGACTCCCAATAGTCCTCCTAAACTTTAGGAACTCGACTACCTAAAACTATAGATAACAACAACTTCACTAGTCCTGCTCGGCTGCCCCTTGTGATCATCGATGTGGTGTCCTTCGAACTCCGAGCTGTTGGTGGAGAACTTGAGGAAGGGGCCATCAATGCAGGTGACACCCCTCCTACAAGTCCTCAACCCTGTTTCTTTGAGTTTTACTGTCAATCTACTCATAAATGCCTGGTCTTGGTCCAAAAATGTTAAAAAATCTGCAATAAACACTCATTAGACTTTGTGGTAAAGTGACTATCCCCATTCACTCAATTAACATAAATATATTCAAAAGCATGCACAAAACTATGGAGAATGGTGGATGAAATGGAAACAATAGGCAAAATGAGCCCATATAGTTACCAATTTGTAGGGCTCATCATCACCCCCTACTGAATGGGTTGCTCATCCTCTGAGCAACTAATCCAGCTCTTCATCTTTAATAGCTTGAACAACTTCCCTGACATCCCAAGCTTCTGAGATCATGTCCTCTTCCCTGTCATGAAAACCTACCTTTCTGTCCACTTCCTCCTATTTCCCGTGTTCTCCTACTTCCTTAACCCCTTCCAATAGTCCTAAGAGTAGTGGAGGACTGAACTTAAGGAAAAACCAGTTGGCTTTCAAATTTTGCATTTGATTGCTTGTAGAGGGGCACTCTTACCAAAGCCTCCCTCATTCTAGTTGGGGAGTGATACTCCCTTATCTTTAGGCTATGGGACAATGTATTCCATCTTCTTGTGCAAGCATGAAGGCAATCATCGCCAAATAATCTTTCCATATCTTCAAAATGGGTGATAGCTTGCACTTGCCTTTCGACTTAATCAGGGAGAACTTGAGGGTTGCTTGCAAGGCGTTGATGAGCATGTATAAGAGCTGAGTGGTCTTCCGTTCTACCCTTATTAGCAAGGGCTCATTTAATTCTTTTACCATGATATGCTAAACTTCCACTACTCTTTTTTCCTCATGGCTCATCCAAGAAGCCATGGCCATGAGTTGTAGGTCTCCCAATGCAGAATTCGGATCCCAAAATTTCATATCAGGGAGTGCCATATTGTGTAAGTAGAATTCTGCTAATCTAGCCTTATCCTCAGCTGAACTAGTATCACATAAATGAATAAACTAATGATAATTATGGAATGGGATTGTGCCCCTTTGGGCCAATGTTTTGATTTGGAACTGGAGCCATTGGTATTTAAGATACAATGCATAAGATCTAGCCGGTTGTCTACATTGCAAGGCTTCCATTGCGCTTCTCTTTCCTGCAGCTGCTGTTTTAGCATCAACATTTCAGCTGTTGCCTGAGAATCCCTTTCTTGTTGCTGCTTTATCATCATTTCAACTTCAAGCTGTGGCTCTCCCTCTTGTTGTTGTTTTTCTGCTACTTCCTTATCTGCTAAGGGACCTTCCTTTAGTTGTTGTTCTTCAAAAATCTGTGATATGTCTGCCCTTTGAGTTTCTTGTTGCTGTAACTGCTTTTTCAACAATGCATTTTCCTCCTATAGCTAGGCTCTTTTACTGCTCTCGGTGTGTCTCACCATTGCCAGCTCCCTTCTTAACTCTTTCAACTATTCTTCCATGTGGCCTATGTTTGAAACTCCCTTGGATTTAGCAATTTTCATCCAGGTGTGGGTTCTAACCCTTTCTTGTTCCAATGCAAAGAACAGGGGTACAACAAATTTCTGTGGGATGATCTTCCCACCTTCTACCAAATTATAATATGAGCCTAAACTAGGCTGAGGGATGGGTTCAGGTATCTCTTTGGCCTTGCCTTCCTCTTGTAACTATTCTGCTTCCTCCTCTTCTAATTTTTCAGTCTCCTTTAGCTTGGACAATGCTTCTTGTAGAGAGGTTTTAGCGTCTTGTAGAACTGTTTTGGAGTCCATCAATCTGATTCTTTCTTTTCAGGTGGAAGTTTTGGGACACCCTCTCTCATAGGTAATATAGATTTTGCAGGGGGATTCCTCCTTTTTCTCAGTAGGTGCATCCTTAATTATTATAGGTTCCTTTGGTGGAGGATATGGATTGCCCACCTTTATCCTGGTGCTCCTTCTGGCTTTGAAATACATGGGTGTTTCCATTTTTCTCTTTCCTTTTTGTTTTGTTGGAGTGCTTAATGCAGCCAACACAACTGCTACTTCTTTTGCCAATGTTTCAGGGGATGTTTCTTCATGCTGTTGTTTCCCTTCACCTTCTGCTGTCTTTTCCATGCCTACTGTTTCTACTTGTGTTTTTTCTATTTCTAGCAATGGCTTCTCTTTTCTTGCCGGGCCCTACCTTGCTTGTGGCAGTCCTCTTTTGGGCTTTCTTAGGCTTTTCCTTCTCACTTTCTGTTCTTTTCCTCTTCTTTGTCTTTGAGGTGGTCTTCTTTTTTGCTTTAGGTATTACAGTGGGTTTTTCAAGTTTCTCCTCTTATTTCTGTTCTTCCTCTATTTGAAAATGTGGTGTCTCCTCATGCACTTCTTCCTCAATTTCCTCTTTCTCTTCCTCCTTCTCACTGCCAGATGGGCTGATATCCTCAGTCAAAGTTTTGATGTCATCATCTCTGGACATATTTCTGAAAATGTCCCAAGTTAGGGGAATGGTATATGTATGTAAGGCATCTTCTACCAATAGTTTGATGAACCCATGGTGGGTTAGCTAGTCTGGGACTCCTCCATTTAGCTTGATACTACACTCTATTAGATATTGGAGGAGGAAATATGGGATACTAAGTTTTCTGGCTGGAGGTAGGTCCATCCCATACCTCAATTCATGCAATATCCTGAAGTGATAACCATAAATTATGCTGAACCTTCCTTCACAAGTGATGTATTTCATTATTTGGTAGCTGACTTCACTCCATGGTGGAGGTAAAATTACCCAATTTTTGTCCTCTACAGGATGATCCCTAGGTTGAAAAAATGTTTTCTTGGCAACCTATCCCAATGCTTTTTCCTCTTTTCTCCAAGGGAGCCCAAGTGGAAGGCCTGTGATTCAACTGATAAAACCAGGTGTAAGTTCTAGGGACAGACCCCTGAAACTAAATGTGCATGTGTTTTCGAATGGGGTCTGAAGGTCATCAGAAATTCTTCAGTTACCTCATCATCATATCCATGTATTCTTTCAAAGAAAATCATCCAATTTTCCCTTATGAAGAGGGCCACCACCTCAGGTTGCTCATGTAATTGGTTGGAGTTCAAAGGCTCCTTCCTCATAAACCCTCCTGGCATGGTGTTGAGTGGTTTCTGAAATGCTTAGGTGAGGAAAAAACAACAATTTAAAAAATTAGAGACAGAGGGACAGCTGAGTTTTGTTTTTTCTTTCTCTAAACTGTAGGCGGAATTTCCGTGTGCTCCTTCTCACAACATCAAATTGAAATATTTCCCTTGTTTCAAACTGCTCTTATCCTGAATGTGATCTTCTTCTTTTGGAAAGATTTTTTTTTTTTTTTTACAGAACACAGGTTTTTCTCAGAGAGTAGATAGATATGCAAATTTGATTTTTTCACATAGGCTGGTTTCTACGATTGCAAGTTTTTTCTTTATAGTAGAATATGAGAAAGAAGAAGACAGTCTTCAAATGCAGAGAAGAAAACAGAGAACTATGTAGAACTCAGATAAAATATGCAGGTAAACTTTTAAACGCGTTTCTTTCAATCCAATGCTATGTTTTTAACCCACCACCTTATATAAGTAAGTCATATGCAGGGAGGTTTCCAGAGCCTACCTCGTTTTAAGCTCGAATTTTGACAAAAATCCTGAGTTTTCCTTCTGGTGGTTGTTCTCTGCCTTTCCTGTAGAAATTCTCTGGCTCCTGTAGAATGCAGCAGGGCTCCTGTAGAGCCTGATAGGCAGGAGGGTTTTGAAAAAGTTGGCAAGAAACTGGCAGAGGATGACTGGTTTGCTGCTCTGAAGGTGGTAGATGAACACTGCAGTCGAGATCTTGGTAACATGCAAATGAACCAAAAGGGTGGTGGAGGCTTGGAGTGCATTGTACTTAACTGTTGGCGTAATCCGCGATGAGGAGATGAGGTGGCCGGATGGGTACGTTACCCCCATCCAGACAGTTGGTCCGATGCCAATGTCATTTATGGTTCCTCATGCCACCTGACTGCCATCACCTCCCTTACTCCCGTTATCCGCCGCCACCACCACCAGTTTCAAATGCCTTCTTCCCGCGTTGACATGTCGCACGTGCTGATTGCGTATCTAATCAGCAGTTTGAATTTGGACGTTGCTCAACTGAATTCCGTGAAGGTGTTTGAACTGAATGAGGGTGGCTAGTTATCTAGCCACCGATTGCACATAATTGACCATTCCCACAGTTCATGCAGTTTTGAAATATTATTCATGCAATCGAGGAATAGGTTTAGGTACTTACCTGCTCAGTCATTGTTGTGCTATGCATATTTCAGATTTTGGCACTTTGTTTCCTCGTTGTTTTTGTTGCTTGTGCTCTACATGATCAGCCTTGGGTTTTTCGATGATGATCTTCCATTCAAACATTGCTCCTTGCATGCTTCATACGTCTTGCTACGCTGACCCTGTCTCTGGAGTATGTTTTCCAAAGGGATCGGCTACTACAAGAATCCTGTAGGATTTCCTGTAGCTGCTACTCCTTCTGAAATTCAAGCTAATATTTGAGTAGGGCTAAAATTGCTGAAGAAATTATCTACTGAAAATAAATCACAGTTGGGGGGTATCAGGTAGGGATGAGTAAAAATGTTGCTGCCTTTATTTTTCATCATTTTCCTTTTTGTTGTGTGTTTGCAGGATGACAGAAACAGAATTTATGTATGTGGCTGTGCAGGAAGAAACAAGTGGAGATGTAGGTGCACAAGGATGGAATGGCGAAAGAGGAAGATGGATGGTGGAAAGGAGGTTCACAAACCTCATAGACAACTTTCCAACCCTCAGGTCTTTCTCTGAGATTGATTTTGGTCTTTCTGTAGTTTCTACAAGATCTTCCTGTAGAATACACAAAGTTTCCTGTAGGAGGCGAAATTTCAGAACAAAAGATACCAAAACTTGGGAAAGGATAATGGTGATGGGGTGATGGAATGTGAAGGGTGCTTGCAGCCTGTCATGTATTTTCCTCGTGTGCAACCCTCCTGTAACTTGCAATTTATTCAAAAGAAGTTAGGTTTTTCTTTTACTTTTTCTCTTCTTTTTTTTTTTGAGAGAGAGCGGGGGCGTCTCCAGGACGTTTTCACCATCACTGCCTGCCCTGGGCGCCTCCAAGAGGTTTTCACCGAGGTATCTTTTACTCCATTTTCTTTTTTCTTTGTTTTTCTATTTTTTCTTTTCTTTGTGTGTTTTTTTTATTATTTTTGCTCAGGTTGTGGGTGGAGTGCAGAAAGGGACCTGCTCCACTACCAACACTGATTTACCTAGAGTCTCAATGAATTCATGCTTGGAAAAGGGCTTCATGTAGATCTTCAATCGATGCCCATTGACGAGCATGGGGGTGGCTTCTTCATCAACGGTCTGGATAAGGACTAAACCATTGTCATTGAATTTTTCTACTGTATATGGTCCCAACCTTCTTGTCCTCAGCTTGCCCTCGAAATCTTTGTACCTCAAATCAGACAGCAGTGCCCAATCTCCTGGCTGAAATTGTTTTTCTTTGAGGTGTCGGTCATGCCATATTTTTCTTTGAAGATGTACTACCTTTGAGTGGAGAAGGGCCTGCATTCTCTATTCATCTAATCCATTTAGCTGAAGCAATCTTTCCTTTTGTGCGTGGCTGAGGTCTAGGTCTAGCTGAGCTGCCAGCCTTAATGTGTTATATTCAAATTCTATGGACAACAAAGCCTTCTTCCCATAGACTATCTCATAGGTTGTGAAACCTGTGGTGGTTTTCAAAGTAGTGTTATAGGCCCAAGTGGACTCAACCAATCGGTCTGCCCAATCTTTTTTGTTGCTTCTCACTACCTTAGTCAAAATCCGTTCCAAATCTCTATTAGTGACTTCCACCTGTCCCTTTGCTTGTGGATGATAAGGGGTGGAAGTTATGTGCTTAATCTTGTGATGTGTGAGCAGATCCTCAATCAGATTAGAGGTAAACTAACTTCCTTGATCTATGACTAATTCTCTTGGATAGCCAAACTTGTAGAAGATATTTTCCCTCAAAAACTCAGCTACCTTTTCTTTTGTCGTTGCTTTGATTGCCTTTGTTTCTGCCCACTTTGTCAGGTAATCTGTGCACACAATGATGTAAGACTTCTGTTTAGAAGAACGGTTGATAGGACCCACAAAGTCCATGCCCCACTTCTCAAATGGCTCAAAAGTCACTTGAGGTTATAGGGGCATATCATCCTTTGGATTAGGTTTCCCCATCCTTTGACATCGGTCACATTGGCTGATGTATCTCCTAACATCTTGATGAAGAGTGGGCCAATAGTACCCTGCCTGCAAAATTTTGAAGGCAGTCCTCTTTGCTGCAAAGTGGCCCATCATGATAGGTTAGGAGGATGTTGAAAACTTCGTCCACCCTGACACATCACCTCAAAATCTGATCTGGGCCAAGTTTAAAAAGATTGCCCCCAATCCAAGTGAATGGGGCACTTTTCCTCACGATATTGCTCTTCACTTTTGAGGACAGGTGTGGTAGAAACTGTGCTGAAACCAAATAATTTGCTATATCAGCAAACCATGGAGAGAGTACTGAAATAGAAAATAAGTGTTCATCGGGAATTTGATCATCCACTATCCCTTCTTCACCTGTAGGAAAATCTAGTCTAGACAGAAAATCAACAACAACATTTTCCTTACCTGGCTTATCAACAATGGTCAAATCAAATTGCTACAATAAAAGTAACCATCTAATGATACAAGCATTTACATCAGGTTTATTCATCAAATACCTGATTGCAACATGATCAGTATGTACAAATGTTTGATAGCCAGTGATGTAGTGTCTGAACTTCTTTAGGGAATGGACTACAACCAGGAGCTCTTTTTTTATTACAGTGTAGTTTAATTCTGCCTTGGATAGGTTTTTATTGATAAAATATATGGCATATGGTAGCTTCTCTTCAAGTTGTCTTAGGGCTGCTCCTATGGCTTTGTTTGAGGCATCTGTGTGAATGTGAAAAGGTAGGGCCCAGTTTGGACCTCTCAATATTGGGGCAGTTACCAACTTACCTTTCAAAGCATCCAGAGCCTCTTGACAGTTGTTAGTCCATATGAACTCAGCATCTTTTCCCAAAAGACCAAACAATGGAGAGGCTAGCTTACTAAAATCCTTAATGAATCTTCTATAATACCCTACTAAGCCTAGAAAACTCTGAACATCTCTTACCTTTTGAGGAGGTGGGACCCTTTGGATGATAGAAATCTTTTTGGGATCCACCTGTAATCCTTGCTCAGAAATTTTATGACCTAGCACGGTCCCTTCAATCATTAGGAATTCACATTTATCAGGACTAAGTGACATGTTCATTTCAATACACTTGACCAAAACTTTCCTCAGGTTAGTCAATGCGTCTTGGAAGTTAGAACCATAAGGGGTAAAGTCATCCATATAGATTTATACTGAATCATGAACCAGCTCAACAAATATGCTGAGTACTGCTCTCTGGAAAGTGGCAAGAGCATTGCACAACCCAAAGGGTAGGACCTAGTAGGCAAAGGTACCCCATGGATAAGTGAAAGTGGTCTTATATTGGTCTTCAGGGTTGATTTGGATCTGGTTGTACTCGTTAATCCCATCTAGGAAGGAAAAGAACTTCTTCCCTGCCAGGCCATCTAACACTTGATCTATGAAAGGCAAAGGGAAATGGTCCTTCTTGGTGGCCTTGTTAAGCTCTCGATAATCTACACAGATCCTCCACTTCCCATTTTTCTTTGGCACTAGCACCAAAGGAGAAACCCATTCGCTGTTAGAGATGGGGTAGATGAATCCTGCATCCAGCAACTTTTGCAATTCTTCTTTGACAATGTCCTTGAGGGCTGGATTCATCCTCCTTTGAGGTTGCCTGACTGGTTTACAATCCTCTTTAATGTAAATGTGATGAGTACAGACTGAAGGGTGGACTCCCTTCATCTCCTTATAGCTCCAAGCAAAAGCATCCAAATGGCTACTCAATAAGCTACATAGCTCTTTCTCCTGAGAGGTGGATAGGGCTGAGTTGATCCTCAAGGTTCTTTCTCGGCCAATTTTCACATTCTTAACTCAGAGAGAGGTCGGATCAGCCACACATAGATCAACTGAAGCATTGGCTTGGGTTTCTTCAACCAATTCTTCTAATGGAAACTCACTTGGGGGTGGATTTTGGATCAAATCCTCAATAAGATCATCCTAGGTTTGAGGACCCCCCTTGGTAGCTTCCACTGTGCAGAATGGTGCAGAGTAGACTTCATCCTTATCTTCCTCCTCCAACCAGAGAGGTAAGTCATGTTCTAGCAGAGGTTGGGTAGGCGGATATAGGACTAGCTGCTTGGACATCTACCCATTCTTGATGGTCATGCTCCCAACTCGACAATGGATGTAAGCATCTGCAGTGGCTAACCAAGGCCTTCATAGGATGAGAGGATACCTAGTGAGCTTTTCCTTTTGCTGAAGAACCAAGAAGTCAGCAAGGTACCCCCAGGAATCAATGGAGACCATGACATCTTCCACAATCCCCTCAAGGGTCATAGTGGAGAGATCTGACAACTGCAGTATTGTTGAGGTCTTTCTTACAGAAACCTGAAGGTTGAGTTTGAGCATAGTGTCCCTGGTCATTACGTTAATGGTGGCCCCTAGATCAATCAAGGTGTGGGGGATTATGGTGCCATCGATGTGGACATCGACTACAGGACTCCTAGGGTCTAGATATTTTGGATAGATCACTTGTTCCAACATCAGGTCGGACATTTGTCCTATGACATTGATAGTTGGGGCATCTCTCTTGCGCCTGCCTGGGTGCCTGAAACACTTATCTTTGATCAACGTTTTGCAGATTGGTACATATTTTATGGCCTGGAGAAGTGGTATTTTTACACGTAACTATTTTAGTTCTCCCAGAAGTTCAGTTTCTTCTACAGTCGATTGTGTGGTTCCAGTTAGTCTCTCATGAAAGGGTGGAATGGCTCATGGTTCACTTTCTTGTTTTTCTTCCTCATCCTCCTTAGGAGGAGGTTGGCTGTCTGGGAGGACCTTGCTAGATCGAAGTTTGATCTCCCGAATCTCCACAGCATAGGTAGGGCATGTTGTTTCTCTAGTATATACCTGTTGGGCCTGTCTATTATTTGGGTTCGGGTTTGGTTGAGCAGGTATTTGGGGTTGTCTTGGAGGAGCAGGAGGTAATGGTTGTGGTTGAGCAGGTGGTGGAGGAAAAAGAGTGGGAGGAGAGTTGTATTGGGGCCTCCAACCCTGATGAGGTGCATTCCACTGAGGTTGTGGCTGAGCATGAGAATGAAATGAATGAGCAGTAGGTTGAGTATGGTATTGAGATGGATATGACGAAGGAGGAGGTGTGGACCAGCAAGGATGAGCAGGGGGACCCCAAGAAGGCATGGAAGTGGCTTGATTGGGGTTGTAATAAGTCTGGGATGTCCCTTGCATTCCCTGTTGGTAAGGTCTGGGTCCATGTGGCCTCCTTTGGTTCATGAAGTAGAGTGGTTCAGTGGCTCCTTCAGCCCCTTGGTACATAGCTTTAAATCCGGGTAAGGACAGGCACTGATTTGTAGGATGGTCTTCTTCACAGACAAAGCACACTTCTACGGAGTGCATTGGACACTCGTTCCTAGGATGCTTTCTAGTGCATCTGGGACAAAAGATGGCCAAAGCCCTCTTGGCTTCCTCTTTCTTCTTTTAGATTCGCAAGGTATCCATTTTCATGGCAATGGTCTGTCTCATCTCGCTTTTGAAATCTTCCATCTGATTTGTAAATTCATTTTTAAGGAATGAACTAGATAAGGGGGTACTGGCTAGAAGTTAGCTTCCCCTTCCTCTTTTTCTGGCTGCCCTAGAATGGTTTCTAAACACAGTCTTTATGTCATCATAGGGTATCTGGTAGATGTCTCCCCCAGCCAGCAAATGGAGGGTATCTGGAAGGTCTTTAGGGGCTCCTCTGAGTAGAACCAACTTCAGAGATTCAGAGTCAAGTGTCCACCTAGCCCTTTTATAACTGGGTTGAAACATCTGTTCAAATTCTTCTAAAGATTCATCACTCCCCATGGTCATTCGAAAGATTTCTTCCTTTGTATCCTTTGACCTACAGTAGTCCCGGTATTTGTTGTTAAAGGCTTGTTGCATCTGAGCCCAAGTTGTGATATTATTTCCAGGTAACCCCATGAACTAGTGTAGTGTTGCATCCTTGAGGGTAGAGGGAAAGAGTTTCAACTTTTTCTCATCTTCTGCATAGTCATAGGTTCAACAAAGGACAACAAACTCAAACAAGAAGGTATCAGGGTCTTCAGTAGTCAATCCATGGAAGTGAGGTAAGGCTGAGGGACTTATGTTTTTCATCTTTGTGTCCCCATTGGTCTCTCGGATGGGAAAGGTACCTTCTATTCTCTCCCCATTTCCTCTACCATTTCTGTTTTCAGCCATGGTCTCAGGAGGAATGGTTTCTTGCTCTTCTTCTGTTATAGGATCTTCGTATATCTCTGGAGGTTCACCTATAGGTTCTTCTGGATCACTGCCACCAAAGAAGAGAGAAGGGTGACTTAGTGATGTGCTGGGGGTGTTGGGTAGGAATTTTCTTGAATTGTCTCTATTTCTATGAGGCATGAAAGAAAATCTCTTTTTTTTTGGGTAATTTTTTTTTGTTTCTTTTTCTGCTTGTACCTACAAAACTAGAATGGATTAAACAACAAATTGCAACTAACTAAAGTCTATCTTGCTGAAATGAAAATGCAGAATTGAAATGAAAGCAGGAAAGGACTAATCTATTTTGCTGAAATGAAATTGCAGAATTGAAATGAAAGCAGGAAAGGAATAATCTATTTTGCTGAAATGAAATTGCAGAATTGAAATGAAAGCAAGAATTAGCTAGTCTACTTTTGCAGAATTGAAATGAAAGCAGAAAATAGCTAATCTATGCTTGCTAAAATGAAATTGTGGAATTGAAATGAAAGCATGAAATAACTAATCTACACTTTCTGGAATGAAATTGTGGAATTAAAAGTGTAGAATTGAGAAACAACTACTCTACTTTTGCTGAAATAGACTACTTAACAGAAGCTTGGAGTAGAAAATAGAAGAAAAGCAGTAATCAGAAAATACTCTGACGCTTCCCTGGAAATGGAGCCAAAAAGATGGTGACCTACAGTATTGTAGCAATGATGTTGCAACTCCTGGGACTCCCTACTTTACTTTTATCAAGCCGGTAGTTCGTAACAAACTTGGAAGCGATGGTGTTGTATGCACAAGTACTAGCTCTTACTGTAAGTTGTCACTTAATCAGCTGGCACAAGTTTGTTAGGAGCTTAAGTCAACTTCTATGAGTTCCCAGAAGAAGCTTTTAGCCATGATGGAAGAAAGATAACTCAAAGGAGGCTATTCTAGTTTCATAAAGAAGATGAAATCTAAAAGGAAATGCAAACCCTAGCAAACCCTAGTTTTACCCACTAACCCTACTTTTGCCAAAACAAAGAGTTGAAACTACTGAAATGAATGCCATGGACTACTGTCAAGGTAAAATGCATGTACTTAATCTACTTCTGAAGGAAAATGTGGAAGACCCATCTTTTTGTACTTTTGAGCAATTTTATGCAGAATTATTATACTTGTGTTTTAACTATTTATGATTGTGCAGGGGTTTGGTGGTGAAGGGAGATGGGGTTGGCTATTGCAGATGATGAGGAAGGTGTGGAGAGGACCTAAGGAGACCCTAGCACCGTTCTGGAGATTTCCATTGTGATTAGACTTCAAAAAGTCACTCGCATGAACTTCTACAGGAAGTCTGCAGGGGATCTACAGGAAATTCTACAGGAAGTTCTACAGGAGCAAGTTGAAAGTGATTTTTGAAGGTTTGGAGGAGGAAAAATGGTGGGAAAAATAAAATGAAGGGTGGATGAAGGTGTTGGAGGGTCTAGGACTCTGTCAATGAAGTTCAAATGTGAAAGAGATGGTTGGATTTATTCAAAGGTCAGGGAAGCAATTTTGCACAAGAATGTAGAAATTAGGGCAGTTTGGGAAAGTTTGGCAAATGATTGGAAAAAGACATTGAGAGATGGACTACAACAATTTGGGTGATGAAAGGATGATAAGCTGGGATGGTATTCAAGTGAGCTGCACACCTGCTTCTAGAAACTGATTCAAGGAGAATTGAAAAAGCATAGTTTTACCTATTTTAACCTAATTCTAACCTAAAAACCAGAAAAGTGTTGAATAGAACTTTATGGATAGGAAATGATGCAACAAAGCCATGGAAATTGAAAAAGAACAGATCTAATCATGTAAATACAACTAACATTAATTTCTCCAACTCAAAATCTCTCACTTAGCAATTGCATTGGAAAGAAAAATCAGTGTTTTGGTGGCAACAAGTGTGCCTTGGTCTGAATTCATGGTCCCACAGAGGGAGAAAGGAGATGAAGGCCTGCTTGGTGGCCTTTTTGTGAATCTTCTTCTATTAATGCATCAATCTATCTAATCAATCCTGAAACTAGAACAACTATTCTAATCATCAAAAATAACCTAAGTAACAAGGCAAGATTTAATCTAAACAACATAAATTATTTCATGAATGCAAGAAAAACACATATAAATACAAGAAGGAGGTATTGGGCACTTGGGTTGGGCCCAACCCCAATATATAAAACCCCCTTAGAAATATCAGTGCTGGTTCAAGGCTTGATTCATCTTCATTGATCAAAAAATAATAGTCACATCACAAAGCTGTCTATAGAAAGAGCTCGAAAATGAACTGAATGCAGGGCTGCACTAAAGTGAAAAAATAGACTATTCAATAGCTAACCTACTGAGGCATGAGGCCTTCTTATTTATACAAGTGAGGACTCCCAACAGTCCTCCTAAAATTTAGGAAATCAGCTGCCTAAAACTGCAGATAACAACAACTTCACTAGTCCTACTTGGCTGCCCCTTGTGATCATCGATGTGGTGGCCTTTGAACTCCGAGTTGCTGATGGAGAACTAGAGGAAGGTGCTATCAATGCAGGAGACACCCCTCCTATAAGTCCTCAGCCCTGTTTCTTTGAGTTTGGCTGTCAATCTGCTCATAAATCCCTGGTCTTGGTCCAAAAAATGTCCAAAAATCTGCAATAAACACTCATTAGACTTTGTGGTAAAGTGACTATCCCCATTCACTCAATTAACATAAATATATTCAAAAAAATACACAAAAATATGGAGAATGGTGGATTAAATGGAAACAATAGGCAAAATGAGCCCATATAGTTACCCATTTAATGGGCTCATCATTTAGCTTGTAGGCTACTTCTCCAATGTGGTGAAGTATTTGATAAGGTCCGTAGAATTTTGGAGATAATTTTGGACGACCCTTATCTTTGAGTAATGTTTTCTTGTATGGTTGCAGCCTCAATAATATGTAAGCCCCTTCTTGAAATGTGTGCTCCAAACAATGTTGGTATGCATGTTGCTTCATGTGATTCTGAGCTTGATGGAGATTATCTTTGAGATGTACTAGAATGGTTGCACGGTTTTGTAGGAGTTGATCCACTATCACCTTAGAGCATCCAGGGATATAAGAAGTAGGTGAAGGGGGGAGTTGACCATAAACTACTTCATATGGAGTCATCTTGGTGACGACATGATAGTTAGTATTATACCCCCATTCAGCTAAAGGTAACCACTATACCCATTGATGTTTCTTTTCTGAAGTGAACCACCTGGGGTAGGTCTCTAGATGTTTGTTGACTACTTCAGTTTGACCATCAGTTTGGGGATGATAGGAAGTACTTAGCTGGAGTTGGGTACCTTGTAGCTTGAAAATTTCATGCCAAAAGTTACTAGTGAAGATCAGGTTAGGATTAGACATAATGGAAGTGGGCATACCATGCAATTTGAAGATCTAGTATATGAAAGATTGAGCCGCCAAAGTGGGGGTAAAAGGGTGGGATAGGGTGAAAAAATGAGCAAACTTAGAAATTCTATCCACAACCACCATGATGAATGACTTGTTGCCTGACATCGAAAGACCAGTAATGAAATCCATAGAAACATCTATCCAAATTGAGGCATGGATGGGCAATGGTTGTAATGCGCCTAGGGACTTGATTGTTTCTCCTTTGTGGTGCTAACACACATCACATTCAGCTACAAAAGTAAGAATGTCAGTTTTCATGCCTATCCAAAAGAAGGAATGATGATTGCAAGCATAAGTCTTCTGAAATCCTACATGACCCGCAGTGGGAGATGAGTGAAACTCTTCCAAAATGTGTGTTTTGAGGGTGGATGTCGGTGATATCACTACTCTATCCTTGTAGCAAAGAATCTCATCCTTCCAAGAGTAGCCCCCTGTTGGAATTAGGATCTTCTTGCAAGTTATTAATGAGTTGGGAGATCGAAGGATGTGAAAACCATTCCTTGCAGGCTTCTTCAATCCAATCGGGAATGGGAAGAGAGATTGCTAGCAGGATGCCATCCTCCTCAAATTCACGTGATAAAGCATCCGCTATGACATTTTCGAGCCCTTTCTTGTAAATTATCTCATAATAATATCCCATCATTTTGGCTAGCCATTTATTTTCTTGTGATAAGGATATCTGTTGCTCCAAAAAATATTTAAGGCTTTGATGGTCTATGCAAATTTCGAAACGCCGACCCAATAAGTATGGTCACTAGGTATCCACTGCATGTAATATTCCCATCATCTCCTTCTCATAGGTATATTTTACCAGATTTTTCCCACTTAGTTTTTGGCTGGTGAAGGCCAAGGGTCAACCTTCTTGCATTAAGGAAATTCCAATACCCTTACCTGAAGCATCATATTCAATGAAAAAGGATTTGGTGAAGTCTAGTAGTGCTAATACAGGAGTGGAACACATGGCCTTTTTGAGAGCTATAAATGCCTGTTGTGCTTCAACAGTCTAGTGGAATGAATTTTTCTTGAGAAGGTGAGTGAGGGGTCTAGCAATGTGACTATAATTGCGAACAAATTTGCGATAGTAGCTAGTGGGACCGAAGAATCCTCTCAAACTCTTCAAGGTATTTGGTTGGGGCCAATCTACATTGCCTAGATCTTTTTGGGATCTACCCTGACACCTTCATGCCCCACAATGTGGCCTAAATACTCGACTTATTCCATGCCAAAAGAGCACTTGGACAACTTGACAAATAATTTATGCTTCCAGAGCAATTGCAAGAGTAGGTATACATCTTGAAGATGTTTTCCCTAGGTGAGGCTGTAAATGAGAATGTCATCAAAGAAAAGGAGGAAAAATTTTCTGAGATATTGTTTGAGCAAGTGATATGGCATGACCAGGAATTCATAATGGCCTTCATGAGTTAGAAAATCAGTCTTGGGAATGTCTACTTCTTTCATGCATATTTGGTGATAGCCCGAGCGAATATCTAGCTTAGTAAAGAATTGAGCACCATTTAGTTAATCCAGAAAATCATCAACAACCGGGATGGGGAATTTATCTTTGACCGTAAGCATGTTTAGGGCCCTAAACTCTAGACACATGCACCATTCCCCATCTTTCTTGAGCACCGTGACCATAGGTGATGAATAAGGATTGATGCTATGATGAATGACACTGGCTTCCAGGAGTTCCTTGATGATTTTTTCAATTCCATTCTTTTGGGAGAAAGGGTATCTATATGGGCCCAAATTCAATGGTTGTGCCCCTAGGACCAAATTGATGCTATGATCATGTTCCCCTCTAGAGGGTGGAAGCTCATGAGGTTTGTCGAATACCTGCGGGTAGTTGTTTAAGACCTGTTGCATCTCGGGATGAATATGAAGAGTAGTGGGGTCGAAGGCCTAGATGGCATTAAATTGGGTGATAATTCCATGATAGCCCTTTTCTAACAACTTTTCCATTTGATGCTAGCTGATGATATAAAGAGTACCTGCCTGGAGTCCGCGGATGGTATGTGTGTGGTCCTTCTACTTAAAGCTCATATATAACTCATGGAAATCCATTGAGATTGGGCCTAGTGTGCGGAGCCATTCAACACCCAAGACAATGTCACAACCACCCATGTTGATGGCAAACATGTGGGTCTTTAGGTGGTAATCACCCATCTGAAGTTTGATATTTTCACAACGGTCTTCACATTTCATTATCCCCCATCAACAATTTGGACCTCAAAATTAGAGACTGCTCTAAAAAAACAATGCACAGCTTCTGCGACTCTCTGATGGATAAATTTATGCATGTTGCCACTATCAATCAATACTACTATAGGGCAATGTTTAATAAAACCTCTGATTTTGAGAGTTTGGGGAGAAGAAATGCCTGCCAAAGCATGGAGCGAGATAACTAGTTCTTCTAGTGTAGCTAGGAGCTCATTTTCCTACTGGTTGTCCTCATCTTCCCCCTCTGGTCCCTCAAAGGGTGGGGCTTCCTCAGATGAACTGTGATCAGTAGCGTCAATTTGAAAGAATTTGGGTTCCTTGCATTTATTCCTTGGGGACTATTTGTCATCACAGTAGTAACACAATGCTTGCTTTCTTCTTTCAGCCATTTATGCGGGGGACACCTTTTGGAGCTTAAGTGTTTGGGTAGTGTGCTAAGCTTGGGTGGGGCATCCCTTGGCTATGAAATTTGGACGAGGCGACTAGGCCACTAAAGCACATTCCACTTCTAGAGCCTTTGTGAAATATTCCATCCATGTGGCTGGGTGGTGCATCCGGACATGGGCTTGGATGGCGTCTTTGAGACCACTTATAAAACATTCCAAGTAGAATTCATCTCATAGACCTGTTGTGTGGAAGGCTAATGTCTCAAAGGTTGTAATATAGTCATTTACTATGCCTGTCTGTTTGAGATTAGTAAGATGACCCAAAAAATTAGATTCACGGTCAAAGAGGCCACAAATGGATTTTGTGAACACCTGCCAAGTAATTGTCCTTGGATAGCATTTCTGATGCCACTACCACCATTGCCATATTTCTTGGTCCAATTAAAGGCCTCCCACACTTATCTTAATCTCATCATCTCTTATGTGATTCAAAGTGCAATATCGGTCCATTTGTGATAGCCATATTGCCGGATTAGAGCCACCAAATTTGTACATGTCCAGCTTGGGTGGTCGAGGGTGGGAATGTTGGTGATTTCCATGGAAGTGAGGATGATGGCTAGATTCTCCTTCATGATCTTCATTAAAAGCATATGCCTCTGATTGTAATGCCGACTTGCCCTTTGTTACTGTGTCTTGTAATGACTGGATCTGCACTGTTAAAACCTCCAACCATTGCTCAATGGTATCCATCTTCTCATTGGCCATATCTTGAGCTCTGGTTTCTACCATACACAGATCTGGGTCATTTGTCATCATTGTGAAAAAATTTGGAACCACCTGAATATTGAAGCTGACAAGTGAATGGTACCACCTCACTCAGCTCGTCGTCCTAATTCTTGTGGTCTAAGTCCCTTATAAGCATCTCGAGAGAGCCTTAGACTTTTAGGGCACTAACTAAGGAGGATCAATTATACCCTTAGCTGTACTACTTGACTACCCTATCATATGAGTGAGTAATCTCCCCGAGTGTTGTTCTCGGTGTACTGTAGTAGCAAGATGATCAACAGTTTATATACGACAAGGTTTCAAGTGAGTCTAGGGGGCTTCCAATATACCCAGAGGGTACGTGGAAGACAAACCATGCATGGTTATGTCTAATGTGCTACTACTCGAAGGGCTACCCACAGGGGTTACAACAGAGTCAAACAAGCATGAACACCTCTTGTATTTCCTGTGTGCATGCCTCCTCAAATCCACAGGTTTATGAGCTCACTAACAGATCTCATGGTTTAAATATGTCGGAACACGTCTCTAGCCAAAAAAACAATCTGCTAAAAATGGAGATACCACCGGCCTTGGAAAGCGCTCTGATACCACTTGTTATGTTCTTGAACTGTGAGAAGATGCCAGAATAACAAATATACGAAGAAATACAACCCAGAACATAGAACAAAATGAGAAATAACTGTATGTATTTTATTATTTAGAGATGAAAGCAATGTTCACTTTCCTCTTCAAGGGGGCAACCTCCAATAGAGCAAGGCTCGATTACAAAATAAAACACGATGCTTCTTAATGGGGAGTCTCTATCCTTTATATAGGATTCATACATGCAATACCATGGGCCATTACCATGGTTCTCTTAATACCATCTATCTAATAAAATCACTCGTTTGCAACTAACTGTGGTCCCTTTCTTTAAATGTGGGTCAACCACTTACAATTATTAATATGGGCTTTATTGACTCTTTAACTAAATATAAATATGACTTGACCCTATTACATAAATAAGGGGGTTAGGGTTGGACCCTGGCATTTTCTAGGACATGCGGGCTACTACAGGAGATTCATCGAGAATTTCTCAAGGATAGCTACCCCCCTTTTCTGACTTTTGGGTAACGATAGCAAGTTTTCTTGGTCCACAACTTGCTAACAGTCCTTTGAGACATTGAAGGAAAAAGTAGTTTAGGCACCAGTTTTGAGAGGACCAAATCGGTCCCTTCCATTTCATATTTCCTCTTATGCCTCAGATACTACTATTGGCACAGCTTTAGGACAAGAAGAAGACAAACAATCTTATGCTATTTATTTCATTAGTAAAAACTTGTCACCGCCTGAACTAAATTATCCAGTTACTGAGAAAAAGTTTTTAGCTGTAATTTTTTCCAGTAATAAATTCAGACATCATATTACAGGGTATGAAGCCTTTGTACATACTGACCATTCCGAAATGAGATATTTGATGAATAAACGATTAAGTAGTGATAGGGTGACTAGGTGGTTATTATTCTTACAGGAATTTAATATTACCATAATTGATAGACCAGGAAAATTGAATGTAGTAGTAGATTATCTTTCAAGATTAAACAATCCTGATGAAACAATTCTTGTTGATGATGATTTTCCTGACGAAAATCATTTTGTTGTGTCAAAAAAATCCCCATGGTTTGCTAACATAGCTAACTATTTAGTCACTAGAAAATTACCACCTCACTTATCCACTCGTGAAAAGCGGAATATCATACAGAAAAGTGTTGCATATTCCTAGATTAAGGACACCTCTTTTACACCAGAGCAGATCTCATTATCCGTAGATGTGTAAGAGAGGAAGAAGTGTTCGATATTTTAAAATATTCCCATGATGAACCTTGTGGGGGTCAATTCCCTGATAAGCGGACTGCATAAAAAGTGTTATGAATTGGCTATTTTTGGCCTTCCTTGTTGAAGGATGCCAAACAATATGTCAAGCGGTGTGATAGTTGTCAGCTAGTTGGCCAGCCTAATCAAACCAATGAAATGCCTTTATGTCCTCAAGTTATGATTGAGCCTTTTGAAAAATGGGTCATTGATTTTGTATGACCAATAAATCCAACATCATTAAATAAAAAGCATATTTCATCTTGTACAGATTTCATTACAAAATGGGTAGAAGCTAAAGTTGTTTCTTTTGCTACTGAAAGAGTTGTTGTTCATTTTCTTTTTACTGAAACCTTTACTATATTGGTGTGCCTAGAGAAATTGTTTATGATAATGGACCGCAGTTTATTTCTAATCTGGTACAAGGTGTGATGGATCAGTACAAGATACGGCACATGAAATCCACACCATATCACCCGCAAGCAAATGGTCAAGTGGAGTCCACAAATAAGGTGATTGAGTCCATCCTCACAAAGACGGTAAATATTCATAGAAAGGATTGGGCTGACAAATTTTCGAAAGCATTATGGGCATACCAAACCACTTGGAGAAACAGCACAGGAGACACACCATATGAGCTGGTGTATGGAAAACAAGTCCTCTTGCTGACAGAATTCCAAATTAAGACTTTGAGGACTGCAGTCCAATTGGGGATAGATCTCTCTGAAGCACAGTAGAAATGTCTTCTACAATTGAATGAGTTAGGTAAATTCCAATGGCATGTTGTTCACAAAAAAATCTTGGTTTAACAATAGCACAAGAAGTGGCATGACAAGTCCATTCAGAAAAAGCAATTCCAACCATGTGATTGGGTACTCCTTTACAATTCTAGATTCAAATATTTTAAAGAAAATTCCACACACGCTGGATGGGACCGTATGAGGTGGTCAAAGTATTTGAAAATGGAGCAATAGAAATTAAAACTATTGATGGATGGAATTATGTGTTCTTGGTAAATGGGCATAGATTGGAGGTATATTTTCATCCCCTTACTAATGGAGATTTTATGCAGCAATTCCCACAACAATTTGAAAAGGATTTGGTAGGTGGTAACACCAACCTGTTGAAGATTTGACTCCTTCTTGTCCTTACTAAAAATAATAAAAGAAAAATACAAAGAAAAAATGACAAAAAAAAAATGTAAAAAAAAATCCTGTAATTATGAAAATCAGTTCACTGACATGATTTCAAAAGTATCAACCTGAAAACTAGCATGTTGGCAAGAAGATAAAAATTTTAATAAAAAGGGAATGTTACTTGATTTTTAGATATGCTGGCTGCCACCAAGAAGAAGTAGGTTCGAGAAACCGAGCCCTTACCCAAGTTTGGGGTAACTAGCATGGAAATTTTTATCCAAGTAAAATCTTAATTCCCACTGCAATTACTTTTTCCAGCACCAGTGCAGGAAGATTTTTAAGGTAAAAGAACTTGGCCTTTCTTCTATTTCCCGTTTCGAAAATTCCCACTATTTTCTTTTCTAAGATCCCCAGTGAATTGCCTTCCTCTTTCTTCTAAGAAAACTACCCTACTCGATTTCGTAAAATCCCTCTTTTCCCCTGAATATTTTTCCACATCCCATTTCGTTTATCCCCCATGGTAATATTATTCATGGAAATCAGTGTTGTAATGTTCCTTCCCATTATGAAAATTACCCTTTTCCCACTTATTTATTCCCTCATAAATTGATTGCAGAATTTGATGCAGTCAATCCAGAAGGCATGCTCATGAAACACCAAAGGATGGTGAATAAAACTTTTCTTGTTTATTGAGGCAATTTTTTTTTTTTTAAATTCCAGCTGCAAAATTTTGTTCTATCATAATTTTTGTTTTGGTAAAATCCCTGGTGCAAGATGAGCAGTGCAAGTAGTCAGTGCAAGCAAGATCAGTGCAGGAATGCATCCGACTATGGGAGCAAGTGTAAAATAAATTTCACATAGTCTGGGAGCATGTTATTAAGGATGTTTTTGGAACTTTATTACCCTACACATGAATTTTGATAGATCATAGCATTATATATTTTTTAATTAATACTTTGTTTTAACATTCACTGACTTAGGAAACTTTTTAAAGTGCAAGATATATTAGATTCTGAAATCTAATTTTTTTTAATAAGTATTGAAATATGTCTTGATTAAATTATGAGGTAGACTGTGGGATAGTGCTGATTGTCCGATAACCTGTATTCATCTCCCTTGAAACAATATCTCATTACTTTTTCATTACCATCTTACCTCGTAACCCAATCATTATGACCGTTGCACCACCGCTGCATAAACCTCCGCCACATCCAATCATTATTTCTCACCCGTAGCAGGCTGATACGTATCTACATCTAATCCAAGGAGATATTTTCATCATGATTGGTTGGGTGGGACTGAAAAGATGGAGGATGGACGAACCTCCGGCATAAAGCTCTCAACAATTGTTGGTATTATTCACCGAAACCCTTTTGAGGTTGTGACCGAGAATTATGAAGTGTAATTCGAACATGGCACCAATAAGAAACGAGTCATTGTCCTTGAAAGAGATCGAGAAGACCACATAATACCATAATAGTCTCTCACTATTGAAAGAATTTGGGTTCCTTCCATTTTTATAGAAGTTCAACGGTTTCGACATGGTTGTGGTACTGGAGTTTGTGAAGACGTTTAAAGGAGGCTGAGTCAGGGTCGGCTCATTAGAATTCAAGGTCACAGAGGAGTCCATTACACAAGCTATAGGCTTGCCAACTACAGGGGAGTAGTGGTTCAAAAAGGGTCGACTAAGGAAGAAACGATGGCATTGGTTTGTGGTTGGCAGAAATCTTAAGGTTGATTAGAATAATGGACTTCCACAGAGTGCCATGATCAGGAAATGGCGAGACCTCCTATTCATATTGCAGAAATTTGTGACCTATGAGGGATGTTATACATTAGCGTTCATGTATCACCTTCGGCTGTTGCTACACTTTGAGTCGGGAAAACTTGTTAATTTCCCTTACTACCTGCTCAGAAGTCTTGAGAAAATGTTGAAGGGTGTGCAGAGTGGGAACGCAAGCCAAGTCACGAATAAGCTATATCATCATGGGCTTATCACAATCCTCGTCAAGAAAGTGTTGGAAGAAAAGGGAGTGACATGGGAAGCATTCGTGAAGGAGTTTCGAGCAAGGAGTGCAGGGAAGTCTTCTAGCAAGAGTACAAGCAAGAAAAGGAAGGTAGAGACATTGTCCCCTACTGAGAGAAAAGATAAAGGCACGTCGATGCAAGCACAAAAGAGGTCTATTGAAAACAATCTGCCCTCGGAAAAGGAAAGAAAAATCAGAACCTCGGCGAGGAAGAAGACTGTCTCTATAGGGACGAATCAATCAAGCTCTTTGATTGTGATTGACGAATCACCCCAAGTTTTGCCTAAATATCATAACCTTTCAGTGCTTGCAGATGCAATGGCCCACACTATGGTAAATGAGAAAACTTGGAAGATGACATATTGTTGTCTACCTTTGTTCAGAAATTAAGAAAGAGGAAGACGACACCAAGCGCAGGTGAAGTTCAACTAGAGCATCACGAGGATGATGAGGCACAACACATGGAGACCCTTGATAAATTTGATAAACAAGACATCAAAACCCTCAATGCCCTTGAGGAAGATGGTACTGAAGCCCTTGCTATTTTTTAGGAACGGGGTATTGAAATCCCTGCTAGTTTAAATAAATAGGGTACCGAATCCCCTAAAAAATTGGAAGAAAGGAAATTAAAAACTCTGTGGAGTTGAGTGCGCAAGGTACTGAAACCCTTGGCACGAAGGCTGTGGAGGGCACCAAAACCCTTAGTGATAAGGAAACCCTGGGCACATGAACTTTTTGTGGTGTCATAATGCAAACGTTGGATGACCTTGATCTTTACAATGATGGGAATTCTCTTGAGTCCGTTGCAAAGAGGGTATTTACACCAGAAGATTTGAGCACAAAACCCTCTACTCTCTACTCCAATAACCGAATAGTAGAATTGGAGCAGCAAGTTCATGACCTGGAGGCTATGAACCAAGTCGTGAAGGAGAAAAATTGGCAAACGCAAAGCAAGGTAGAGTTGCTCGCAGAGGTGAAGAAGTAGAAACAACAAGTAAAAGTATGGAAGTAGCGGGCTTCCAAATGCTACAAATGCCTCAATAAGGTGACTAATCAGCTGAAAAGGGCCCAAGGTAAAAATCCAAAGGTAGTAAAATTAGGAATAACTATTGAAGTACATGATTGAGAGTTGGCCACCCATTTTTGAATATTTTTTGCAGAAGGTAAAATGTTGTGTGAGGTCACACAACAACTTAGAGATGGGAGGATATTGGTTTCCCAAATTTCTCTATTTTTACCCCATTTCCATAAAATTTAACCTCTATTTTATCTCTACTTAACCGTCTCATTCCTGCACTAGTCCAAGATAATCATCAATTCCTACATATGCTTCGTATTTCATATCCTTCGTGGTTTGAATGGTTCTTGTATTTATTTTAGAAGTTCTGAGCTAAATTTATTTCATAGTAAAGTGTGAACGGATCCGTAGTTTGCAATTTGATTGAGCTTGTTTATTTCCTATAATTCATTTCCTACAATTCTTGTCGTGGCTTACTTCTGCATAGGTTGTGCAAGAAGATTCTTCTTGTACTAGTGCATGTAGTTTCCTGCACTCTGGCTTATTCATTTACTTCACAACAAATGTCACATTTATGCTTATCTTTTCACTTATTCCTACAAGAAAAAGTATTGTTAAATCCAGTAATCATTCTTAATATTAAGAGCATACTTCTGAAGGATCTGAGGATGTTTATATGAATTAAGAAAGGACGTTATTATAAACACTTTATACTTGCATTTTATGACTTAAGAAAAAGAACAGAAACATTACAAATGAGTTGTCAAAGCTAGCTGATGCATGCAAATTAATTTAACTACTGCTTTGATTATTTCGAATTGTTTTTGCTTTATGAATTTGACTTTCATTGCCAAGTTCAGTTAATTGGATCATTTCTTTTCCATAGATAATTGATCTTAGAATTTAATTTGCAATTTCAATTCCTTTCAACACATCTTTTAATTCTTTCGAAAGTAAATTGGAAATTTTGGTGAAGGAAGCTCTTTCTCGGTGCAAGAGCTAGTCTTTTGTCATAGGAACAGAGTGCTCTAGGCCTTAAGGCTTAGAGCACCTACACAAAACATAAATCTTTAGTAAGGAAGGTAAAATATACTTTTGTACAAAATTATTGTACCTACACTAATGCAAACAGATTGTAATAGTACAAGAACAGGTTGTTTGTTTAGAAGGAAAATCAATTGGGAAATAGATATATACAAGGGCCACTTGTCAAGTTGTGAGACATCTATACTGGAGATAAACATAGTATTTCATTTCAGCATTTAAGATTTCTTCCAATTGTGTGAAAGTTCCTTTACTTGATTTCCTTGCAAATTATTCTTTTACATTCCAGCACTAGAGTTTCTTTGGTGTCGATTGCCTTTAAAATTGTTTTCTATATGATTCTGCAACATTTCCTTTAAGAAGTAGGATTAAGAATAGGAAAAGTTCATACCACTTCAGGCATTTCTTGTGCTTTGTCTCTAAGTTTACGAAACCCCCATGTTGAAAATTAAGTGTTGAGGAGTTTGCTTAAATGAAATTCCTGCACCCAACAACTGCTTCAGGCTCAAATATGATTTTTCCTTATTTATCAAGTTCTAAAAACATTGTTTGAATTGGAATCTTGTCACTTATAACCGTCTTTAAGCATTAAACATGGAAAACTGGGTGTACTCAAGAAGATGTAGGTAGCTTCAATTTGTATGCCATAGTACCAATATTTTTCAACAGCTTGTAAGGACCATAGTACTTGGGTGATAATTTATTATCCTTCTTAGCTTGGTTGAGAGACATTTGTTTGTGTGGTTTTAGCCAGAAAAATACCCAGTCACTTACATCAAAATTTCTTCCACTGTGATGTTGATTTGTTGGTTGTTTCATTCGATTATGCACCAGAGTAAGGCTATCCTTTAAGAGTTGGAGAACTTGTTGTTGATGCTCAATGTGATCTTCCACTGCTTGAACCTTACAATTTTCTCTTAAATATGTTGTGATGGATGGTGGATGATATCCATGAAGTGCCACAAATGGGGTCATTTTTGATACAGTATGGAAGGAATTGTTATATCACCATTCAACTAGAGGTAACCACTTGACCCATTGTGTTAGTTTGTCAGATACAAAGCAATGAATATATCCTTCCAAACTCTTTTTCACTATCTCTTTTTTCCCATCAAATTGAGGATGATAAGATGAGCTATGAGCCAATTGAGTAACAAGACAAGGAAATAATTTCGTCCAAAAATTTCATGTGAAAATGGGATCTCTGTCACTTACTATAATATTTGGATTTCCATGAAGCTTTTGAATTGTTTCCATAAATGCAGTAGCAACTATGTTGGTTTTAAAAGGACTAGATAATGTACAAAAGTGTGTATACTTGGCAATTCTATCAACTACCACCATGATGACACTCTTTCCTTTAGACTTGGGTAAACCTGTGATAAAATCCAATGATACCTCCTCCCAATGTTGACTTGGAATGGCTAAAGGTTGTAAAAGATCTTAACTATCTCAAATTTCTTTTGTTGGAAAACCAAACATTTTGCCACAAATTTATGAATATCATATTTAAGGCCGTGCCAAAAAAATGCCTTCTTGACCTTATGGTAGGTTTTTAAAAATCTAGAGTTCCCTCATAAGGGAGAGGTGTGCAATTCCAAAAGAATCCTTTATTTGATTTGGGAATTCTTTCAAAGATATAAGTGATATTCTTACCATTATGAATAACTTTTCTAGCTAAATGTAGATCAGATGTACTAGGATCTTGTTGCAACTTTTAAATGAGTAACCAAACATCTTCATCATTCTTCCATTCTGTTATCTCAATAAAATTTTCACATCTTTTAATCTTTTTGAAAATGTTGACCATTTTAGTGTCAGTATTTTGATTTGTAATAAACATGGAACTTTTCTTAATAGCAGGCCTATCAAACATTTTCTTTGGAAATCTGAGTAAATAGAGAGGGAAGCTTGAGGTCATTTTTTAAGCATTGGAAGGACTCAGAGCTTCATCAGATGCTCTTCATTGGAAGTGTTACACAAAATATTGTCACCATGACTATTTGCAGTCAGTATGGGTCTATCATCATTGGTACTATCCTCCTAAGCAAGTCTCAAACCATAGCTCTTCATGTAAAGCTTTGAAAATGAGAGAAGGACCTTAAAAATCAATAAAGCTCTGGTTCCGCACTTTCTCTCACTGTTGCCTGCGGTCCCGCACCCCCTGTTCATGTTACCTGCAGACCTTCCCACTCTGTATCTAAAGGAGTGGGTGCCGACCCCTGTGAAAGTCAAAAAGACGCAAGTTTATTCTTAAAAACTCACTTTGGGTCAATTCTAGATGATTCTAGAAGGAATCTTGATGTGGATGGTTCGCTCCTAGGTGGTTCATGCATCCCAAAAGTGAAGGAGCTAATACCTTGATGAGAGGAGCTTATCCCTTTGAAGGAGGGCTTTATCCCTTTGAAGGAGGACCTAGTAACTTCCCTCCATTGCACTATAAATTAAGGCATTGGGCTGGTTGCTAGAGAGGTTAGAAGTTGAACATTTTTGAGGGTAAATGCTATTGGAATTGAGACTTCCTAGTTAAGCTTGAGAGGAAAGATCACATACCTTTTGGCTTCACTGGGAAGAGAGTGAAGCTTGTCAAAGTAGAGGAGACTTCTTGATGGACCCTGGGAGGAGCTTGTACAGCATCAAGGCACAGGTTGTAAAGTTCTTCTTTGATTTAAATTAATACAATCAGATTCATTTTTCTCAAAAGATTGTCTTATGTGATTTGTTTCATGAATTCCTTGATGATCATGATAAGTATGCTTTATTATATTGGCTTTTCAGGTGATATTTAATTTGTGTGCTTGTTTGTGTTTGCAGATTCTCTACAAGGGAGCTCATTTGGATCAACGGGGCGAGGCTTCCACAAACTTGCATTGGACCCAAGGTAGGCCTAAGACACTTGTTTGCCTTTATTTATAAACTTCATATTTAGAGAAAGATATAAGTTGATTGGTTTGTTTGTCGCTAGATATCATTAGATACTAGGGAGGTCGGTCTTGTCCGCAAGAACGACTCATTCCGTGTGACAAAATGGCGACTCCGCAGGGGACTTCATTTTTTTATTTTCTTTTACTTTGACTTGAGAAACTGTGTTTTTGTTTCTGTTTTTGGCATGTTGTGTGTGGAATTGGGTAGGTTTAGTAGATCTTGAATTATTTTTTGTTTTTTATACTTTTGGGAGAGGACCGCACCCTCTTCTTGTAACACAGTGTGGACCTATCCGCACTTTTTCTTTACACACAGAGTGGTCCCGCACCTGTGTGAACTGTGGGCCTGCGGACCCTGTCAAAATTTTTGAAAAACTTAAGATTTTCTCTTTTAGTCAGCTTAGGATTTGTTTAGGTGTTTTTATCCTCTGCCCAGATCTGCACGTGACTTGTCAAGAACTTTTCTTAGGTTAATTCCATTGGCATTAGGGTTTTAGGTGAAATTCCTAGAAGTTTTGGTTGCCGGGCTTGATTTTCATTTTGATCTTGTAGTAGCTCAGTGCTTACAAGCCTTAAAAGCCTCAGATCACCTTGGTTTTTACTAGCCTTCTTATGAATCTGACCATTTGCAAAATCTGCCTTTGTTGAGGAATCCATCTTGTTTTTTTCTCTTCGCGAAACTTCGAAAGGACTTGTGATTAAAATTTTTGGATTTCATTTTTAGAAAAGAAAACAAAAATTGGTTGTTTTTTGACTGATTTGTGATTCTGGACAAATTAGTCCTTAGTTTGCTTATAGCTAAGTAAAACATCCTTGAAAACAAATCTTGTAAGCTTTCACTTCAAATAGTTTTTAGAATTTATAGATCTCAAGATTAGATTTTTCCATAGTTTTGAGTGTTTTATAAAAATAAAAAAATCTCTTTTGAAAAAGTTTGTTTTTGTAGTATTTGAGTGTTTGAAAGAAAAGGGAAATTTTCGTGAGCATAACTAGTTGTATCATTTTTGAGTGTATTGGAAAAGACAAAAAGCTCTTCTTTTGATTTGTTTGTTAAGGAAAGATTTGTTTTTACAAGCATTTGCATTCTCAACTCTTTCCTAGCTAGAAATTCATTGAAGGGAAAAGATTACTTATCTTCTTAAGTGCATTTTTTAGTGATTTGGAGTCGAGTCTTCATACCATAAGTTTCATCTCCACACATTTTGACTTAAGAAAAAACCAATAAAAATAACGCTTAAAGTAAAATCTATCTAGTAATCTTTTTATTTCTAGGGCTCTATATCACCAACATAGCTTAGGCTAGTATCTTGAAGTAGGGAGTAATTAACTCTCCAAGATAGTAAAAAAAACAAGTAGTTGTATCTTGCGGTAGGAGATAAAATCCAATTGTTACATCTATGCTCTGGGAAAGCTCCTCTTAAAGGAGAAGCACGAGATCATATCTGAACCAGTGTGGGAATCAATCCTTCCTCATTGGGAAAGATAGAAGATATTCACATATTAAAAACGGTAAACCTCAGATTAACCATTGTCGAGGAGCCTGGGGTCACTTGTTGGTAAACCTTTGATTATGTCAAGGAGCCTTCAAGGGGATTGAGCTTGTTACTCTGCCCTTGCGTATGTATCGGATCGTAGACTGTTCCCCTAGGTATATTTGTTTCCATTGGTAACCACAGTGACCATATTCTATAGAATTCTTTCCTAAGGTGACGATGGAGGGAAGATCCCACTATACCTGGAGCAGACGTCGGCTAGACTCACTTGGATTTTCTGGGGGGTTCTCTTCACTCGAGACGGTTTAGTGGAGAAACTTGTGCCAGTCTATTCATTAAGCAGGTTGCCGGGGTAACTGTCCCAACCGCCATTTCTGTTTTGAACTCTACGACGTTGGATTTCATCACTAACTAGTGTTTTCAGTGCAGAAAGTTACTGTTTGTGTGTGGTTTGATCTCCTAGATTCTTTAGGCATGTGATTCAAAATTGTTTGGTTCTTTAGAGGCTTTAGGTGGTTTTCATTGAGATTTTTCTTTGTTTGCGTGTGAAGTAGTTAAAATATTTAATCGTAGCTGAATTACCGAGGAAGTCCCGTAGACTTCGGGACCAACCTCCTGAGTTTTCACCAAGCCAACCTGAAGGGCTACAAGCCCTTGTAACTACTAGAGACAGTAGAGTTGGGTCACCGTAGGAAGGAGAGTCTTCTTTGGTTGTACATCCTAATTATCAAGCTCTAGTAGCAGATTATAATCCACAATCTGTTTCTGTTTCCAAAGTTACTGGTAGTTTTTCATCTACTAGTGATTTAGGTGAGGAACCTGAAATATATGAACCTGAAACTGAATTTGCTACTACGCCAACATTAGGATTTTCCTCTCCAACTTCTAGTGGTCCTAGTTCACCCAGGGTAGAAAGAATAATTACCCAAAATCTTCCTTCTGGACTTATAGCTATTGAAGAACTTGCTACTCTGGAAGAAGAAGGTATCCCTATCCCTGAAAATCAGCCAACTATAGAACTTAGGGAGCGTGAATCAATCTTTTACAATCCACCTAGGAGCAACGCTTGGTATCTTTCATTGACCAATTTTTTGGAAAACCCGGGACTAAGTTTTTCACCACCTCGCATTCCTTTTCACCCAACACCTAGGGGTTATTATCCTCCATTAAATATGTCAATACAGTCGTCCATGTTTTCTCAATCTCCAGAAACCTTTTTATACAGCGGTCCTTCTGTTCCCTCTCGGTATCAGTCACTTGTTGGTACTTTTTCAAGAGCATCTCCTCAACCTATTGAACAAGGGTTATTAACCTTGAGTGTAGAAGATATTCTTACGATGTCAGGTACTATTCCTAATCCTCAACCTCAAGGTGGGGGGCAACCTCAAAGTCCTCAAATATCGCCTAGGGGGCAACCTCAAGGTACCCAATTTCCGCCTGGGGGGCAGCCTCAAAGTCCTCAAGTATCGCCTGGGGGGCAACCTCAAGGACAGTACATACCTACGAGACAGTACGTTCGTCAAGGTCAACCCCAGACTCAGTATGTACCTTAAGGTCAACCCCAGTATCAATATGTACCTCAAGGTCAACCCCAGTATCTGTACGTGCCTCAAGGTTATCAACCTCAAGTTCAGTACCCAACCCAAGGTTTCCAACCACCTTCTATTCAATCATTTGTCCAAGGAGCTGGAAATGTACCTTTGAATTATCAACCCTACCCTCAACCCGGTTATGGTCCTCAATATTCTCAACCTGTTATGGGTCCATACCCCAGAATGAATTTAGTGTGGGATCCATCTCAATCTCAACATATCTTGCAACCGAATGTGCAGTTGTCATCTCAATCTGGACAACCCTTGGTTTCTGGTTCACCCCAGCAACCTGTCCAGTCTACTATTCAAACTTCTGCACCTTCTGTAGTTTCTCATTCTGGGCCTAGTACGCCTTGTACTCCGCCTCAAACGACTGCTACAACTACTACAACATCTGTTCAATCTACCCCAAATACTTCTAGAGTATCGACAGCTCTGGTTTCTACTGTTCCTGTATCAACTCCTCAGACATCTTTACCTCAGTCTGGATCCACAATTCAGACTTCGGTTCAAATTCCTGTAGGACAACCTGGTCCAAGTACGGTTGTCACAAGTCAACCTCAATTTACTTATCAACCATATCAGGGACAGTACCAATTTGGTCCTGCTGTGCAGCGGCCAGTCTATCAGTATCAACCATACCCTGGATATACATATCAATAACCTCAACAACCCCAGTATAGTCCGGTTAATCCTAGTTTTCCGGGAGGATATAATATCCCAAATGCAATTCCAATTCCTAGTTATCCTAGATATCCTCCTCCTGGGGCTGGTCTCATGACCCAGGGTTTCAGGGACCCTAATCGTCAGTTATTGTTTATTGCAAATTTAGACTTGCCTGACTTGTCGCACCTTATGAACGATCCAATTAACTATCTTCCGTTTTGGCCGCCAATGCCGAATAAGTTGCCTAGTGATATTCCTAAGTTTGAAGGAAAATTAGGAGAGGACCCATCAAACCATGAGATGACTTATCACCTCTGGTGTGCATCTAACTCCATTTCAGATGATTCAATCCGTTTAAGGCTTTTCTAGCACACTCTAATTGGTCTTGCGGCCAAGTGGTACATTGAGTTACCGCGAGCCACTTTTTATAACTTTAATTAGTTAGCTACTTCATTTTTAACTCATTTTCAGTTGCCAGTCAAATATGACAATGGCGCGGAATTATTAACTTCATTAAAGCAGTCAACGTCCACTTACATTTCAGATCACATTCATGAATGGAGACGTCGAAGGCGTTTAGTGAAAGTTCTTATTATGGATCAAATCTTAGCTGAATGGTTTGTAAAATCTTTATTACCGAAGATCACTGAGGATGTAGCTAAGGCAGGAGTCGTTACTGAAGAGCAAGTAATTGCTCAAGCTCAGTACCTTGACTTAGTTTATACGCAGTTAGGTACATTACATGAGAAAATCCCCGACCTTCCTAAACAAAATCAAGTAACTGTAGCTCCTTTAGGATCTCATGCCGCTAATGGTATGCCTGGTACAGTTAATACAAAAAGTAAGAAGAAATCTTCTAAGAATTCTTCTCCTATCATAACTTTACTAGATTCCCCGACAGGAGATTCTTCCATGGAAATCTCCGCCGATATTCATGTTGTAGAGTCATCTACAACCAAATCAAAATTCGGCGGTAAGAAGAAAGGGAAGAAGAAAAATAAAACAGATAAAAATTCGAAAGAGAAACCAGAAAAAACGGAATCAACTGATGAGAAGCGCAAACGTCGTTATCCTTGTCTCATTTGTGACGAAGAGCATTTTACAAGAGACTACCCTCATCGTGTAGAGGTTGCGAAAATCGTCAAAGGTTCCCAAACACCTGCTGTTTTGAAGGATCCTTTTCCTAGTCAAGACAATAAGATGATAGGTTCTTCCTCAAATGCCTCTGAAGAAACCATAATGATGATGTCCCATGTTAGAATTGCGACTCGATCGCTTGATTATGGAAGTAAAAGTCTTGTTGATGGTAAGGAAGCAGAATCTTCTCATTCGAACCCATCAACTTCAACTCCCGATTCCGATCCACTACAGATCGAGAAACCTAACCTAGACTTAGTAATCAAACCGCCCACCAAGGGTATACTTCGAAAGTCAACTTTCAATCCACATGCGAGAGTGGCCCAGAACTATAACATTGTTGAAGATCTAGCTATTTCACCTTCAGCAATGTTGGCTTTGGAAGTGCTGCAATCATGTCCAGCACAACATAAATTGCTATTGTCGGCTATAGGAGCTATTGACGTTCAGGACTCGAACCTTATAATTTTCGATCTAGAAAATAGTACACCACGCTTACCTCATCAAATGGCTTTCCAGATCCCAGTGTTAGTAAAAAACAGACCTTGTTATAGGACTGTGATTGATGAGGGAGCCTCAACGTGTATTATGTCGATACAGTGTTGGAGATCGCTTGGTTCTCCTACGCTAAATCAATCCCCAACGATTCTAAAGGCCTTTGATGGCCGTGGGTTTCATCCTTTTGGCATTCTACAGGATTTACCTATAGGGGTTGAAGGCAAAACTATTAATCTAGATGTGGAGGTGGTTGATGCCCCTCTAGATTACAACCTTCTCTTGGGTCGTAGTTGGTCTTACGCTATGACAACTGTTGTTTCCTCGGTCTTTCGGCTTATAAAGTTCCCTCATAATGGAAAGATCGTAACTATAGACCAGCTAACTTACTTTTCATCCGACCCAGCCTCTTCTAAAAGTATTCAGCATGTCGGCAAAACAACTATACCGTATAAGGATGTTGGAGTAGGACTAGTTAAAGATTCTGGTTTACTAGGAACTTTTCCTTTTCATCCTATCAACGCATCGTCTTCTACTGCAACCATTCATATGATTTCATCAGACACTATTGTTTATGATGATCCTTGGATCGTACCTTCCGAATCTGAGATAGATTTATTTGGTGATGTTATGCCTTTGAGTCCATATGAAATTGCATATTAGGCCGTGCAGTCATTTTCCAACCCTTCTTCAACCAAAATTGACTTAATGAATGTGGTCCATGAGGAATCACTTTCAACATCAAACTCGGATTCAACAACATTTTGCGAACTTGTTCACACTGATGAGAAAATTCGTGAAATCCTATGTGTCGATGATTTACCATGGGAAGATCTTCATCATAGATCTTCCTTTTTACCTGAGATTGATCGCTTTGAAAATGATTTTTCATCTATTTTTACGACTGAATATGTCAAGGAACCTCAGAATCCCATGAAAAATCCTAATTCTGAGTTAAATTTGGGAAACATTTCTCGAACTATTCCTATTGATATTTCGCTTAAGCCTGGAATTGTGGAAAACATTCATATAGGTGCCTCTTGTATGGAAGATGAAATTCAAACATATAAGGCCCTATTTCAAGAATTCTGCGACGTATTTGCCTGGTCATATGAGGAAATGCCAGGAATTGACCTAGCAATTGTTGTTCATGAAATCAAAACTTACCCAGATGCTAAACCCATCCGAAAACGTTTGCGTCAGATCCACCCGCGAAAAGCTGCTGCCATTAAAGCAGAAGTTGAAAAATTACTCAAAGCAGGTTTCATTTATCCAATTCCGTTAACGGATTGGGTATCGAATATTGTTCCTATTAACAAAAAGCAAGGGAAAATAAGAATATGTATCGATTATAGGGATATTAATCGAGCCTGTCCAAAAGACAATTACCCAACTCCCTATATCGATCAAATCATTGATGATTGTGCCGACAGTGAAATATTCTCCTTCATGGATGGTTTTTCCGGATACAATCAAATCAATATTCTACTTGCTGATCAACCAAAAATGGCTTTCATTTGTCCATGGGGGGCATTTTCTTATTGCAAATTACCTTTTGGGCTCAAGAACGCTGGGGAAACTTTTCAAAGAGCCATGTCTTACACGTTTCATGAGATCAAGCACATTGTGCAACCCTATCTCGATGATTTACCTGCTCATTCATTACATCGAGCTGATCATCTCATCCATTTACAAGCAATCTTTATGAGGTGCAGGCATTATCGAATTCGGTTGAATCCACACAAGTGTGTTTTCTGTATAGAAACGGGTCGGTTACTGGGGTTTGTTGTTTCAAAAGCCGGCATCTGCGTCGATCCCTCGAAGGTTGAAGCTATTGTCAAAATGCCTCCTCCTTGGAGTCTTCGCCAACTCCAAAGTTTGCAAGGGAAAGAAAACTTTTTACGACGATTCATTCCTAACTACGCCGAGATCACAAAGGGTTTTACCCGGTTGTTGAAACAGAATACTCCATTCTTTTGGGATGAGATAGCTGACAAATCTTTTGATGCACTAAAACATGTGTTTACCCATACACCGTTATTGCATCCTCCCAACTACAACCAGGACTACTTCTTGTATCTCGCCGCCTCCAATTCCACCATTGGAATGGTGTTAGTTCAGGAAGATGAATTCAGTAGTGAACATGTGATATATTACCTTAGTCAAACTTTAAATCCAACTGAGCTAAAATACTCACATGTGGAGAAATTGGCATTGGCAGCTGTTCAAGCTATCCAACGTTTTTTTCATTAGATTTTACTACGTAAAACTACAGTGATTTCAGATTGCAACCCTATGATCTATATTTTTACCAAACAATTGCTAGGGGGCAAGTACTCCAAATGGATTGTGATCTTGCAGGTGTTCAACTTGGAATTTGAAAAACCTAAGTCGAAGAAATCTTTAGTTTTTGCGGAGTTAATGTGTGACTTCCCACGTGCTGACACGGAAACTGTGGTAGAGGAGCCCATTGCGAACGAATCCTTGTTTCTAATCATCACTTTAGATCCATGGTATGGGGATATCATAGTTTATCTCCAGATCCAATCCTTTCTGCCAGCAATTTCAAGGTCAGAACGTTGAAAAATACGATTCCAGACCCAACAATTCAAAATTATTGGAGATACACTTTATCGTCGTGGGGCAGACTCTATTTTTCGACATTGTTTAACTTATGAGGAAGCTGAAACGGTTCTAAATGACTATCACTCTGGAGCGTGTGGTGGTCATATGTCTGGGTTTGCCAAAGCCCAAAAGATATTGTGCGCTGGCTATTTCTGGCCGTCTTTATTTAAAGATTGTGTTAACGCGGTCTGAAAATGCCACAACTGCCAAATTTTTGATCGAAAGATGTGCGCTCCACCTTCTCCTCTCCACCCTATAATTACCGTCGGTCCTTTTGTGAAATGGGGTATCGATTTTATTACATGTAACCCTCACTCGGATGGGGGGCATGCATATATCATCCTTGCGGTAGATTATTTTACCAAATGGGCTGAGGCGATGCCTACATTTGAGGCAGATGGAAAAACTGCTGCGATTTTCGTGTTCAATCATATAATTGCTAGGTTTGGTGTTCCACAAGCGATTATCACTGATCATGGGCATCATTTTTGAAACATTATGATGACTGAACTTACAGACCAACTTGGCTTGCGTCACGATAGTTCAACTCCATATTATCCACAGGCTAATGGTCTGGTTGAAGCCATCAACAAAGTTCTAATAATCATGATCCGACGAATCATTGCGATTCATAGGTCGAATTGGCATAACATGCTATTTTCAGTGCTTTGGGTGTATCGAACCTCAGTAAAAACGTCAACCAGGTTCACTCCTTTCCAACTAGTTTATGGTCTGGAAGCTGTGTTACCCATTGAATGTGAAATCCCGTCATTGCAAATGGCCATATAATTACTTCTAGCCACTTCCAAAGAGGAAAAACGTTTGTTATACTTGGCTCAGCTAGATGAGAATCGACGTGATGCTGCATTAGCGATCGAAACTCATGCCAAACGTATTAAAGCTCAGTATGATCTAAATGTTACCCCTCGAAAATTTTCGGAAGGAGACCTAGTCTTATTGTACGATCAAGCAAATGATAAATTAGGCGCTAGGAAATTCGTACCCATGTGGCATGGTCCTTATGTTGTTAAGCGAAAGCTAGCAAAAGGGGCCTATGAATTGGTAGACTTTGACGGGGTCTCTTTAGGTAAACCCAGAAATGGTCTTTACCTGAAGAGGTATTATGCTTAAATCTGGGTGTGGAGATTTTTTAGTTAGGTTAGTTTTCTTTCTAGCTCATGTGTTTTAGTTTAAAAAGTGTGCTTAGCTTAGAGAGTGCTTTTCGTCATTATTCCTGCTTATCTTGGTTTTACTCTTGATATTGTAGATGTCGATGCCTCTCCAAACATACATTGGTTTTGCTGATGGTGCTTGTCGTAATACATGGAACATTTCTTCGACAGCTTGGGTTATCTATTCGCCCTCTGACGAGTTGGTATCTATGCATGGGGTAAGCCTCGGTCAAACAACAAACAACATTGTCGAGTATAGTGTAGTGATTGAGTTATTATCTGAATCTATTTCATTTGGGATTCGGAGTTTGATATTGAGGTTAGATTCTGAACTCGTTGTATTACAACTTAATAGAGTATATGCCATTAGAAATCCAGTGTTATTGAGATTATTTTTGAGAGTTCGTCTCTTGGAACATGAATTTGACTACATTGAATATCAACATATTCCAAGATATTTAAATACATTAGCAGATGCAATTTCTTCTCGAATGTTAAGCAGACATTTGCAATAATCATATAAGTAAATTTAAAAACATTCCATAATATGTTTTACAAGATAAGCCGGTAATAGTGATATAGTATAATATAGGAGTGTGTCAAATATACATCGTCTTCGATCATAGGTTGAAAAACACCTTATGATCGGCAAAAATGATAGTACAAAAAGAAAAAAATGTCATATGTGTTTACAACAGGCGATCATCCTATCACTGGTGATGATCACGATAAGAAACCACTGTACGGGCCACCCTGCAAAGGAACCTCCTGAAAGGTCCTGGGACCCCAATCACATAACACTGTAGCCTAAGAAGAATGTCATCTATGCTGGTCTCTAGAATGTCTGCTGTCAATCACTCTGTATGGCTCTCCAATTCGGCCAAGGTCTCTGCTGATTCGTCCTATGGGGCTGGTGCTGCTGCAGCTAGTTGTTTCCTCTCATAGGGTCAGAGAGTGGCTGGTCGCCGTGGACCTACATCTGCATTTAAAACTTTTACTATCAATTTTGGCACGAGATAAAAAAAAAATAATAATAATAATAATAATAATAATTAAATTAGAAAATGTTGAAAATGATTTTACCTGAGTCATCCCATTGCTCTCCTGGTGGAAGAGCCATGTCTGGGTCACCACGATAATCTACCCCAGCGTAAGGAAAGTCCTGAATAGCAAAAATTTGGTTCTCCAACCAATGAAAATACTCAGGAGTGAATCGAACGACCTCTGTCCCCTCCTCAGGATGACGGGCCATAACTGCAACCCAACGCATCAGTTTGGGCTCTCGAGGAAGTCCAGCTCCAACAGTGAGATGCTGTGGGACCAACATTGGGACCCTCTCTAGACCAAAGCTCACGACTAAAGCCCCATATCCAAAAGTCTTCAGTTGTCCATTCTTTGCTCTAGTCAGTTGGCCTTTTATATTATCCAACACAGCATCGCACCAGTTGAAGATGGTGGCTCGAAAGCAGTCTACAACCATCCACATTTGGGATCCAGTGGCTATATGTAGTGTTGCGCTTCCGCAGAGCCTGGTAATAGTAAATGCAATCAATTTTAGCTCAGGAAGGGTTATGGTTTTGATATCTATCCCTTTGTCTATAGTCTGGTCATTGCAAAACTCTAGACGGAGGCTATCGACAGACTGGCCACCTGACCTAGTCCCGAATAGAGTCAAGTGTTCACCTCTCTTAGGCAAACTAGTCAAGAAGTAAATGTCTTCTGGCTCCATTTCGAGCTGGTGACCACCAATAAAGAAGCACTGGTCCTATATGCTCCACATGTCTACCAGCCACTACAAAAAGTCCACCTGGGCCCTCATGCCAGGTATGGCCCAGAATTTGTATAAGCCACATGCCTTCAATGCATCAATCAAAGGTTGATGATTTATCGCGGTGAGATCTACATCCTCGTGCTCCCATTCTCGCCAATCAAGCATGATGTATACCCTACATTTAATAAAAAGGCGAATTAGAATATCTAAAAGTAAAATTTTTGGGTGAAATTTGAGAAATTTAGGTTTAAAAACCCTTGCTGTGGGGACCGCACCCTCTCTGTTAGAGACAGTGTGTGGGTCCGCACTTTGCCTTCATGGCAGGTGCGGACCCCTGACTTTTTTCCTTTTACGAAAAAGTCGGGGTCCGCAAGTTACTTGTGCTATGCCTGCGGACCCCCGCGCGCGGGTTTCTAACCTAAAAATCCCTTAAAAAATGAAATCAAAGCCTAAAAACAAATTTGAAACGGATGAAATTAAAGAGTAGGATGATGTAGATTACCTGGAGGAGACAACGTTCGATTCCAATGGATGGATTTTCCGCAATCTTCACAGGAAGTTTCTGACCAAAAGCTCTCTTTTCTCACTCTGAAGTCAAACGGTAAAAATGAATTTACAAAAGCCCTTTTTATAAGTTTTTTGAATAAATGAGTTTTTAATTTTTTTATGTTTCACTTTAAAGAGGTAACTTTTGAAGCATTCTTATCTATTTTAAACAGGTATGAGTAATGTTTGAGTTTTTGTGCAGGATAACGGATTTTTCAGGCAAAATTGGTCATTTTCGACAAAAGACATTAGAGTCATCTTTAAGCTCTTTTCTGACTCCTAAAACATGAAAAGATCACCGAGTTTTTCTTTTTAAACTCATGAAAATGGAACTAAAAAGACGGTCCACTTACAGCCCTTTTCTGACCGTAAAAACATGAAAAGATTGCCAGATTTTTGTTGTTTCAAATTCGATATTGGTTATAAAAGGACGTGTCATTGATCACTTTTTTACTTTTTCAGATCAGAGGCACTAATTATGAAAAGTACTCCTTGGTTTTAATGGTCAAGCGGTTCTCTCCAGTATTATTTTATACTTTTTCGGGCTTGGGAGACACAAATTTACGAAAAAGGACAACCATGGAGTTTTCTTAAGTTTTTTTCAGACTCTCTAAAATTGAAAACCATCGAGTTTCTCCTATACTGGACTCGCTAAAATTTAACAGTAAAGGACCTGTTCAATTACAAACAGGAACGGACCACTCCTTCTTAGGGTTCGAATTTAAACTAAGTTGGACTCATCTGAAGGATGAGCTTATAATCAAGCAAATGTTATCCTCCTCAAGCTTGTCATAAATAAATAGGTACTTGCTAGAAATGATGGGGGAAAAGAGAAAAAAATGAGCCTATTTGTCATACTTTGTAACCACTCTTGAACACGACACTTTTATTCACCTGGGTTGGGAAATCCTTTACCTAATAGTTGATCAAACCATATTGAAAGTCTTCAGCCGGTTTCTGGGTATTAACTTTGGGTCAATTGTCACCAAACCATCTGCTATGTCGTTATGTGTTCAAGAGGTCAGTGCAAATAAGCCATTCATCTGCGAAATATCTGTCATCCATTTTGACCATCCCTGAGTCATTCCTTGCAACTAAATTTCTTCAAACTTGATCTATGATTTCGTGTTGTGGGCTTGCCTACGACGGATCGCTTTCTATCGACTTCAGCTCATTATCTAGAAAGATGATCTAGAAATCATCAGTACCTTGGGATTTGCATGCCTCAATGGCAGGTTTCTCGCCTTCGACGATAGGTTGCATCATTGACCTTCGATCAAAGGATTCTGTGACATGTTCGAAATCAACACGTCTATTCACATCTCATGGATTGTACTGAGTACTTTGAGAGCCTTTGACATTACTGGTGGTTTCTCTCACACTTGTTAACAGTTTACATCATTGACTGGTAATCAAGTGGTTTCTACCATGTTCGACTTCGACACATTCATTGACATGGTTAGAATCATACTATTTCGGGAAGTAGAAATCAAGACCCTGGATCTAGTTTCCACCATCTAGGCTGCGAGGAATTTTGTATTCATTATATAGTGGACTATTCATAAACAGATGGCTACGTCCATACTATGTCTACATGTGTCTATACTTGTGATGTATTACAAGATCATTCCTACATCAGAGCAGTAGTTAGTTTTCTAGTCAGTTTTGATCTGAGTATGGGAATGCCTACCTCAGCGATGATATGATCTCATATGTATATTTTGTGTTGAATGTTTTTACAGGTTCCAACCGGGCTCTCCACAAGATGATCCTCGAAATGATAAAGTACTTCACTCTTCTTAGATGATAAATGAAATCCTCATCTACTACAGACTTCGCACTTTAGGGGGAAATATGTTACACAAAATATTGTCACCATGACTATTTGCAGTCAGTATGGGTCTATCATCATTCATATTGTCCTCCTAAGCAAGTCTCAAACCTTAGCTCTTCATGTCAAGCTTTGAAAATGAGAGAAAGACCTTAAAAATCAATAAAGCTCTGGTTCTGCACTTTCTCTCACTGTTGCCTGCGGTCCCGTACCCCCTGTTCATGTTACCTACGGACCTTCCCGCTCTGTCTCTAAAGGAGTGGGTGCGGACCCCTGTGAAAGTCAAAAAAGCACATGTTTATTCTTAAAAAATCACTTTGGGTCAATTCTAGATGATTCTAGAAGGAATCTTGATGTGGATGGTTCGCTCCTAGGTGGTTCATGCATCCCAAAAGTGAAGGAGCTAATACCTTGATGAGAGGAGCTTATCCCTTTGAAGGAGGGTTTTATCCCTTTGAAGGAGGATCTAGTAACTTCCCTCCATTGCACTATAAATTAAGGCATTGGGCTGGTTGCTAGAGAGGTTAGAAGCTGAACATTTTTGAGGGTAAATGCTGTTGGAATTGAGACTTCCTAGTTAAGCTTGAGAGGAAAGATCACATACCTTTTGGCTTCATTGGGAAGAGAGTGAAACTTGTCAAAGTAGAGGAGACTTCTTGATGAACCGTGGGAGGAGCTTGTATAGCATCAAGGCACAGGTTGTAAAGTTCTTCTTTGATTTAAATTAATACAATCTGATTCATTTTTCTCAACAAATTTTCTTATGTGATTTGTTTCATGAATTCCTTGATCATCATTATAAGTATGCTTTATTATATTGGCTTTTCAGGTGGTATTTAATTTGTGTGCTTGTTTGTGTTTGCAGATTCTCTACAAGGGAGCTCATTTGGATCAATGGGGTGAGGCTTCCACAAACTTGCATTGGACCCAAGGTAGGCCTAAGACACTTGTTTTCCTTTATTTATAGACTTCATATTTAGAGAAAGATAGAAGTTGAATGGTTTGTTTGTCGCTAGATATCATTAGATACTAGGGAGGTTGGTCTTGTCTGCAAGAATGACTCATTCCGTGTGACAGGAAGGTCATACGACTAAGCTTTCCACTGGTATATTAATGGTATATTGAACTCCCCAAAAGGACCCCGGAATAAACAGTTATAGAAAATTGAAGTTTCCCTTTCAAAATCCATAAAAAGGGAAAATGCCCAAGTATAAATCCTGGATCCCGCATATCGGAGTTTTTTAAAGCAGCAATAGTGCAAGTCAAAGAAAAATAGTGATTAGTGATCACCAATATCAGCGATCATATATTGAAGGTCCAAGGAACATTTTACATCGCATTATCAGAGCATATCGGTGATATCGAAGATCACTGATTAGAGTTGCACGGCCATATCGGCAGTTGGGGGTCTAGGCATATTGGGTTTGAACGTTCGATGGTTTCAATGTGACAACATTAACAAAAGATCCAATATGTGAAGTTGCGACATGAAAAATGGGTGATAGTGTTAAACCCCCAAGAAACATCAAAATAAATTTACAAAGGATTTCCATTGAAAAATAGAGCATAGTTGGGCCTTTTCTCTCCTCCAAAGAGACACACGGTAAATAGAGACTGGATTCGATAAAGCATGCATGGCACAATATGATTGGTTCTGATAAGGGACACATGGAAGTGAGGGATTTTATCTGATAAGGTCCATGTGGCGACTAACATCATCATGACATGGCAGCATAGTGGACACGTGACAGCTAGTTTCGGCAATTTCAGGGGCCACATGGGGCCAAAAAAGGGTGACACATGTCACCACTCACAATGTGACACATGGAAGTTATGACATCACGTATCAGAGATCAGCGATCATAGGTTGAGGCACGTTTTTTGTCAAAAATAAACATCTAATAAAAAGCTCTGATTAAGGGGCTCTGATATGGGGCCTGGCCTAAGGTCATGAGGAGAACCGAACAACCAAGATCCAAGCAGAAAAGGTGCTCGGTGTTCGACAGTCGGTGAAGTGAAATGTTGTGCATCAAAGTTAAATGCCTGATTGAAAATCATCAATAGAGGGGCTTTGATGTGGGGGGTGGCCCACGGTTACAAAGAGCTCAAAGAACCAACAACCGAGGTGGATAACCAAGGGTTATCCCATATCAGAGATCATGACTTTTAGAGGTTGCAACCAAATGCAATGTTATGAAAACACTGATTGCGATGTTCCAATATTATAAATTCCCATGCACATATGTTTTGGTCCCATGTAACACAATAATCCAAAGAATAGGCCCCAGTCATCTAGTTTCTGCCTAAACCCTAGGGGCTAGGCATATCGAAGAGTTCATATCCCGCACAGTATAGAGTGGCATACATTTAAAATTTCCAATAGGGTGAGCTTCGATGTTTGGATTGGCATGAAGCTTTTAAAGTTTAAAATAAATTTAGGCCTAAAACATTTAACAAAGGAAGTAACCCTCAGTAATGAAAGAAAATCCTTAGCACTTCAAGGTTAAGTCGATAGTCATAGTCCTCAGTCATAGGGTAAAGAAATACAGAAAATCACTAAATCACAAGGGGCCGTGAAATATTAGTAAGTAATAAAGCAAATATTTCTTTTATAGGAACATCCACAAGGTTAAAGATAGATGGGTCTACAGTTATTGAAACGAGAAAAAGAGGGATCGTATGAACAGTCATAAAGTGTTGCGAAAACAACTATAACCACTCCAGTTTTCAAACAAGAAGATGAACATTAAAAAACTAATTTTGAGTTTTTGAATGCGAGATATTTTCTAACAGAATTGAACAAGAATGGAGGAGAAATTGCAAAGGGACTTGTTGTGATAGCCAAAATTCTAAACTACATTAGGGACCTCTTCTACTAACAAGGAAAGAAGTTGATCAAATATTTTTTTTTCTTCAATGTAAACATGTTTTCCTATAGTTATTGTAGGACATTCAGATTATTCTAGATTTTATATTTTGCATACATGAGCTGGACATATATTTAAAATATATTTGTTTTTGTAATTATGTAAGGACTATTATTTTTTGAAATTGTTATATAGAGCACTATATAAACAGTTTATGAATATGTAAATAGTTGTTGGGAATTATTGGAAGAAAAACATGTAATCCAGATATATTTAACCAGTCTTGAATGTATTCACAATGTTTTATGATCATGTTGATGATGCTAGACCCACCAACATGTCAGGGTATCTCCCCGGTAAGAAGTCCCAATTACACCTAAGACTGTTTCAAGTAGGACTCTCAGCAGTGGGTAGTGCGTTATCACATTAACTATGATTGCGCGCAGAGGTGAGTAAGATTTCCTTGTTGAAAGAAAGGGTGTGACCCTGCAGCAGGTCAGGGATGATGCATGGAAAGGCTCTAACACACCAAAGGGGAGGGGAGCGCACCCCTTAGAAGCCTGTAATAGTACGCATATTGAGAGGGAACACTCGAGTTGAAAGAAATCGCAAGATGGAAAGAAGAAGAGTTGACAATCCAAAGTGATGAGTTAAACCAACAACATGCTTTGATAATATTCATACAAACATATATGGAATAGTCCATACATGTATGTGTAAGTTACAACTACATACATTGTTCGAGTAACTAGAATAGTCGAACTACAATAAAAATAAATGCATGAAACATGATGGCTTTGTTATATTAAAAGAGTGAAATATCCAATCATACATACAACCATGACAACCACTAGCCCTAATAGTGGAACATTACAGTTACTATCACCTGCTCCTCCAAAGAGATGTACTTGCTCTGCAGTGTGGAGAATCCAATGCAAGTTACAATACACTCCAAGCTTTCTCTAAGTTATACCTATTAGAAGCTTGGCTCCCAAAATCCTATACAATGATTTATGAGGTTATATATATAGAAAAGGGTGGGGTGACCCTTGACATTCCCCTTTGTGAATCTTGAGCTACCCTCAGGACTCTTCAACTTAGACATGATTGTTTACATTCTAATATTGACACTTGGTCCTTCACTTTACAACATGTTTATAATACAATCTGCACATGTACGGATGTGAGACAAAAATGGGATGGAGTAAGCCATACAACACATCACTAAGACTCAGACAATTGTGGGAAGAATAACTCGTTGACATCCTCTTGGTGATCGTTCATGTCGAACTAATGTCAAGCTTGGTAGTCTGTTATGGTGTCTGCATACTCCGTTGGGACATCCTTTTGGAAGTGAACTCTTACCTCTATTGCATCTAGGTAAACTAATTTTGTACTTCTATCAAAACTCGTCATGTAGCATGCACATCATCGTCTTGAGTCTGGCTGGACCAGTGACATACTTATGCATAATGTCTATGCTCATATGCAAACCTGTGTTGGTGGCCATGTGCATCAACTACTCAAAGCACATGTCTAGCTCCAGTCAAACTGGGTTCTTTGCTCTCACTTAGGTGAGTGTGTCAATGAATGGGATCGCATGTATGCACACAATGACATCCATGCTCATGAACACTTGTGCATGTGAAGCTTGTAAGATGTTGATGAGATGTGGGAGTTCCTCATAGTTCCGAATTTGACTCTGACTGCATGCCTTCAAATCCACTGCCTTTTTCTTCATCATCATTGGCAAGTACAACGAGGCTCCCTTGCACCTCACTATCCATAGCTACATGTGATTGAAATCAGTGTGTATGTCTCTCAAGATGTGTGCTCTCCTAACAAATCGCTGCGGCCAACCATTAAGATAGACAACTAACTTATCCACGGTGACGAACCTGAAGTACAACTTCTGCATGACTGTCTCGAGAGATGATACTTCTTCAAGTATCACTTTCCTCCACTTTGCTCTGGCTGATTTTGTATCCTTCTCTTCTCTCTGCTTGGCTGCTTGCAATTCCTTAGGCATGCGCTCGTTCTCAGCTATCAAGAATCTCACACTTGAGCTGGTGGCTTCGGCATATGACTTTGTAGCATCGACTAATGCATCTAGATGTCTACGCACATCAACCATGATCACTCGTTCTTGAAAATGCACAAGAGATGCATGGAAATATAGAGTGTGCACTCTACATGATTGCATAACTCTGTGTTGTGACTCGTTAAAGGATATGTTGTGCACATTTTCTTCTGGATTATTCTCAAGGATTTCAATGTCTCCTTGATCACTTGGAACTTGCTCTGCTCCCAGATCTGGTGAAGCCTATGGATTGACCTATGAGGTTTGTATCCTGATCCTACTCTGGTTGAACCAAATCCATGCCCATCTACTCCAACATCTATTCAATCTCCTTAAAAAAGTCCTGATTCTATGACTGCTCACCCTGTTTGCTATTTTCCAGTTATTCTAATTCAATAACCAGTATTTGCATAGTTTCATCAATGTTTGCACACTATGGTTCATGTTGTTCTTGTTCATGTTGCACTTCCTTCTCCCTTTTGTTCAACTCTTATTATTCCCTTAATTGTTGCTTCACCTCCTACAACTTCTTCTCTGCCTCCTCTAGTTTATGTGTCTCCCTTTGTCTTTACATAACCCTTCTGTTGTGTTGTCACTTCTTTGCTTCAATCTTCAAATTTTCTCTTACTACAAGTGGATCTTCTGTGACCTTGTTGCTTTGCTCTGGCTTTGCACTGTCGGAAATATTTCTCTTACCTTTGTCACACATAGATCTGCTGCCCTCTACTACTGCTGATGTTGCTGCTCTATCAACTGTTGTTGCATTATGCAATGCTAACCATTCTACAACCACTCTGACTCATTTATTGAGCCTTAAGGAGCTGTAAAAATATCTCCATGGGTCTTCATCAGGCCAATTACATGCCCCGTGGGTCCAAGGATGATACACCCTCACACAGTGGGCCTTCACTAAGAAATGCAGGTCATATGGATTGTAACTTCTCGTGTCGAAGGTGAACCTCTTGAATTTCTTTGTCTCGGCCTTAGCATCCTTGAGACTCTAGATCTCATACAACCTGATCCGCAAAAGGAAGAGTTGGCCAAGGTGCCTTGTTCTTCCTCTGCAGTCAGGGAAAATTTTAAGGATGGAAATTTATCTTAAAGTTTAGAAACCTTGGCGAATCCCACTAGTCCATAATATGAAATCTATAAAATGTTTGGAGATATTTTGTAAAAATATTCAAATTTATAATATTTTTTTATAGTCTATATATAATGTTTTGGTGATTTTTAGGGTAAAATAATTTCATTCTATAAAATTTGGGCAAATCATTTTAAAAAAGGATGGAAATTAGCGATCTCTTTTTTGGAAAAAGTATAGAAAATTAGCCCATGGGCAAATATTAGCCCCTAAAAGTTTCCCTGAGACTCACTAACAACCCTGTCGAGATGTGGTATTCAACCTCTTGCATGATCAACTTATCCATTGAAAACTTTGGTAACATATGCGGAGCCTTCTCCATGTTGTACATTTGGATGAAGGTATCAAGGGGTGAGGCATACCAATTTGTTATGTTAAGCAATGCCTCCACCACTACCTATGAAATGCAAGGTGGATCATGGTCAAAGATCAACCTATACACTAGGGTGATGAAGTGGTCTTATAGCTGTAGTATAACTCCATGGAAGTTTCACTCGAAGAACAATCGACAATAGATGTTCACAAAGGTTTCTAAAGGTGTCTATACCCAACCCAAGCCTGGGAACTACTGAGGGGCACAGATTGACCCAGAATGTAGGCGGACATGAAGAGATTTGCTTGTTGATGCTTGGGTGGATGTCGGGTATTTGTCACTTTCCCCTTTAGTTAGAGATCCAACATGTCAGACCAATTGAAAGGTCTCCCTTCATTCGCTAGTATATCCAGCACAATCACCCAACTCTGCGGGAAGGTCTTCATACTCTCTTGGCCATATAAGCGACATGCGAAGATCGCCAAGAACTGATAAGACTTCTGTAGTTTCTTTGTCTTGTATACTTGGTTCGGTTTCATCCTTAACTTAGATGGCTCTCTTACCCAGCTCTTTAGGATGTCTCTTGAGTTTGCACTGTTGTTGGGATTGGTGAAGAGTGCATCCATTTTGTTTGTCGGCTACAGAAAGTGATACATCTCCTGAAATTTCTCTACCCTGAAGGGGGGAAATTTTGTTCCACTAACACTTCTCATTACCATTGTCTCTCTATCAGTATGTGAGACAATCTAGTGGATCATGTCTATGCATGGTAATGCAAGCTACTTGCATGCAACTCGGTACAAGCCAGACTTGTCTATGTATACATAGACTCTGCGATCTTCCAGACTTTCCTTGAAGGTGTTTGGAAATATGTCATTGATATCCTGCCATGTGATCTTTATCTCCTTGTCTATGAACATCTTAGTATCTTCATAGATGGGCAAGCTCACAGACACTTGCTTGACCACATCTCCAGCTGTGTTCTCTATAGTGTCCTTTGACCCTGCTCTCTTGGAAGCCATTGTACTAGTACTTCTGAGAGGCTAATGAACATTTGTGATACCTAGAGATAGATAAAAATTCATGGAAAGGGAAATTTAAGTTGAAAACTAAAATAAAATTGAGGATTGACATGTAACACACCTGGGAGACTGCTTGGGAAAATTGCGCAGTTTCCTCAGGGCGAGGCTAGGAGACTAACTGTTGGAACTGTGCAAACCATAGTCCAGGCTTCGAGTGAGTCGACTAACTGTTGAAACTACATAGAGCATAGTCCAGCTTCACCTGCTGATGACTGGAACTACACAATGAGCAGTTTCAATCAGCATGACTACTACCCATGAAATTTCACTACGCAATCCAGGGGGCCAATTGAGGCATTGCCTCTCAAAATTGCATAGAGCATAGTATGGGAGGCCAGTGTGAGGTAGGCTCCGTGCAATTCCTGGGAGCAGGGTAAGGCCTTCTATCCTAGAAATGCACAATGTAAGCTAGGCAAGGCAAGATCCGGGCTAAGGAAGCTCATACTCGCTGATGCATGACTCAAAATTAGTAAGGACTGAATGCATGTGCGAATTTGGGTGTAGACATGAGTGAATCAATGTCCATGAAATCAGTAAGTGAAAGATTCATTAAGATGGGACAACAATGAATTGTGTGAAGCAAGTCACCACAATGGCGATCGTTAGTGCAGAAACATTGACATGCATGCAACATCAAGGAAATGCATTGCAAAACTCAAAACAATTCTTCTACAAGATAACATGCATTGAAATGAAAATGAGTGTTCAATAAAAATATGTAAACAACATTCAAACAAATAAAAATGGAAAGTGATAGAAAAGTAGCAAAATACATGAAAAGTGGACTTACCCAGAAAATGTTGTGATGAGTGTGTTGAAGGTTCCTAGCTGTGTTGGGAATGCCATAGCTCCAAGATAGAAAGTGATGAATGAAATTTGAGGCATCAAATATATAGTTTTGACAAGAACAAGGTTTATGATGCGCATGGCACAAATATAGGAAAAAGTGACAAGTGGTGGGAGATTTCTAAAAAAGATTTTGCATGTAACCCCCAACTGCTAAAAATAGATCCCTAAAACCTTGGGATGTTTTTTTCCTTTTTCATTTTTCTTTTTCAAGAAAAACTTTCCCATGCATGCAAGGAAAGATTGCATTATGCTTAGAGGGAACTAGTCAACTTGTGACCACATGCAATGGTCGTCAAACCTTGGGATGACTTCTGCTAAGTTTCTAGATTGAGTGGCTTTGGCTTCCCCTCAAGCTCTACACAATTTCTTCACTGAAGCCAGGGATACTAGCGAGAGCTGCACAAATTCTAAGAGCAAGCCTGGTGATGGGTTGCTCTGCACAATTTTCTTGTGGAAGTTAGCCTGCATTCTGTTGAAGGCTCGAAAAATCGGGTCTACAACAAGGAGGATAACCACCCAGTCCAGACCTTAATGCAACTCTTTTTCTGTCTGGAATAGTGGATGAAACTGGGGATGATGGGACTAGTTTCCCAATCTGTTTATGATGGGTGTACTAACAGGATGATGTTTTTCTTTTTGGGGTTTTATGGGGTGAATTCTTGTTCTAAATCTAATATATCTTTTAACTATCATATGCAATCTATTTCAATCAAAGAAAACATCTAACTCTAAACTGTCCCGGGAGTAAAATTTACTTATGTGATCTAAAATAGTTTCTAACAACAATTGATAATGAAAATCATTCAATCACCACGAGAAAAGAATCCATTAGAAATGATTGTTTTGTATAAAAAGTTAGCTGTAACAATTATGAGAAATATATCGCATAAGAGTTATTCATATATTCAACATAAAAAGTAAGTTATCGCCCTACAGAAGTGCAATAATGACAACTAAACATTCAAAATTTCATATATAAATAACTAAAAATGATTTATCATTGGGCACATAAGTAAAAAGTATTAGGAGATAAAAATATGATTTGTAATATGTTCTACTCAAGAGTTGCAGCAATATAGATCTATCTTAAAATCACTTAACATCCACTAAGAGTACAAAAGTGCATTTTAGTAGTAGATATCAAACTCATAGAAAAATAAATCTCATTCCATTCATTTTATCAAAACCTCCTTAGTGGGGGGCAAGATGCACATTCTGAAGAATTGTTTTTGATAAAACTCTGGACCCCTCTCTAAATGCATGAGAGGGTTTTAAATACTACTCTAATGAAATCTAAAAACAAATATTACAAAAATAGATGAGGAGGTTTAAATGACCTGCCTCATTTTAAGAAAAAATAAACTAAAACAAAAACAAACTGTATCTATGATAAATCCTACATCTGATATTTTAGATCACAAATATTCAGCGTCAGTTTCAAGAGTGTCGGTTGGCCGACTTCAGCTTTTAACTATCGTGCAAATACGGTGTTGGCAAGAGTTGGCACTATCTTGTTGGCAGAAGTTATGAGGCACTTCAAGGTCATCCATTGACTATGTGGCTTTACCAGGTACTGCCAGTATGTTTCCCAATTTAACCTATTTACCTATTTAATCACCTCTGCCTTTTCCTCTACTGTTTGTTTCCACTTTGTTTGACACCATTGTGCATTTGGAAGGAATCCTGGAGTAGTCTCTGATATCAAATTGCCCTTGTGCAGATTTTCATTTATGCACTTAATGAAAATGTTCATTGTTGCGGCTGCCTCTTCCATTGCCTGTTCTACTTCTTTAAGCCGGGAATCCCATTTCACAAATAAAATCTCTTTCTGCGATTCGTTAATTCTAGGCAATTCTACTCTTTTCCCTTCTTCAAATCTCTACTAGTTCAATAAGTCTAAAACCTTCTTAAAAATTCATAATCAAGTCCTAAATCTACAACTTGATTTGTAATATTATCGCTCATTTCACAATGGGAATTCCATTACGATATCTTCTGGTAGAGTAGTTCTTCCTGTTGCAAGAGCTGGAATTAAGAGCAAGTGCTTCTGTGATAAACTCCCCAATTTTGGGTTCATCTTTATGTAGTTCTATCATACCTTGTAATTGTTCTTCTTTATGAGCCAAGCTGCTTTGATGTTCCAATTGCATTTGTTGGAAGTCTTGCTGGAGTTTTTCCAATTGTATTTCTGCTTCTTGATTGATTCTGACTTGCTAGAGTTGTTGTTCCAAAAACAAAATCCTATCCTCTTCCTCTTTAATTAGTAATTGAACCTCTATTGCTTTATCAATTGTTGCCGAAGCATATTCTCCTGTGATCTGAGAGAGCCTAGTTAGATTTTCCGATGGGTCTGTAGTGGGGTCTTTCCAAAGAAAATCTAGAGGTTCATCCTCTGGAGTGAGCACGACATCCAGCTTCCTTTTCTTTCTTTAGCTTCTGACGAAAGCCTTATGTTGAGGGCTATAAAATATTTCTAGAGGAGGAATTTCCTCTATGATTAGTACAATTTCAGATGACAGAGAAACAGGAATATGATTCGTTTCCTGAGTATTGATAGCCCCTTCTATCACCATTTCTGTGGATGTCTCTTTTGGGTTTATCAGTGGCTCCACACTCTATTCTTCAGTGTTTATTAACTAATTAAAATTATCCCATTACCCTTCTAGATCCACTATAATTGGATTTCTTGGCTTTGTAAGGGGAGTGGGAACTTCAACTTGTTTTGGGGACAAGGCTTGCTGGTCAGGCTTTTCTGTAGATTGAGTTGTGTCTTTAATTGACCCCTCACTTTTGTTGTGTTCACTCTTGGACTGATCACCGGACTTTTCAGTTGATTCTTTTTTAGAACTAGTTTTAGTCTTCTCTTTTGAACTTCCACTTATCCTAACAATGGGAGTAGGCTCCCTTATTGGTTCGATGAGGAATTGGTCCAACAAGACCTTTGATAACCTTTGTTTTCTGTAATTGTCAAACTTTTGGATTTTTTCTTGGTCAAATTGAATTTGTGCCATATGTAGAACTTCTCTGAAAGTGTTCTTCTATAGAAAGACATCATCAAAGGGATCTTCTTCATTGGAAAAACTTTTATTTTAACCATTGTAGTAAAATCACTTACAACACTGAAGGGATCATATTGCCTCCCAGGGAACTTTGGTAGTTGTAAACATAACATATTATCAACTTCTTTGAAAGAATGACCTAAGTCATGCAATGCAAAAGCTTTGCATATTACAGGAAACTGGGGCGAAATGGCCTTCTTAGAATCTTTCAATACCTTGCCCATTCCCCCACACCACAGGTCTGATAGGTTATTTTCCTGGCCATTAGTTTGTCAAGGACGTAAAAAGGTAGCACATGGGGTGAAGCAATGTTGCCAAACACTCTGATATACGTGGACAACTCTTCCCTAAACCACCTTTCCATATGGAGAATGTCCACTTCAGCCTCTAGGGAAAACCTTGGGGCATCTCGGTTGTAGAGAATTTTATGAATAGGGAGCATAACTACCTGAAAGATATTGAAGAAATGTGGGATGAAATTGGATTCCCATAATACTTTGTGATAAACGTGAATGGGAAGTGGATTTTGTACCATCCACTTCCATCCCATAATAGGGAAATCAGAAACAAAACAAATAACGTCCATGACATAGGCACTAAAAAAGAATGGAGGGTAAACCCTTGAAGTAAAGCTTCTTTTAGTTCTGTATCCTAAAATTGCAATGGCTAAATTATCCGATAGAATTTGGGCTCAATCCATTATGGTGGCATTGGTAGCCCCATCCAATAGAGGTAACCATTCCGATGAAAACTTGTTGATGTCTGGTCTCCCAAACAATCTACATATCATTGTAGCGGCAAAACAGTAAGGAGAAGAAAGAGAGACAGTGGCATACATACCATTTTTATCCTTCTTCAATCTTTCTTCATTGTTTGACCAGTGCTTTGTGCATTCTACCAAGTCTTCATTCTCCTTGCTGAACTTTTCTACAAATTACTTGTTGTAGCTAGCCTGGGGTTCTGGCAAGTGGTACATATGTCTCAAATTGTTTGGAGTAAATGACCCCATGACTTGCTGACTTTCCATCTTGAACTCTATATCAGATATGTCTGCGTGATCTATAATCCATTTCACCATATCAGTGCAGGGGAGTATCTTTGGCCTCGCAGCAATGCAATGTAGAAAAGAGCATGCAAGCTCAGTTATGGATGCTTCAGAAGAGCCGCGTCTATCTGCTGTAACTGTAATTTTCATAATTCTCAGGTTTTCCTCGTCTAACAACTGGTACATAGCTTCCCAGGTAGATATCCCTGCATCCCTACTATAGGTGGTGTCTGTGAATAATGGGGTCATTTTTGTCCTCTCAAATGTAGGAGCCTTGCTTTTCTTCCCCATTTCTTCGTATATTACGTTTTGGGTATTCTTCCGAAAATTTTCAAGAAGAGAGCAAAGATATGATAAAGATGATAGTGAATACAAGAAAAATCAATAGAAAGACAAAAATAAGGTGACGGGAAAGCTTTAATTCTAAATCATATCAAAAGATGTCAACTTGCGTCAAATGGTCCTTTACACTGATCCAAATTGTTTTTAATAAATAACCACTAATGGACTGTTAAGCTAAACTTTAATGTTCATAACTTTGCATCAAAGGCCAGAAAGTACTGTCCTAGGACTCTGATCCCTTTGATCTGCGATAAAAGCGATTTTGAGATTTGCTTCGCAATATCGCAGATCACAATATCACAAAAACTACTATTGTTAATAACCATCATTACGTTGGGTTGTTGTGATATGCGATTTGAAAGAGGCTATTGCATTTCGTGATATTTGGTTGTGTTACATAAAGTAACATCGCGGTATTGAAATTTGTGATGCGATGAGGTTGTAAGCTTTGTGATCTTGCATTCTCGCAGATCACACTTTTAAGGGGTGGCTTTTATAAGGGATGACTGCTGTGACCTTTTGCGATGCGATAATAATTGTTTTAATGCGTGTTTTTTAAGCTCTCCTTAATGTTAGAGACTTTCCATTATAAAGCTTTTCTTAGGTTTTATGGTCCTGTAGCGCTTTTTTATAAGGAAACTCATAGTTTGTGATGTTTTATGCGTTTGGAGTCTGAAAACGTAAATTTACATGTTTTAGCAAGTTCCAATTTGATATCTTGTTTTATTCTAAAAATAAAAGTCAACATTAAATACTAAGATTTGGTTTTTTGGAAGGGTCCCCATTTATTAATGTTATTACTAACACTAATAAAAAGGGGGGTTGTTTATAGCCACAACAATTGGAAACTCACTTGGAAGAACCAGTTATCTCTGATGTATTTTTTTGAATTTTCTAAAACTTCCAAAATAGAAATGATTTTGAAAATGAAGCTTCATTGTAGAAATATAAGGTAAATAGTGCTATTTATTAATAACAACATCTTGTTCTATCTTTATTCTTATTATCTTCTCCCAAGAGTTAGTCATTGTACTCACATTAGTCATTACTTGGTTTGTAAATATAAAAAACAAGACATCTCCTTAGATTAGTTTAGGTGTACTCATTTGTCGTAGGTAGAGCCTCTGCTACCAGTAGGGATCCATAGCCTCGACAAGGTTACCTGGTACCTAGCAATGATCCAGTGTCCTACTTAAAAAGCATGCAATTTTCAAAGATAAATCCTCATATACACTTATTTCTTTTTCTTTTATTATTTCTCTTTTAATTCTTAAAGAACAATGTCTTGGTTTGGTGGCCAAAATTGACAGTGCCATTCACTTGATTTATAACTTAACTGAACAAGCTGGCTCATGATGAGACCCCTTGTCTTTTGATTGAAACAATCTCAATCCATTGCCCTAATTTGGTATGCAGTATGGCAATGTCAGTTAGTTATAATCTTTACGATCATGATAAACTGACTCTTGATGGGACCTCTTATTCTTTAAGTTTTAAGTGCATAGTTGGATTACTCTTTGAATCTCACAATTTCATAAAGTGGGGAGGAAGTCAGTGGTTCCTTAGTAATTCTCCTAGATGACAATTGTAGAGTTTAAAATAGATTTTCTGTAGAGAATCTTTGTTTTGTTATTGGTACCTTTTATGACTGATATGAGGAAAACTTCTTCCTAAGGTTGATTCTAACCAAAACTTGTATAGTTGAAACAAAAGAACAGGCAAAATTTTCAGAATGATAGCACTTGACCTTATGTTTCAAAAATGGAGATTAATTTTCCTAATCACTCCCACTTATACAAGAGAAAAAACAAAATTGACATGAGATGCTATTCTTTTCATGAAAACCAAACGTAAATGTTCTCAACTTGTTTTATTAAAAGAAAATTTAACTAAAAGCTATAATCTACAGAAAATAGAAGAGATCATCTTCTATGAGAAATATTTTTTCAGGATCTGTCCATTAACAGGTAATGACTCTCTTTTCCCTGATAAATATTGTAACATGAAAGTTAATGGATCGATGAGTTCAACAATCTAGAATGGTCCAAGCCACATCCGTTGGAATTTAGTATGCTTTCCTTTCTCTTCATGGGATTTATCCTATTTTAATACTAAGTCTCCAAGTTGAAAATCTTTTCTAGACACCGAGTTTGAATCAAAAGAAGCTTTTACTAATTGTTGATGATGTGTGTGGGTAATTCTGGCCTTTTTTCGTTCCTCTTCAAGCTTAAGGATCTGCATTTGTCTTAATGCAAGGATGAGGAAGGGGTTTCTTCAGTGAACTGAACTAAGGCTAAAGAAGGAATAGCTAGATTTGTTTGTAGGACCACTTCTTTCCCATAAACTAAATTAAAAGGAGAAGTGCCAATAGAAGTTTTCTGAGTTATTTGATCAGCCCAAAGAGCATACATTAAAGACTTATGCCAGTTTCTATGATTTTGATCAATAGTCCATTTGATAATTCTAATAAGGTTCTTGTTTGTTGATTCAACCAACCCATTTCCTTGCGGATAATAATTAGAAGAATATTTAAGCTTAAAACCTATTTTGAGCACAAATTCAGTCATAGTGTTACCTGAGACATATGATGCATTATTAAACATTAAAGTAGAAGGTAAGCCAAACCTGGTAATTATGAATTGATCTATAAATTCAATGATACTCTCAGAGTTGGCTGTCTTGAGCGGAACTGCTTCTACCCACTTGGTAAAGTAGTGGGTAGTTGTAAGGATGTATTTATGCTATTTAGAAGAGTGAGGAACGATCTCACCTATTATATCTAATCCCGATTGTTCAAATGGTTGATTGATGTTGACCGGCTTTAATGGCAACGATGGTTTCCTCTGCCTTCCAGCAGCAGTCTCGCAGATCTGACATTTCCTTACATAGCTATGTGCATCGTTAAATAAATTTGGCTAGTAGTAGCCTGCACACAAGATTTTTTGTGATGTTGCATCCCCTCCATAGTGTCCACCTACTGGCTGGTCATGAAGTTCCTGCAATACTTTTTCTGCTTCAGACTTCTTAAGGCATCTAAGGAGAATAGAATCATAATTCATCCTAAAGAGTACATCATTTACAATTTGATATTGTTTAGCTTTTAGGCTTAGGGCTCTTTTCTTTGTATGATTCAAATGTGGAGGAGCATATCCGTTTTTTAAGTAGAACATGATATCAGCATACCTCAATTTAGCGTCATTTAGGCTTACCTTGTACATTTTTACCTCACTATCTAGAGACTGCGTTTCTAATATGTGAGATGCTCTAGCCAACATCCTAAAAAAACCTTGACCTTTCACAATATTTGTTGGTTTAATTTCAACATCATATTCTTGTAGGGCTGTGACCCAATTTGCCCTTTTTTCGCCCACATCTTTCTGTACCAAAATATTTCTTACCACTGGAAATGGTACTATTATTTTGGTATGAGTCTTGAGCAGGAAGAGTCTGAAGTGTTTGATTGCTTTGAATACTGCATAAGCCTATTTCTCAACATCAAAGTAATTTAATTCAGATCCTTTCAATTTTGAACTGAAGAAGGCAATTGGGGCTTCAAATTTATCTTGATTGGCCTGTGTGAGTATGGAAGCATATGATTTCTCAGAGGCGAATGTATATAAAGTGAAAGGATCGGAAAAGTTTGGAGTTGCTAGAGATGGGGCATTTATGATTGCTTGTTTTATCAAGCCAAACGCTTCATGTTCTGCATGACCCCATTTGAAGAGAGAGTTTTTCTTTATCATGGCTTGGAGAGGTGACACGATTTGTGAGAAGTCAGGGATGAATATTTTAACAAAATTGATCTAACCAAGGAAAGATTGCATTGTTTTTTTGTTATCGGGTAAAGATATCTCTGAAATTTCCTTAATCCTATCTGGGTCAATATGGATTCTAGATTTAGACACTATGAATCCAAGAATCTTTCCTTCACTTAATGCTAAAAGAGATTTTTTTGGATTAAGTGAGATTCCATATTTTTGACATCGTTGGAAGATCTGTTTCAAGTCTCTGAGATGATTACTTCGTTTTTTAGAATACACTGTTATGTCATCTAAGTAAGTCACCACTGACTTGTTCACTAATCCTTTAAATGTTATGTCAATGGCCCTTTGAAACGTGACACATGCATTAATCAGCCCAAATGGAATATTTTGATACGCGTAAGTGCCCCATTTTGTTCTAAATGTAGTTTTCAATTGATCATCTGGGTGGACCAAGGTTTGATTATACCCCGAGAAGCCATCTAAAAAGGACATTAGTTCAGACCCTGCGACCGATTGCAATATCTTTTCCATAGCGGGCAGTGGAAAATTATCCTTTTGACAAGCTTTATTGAGGTTTCAAAAATCAATACAAATCCGGATATCTCTACTTTTCTTTCTGATTGGGACCAGGTTGGAGACCCATCTTGAATTACTAACAAGAAAAATAATCTTGGCTTTCAGTAACTTGTTCAACTCAGACTTAATCTGGTTTTCCAAATTAGGATGGATTTTCCTCAATTTCTACTGGACAAGCTTTTCATCAGCGATCATTAGAATTGTATGCTGTATAATCAAAGTGTTGTAAGTTTTGAGATCATCATAGTTCCAGGAAAGAACATTTTTGTATTGCTTCAATAGTTGAATGAAAGCTAATTTTTCCTCAGGTGTTAGATCAATACCTAGGTTGATGTTCTGTGGTTTTATGTTAGTTCCCAGATTCAATAATTCATATATCAGAGTTGAACTCTAATTTTTTGAATTGGTGGACCATTTGAATATGTTCTTTAGGTCGTATAGGTCCTCTAACTTGACTATGGATTTGGGTATAGCATTATTGATGTTTCCTTGTTCCAGTTGTTTGTCGTGTTGGTCTTCATTAATTATCTGATTATTGTAAGAGTCCTCTGAAGTTAGAAAACTCACAATATCAAGGCCATTGTTGAAAAATATCCAATTGGTAATGTTATCAGGAATGGAGGGTCTAAAGATTAATTTAATTGAGAATCTGTCTGGGCTATAGCCCTTTGATGGAATAAGCTTGGAAGCTACATTAGCAAGGTGATCAGCACTAGCGTTTTGGAGCCTTGGAATGGGTGAAATATTAATTGCTATAAAGTGTGAAGTCAGGTCATGTACTAATGATTGATAGTGCTTCAAGTGTCTTAACAGACAATGTATAGTATTTCTTACCTGTTTGATAACAATCTCAGAGTCTCCAAATACTTGCAGGTATTTGATATTAAGCCCGATTTCTTTGTATAACCCTTGAACTAATGTTTCATATTCAACAGTATTCGTGCAATCGAACTCAAGTCTACATGCTAGAATGGTTTTCTCTCCTTTTCGACTAACTAATATATAACTTGCTCCTGCTCCATCATTAGACTTAGAACCATCAAAAAATAATTTCCAAAACAAAGTTTTATTTACAAGTCTATTTACAAAATCAATGTATCTAGAAGTGTCCGTTTGAGAGAAATTTTCTATCTGAGATAAAATGGAATTTTCTAAAAAAGATGAAGTATGAGCATTGAAATTCCCTAAGAGCGAATCAACACAATAGTTTCCAATTATGTTGTTGTTGTATGCTATGGGCTCATTTTCTCCTTTTAACTCCGTCACTATATACTTTTGGCACCTTTCTCGTTCAAGCTTGATCTGATTTGGTTTACCGTTGTAAGGAAGCCACATATGAGACCAGTAGGTCGCAAAGTAACTGTGATGCTTTTCTGACCAATCCCTGCTAAGGATTAGTCCATAAAATTTAGGAATGTCTGTGACAATTATATCAATGACTTGACATACCTTCAAGTTTGATGGCAGCCTGATGGTCACTTGATTAAGTTCACCAATGACCTCGACTTGAGACTAATCCAACTGTAATATTCATATTTCACATTTTTAAGGTTGGACATTTAGCTTTTCGCAAACTGTATTAGGCAAAATGTTAGATGAGGCACCGAAATCTACTAGATAGTTATGTAAATTTTTATTGAAAACTTCAAAGGTAAGGAGAAATGGTGGAGTATGGGATTTTTACCTTCCTCCAATCAAAGCAATGTCATTTGGATTGACTTTACTTGAAACGCCAGTCGGAGGTCTTCCCATTTCATTAGTAGCTTGTGAAATTACAGCGGCAGGTAGAGGCGTAATAGTTACTGCATTCAGCTCTTTTAACAACAATTTCTGTTGATGCTTTAATTTGCTGAGCTCATGAAAAGTAATATTAGCCCTAGTTTTCTTCATGTCTTCAACAATGTTATACTCCATTTCATCAAAGATGATAAGAATTTTGGATGGAGTTGTTGAATCAAATTGGACTGGGTATGTTTGAGTAGCCTTTGGTGAGGATTTTTTACCTGCGATTTTATCCTTAGGAGTTGGGCTTGGTTTTTTTTTTTAGAACTGGATTGTGGAGGATCAAGTTGTTTTCTACTTCTTGTAGCAACAGGTAATACATCCTAATCTTCCTCATCTAGAAGAATAAAAGCCCACATTCCCTGCAGTTCTACGACTTCATCATCAACGGTTTGCTCCTCATTTGAAACTTATTCTTCTTCTCCTTTTGATTCTGCATTTGTTATAGCATTTGGTGGTTTGGGATCAGTTGAAAGATTTCTCCTAAAGGGTTTAAAAGGTTTCTTGGAAGAGGTTTCAGCTACTTGTTTCTTAATATCAACCATTTCGTTGGACATGGTTTTCAAAAAATTTTGTAACCCTTCCAGGCCGAATGGGTCCTTTAATTATTTTTTCTTAGGATCATCTCCAAAAGACACTTTTTTTAGACTTTCTTTTATCTACAACGTTTTTCCATTCTATGTCTAGGATACATTTTTCTACAACTATCGCTTCTTTCATGTTTTCAGCTAACGTTGGCTTGGTAGCCCTATCTACAAGGATGGATGAATTTGAAGGCAAAGCGGAAATATACCATTCATTTTGGACTTCATTGCTAGGCTTCGATGCTGCTGGTGTTTTGTTTAATAATTTATTGAAGTGAGAATTGAAATCCTTAATTGGTTCTCTGGGTTCGACTTTTAAATTGGAGAGGTCATTTATTAAAGTTGTTAGATTGGTCATCTCCAAATTTTTTCAAAAACTGATCTTAAAATGTATCCCAGTTATTAATGGAGCCTGATGGTAATGAAAAACACCATGATCCTGCTGCTCCTTGTAAAGTATAAGGGAATAATCATACAACTGTGTCCTCTTTTGTTACTCCATTTAAATTAATAGATAGTATGAAATTATCTATGTGCTCTTCAGCAGATAGGCCATTGTCAGGATTGAACTTGGGGAGCCATTTCTCAGGATGAGCTGGTAATTGTGATAAGGGTGCAGGCATTTTCATAGATCCTAGATTGGCCCATGGCCTTGATGGTGGATTTCCTGCCATTTTTGGAGTATGAGTAAGAGAAGGAGTGGTAGTAGTTGAAGGTGGTTGGGTAGAGGAGGATGTTGCTCCTTTACCAGTGTGAACCACAATCTAGAGTTGAGGGATGGATGAATGAACTTGTGATGATATGGATGATAAAACCTCACTCTAATATTCTATTGGTGTTTTCCTAGATTTCTTACGACTCAGTAAAGGAAAATCAACTGGTGGGATTCCTAACTTTTCACTTTGTGCTCTAGTCAGTCGTTCAGTTGGGGTTAGATGAGAAGTGACACTACCTTGGGAAAAGTTAGATTCCTCTTGAGATAAAGAAATTCCCTGTAACTTATGAATTAAAGTTTGTAACTCAGGGGTATTTGAAAAAGAATGATCTGGCTTGTTTGGGATTTCAGTAATGTGCTTTGTATTTTTCTTTTCAACTTCTGGTTTAGTGACGGAAGATTTGGAATGTGAACGAGAATTTGAAGGCGATGGTGAGGGAGTTTTACTCTTAGAATGGCGTGAAGATGTAGATTTACTTTCCATTCATAGTCAGGGCCTCCTTCTAGTGCCAAACATGTTGAAGGCTCGAAAAATCAGGTCTACAGTAAGGGGGATAACCACCCGGTTCGGACCTTAATGCAGCTCCTTTTCTGTTTGGAATAGTGGCTCCAACTGGGGATGATGGGACAAGTTTCCCAATCTGTTTATGATGGGTGTACTAACAGGATGATGTTTTTCTTTTTGGGGTTTTATGGGGTGAATACTTTTTCTAAATCTAACCTATCTTTTAACTATCATATGCAATCTATTTTAATCAAATAAAACATCTAACTCTAAATTGTCTCGGGAGTAACATTTACTTATGCGATCTAAAATAATTTCTAACAACAATTGATAATGAAAATAATTCAATCACCACGAGAAAAGAATCCATCAAAAATGATTGTTTCGTATAAAAAGTTAGCCAAAACAATTATGAGAAATATATCGCATAAGATTTATTCATATATTCAGCATAAAAAGTAAGTTATCACCATACAAAAGTGCAATAATGACAGCTAAACATTGAAACTTTCATATATAAATAACTGAAAGTGATTTATCGCTGGACACATAAGTAAAAAGTATTAGGAGATAAAAATACCATTTGTGATATGTTCTACTCATGAGTTGTAGCAATATACATCTATATTCAAATCACTTAACATCCACTAAGAGTACAAAAGTTCATTTCAGTAGAAAATATCAAACTCATAGAAAAATAAATCTCATTCTACTCATTTTATCAAAACCTCCTCAGTGGGGGGCAAGATGCACATTCTGAAGAATTGTTTTTGAATAAACTCTAGACCCCTCTCTAAATGCATGAGAGGGGTTTAAATAATACTCTAATGAAATCTAAAAATAAATATTACAAAAATAGATGAGGAGGTTTAAACGACCTGCCTCATTTTAAGAAAAAATAAACCAAAACAAAATCAAACTGTATCTATGATAAATCCTGCATCTGATCTTTTAGATCACAAATATTCAGCATCGGTTTCAAGAGTGTCGGTTAGCCGACTTCAGCTTTTAACTGTCCTGCAAATACGGCATTGGCAAGAGATGGCACTATCTTCTCGGCAGAATTTATGAGGCACTTCAGGGTCATCCATTGGCTATGTGTCTTTACCAAGTACTGCCAGTATGTTTTCCAATTTAACCTGTTTACCTGTTTAATCACCTCTGCATTTTCCTCTACTATTTGTTTCCACTTTGTTTGATGCTTTTGTGCCTTTAGAAGGAATCCTGGGGTAGTCTCTAATATCAAATTGGCCTTGTGAAGATTTTCATTTATGCACTCAATGACATTGTTCGCTACTGCCGCTGCCTCTTCCATCACCTGCTCTGCTTCTTTAAGTCGAGAATCTCATTTCGCAAATAAAATCTCTTTGTGCGATTCTTTGATTCTGGGTAATGCTCTTTTCCCTTCTTCAGATCTCTGCCAATTCAAGAACTCTGAAACCTTCTTAAAAGTTGAATCATAATCAAGTCATAATCTACGACTTGATTTGTAATATTATCGCTCATTTCACAATGGGAATTCAATTGCGATATCTTCTGGGAGAGTAATTCTTCCTGTTGCAAGAGCTGGGAATTAAGAGCAAGTGCTTCTGTGATAAACTCCCCAATTTTGGGATCATCTTTATGCAGTTCTATCATACCTTGTAATTGTTCTTCTTTATTAGCCAAACTGCTTTGGTGTTCCATTTGCATTTGTTGGAAGTCTTGTTGGAGTTTTGCCAACTGTATTTCTACTTCTTGATTGATGCTGACATACTATAGTTTTTGTTCCAAAAACAAAATCCTATCCTCTTTCTCTTTAAGTAGTAATTGAACCTCTATTGCTTTATCAATTGTTTCCGAAGTGTATTCTGCTACAATCTGAGAGAGCCTAGTTAGATTTTCCGATGGGTCTGTAGTGGGGTCTTTCCAAAGAAAATTCAGAGGTTCATCCTCTGGAGCGATCACGACATCTAGCTTCCTTTTCTTTATTTTCCTTCTAACGACAGCCTTATGTTGACGACTATAAAATATGTCTAGAGGAGGAATTTCCTTTATCCTTAGTACAATTTCAAATGATAGAGCAATAGGAATATGCTCCATTTCCTGAGTATCGATAGCCCCTTTTATCACCATTTCTGTGGCTGTCTCTTTTGGATTTATCAGTGACTCCACGCTTTGATCTCCAGTGTTTATTAACCTATTAAAATTCTCCCATTCCCCTTCTAGATCCACTACAAGTGGATTTGTTGGCTTTGTAAGGGGAGTGGGAACTTCAACTTGTTTTGGGGACAAGGCTTGCTGGTCAGGCTTTTCTGTAGATTGAGTTGTGTTTTTAATTGACCCCTCACTTCTACTGTGTTCACTCTTGGACTAATCACCAGACTTTTTAGTTGATTCTTTTTCAGAACTAGTTTTAGTCTTCTCTTTTGAAATTCCACTTATGCTAACCATGGGAGCAGGCTCTCTTATTGGTTCAATGAGAAATTGGTCCAACGGGACCTTTGATAACCTTTGTTTTCTGTAATTGTCAAACTTTTGGAGTTTTTCTTGGTCAAACTGAATTTGTGCCATATGTAGAACTTCTCTGAAAGTGTTCTTGTATAGAAACACATCATCAGAGGGATCTTCTTCATTGGAAAACACTTTTATCTTAACCATTGTAGTAAAATCACTTACAACACTGAAGGGATCATATTGCCTCCCGGGGAACTTTGGTAGTTGTAAACATAACATATTATCAACTTCTTTGAAAGCATGACCTAAGTCATGCAATGCAAAAGCTCTACATATTACAGGAAATTGGGGCCAAATGGCCTTCTTAGAATCTTTCAGTACCTTGCTCATTCCCCCCACACCACAGGTCTGATAGGCTATTTCCTTGGCCATTAGTTTGTCGGGGACGTAAAAAGGTAGCACATGGGGTGAAGCAATGCTGCCAAACACTCTGATATACGTGAACAACTCTTCCCCAAACCACCTTGCCACGGGGAGAATGTCCACTTCAGCCTCTGGGGAAAACCTTGGGGCATCTCAGTTGTAGAGCATTTTATGAATAGGGAGCATAACTCCATGACAAATCTTGAAGAAATGTGGGATGAAATTAGATTCCCATAATACTTTGTGATAAAACTGAGTGGAAAGTGGATTTTGTACCGTCCACTTCCATCCCATAATAGGGAAATCAGAAACAAAACAAATAGCGTCCATGACATAGGCGTTAAAAAAGAATGGAGGGTAAAGATTGGCAGCGGATCTCTGGTGCTAGGGTTTCACAAAGCGAGGGATGGAGTGAAATAGGCACCCATGGAGACACGGGGAGGAGGGAGCTCTACTCCCTCATATAGTAATATGGTAACAAACAAAGGACAAGGAGGGAAAAAGAACAAACCTCCTCAACCTTTGGATATCAAGACCAAAAACACTCAAACGTGGAAGGCGGAAGGCAGCAAAATCCATGTAGAGCAAGGGACACACGAAGAAGACTTTCAGGAGGAAAAAGAGGAAGACAGAGATCAGGGGTTAGAGAACAGAGCCAAGATGGGGCCCTATAAACCTAAAACCATTACTAAACCTCAGGTTATTCTGAATGATCCAGCTCTGCAAGCAGACAAGGATCACATGGAAAACTATGCCATCATATGAAAATTTATGGGAATCTAGCCATCAGAGAAATAGTTGTACAGTTGGATAAAATATAACTAGAAACCAAAGGGGGAGTTAAATATACATCTTGGATCCAAGGGTTTTTTTACTGTGGTATTTACAAACATGGAAGACAGAGACAAGATTTTTGAAGGAGGGCCATACTTATTTGCAGCTGCTGGTCTCTATATGTGGCCATGGACAATGAACTTTGTGCCAAAATGAGAAACCTTCACTTCGGTATCGGTATGGATTAGACTATACTCCTTAGCTTTAGATTATTGGATGCCAAAATCTTTAAAAGCTAAGGGCAATAAATTAGGTCATTTCTTAAAAATCTCAAAGGCAACTCTATAGGGAAAATATACATCATATGCCCTTATATGTGTGGAGATGGACCTATCAGGAGCCCTTCCAAATGAGGTCATTCTAGAAGTCTATGATGAGGAATGGGTTCAAATAGTTGACTATGAACATATCTCGTTTAGATGTCACAAGTGTCATGAGCATGGGCACCTATCCAAAGACTGTCCTCTTAATAGAAAGGAGGAAAACCTAAATACTAGCAAAGGGAAAGACCAGACAGGTTTCACCAGAGTAGAAGGAAGAGGAAAAGGAGGGGGAAGGAAGACACAAAAGAACCCTATTGGGAATGATAAAACTAAAAGCTACAACAGGTTTGAGATCTTAGGAGAACAAGAGGCAGATGGAGGGGATCAAGAGAGTACAGAGAAGAAGACAACAAGGGGGAAAGAAAAAGGGACCAGCATGGAGTTCACTCAGGAACAGAATGAACACACAAAGGATCCTTTGAGTAACATGGAAATAGAAAAAGACTAGGAAATGTCTCAAAGTGAAAGTGGCACAGAGGATCAAGACTTATAGGAGATCCTAGAAAGGGAAAACCTAGAGCTAGAAAAGTTTCTAGAACAAGGAAGAAACCTGGGAATAAACTCCATCCCTCAAGGAGGATGTGGACAAGGTCCAACAGATATTCCTGAACAAGTCAAACCAAACAGCTGCAGGAGTCAAAAGGGGACATGAAAACCAGGAAAACAAAGGGACTTCCTCAATCAGATTAATAACAGGAAAACTAACAAAGAATCCAGGCAAGAGGAGGGGAAGAAAAAGACAGAAAGAACTACTACTAGAGTGTGGAAAACTCATGTTTAACTTAGGAAGGATGAAAGATCATTCCAGTTACTCCTTTAAAAACCCACCTGAATGAAGATTACAACCTGGAACATTAGAGGCCTTGGGAACAAGAGAAAATAGAGGAATCTAGGTAAAAGAGTCAAAGAGGAAAAACCTGACATAGTATTCATACAGGAAACAAAATGCTAAGGATCCGCGAAAAACACAGAAAATGGTTAAATAGATATCAATACCTTGAAGTTAAGGCAAATAAATCTGTTGGTGGTATTCTCACTCTATGGGATCCACAAAAATTTGGTGTGATTGATGCAGAGGCATCCAGACATAACCTTTCACTGATTTTCCAGTTGGTGGGTGATAGACAATGTTACATGATCACCAATGTCTATGATCTGCAGCCAGTGGAGGACAAACTTTGACTCCTCACAACACTGGAGGATATGAAGAAGAGATACCCATCTCTACCCTGGATTCTTGGAGGCGATTTTAACATAACAAAATCACTCAAGGAGAAGAAGAGAGGAACTAGAACACTTGGCAGAGACTCAGTTGCCTTCTAGAACTTCACCACCAATATGAAATTAGTAGATATGGAAACAAGCAATGGAATCTTCACTTGGAATAAAAAAAGAGGGGGACCTACCCAAGTAGCCTCAAAATTGGACAGATTTATTGTTTCAGAGGAACTTATTCTCACGGGAGGCAACATTATTGCACTCATTCTACCTTTTGGAGGTTCAGATCACTAGCCTATCCAATTGGAAGCTTTGGCAAACCAAGGAACACCCCCTTCAGGTTTGAGAATTCTTGGCTCACACATTCAGATTTCCTCACCAATATTAAAGATTGGTGGAAGGAAGAGCTTCACCTACAAGGTACAAAAATGTTCCTTCTTCACAATAGGCTCAAACACATTAAAAGTAGACTAAAAGAATGGAACAAAAATAATTTGGTAACATCTTCAAGACCAAGGAATATGTGGAAAAGAGACTAAAGGAAATAAACCAGATTCTTATCACTGAAGGCTACACAAAAGAAAGGAAAGAGATGGCAGAGTCACTCCAACAGGAATGGGACAACAGATGCCTCCAAGAGGAAATATTTTGGAGATAGAAATCCAGAGTACAATGGATTAAAGAAGGGGAGAGAAACACCAAATTCTTTCACAGATCCACCATAGCTCACAGAAACAACAATAGAATTTTGAAACTTACAGACCAACATGGAATAGAGAGGAACACTCATGAAGAGATGGAGAAGGTTCTACTCCAGCATTTTCAGAAAATTGCTGAGGAAACCTCGGAAGACAAATACAAGTCCACGAAAAGATTTACTCAGTACATCCCTAAATTGGTCACTAGAGAAGATAATTTCAACCTCAACAGACCAGTAGTAGGGGAAGAAATAGAGGAAGCCATGAAAGAGATGCAAAATGGCAAAGCACTGGGCCCAGATGGCTTTAATGTCAACTTTTTCAAAGTCTACTGGAGGATAGTGAAAAAGGACATCTTGGAGGTAGTGAAAGACTCTCGAAGATTCAAGATATCCTTAAAAGTGCTCAACGAATCTTTCATAGCCTTAATCCCCAAACAGGAAAAAGCCACCTCCCCAGACATATTCAGACCTATAGCATTATGCTATGTGATATACAAAATTATATCCAAAGTCATTGCCAATCGGCTCAAACCTCTCCTCCCAACACTAGTGTCAGAGGAGCAAACGGGCTATGTGGAAGGAAGACAAATTCTAGATAATATAATTCAAGCTCATGAAATGGTTCATTCACTCATTACCAACAAACAAGCACGAATGATTATGCAGCCGGACATAGCAAAGCATATGAAAAACTTAGCTGGTCATACATAAAAGCAATATTAAAAGCCTATGGCTTTGATCACAATTAGATTAAATGGGTTATGGTGCTATTTACCACTGCCAGCTATTCAATTCTTCTCAATGGCTCTCCCTCAAGAACGTTTAAGCCTTCTAGAGGTCTCAGGCAAGGAATTCCTCTTTCTCCTTTCCTCTTCATTCTAATGATGGAAGGGTTAGGGAGATCTATCCGAGCTGCTATTCATGGTCTGAGACTCACTCAAGGCGGGGACACGGTGACACATCAGCAATTTGTGGATGATACCATGCTTCAAGGCACACCCACTAGCAAGGAAGCCAAAGCATTCAAACAAATTATGAGTGTTTTTGCTAGGGCAGTAGGCATAGAGGTAAGTCTTATTAAATCAAAGATTTTCTTTTTCAATATGGATATTTCAATACAATGAAATCTTTCCAGAATTTTGGGCTTTCAAAGGGAGTCACTTCCTACGAAGACCTGGGAGTTCCTCTCACTGAAAAACTGCTTCACAAAGATATCTAGGAACCTATTCTTAATAAGCTAAAAGACAAGATTAGCAAATGGACAAATAGAGCACTAAATCTAGCAGGGAGATGTTGCACTGAAAATTGTCACCTTGACATTCTACTATCTATGTGAGTTCATTACCACTCATACTTTCCTCCTCTACAAGTCTAAAACATCAGTTCCTCATATCAAGCCTTAAAAATAAGAGATAAGCTCTTAAAAGTATTTAAAACTCTAGTTCCACACTTTCTATTAGTATTACCTGCAGTCTTGCACCTAATGGTCATGTCTCCAGTGCACCTGACCACACTGTCTCTGTGTTAAAGGTGCAGACCCCTATACAAGTTAAAAAGGCGCAAGTATATTATGAAAAACGCACTTTCAGTTATTTCTAGAAGCTTCTGGAAGGAATCTTGAGGTGGCAAGTTCACTCTTTCAAAGTTCATGTATCTCATACCTTAAGGAGCTAACCCCTTGATGTGAGGAGCTTGTCCCTTTAAAGGAGGATTCTATCCCTTCATAGGTGGAACTTTAACCTCCTCCTCTGCACTATAAAAGGAAGCATTGGGCTGGTTAACAGGGAGTTAGAAGCTTGTTATTTTTGAGGGAAAATGATGTTGGAACTTAGTCTTCTTTAGTTGAGTTTTTATGAGGAGAGATTACATACCTCTATGAATCTCATTTGGAAGAGCGCAAGACTTGTCAAAGTAAAGGAAATTTCTATTTCAGACCCCAGGAAGAACTTGTTCAACATCAAGGCTGAAAAGGTTGTAAGGTTATTCTTCTATTGAAAGTTAATACAAATATATTTGTTTTTCTCAATAAGCTGTTAATTCATGGTTTATTTTATGGATTCGTTGATCACCATAATAGGCATGATTTATAATATTTGCTCTACAGGTGCTATTTAATGTTTGCTTGTTTGTGATTGTAGGTCTTCAAAGATAACTCTTACGAATGACTGGAGAATGACTACTACGAACAAGCACTGGATCTAAGGTATGATCTTAACACCTTTGTAGTATTTACTTATAAATCGCATATGTCTAGAGAAAGATAGGTTTCTTTGTCTATTTGTTGCTAGACTATCTTTTGATACTAGGGAGATCAGCCTTGTCCGCAAGATCGATTTATCCGGCCAACAAATTGGCGACTCCACTAGGGCATGTATTTGATTTTTGGTTTTCCTTTGCTTTGACTTGAAAAAATTGTTTTTCTAGTTTTTGGATTGATGTATACTGGCTTGGGTAGTTTTAAAAAATCTTGAAGTATTTTTGTTTTTTTTTTTTAAGTTTTCTAGGGACCGCACTTTGTCTTCACAGACTAGTGCGGACATTTCCACATTTCCCTTGAGTAAACAGTGCAGGACCACACATGTTGCTTCTGGAGCCTGCAGACCCTATAATTTTTTTTGAAAAACCTAAGATATCTTCTTTCAGTTAAGTTTAGGTTTGATTTAGGATTCTTAGTGTCTACCCAGATCTGTATTTTTCCTGTCAAAAATCTCTTGTGAGTGAGTACCAATAGTATTTTTGTTTTGAATGATTTTCTAGAGTTTTGCATGCTTGGAGTGGGTTTCACTTTGTCTCTATAGTGACTCAAAGATCAGAAGCTTGAGAAACCTTAGATCACCCTGGTGTCTTTTTGTCTTCTTGATGAGTCTGACTTGGTTGTGAAATCTATCCTTTGTGAGAAACAGATTTAGTTTTCTCAATGAAAATCTTTGAACAAACTTTGTTATAAGTTATGAATTTCATTTTTACAAAAGAAAACATATCTGGATGTTTTTTGATTGGTTTGTTATTCTGCGCAAATGAATCTTTAGTTTACTGAACAACTAAGTAAAATGTCCTCAAAAAGAATTGAAGCTTTTATTCAATTAGATTTTTAATGTTTTTAGATCTCAAAATTAGTTTTGTATTTTTGAGTGTTTTTCTAGAACTTGTAGATCTCTTTTGAAGAAAATTGTTTCTTTTGTAGTTTCGAGTTTTGAAAAGTGAAAGGGATTTATTGTGAGCATTCATTATTTGTCTCGTTTTGAGTTCTTATTAGAAAACAAAAATAGTTTCTTTCCATTTCCATGTTGAAAGAAAGAATTGTTTCTTAAAAGAATTGCATTCTCAAACTCTTTCTTTTAGCTAGAATTTCATTGAAAGAAAAATGAATTGCTTATCATTTTAGGTGCATTTTTTAGTGTGTTTGGAGTTGAGTCTTCATACCATCAAAGTTTCATTTCCATACCTATTGAATTAAATAACAACTCATAAAAGTAACGCTTAATTAAAATTGATCTAGTAATCTTTTCTATTTATAGGGCTCTTATCACCAATAGAGCTTAGGCTAGTATCTTGGAGTAGGGGGCAATTAACTCTCCAAGATAGTTAAAACAAACAAGTAGATACATCTTGTGGTAGGAAATAAATCCAATTGTAATTGATACATTTTGGGAAGCTTCTCTTAAAGGAGTCAATCACGAGATCATGTCCGAACCTTTGAGACAATCAATTCCGTTTCATTTGGAAATATAGAAGATCTGTGCGTATTATAAACATTAAACCTCAGATTAACCATTGTCGAGGAGCCTGGGGTCACTTGTTGGTAAACCTCAGATTGACCATGTCAAGGAGCCTTCAAAGGGATTGAGCTTTGTTACTCTGCCCTTGCGCGTGGAATCGTATCGTAGACTATTTCCCTAGTTGTGTTTTTTGTTGTTGCTAACCTTAGTGTCCATAAACTTAAGATTGTTTCCTAAGGTGATGGTGAAGGAAAGATCTCACTGTACCTAGAGCAAATGTCAACTAGACTCACTTGGACTCTCTCGGGGGTTCTCTTCACTCGAGATGGTTTTGTGAAGAAACTTGTGCCAGTGTGTTTCATTAAGTTGGTTGTTGGGGTAAATTTTCCAACCGCCCTTTCTGTATTAAACTTCCACTAAGTTGGATTTCATCACCAACTAGTGTTTTTAGTATGGGAAGTTACTGTTTGTGCATGGTTTGAACTCTTATATTTTTTAGGCGTGTGATTCAGTTGTTTGTTTCCGTTTCCTTAGAGACTTTAGGTGTTTTTATTGAAATTTTCTTTGTTTGCATGTGATTAATTAATATTTAATCGTGGCCGAATTACCGAGATAATCTCGTAGACTTCAGGGGAAACCTCCTGAGTATACATCAAGGAAACTTGAAGGGCTGCGAGCTCTCGTATCACCTAGTGACAGTAGAGTGTTGGAAATAATACTAAGAGGGGGGGGTGAATCAGTATTATCTAATTCTTTTAATGAACCTTCCTTATTTGATCTTTGAATTATATTTGCATGTCAATACCATAAAATAATGTGCATGAACAAAGGAAACAGATAGTCACACCAAAGAACACAAGATGTAAGGTGGAAACCCAATGTGGGTGAAAACCACCTGCTGCAATATGTCTCTATCTTCTTTCAAATTAGAAACTTCTTTTACAATGGTTTTGTACTGGTGCAGTCCTTTACCAGTACGCAGGCTACAACCTGCAGAGAGCTACAACTCTCTCTCATTTTCCAATCTCTCCTGGAAGGGAGCTACAACCCCCTACTTCTTTTCTTACAAGGACCACTTTTCATAAATTTTCAAACTGGATCCATAAGCATCAATTGATCATCAAGTATGAGAGAATCACCCAATCAACTGTAGTAACCAGATCAAACAGTAATAGGACCAAACCCAGAACACAACAATAATAAACAAAGATTTTAAGAGAAGGAAGCACCCTACTCCACTGCTAGCCTGCTTCCGGACTCACCATGCTCAACTGCTAGCCTGCTTCCCGGACTCACCCTGCTCAACTGCTAGCCTGCTTCCCGGACTCACCCTGCTCAACTGCTAGCCTGCGTCCCGGACGCACCCTGCTCAACTGCTAGCCTGCGTCCCTCGCTCTGAGTCTATTGAACTGCCTGCGTCCCGTCGCACCTGAACCCTTCTGTGCCTGCATCCCGACGCACCTGAACCCTTCTGTGCCTGCGTCCCGACGCACCTGAACCCTTCTGTGCTTGCGTCCCGACGCACCTGAACCCTTCTGTGCCTGCGTCCCGACGCACCTGAACCCTTCTGCGCCTGCGTCCCGGCGACCTGAACCCTTCTGCGCCTACGTCCCAGCGCACCTGAACCCTTACTGCACCTGCGTCCCTCCGGGCATAGATGATTTCAAGACTTCAGAAGTAACCCAGACAGTCAGATCTATAGATCTGAACATGCGCCGAAGAGATCTCGGTCCATCAGTAGATTCGCCTTGTTTAGATCTAGACCAGATCTAGCCCTCATAAGATATTCAACCAAAACCATGCTCAAACCAAATGATCTCCTTTGCTTTATATAGGCAAGCTCCTCCTAAAATCATGGAACAATACCACGAGCCGACACCATAATAACCCAATACCGTCGGCTAAATACCAAGAGTAAAACATAAGAAACCCCATGTGTGCTTTTCTCTGCCTTGAAATGTGTGCACTGGGGGGACGCACCTCCTGAATGGCTGCCCTGCGTACCTGGACGCGGTCCCTGCATGGTGTACCTGCGGGTACGCACCTTATGAACTGATTTCCTGCGTCCTTCTTAATTTTCAATAAAATGAGAGCCTTGCCACGGGAGTTGCCATCAAGTACAACATCTGTAACATATAGCCATACCAGAAACATAATGCCAACAATCTCCCCCTTTGGACTTGATGGCAACCTCACAAACTTCAGCTTCATTCTCCCCCTTTGACATCAAGGGCAAAGGGGTATGCTCCCCCTAAGATCATGCTCCTCCTGAAAATGAACCAGATCTGCAGCAAAGAATCATAATCCACCATGAAAGAGATAGAGACCATCCTCCATAATGCCAACAATGCATTATATGCTCCCCCTGAACCTGTGAGCCAACCATCACTGAACCATTTCCTGAGTCTGTTCTGCTCCCGCTGAGCTTGAGCCAACCATGACTGAACCTGAGTCTGTTCTACTGCCCTTTCTTCATATACGCGACTTTGTAGCCTGTAACTCGCGTATATACATGACTTGTCTTTATTATATCAGCGTATGCAAGATGGAATATTGAATTTCATCACTTTCAGATTCCCCTGTGTCTGTTATGTCCGCTGTCTGAATTATGCCACACCTTTCTGTCTCTGTCTTCTTCAATTCCTGCAACTGTGATGATGTATGGTCCTTTTGTTTTGAATTTTGAAATCTGCTCCTGCATTCCCTTGCTTTATGCCCATAGTTGTTGCATGTATAACATCTTACATTTTTCATGTTCCTTCTATCACAATCAATTGCTTTGTGTCCATATGCATTGCAGGCAAAACAATATCCTCTGAAATACCTGAGATGCGATGATGTTTCTTGAACCATTCTACTTCTACATCTGGCTGCAACATGTCCAAGATTATGACATACATAATGGTGAGCTCCAGTATTGTAGCAATAATGCTACAACTCCTGGGGCTTCCTGTCTCTCATTTTATCAACCCGGTAGTTCGTACAAACTTGGAAGCGACGGTGCTATATGCACAAGTACTAGCTCTTGTCGCAGCTGTCACTTGGTCAGCTGGCACAAGTCCGCTAGGGCTCAAGCCAACTTCTATAGGCTCTCAGAAGAAGCTTGCTAATTGATGGACGAAAGCTAATCTCAAAGGAAAGCTATTCTACTTGACAAAAAAGAACTGAAAGCAAATCAAAGCATGTAAACCTAGGAAACCCTAATTTAACTAGTCTGACCTCTACAATGCATGGAATGTAAATGAAACTTCTACCAATGCTGTCACTACCTCTGATAAATGAAAATGCATCATTCTAAACTACTTGCATCATGAAAGTTATGTTTTTGTATTTTATTTTAAGTGTGTGTGTGATGATGGTGATCTTGAGCTAACTAGGGTTTGGTTGTGCAGATGGGATGGAGAAGGAAGGAAAGTGTGGGATAGGTTGGGGAGGCTAGGAGAGGTCCCTAGGGATCCTTAGCACCCATCCACAGAGGTTCCTCGCATTCAGATGCTCAGCAACCGAGAGAGTGGCCTCCTACAGGATGGTTGTGGAGAATCCTACAGGATACTCTGTTTTCTACAGGATGTCTATAAATGGCTACAGGATGACCTACCGTGAGTGTTTGGAGTGATGGAGGGATGATGAAATGGTAGAGGGAGATGTGTAAGGTAGGGATGAGGCTGGTGATTGCTGTAGAAGTGAAAGATTAGGATGGGAAGTGAGTGTAGGGAGGAGGATGGAAGGTGAAGGGCTATGTCAACGAAAGGCTAGAGAATGGAAACACGTGAGGAATGAAAGACTTGGTGAGGTAACAGAGCGGAGCAGGGGTCAAAGAGATGTCTGCATGCGTGATCAAGATGGAGGACAAAGTGATGGAACGAGAGAGAGAGAGAAGTGTAAGTGAAACAAATGATTATGACTGTTACTTAACCAAAAGTGCATCAACCTAAGCTACTTGTGCTTGTAAATTCAATGAGCAGCAATCGAAATGTGAAAGAGAACGTGCATGAAGCTGTGGTAAGGAAGTGTGGTGCCTGTGTGAATCATGTAAAAGCATCTAACTTAACGTGTCTATGTTTGCAGCAATCATGGAATCAAGAAATGCGTATTTTTGGTGGTTAATCATGGACTTCACTCCAATCCCAGATGAGACGGCAGTGAGCCTTAACAACCTTTTTGTTGGAGCTCCAATCGATTATATTTATCCTCTGCTACACTAAGCAAATGGAAACAAATTCACTATAAGCAAACTCCTATCTACTTCATGAAAAAGACCAACTCATCAACCTGTAATTCGAATTGCATGTGTAAATGGAAAGCTCACAGTGCTGAAAGGAAATGGAAACAACACTACAGCAGAGGGGATCTATGGCTCTCAGGTTGGGCCCTAACCTGAGAGCTATAGTCTCCTTAAGAAAAACTCAGAACTAGATCACAAACTGCCTTCTTTATTCATAACTGATATCATGCCAAATTGGCTTACAAAAAGGAACGAAAACTGAACTGTGCTCCAAAACTACAATAGCAATACGAGAGTTTCAACAACCTATCTAAGGCTAAATCCTTCATACTTATACAAAAACGATGATCCAACAAGTGTCCTGCATTTTAGGAGCTCGGCTGTCCAACTAGAGTTTAACTGCTGATCCTGTAGGATGGACATAATTGTTGTTCCTGTAGAGCAGTTTATAACTGTTGTTCCTGTAGAACAGCTGGCCGTTTTTTAAGCTCGTAGGGGAGATGGATTTAGAGCTCGGAGTTCTTGATGGGAATCACGAGGGATGTCCCTAGAACCGTGGACATCCTCTCCCAAAACCTGCAGTTCCACCTCGTTGTCTCCTTAACTCCTTTTTCGTTGTCTTTTGCTCCCTTTTAATGCCAAAACCTGGAATCAACATGCATCAGTCACGTAGAGAGAGTGCCTACCCTTCTTCCTACAAACAACATGAATAAACTAAGAAATGCATGTGTAAGCAATAAAAATGAATGGTTTGAGCAAGTAGAATAGGCCAAAATGAGCCCAAATTGTACCAAAATTGGGGCTCATCATCACCCCCCAGCTGAACCATTTGCTCATCCTTGAGCAACCTAGTCAAGATCCTCATCCTTCATGGCTTGCACTGCTCCCCTTACATCCCAAGCTTCTGTGGTGATGTCTTCTTGGTCGGTATGAAACCCTGCTGTGTTTTCTACTTTTTCCCATTGTGCCTGGTCATCCTTTACTGTACTTCCTTCGACCAATCCTAGTAGCAATGGAGGGCTGAGTTTAAGGCCAATCCAGTTGGCCTGAAGTCTTTGCATGGATCTCTTGTAGAGGTCTACTCTTGCCGATGCTTCCCTCATTCTGGTCGGGGTATGGTACTCCCGGATCTTCAAACTATGTGCCAAGGCATGCCACCTACGTGCATAAGCCTGGGCAGCAGTTTCCCCCAATAATCTGTCCATGTCCTCAAAGTGGGCTATTGCTTGAGCTTGCTGGTCCATAAATTTCAAGGAGGCCGTAGGATCATTGGATAACTGCTGGCGGGCTGAGATGAGGGCAACCGGATCCTCTAGTTCTGCCCGAATGTACAGTGGCTCCCTCACTTCTCGGCTCATGACCGATTTTTCTTCAGTGGCCCTCTGATCCTCATGATTCAGCCACGAAGCAAACGCCATCAACTGTAGATCGCCCAAGGCGATATTGGGATCCCAAGAGACTTCGTTGGGCAAAACCAGATTGTGGACGTAGAATTCTGCTAGCTTGGCTTTGTCCTCTGCTAAGCTAGTACTGCATATTTCAGCGAATTGCTGTGGGTTATGGATCTGCTCAATACCTCTTTGTGCTAGTGTGTTTATCCGGAACTGTAGCCACTGATCCTTCAGGTATAACCCATAAGACTTTGCAGGATGTCTGCACTGCAGGGCCTCCATGGCCCAACTGGCCATGCAAGCCAATTGTGTTTCCTTTTGCTGCAGCTGTTCCTTTAAGGCCTGCACTTCAATTCTTATCTGTTGTTCTTCTTCCTGTAGAAGTGTCTTTGGCTCTTCAAGATTGGTGGTCAGCTCCTTCTTGCCTTCTCGTTCATTTGTGATGCCCTTGGAGGACGTTTCTGCCCCTGCCTTGAGTGCTTGTAACTGCAACCTTAACTTCTGGTTTTCTTCCTGTAGAAGTGCCTGCTGGCAACTAGCCACATGTTTGGCCATGGTGAACTCGCTTCTGACTTCCCTGAGCTGATCTTGTAGAGGGCCTATGTCCCCCACCCCCTTTGATTTGGCAATTTGCATCCATGTATGGGAGCGAACTCTTTCTTTCTCTAATTCAAAGAATAGGGGTACAGTAAATTTTTGTGGGATGATCTTGCCCGCCTCCAAGAAGGTATAATATGAATTCAGATTGGGCGAAGGGCTAGGTTTGGGTATATGTGCTCTTGATGTTTCTTCAGGTAGTTCTGCCTCATCCGCCCCTGGTGATGAGGGTCCTCCTTCCTCTCTTTGTTCGGTTTCCTGTAGTCGGGCCAAGGTATCCTGTAGGACGTTTTCAGCTTCCTGTAGCCTGGTTTTCTCGTCCAACAGGTCCACTCGGTCTTGCCATGTGCTCTTCTTCGGACTTCCCTTTTCATAGGTAACTGTGACCTTTGAGGGGGATTTTTCTTTGGGAGACTCAGGGGTGTCCTTAATGACAATTGGGCTGCTGGACTGCTTCTGTGGCTTCCCTGTTTTTATCCGAACACTTCTCCGTGCTTTGAAGTAGAGAGGGGGGTCCTTCTTCCTTTTTCCTTTTGGCTTAGGTGGCGTACTGAGGCCGGCTAATACAGCCGCTGCCTCTCGGGCTAAAACATCCACTTTCTGCTTCTCCGATTTTGGTTTTGCATGGCTTCCTGTAGAAGCCTATTTTTGTCCTTTTGTGCTTCCTGTAGAAGCTGTTATCGAGCTTCCTGTAGAATCCTTGGTCTTTGCTTTTGGGCTTCCTGTAGAAGCCTTGGTCTCCTTTCCAGTCGTGGCAGGGGTCTTCACATCTACTTGCTTTGCTGTAGGGGTTTGATCCTTTTACTTGCTTGTGGGTGCTGAAGTGGTAATTGGGCTGACATGGCCTGCCCCAACTTTGTCTCTTCTGCTTTTTGACCGTATCTCTCTTGCTGACGGGATGGGGGAGTCAGCTTTTTCTTCAGCCTCCTTTTCTTCAGCCACCGCTTCCTTGTCTTCACTGCTAGAGGAGCCACTATCCTCGATCAACATTTTAATGTCCCCATCTCGTGTTAAATTCCTAAATGACTCCCAGGAGAGGGGAATTTTATACGAGTGCAGTGCATCCTCCACAAGCAATTTTATTAACCCATGATGGGCTATCTGATCAGGGACGCCCTGTCTTAGCTTTGTAGCACACTCCATTAGGGACTGCAGGAGATAATAAGGGATGCTTAGTTTCTGCTCTGCAGGAAGGTCAATTCCGTGCCTTAACTCGGTGAGGAGCCGGAAGTGATATGCATAAACGATACTGAACCGGCCTTCACAAGTAATATATTTCATGATTTGCAAACTGACTTCGTGCCACGGTGGTGACAGGCTGGTCCTCCTCACCCCGTTTTTATCCTCAGAGAATTCTTCCTCAGGTGTGAAAAACTCCTTCTTTGCTTGCTGGCTCCACTTCCGCTCTTCTTTATCCCACGGCAGGCCCATGGGCAATTCCGTGACTCGACTTATGTGCTCTGGGGTGAGTCGGAAGCTTACCGTGGCTAGTGTCGGGGATTTAGGCTTCAAGGCCTGCAAGAATTCCTCGGCTACTTCATCATCGTAGCCTCGTAGCTTATCACAAAAAGGCAACCATTGTGCTCTAGTGAAGAGCTCAACCACTGTCGGGTTTCTCCTTAATTTGGTGGAATCTGTGGGTTCTCGCCTGATAAACCCACCAGGCATGACGAACACAGTGGTATTGACAGAAGGCGGTAGATACAAAGGAAATTCGGTCTTATAGACAGAGCATGCAATGAATTCACAAAACCACAGTCGAATTATACTGCTATCCTGTAGAAGCGATAGTATAGGCACGGTAATCCAATATCTTTTATGACCAGACTGTGAATAATGACCTTGCCACCTTTGAAAACCAATTGCGGAAGGAGTTTCAGGGTTACCTCTTTTCCGCCACCTTTTTCACGTGAAGACTTCACCTTCCTGTAGATACTGCTTCCTGTAGAAACTGTTCCTGTAGGAGCAGTGCGCAGACTTCGGAGGGAGCTATAGTTGGACAGCGGTCGAGAGGTGCCTTACCAGCGTTCAGGTAGCCGAGAGCTTGGCGTATCAACATGCAGAGGTAATCAGAGGAGCTGCTCGAGTCTTGAAGTGAAGTTGATGGATATACACGCTTAATCGAGCCGATTAGATTTTGAATCGGTGCAGCTCATGGCGCGGGGGGTGAGTTGGCCCCGCCGGACCATTGGGTGACGTCACCCATCATCCGCCTGCACATTCGCTTGCTGCCGCATTCATTCCCACAGATCTGCCGCCGCCCTTTTCGGTTAGACTCATTTCACGGTTGACGGGATTGATCTTCACGTGCGTGCTGCGTGTGTCCTTTGTTGTGGCTGCCACCTCATCATCCTACTATCCCTTTACTAGTCGATGTGGCCAGTCAACTGGCCTTACGGCCGCTCAACCATTCACCTTTATGCCATGCAAAACAAATCAAAGTAATATCCATGCGATTTGATGGAGAGAAGGATTATAACACTTACTTGCGCGCGTCCGCATATGATTTCAGGTTTTTGGACGACGGATCTACCTGTTGCATGTAGCTTACAGAGTCTGGAGGCTCGTGGTCACGGGATGCTGGCGCTGTGGTGGACGTTCTGGTTGCATGCGCCCTTTTTTGCTTGCAGATGGCTGGGCGATGAATGGCATCCACTCCTGCAGGTTTGACTGCTACAGGATTCTCATGGGAGCCTTGCAACAGTCTCACCTCCTTGGGTGCATGCTACATGCTGGCGGTTCTGGCTTCTCAATCACGACCCCAGCGCTTCTGATGCATAACGTGGATGTGGTATGGCTCTCGGTGCTTGGTTTTTCTTTGCCAGATGTTTTTTTTCACGAGAACTCATTGCTTTGTTGTGTTGCTGCAGGGATCTTGTTTGCATGGCGACGAGGAGGGTCGAGCAAGATAATAGCAATGTTCAGGGGTGCCATCAGTGGCATGCATGCATTCAATCCATTCCTCAGTCGCTAGATCTTCATTTAAAACAAATTTCGGCCGTCGCAACCTTCTACAGGAAGTTTCCTGTAGAACACAGAGCTTCCTGTAGAAATTTTGCACTTTCCTGTAGAAGATCTGCGTCTTCCTGTAGGAAGACTGTCAGTTCCTGTAGAAAGCTGTATCTTCCTGTAGAAGATCCAAATCATGATGAAAATTGCACATACCTTGAAAAACATTGTCATTCTTGGAGGAGGTGTTGATGACATCCTTTGATAGCATGATGAAGGCCCCTGGCTTGGAGTGGAGAGGCTTCTTCTCCTCCATAGAACATCTGCATGCAAAACTTTTATTGTGCTTATTGTTTTTTTTTCTTCTTTTTTCCTCTTTTTTTTTGAAAAGATAGCAGGGGCGCCCCAGAGAGGTTTTCACCCTTGCTACCTGCCCTGAGCGCCTCAGGGAGGTTTTCACTCAAGGATCTTTTTTTCTTAAACTTTTTTTTTTTTTTTTTTTGGAAGACAATAGGAGCGCCTCAATGAGGTTTTCACCCCTACTTCCTGCCTTGGGCGCCTCAGAGAGGTTTTAACCCAAGGATCTTTATTAATTTTTTTCTTTTTTTTTTTCTTTTCTCTTCAGGGTATGCCCAAAATGGAGGCAGAACCCTTCTCTATGAACAAAACAGATTTCTCCATAGTGCTGATAAACTCTTGTCTTGAGGGAGGCTTCCTGTAGATCTTCAATCGGTGCCCATTGACGAGCATGGGAATGGCTTCCTCATCAATGGTTCGAATGAGGACAGATCCATTGTCATGGCACTGCTCCACAACATATGGTCCTAGCCATCTGGTTCTCAACTTCCCCTTGAAATCTTTGAATCTGGAGTCATACAACAAAGCCCAATCTCCCGGCTGAAATTGCTTGTCATGGAGATGTTGGTCATGCTACACCTTCCTCTGAAGTTGAACCACTTCTGAGTGAAGGAGGGCCTGCATGCGGTGCTCATCCAGTCCATTCAGCTGCAACAACCTTTCTTGCTGTGCATGGCTGAGATCTAAGTCTAGCTGAGCTGCCATCCTCAAAGTGTTATACTCAAACTCAATGGACAGCAAAGCTTTCTTCCCATAGACCAGCTCATAAGGTGTGAAGCCGGTGGTGGTCTTCCAAGTGGTGTTGTAAGCCCAGGTGGCTTCAACCAGGCGATCTGCCCAGTCCTTTCTGCTGCTGCTCACCACTTTGGTCAAGATCCCCTCTAATGCTCTATTGGTGACCTCCACCTGCCCATTTGCTTGAGGATGATAGGGAGTGGAGGTTCTATGCTTGATCTTGTGATGAGCTAGGAGATCTTCAACCAAGTGGGAGGTGAACTGGCTCCCTTGATCGATGACCAGCTCTCTTAGATAGCCAAACTTATAGAAGATGTTCTCTCTCCAGAACTCGGCCACTTTTTCTTCTGTTGCTGCTTTGATGGCTTTGGTCTCTGCCCACTTCGTCAGGTAGTCAGTGCATACAATGATGTAGGATCTTTGCCTCGAAGAGGGATTGATTGGACCCACAAAGTCCATGCCCCACTTCTCAAATGGCTCAAGAGTCACTTGAAGTTGGAGAGGCATCTCATCCCTTTGGGTCGGTTTTCCCATTCTTTGGCATTGGTCGCACTGGCTGACATATCTTCTGACATCTTGATGCAGTGTGGGCCAATAGTAGCCTGCCTGCAGAATCTTGAAGGCAGTTCTCTTTGCTGCAAAGTGTCCTCCACAAGGCCCATCATGACAGGTGAGGAGGATGTCAAAGACTTCCTCTTCCCTTACACAACGCCTTAAGATCTGATCGGGGCCAAGCTTAAACAGGTTGCCCCCAATCCATGTAAATGAGGCACTCTTTCTGATGATTTTGCTCTTCTCTTTTGAAGAGAGGTGCGGAGGGAACTGAGCTGAAACAAGGTAGTTTGCTATATCAGCAAACCATGGAGAGAGTACTGATATAGAAAATAGATGCTCATCAGGCATCTGATCATCCACCGTCCCATCTTCATCTGCAGACAAATCCAATCTAGACAAGAAGTCAGCAACAACATTTTCTCTCCCTCGTTTATCAACAATGGTTAGATCAAACTGCTGCAATAAAAGTAACCATCTAATAATACGAGCATTCACATCTGGTTTATTCATCAAGTATCTAATAGCAGCATGGTCAGTATGTACAAAAGTCTGGTAACCGGTAATATAATGTTGGAACTTGTTCAGTGCATGGACCACAGCTAAGAATTCCTTCTCGGTTACAGTGTAGTTCAGCTCGGCTTTGGACAAGTTTTTGCTAAAGAAGTAAATGGCATATGGAAGTTTTTCCTCAACTTGTCCTAAGGCTGCACCTATGGCTTTGTTTGAGGCATCAGTGTGGATGTGGAAAGGTAGGGCCCAGTTTGGACCTCTCAAGATTGGTGCTGACACCAACTTGTCCTTTATCACATTCAAACTCTTCTGACAATCGTCAGTCCACTTAAACTCCACATCTTTTGCCAATAGACCAAACAATGGTGAGGCTAACTTGCTGAAGTCCTTAATGAATCTCCGGTAGTATCCTGCTAATCCCAAGAAACTCCGGACATCCCTTACTTTTTGAGGAGGTGGAACCCTCTTGATGAGGGCAATTTTGTTGGGATCCACCTGCAATCCTTGGGAAGAAATAGTATGGCCTAGCACGATCCCCTCAGTCATTAGGAATTCACATTTTTCAGGACTAAGGGACAAGTTCATCTCAGTGCACTTGGTGAGGACCTTTCCCAAGTTGGACAATGCTTCCTGGAAGTTGGCCCCATAAGGGGTAAAGTCATCCATGTATATTTCCACTGCATCATGGACCAACTCCGAGAAGATGCTTAAGACGGCTCTCTGAAAAGTAGCAGGAGCATTGCATAGCCCAAAGGGAAGGACTCTGTAGGCAAAGGTACCCCAAGGACAGGTGAAGGTGGTCTTATCTTGGTCTTCCGGGCTGATTTGGATTTGATTGTACCCGCTAAACCCATCCAAGAAAGAGAAGAACTTCTTTCGTGCCAGTCCATCCAACACTTGATCTATGAAGGGTAGGGGGAAATGGTCTTTCTTGGTAGCTTTGTTCAGCTCACGGTAATCTACACAGATCCTCCACTTCCCATTCTTCTTGGGAACCAACACTAGAGGGGACACCCATTCACTATCTGAGATGGGGTAGATGAATCCGGCATCCAACAGTTTTTGCAACTCTTCCTTGACAATGTCCTTGAGGGCTGGATTCATCCTCCTCTGGGGTTGCCTAACTGGTTTACAATCCTCTTTGATGTATATATGATGGGTACAGACCGAGGGATGGACTCCTTTCATCTCCTTATAGCTCCAAGCAAAGGCATCTAAGTGGCTGGCCAATAGGCTACACAACTCCTTCTCCTGGGAAGGAGATAGGGAGGAGCTGATCTTTAATGCTCTCTCAGGGCCAAACTCCACACTTTTGATTCTGGGAGTGACAGGGTCGGTTGTACAGAGGTCCACTGAGGTGCTAGCTTGGGCATCCTCCACCAACTTCTCTAAAGATAGTGCACTGGAAGGTGGATTCTGGATCAAGGTCTCAATCAGATCATCCTCGGTAGGAGGGTCTCTTCTATTGGCTTCTATGGTACACAGAGGTGCTGAATACACCTCCTCTTCTTCTCCTTCTTCCAACCAGAGGGGTAAATCATGCTCTAAAGAAGGTTGGGCAGGAGGGTATAGGACAAGTTGCTTGGACAGGGGACCATTCTTGATGTTCATGTTCCCTGCCCGACAACTTATGTAAGCATCTGCAGTAGCTAACCAAGGCCTTCCCAAGATGAGAGGGTATCCAGTAAGCTTGGCCTTTGGTTGCAGAACCAGGAAGTCTGTAGGGTATTCCCAAGAATCAATAGAGACCAAGACATCCTCCACAATCCCTTCGGGAGTCACGGTGGAGCGATCTGCTAATTGCAGTACTGTCGAGGTCTTCCTCAAGGAACCCTGGAGATTGAGTTTAAGCATGGTATCTCTGGTCATCACATTGATGGCTGCCCCCAGATCAATCAAGGTGTGGGGGATAATGGTGCCATTGATGTGAACATCTACTACAGGGCTTCCAGGATCTAGGTACTTTGGGCAGATGACTTGTCCTAGCATCAGGTCAGACAGTTGTCCTATGACATTGATAGTTGAGGCATCTTTCTTCCGTCTGCCTGGGTGTTTGAAACACTTCTCCTTAACCAGCTTGTTATATATAGGCACATCCTTGATGGCTTGGAGAAGTGGGATTTTTACACACAACTGCTTGAGCTCACCCAAAAGCTCATCTTCTTCTGGGTTAGGTCGTGTGGTGGCTGTTAGTCTCTCAGGAAAGGGTGGGATAGGCTTAGGTTCACTCTCCTGATGGTTTTCCTCATCCTCTGGGGGAGGAGGTTGGCGATCTGGAAGAGTCTTTCCAGATCTAAGATTGATCTCCTCGATCTCCACAACATAGGTAGGGCATGAGGTCTCCCCAGTATATACCTGCTGAGCCTGTCTATTGTTGGGGTTGGGGTTCGGTTGAGCAGGCATCTGAGGTTGCCTAGGAGGAGCAGGAGGTAAAGGCTGAGGTTGGACTGGTGGTGGAGGCAAAATGGCAGGAGGAGTGTTGTATTGGGGCCTCCACCCTGACTGAGGAGCACTCCATTGAGGCTGCAACTGGGTATGTGAGTGATATGGATGAGAGGGAGGTTGAGTAGGATACTGAGGTGGATAAGACCATGGAGGAGGCATGGACCAAGAAGGATGAGCAGGGGGACCCCAGGAAGGCATAGGAGTCGATTGGTTGGGGTTGTAATAGGCTTGAGATGCCCCTTGCATCCCCTGCTGATAAGGTCTAGATCCTTGAGGCCTCCTTTGATTGATGAAGTAGAGAGGTTCAGTGGGGGCTTCAGTCCCTTGGTACATGGCTTTAAACCCAGGTAAGGTGGGACACTGATTGGTAGGATGGTCCTCCTCACAAACAAAACACACTTCAAGCGAATGCAATGGGCATTCGTTCTTAGGGTGTCTTCTGGTGCACCTCGGACAGAAGATAGCCAAGGCTCTCTCAGCTTCTTCTTTCTTCTGCTGGATCTTGAATGTGTCCAGCTGCATGGCAATGGTCTGTCTCACCTCACTCTTAAGATCTTCTAATTTGTTTGTAAACTCATGTTTGGAGAAAGGGACACCAGTGGAGAGGAGATTTCCTCTACCTCTTTTCCTAGCTGCCCTAGAATGATTTCGGAACACAGTCTTGATGTCCTCATAAGGCAGTTGGTAAATGTCCCCCCAGCTAACATGTGAAGGGTGTCTAAGAGATCTTCAGGGACTCCTCGGAGTAGAACCAACTTGAGGGATTCAGGGTCAAGTGTGCACCTGGCCCGTTTATAGCTAAGTTGGAACCTCTCCTCATAATCCTCTAAAGACTCATCATTCCCCATGGTCATTCGAAAGATCTCTCCCTTAGTTTCCTTGGACCTACAATAATCCCTATACTTGGTGTTGAAGGCTTGCTGCATCTGAGCCCAAGTAGCTATGCTATTCCCAGGTAATCCCATGAACCAGCGTAGGGCTACATCCTTAAGGGTAGAAGGGAAAACCTTCAGCTTTTTCTCATCTTCAGTATAGTCATAGGTTCTACAAAGGACAGCAAACTCAAATAAGAAGGTATCAGGATCCTCAGTGGTCAGTCCATGGAAGTGAGGCAAAGCAGAGGGGCTAATGTTTTTCATTCTCATCTCTCCATTGGTCTCTCGGATGGGGAAAGCTCCTTCTATTCTCTCATCCTCTCTCCTATTATCAGCCATGGCTACAGATGGAGTGGTCTCTAACTCTTCTTCTTCTAGAGGGTCTTGATGTATCTTTGGATGTTCACTTATAGGTTCCTCTAGGTCACGGTCACCAAAGAAGAGTGAAGGGTGACTCAGTGATGTGGTGGGGGTGTTTGGTAGGAATTTGCCTGATCTATCACGGTTCCTACGAGGCATGAAATGGAAAGGACTTTTTTCTTTTGTTTCGAGTGCTTTTGCTTTTTCTTTGGTACCTGCAAAACTGAAACAAAGTGATCTACAACTAACTATATTGCTCAAATGAAATTGCAAAATTGGAAAGCTAATCTAGGAAAGCAGGAAATATTAATCTAGGAAAGCAGGAAATGCTAATCTAAGAAAGCAAGAAATGCTAATCTACTTTTGCAAAAAGGGAAATGAAGTAAACTACTGAGCAGAAGTAAGAGTATGGAAGTAGAAGAAAAGCAACAATTACTAATACTCTGACGCTTCCCCGACAACGGCGCCAAAAAGATGGTGAGCTCCAGTATTGTAGCAATAATGCTACAACTCCTGGGGCTTCCTATCTCTCATTTTATCAACCTGGTAGTTCGTACAAACTTGGAAGCGACGGTGCTATATGCACAAGTACTAGCTCTTGTCGCAGCTGTCACTTGGTCAGCTGGCACAAGTCCGCTAGGGCTCAAGCCAACTTCTATAGGCTCTCAGAAGAAGCTTGCTAATTGATGGACGAAAGCTAATCTCAAAGGAAAGCTATTCTACTTGACAAAAATGAACTGAAAGCAAATCAAAGCATGTAAACCTAGGAAACCCTAATTTAACTAGTCTGACCTCTACAATGCATGGAATGTAAATGCAACTTCTACCAATGCTGTCACTACCTCTGATAAATGAAAATGCATCATTCTAAACTACTTGCATCATGAAAGTTATGTTTTTGTATTTTCTTTTAAGTGTGTGTGTGATGATGGTGATCTTGAGCTAACTAGGGTTTGGTTGTGCAGATGGGATGGAGAAGGAAGGAAAGCGTGGGATAGGTTGGGGAGGCTAGGAGAGGTCCCTAGGGATCCTTAGCACCCATCCACAGAGGTTCCTCACATTCAGATGCTCAGCAACCGAGAGAGTGGCCTCCTACAGGATGGCTGTGGAGAATCCTACAGGATACTCTGTTTTCTACAGGATGTCTATAAATGGCTACAGGATGACCTACCGTGAGTGTTTGGAGTGATGGAGGGATGATGAAATGGTAGAGGGAGATGTGTAAGGTAGGGATGAGGCTGGTGATGGCTGTAGAAGTGAAAGATTAGGATGGGAAGTGAGTGTAGGGAGGAGGATGGAAGGTGAAGGGCTATGTCAACGAAAGGCTAGAGAATGGAAACACGTGAGGAATGAAAGACTTGGTGAGGTAACAGAGCGGAGCAGGGGTCAAAGAGATGTCTGCATGCGTGATCAAGATGGAGGACAAAGTGATGGAACGAGAGAGAGAGAGCAGTGTAAGTGAAACAAATGATTATGACTGTTACTTAACCAAAAATGCATCAACCTAAACTACTTGTGCTTGTAAATTCAATGAGCAGCAATCGAAATGTGAAAGAGAACGTGCATGAAGTTGTGGTAAGGAAGTGTGGTGCCTGTGTGAATCATGTAAAAGCATCTAACTTAACGTGTCTGTGTTGGCAGCAATCATGGAATCAAGAAATGCGTATTTTTGGTGGTTAATCATGGACTTCACTCCAATCCCAGATGAGATGGCAGTGAGCCTTAACAACCTTTTTGTTGGAGCTCCAATAGATTATATTTATCCTCTGCTACACTAAGCAAATGGAAACAAATTCACTATAAGCAAACTCCTATCTACTTCATGAAAAAGACCAACTCATCAACCTGTAATTCGAATTGCATGTGTAAATGGAAAGCTCACAGTGTTGAAAGGAAATGGAAACAACACTACAGCAGAGGGGATCTATGGCTCTCAGGTTGGGCCCTAACCTGAGAGCTATAGTCTCCTTAAGAAAAACTCAGAACTAGATCACAAACTGCCTTCTTTATTCATAACTGATATCATGCCAAATTCACTTACAAAAAGGAACGAAAACTGAACTGTGCTCCAAAACTACAATAGAAATACGAGAGTTTCAACAACCTATCTAAGGCTAAAGCCTTCATACTTATACAAAAACGATGATCCAACAAGTGTCCTACATTTTAGGAGCTCGGCTGTCCAACTAGAGTTTAACTGCTGATCCTGTAGGATGGACATAATTGCTGTTCCTGTAGAGCAGTTTATAACTGCTGTTCCTGTAGAACAGCTGGCCGTTTTTTAAGTTCGGAGGGGAGATGGATTTAGAGCTCGGAGTTCCTGATGGGAATCACGAGGGATGGCCCTAGAACCGTGGACATCCTCTCCCAAAACCCGCAGTGCCACCTCGTTGTCTCGTTAACTCCTTTTTCGTTGTCTTTTGCTCCCTTTTAATGCCAAAACCTGGAATCAACATGCATCAGTCACGTAGAGAGAGTGCCTACCCTTCTTCCTACAAACAACATGAATAAACTAAGAAATGCATGCGTAAGCAATAAAAATGAATGGTTTGAGCAAGTAGAATAGGCCAAAATGAGCCCAAATTGTACCAAAATTGGGTCTCATCACATAACATTCAACATTTTTCACTGGAGGAAATAATCGTCTATCACGTCCATAGTTAGGAGTAAAGGATCTTCCTTGAGGAATTTCTTTCCTTGGTTGTTCCTTGTTGAGCATTTCAGATTTCTCATTAGAGTTTCTTGCCTCACCTTGTGAACTAGATTCACCTTCAACATATTCATGAAAACCAAGACCAGTCTTGATAGCAGGAGACCTTTGACTATTAAGAATATCATCCAAGACTTTAGTACTATCTTGAAATCGTAAAAGCTTATCCTTTTCTTCTATTTTACCTTTCAAGATATTTACCTCAACTTGATGTTGTTCTTCCTTTTTCAGATATTGATTCCTTAGGTCTTCTTCAACTTTTCTTCCTTCTTCCACTTGTCGCTTTAGTTTGATCACTTCATGTTCTTGATCTTCAAGATCTTCTCTGTTCTGTTCTCTTGATTTTTTAAGATCTTCTTTTAGAGAGAGGATCCTTGATTCAAGTTTCTAAATATTTGTACTCTGATCCTTTACTATATCCTGCAATTGCTCCCTTAGCCTGATTTCTGTCTCCAATTGTTCTTTTAATTTGGCAACTTCTTCAGTTTCTGCATTCTTCTCTTCATGTGCCATGAGACTTTTAATATCTTCGCTATTATTGGATGAAGCATTCTTCTTCTTATGTGCCATGAGACTTCTAATATCTTCACTATCATTGAATGAACTTTTAATATGGGTATAATAGCTTCTACCATCTTCTTCAGATATCTTTCCTTTGTTATGAGGACATCTAGCAGCATAGTGACCAACTCTACCGCATAGAAAACATTTGAAAGGTAGCTTACCTTTGAACCGGCCAGTTCCCCGTTCAAGATTCTTGACAAAATTTACCTCATCTTCTTCCTCTGACACTTCGAATGCGGCCTCTGGTGGTACCTCTTGTCGCATTTCAAAAGCAGTTAAGATCCCATGAAGTTGTGACATGGTGATTTTCTGCACATTCTCCTTTTCTTCTATGGCAGATACTTTAGAATCAAATTTAGCAGACAGAGATCTCAAAACTTTTTCAACTAAGACAACTTCCTCAAATTCTTCACCTAGATCCCTCATACAATTCACAATCTCATCCATACGCAGGAAATAATTAGCTATGCTTTCATTATTACGCATCTTAAGAGTTTCATACTGGATTCTGAGAGTTTGAAGCTTTGCTCTTTTTACCTGATCATCTCCTTCGTAGCTTGTGACGATTTTGTCCCATATTTCCTTAGCTGATTTGAAATGCATGATCTTCATAAATTCTGATTGAGTCAAACTACTCAATAGGACAGTAACAGCTTTGGCATTGAGCTCATATTGCTTTTTCTCTGCTGGATCTGTAGGAGTTGCTGATGGGAATTTGTATCCTCCTTCTACGATTCCCCAAACTTCTGCTCCAAGTGATTGTAGATATGCAGTGGTTCTTATCTTCCAGTGAGTAAAATTGTTCTCGTCAAAGATTGGTGGCCTGATGTGTGCCTCTCTTTCTGGATTAGCCATTCTGATGGATCTTTTCCTTCAAGCGATCAAGCTTCCTCAGAAGGACCTGCTCTGATACCAATTGTTGGAAATAATACTGAGAGGGGGGGGGGGGTGAATCAGTATTATCTAATTCTTTTAATGAACCTTCCTTATTTGATCTTTGAATTATATTTGCATGTCAGTACCATAAAATAATGTGCATGAACAAAGAAAACAGATAGTCACACCAAAGAACACAAGATGTAAGGTGGAAACCCAATGTGGGTGAAAACCACCTGCTGCAATATGTCTCTATCTTCTTTCAAATTAGAAACTTCTTTTACAATGGTTTTGTACTGGTGCAGTCCTTTACTAGTACGCAGGCTACAACCTGCAGAGAGCTACAACTCTCTCTCGTTTTCCAATCTCTCCTGGAAGGGAGCTACAACCCCCTACTTCTTTTCTTACAAGGACCACTTTTCATAAATTTTCAAACTAGATCCATAAGCATCAATTGATCATCAAGTATGAGAGAATCACCCAATCAACTATAGTAACCAGATCAAACAGTAATAGGACCAAACCCAGAACACAACAATGATAAACAAAGATTTTAAGAGAAGGAAGCACCCTGCTCCACTGCTAGCCTGCTTCCGGACTCACCCTGCTCAACTGCTAGCCTGCTTCCCGGACTCACCCTGCTCAACTGCTAGCCTGCTTCCCGGACTCACCCTGCTCAACTGCTAGCCTGCGTCCCGGACGCACCCTGCTCAACTGCTATCATGCGTCCCTCGCTCTGAGTCTATTGAACTGCCTGCGTCCCGTCGCACCTGAACCCTTTTGTGCCTGCGTCCCGACGCACCTGAACCCTTCTGTGCCTGCGTCCCGACGCACCTGAACCCTTCTGTGCCTGTGTCCCGACGCACCTGAACCCTTCTGTGCCTGCGTCCCGACGCACCTGAACCCTTCTGCGCCTGCATCCCGGCGCACCTGAACCCTTCTGCGCCTGCGTCCCGGTGCACCTGAACCCTTCTGCGCCTACGTCCCAGCGCACCTGAACCCTTACTGCACCTGCGTCCCTCCGGGCATAGATGATTTCAAGACTTCAGAAGTAACCCAGACAGTCAGATCTATAGATCTAAACATGCGCCGAAGAGATATCGGTCCATCAGTAGATTCGCCTTGTTTAGATCTAGACCAGATCTAGCCCTCATAAGATATTCAACCAAAACCATGCTCAAACCAAATGATCTCCTTTGCTTTATATAGGCAAGCTCCTCCTAAAATCATGGAACAATACCATGAGCCGACACCATAATAACCCAATACCGTCGGCTAAATACCAAGAGTAAAAAATAAGAAACCCCATGTGTGCTTTTCTCTGCCTTGAAATGTGTGCACTGGGGGGACGCACCTCCTGAACGGCTGCCCTGCGTACCTGGACGCGGTCCCTGCATGGTGTACCTACGGGTACACACCCTATGAACTGATTTCCTGCGTCCTTCTTAATTTTCAATAAAATGAGAGCCTTGCCACGGGAGTTGCCATCAAGTACAACATCTGTAACATATAGCCATACCAGAAACATAATGCCAACATAGAGTTGGATCACCCGAAGCCAGAGAGTCATCTCTAATTGTTCATCCTGATTATCAAATACAACAACATAGCATATTCAAGAGCCAATTTCTTTTTCCAAAGTTACTACTAGTATTTCTCCTTCCAGTGAATTAGCTAAAGAACCTGAAATTTCTGAGCCTAACAATGAACCTGCTATTTTGGAACCATCTTCAGGATTTGTTACTCCAACTTCTAGTGATCCTGGTTCACCTAGGGTAAGAAATATCATTACTCAAAATCTTCCTTCTAGCCTCATTTCTATTGAAGAACTTGTCAGTCCAAACGAAGACATAACTCTTCCCAAAAACCAATAGACTTTAAATCTTAGGGAGTGTGAATCAATATTCTACAGTCCTTTTAGGAGTGATGCTTGGTATTTTTCATTGATAAATTTTTTTAGAAAACCCGAGTCTTAGTTTTTCACCACCTCGAATTCCTTTTCACCCTACACCAAGATGTTATTATCCTTCATCGATCATGCCAAGACAGTCATCTATGTTTTCCTAATCACCAGAAACATTTTTATATGGCGGTCCTTCTGTTCCTTTAGGGTACTTGTCACTCACTGGTACTTTTTCAGGAGCAACTCCTCGACCGAATGAACATGAGTTATCATCTGGTAGTAATGGAACTCAAACATTGAATGTAGAAAAAATCCTTATGATGTCTGGTATTATTCCAAATCCTCAACCTCAAGTTAGTCAGTTACCACCTGGGGGGCAACCCCAAGGTAGCCAATTACCGCCTAGGGGGAAATCTCAAGGTAGTCAGTTACTGCCTAGGGGGCAACCCCAAGGTAGTCAGTTTCCACCTGGAGGGCTACCTCAAGATTTTCAACCTTCAGGACAATACATACCCCAAGGTCAACCCCAGACTCAGTATATTCCTCAGGATGCTTACCAACCCCAGATTCAGTACGTGCCTCAGGGTTATCAACCTCAAGGTCAGTACCCAACTCAAGGTTTCTAACCGCCTTCTAGTCAATCATTTTTACAAGGAGCTGGAAATGTACAGCTTAATTATCAGCCCTACGTTCAACCAATTTATAGTCCTCCATATGCACAACCTTTTATGGGCCCATACCCTGGAATGAACATGGTGTGGCATCCATCTCAAACTGGAAAGACTATGCAACCTAATGTGTAGTTATCTAATCAACCTGGACAACCTTTGGTTTCTAGTCCAACCCAGCAACCTGTCCAAACTACTGTTCAAACCCCTGTACCTGGTTTAGTTCAGCAGCCTGGGCCTAGCACACCTCAGACGTTGCCTCAAACTACTGCAACTTCTGTTCAACCTACCATACCAATTTCTGGAGTATCTTTAGCTCCAGTTTCTACTATCCCTGCATCAGTGCAAACTCCTCAAGTCTCTGTGCCACAGTTAGGACCTACAGTTCAGACTTCAATCCAGATGCCTGCAGGACAAGCTGGTCCAAGTACGATTGTCACAAGTCAACTGCAATTCACCTATCAACTGTACCAGGGACAATGTAAATTCGATCTTACTATACAAAACCCAGTTTATCAGTATCAACAGTATCCTGGCTATACTTATCAACAGCCTCAACAACCTCAGTTTGGTTTGGTTAATCCTAGTTTCCTAGGAGGTTATAACATTCCTAATGCAAATCCAATTCTAGGTTATCCTGGATATCCTCCTCCTGGAGCTGGTCTCATTATTCAAGGTTTTCACGACCCTAACCATTAGTTATCATTTATTGCAACTTTGAATTTACCTAATTTGTCGCACCTTACGAATGATCCGATTTACTATCTTCCGTATTTTCCGCCAATGCCTAGTAAGTTGCCGAGTGATATCCCAAAATTTGAGGGTAAGTCAAGGGAGGATCCGTCAAATCACGTTATGACTTATCACCTCTAGTGTGCATCTAATTCAATCATTGATGATTCAATTCGATTGTGTCTTTTTCAACGAACTCTTATTGGTCTTGCCGCCAAATGGTACATTGAGTTACCACGAGGCTATTTTAATAATGTCAATCAGTTAGCCACTGCTTTCTTAACTCATTTTTAGTTGCATGTCAGATACGACAATGGCACAGAACTATTAGCTTCACTAAAACAATCCACGTCCACATATATTTCTGATCATATTCATGAATGGCGATGTAGAAGGCGTTTAGTCAAAGTTTTCATTCTGGATCAAATTTTAGTGGAATGGTTCATTAAATCATTGTTACCCGAAATCACTGAAGATGTAGCTAAGGGAGGAGTTGTCAATGAAGAGAAAGTCATTGCTCAGGCTCAGTACCTTTACCTCGTCTATACGTAGTCAGGTACTTTACATGAAAAAATCCCTGATCTTCCAAAACACGGTCAAATAACTACAGCTCCTTTAGGGTCTCATGCTGCTAATGGTATGATTGGTTTAGTTAGTACTAAAAGTAAGAAGAAATCTTCAAAGAATTCTTCTCCTATAATAACTTTACCTAATTCCCTGAAAGGACATTCTTCTGCTGAAGCTTCTGCCGACGTCCATGTCGTAGAATCATCTACAACTAGATCACAATCCGGTAGTAAAGAGAAGGGGAAGAAGAAAAACAAACAAAATTCAAAAGATAAAACAGATAAAAATGAATCTATTGATGAAAAATGAAAACCTCGTTATCCTTGTTTCATTTGCGACGAGGATCATTTTACCAAAGAATGCCCACATCGAGTAGAGGTTTCGAAATTCGTTAAAGGTTCTCAAACACCTGCTGTCTTGAAGGATCCTTTTCCTACTCAAGATAGTAATATGGTTGCTTCTTCCTCGAATTCCTCAAAAGAACCGATTATGATGATGTCTCATGTCAGGATTGCGACACAATTGCAAGATTATGGTAGTAAAATCTTGTTGATGGTAAAGAATCATACTCTTCTAATTCAAACACATCAACTATACCTCCTCCTGGTTCTGATCCACTACAGATTGAGAAACACAACCCTGACTTAGTAATAAAACCACCTACTAAAGGTGTACTTCATAAATCAGCTTTCAATCCACACGCGAGAGCTGCTCAGAATTACAACATTGTTGAAGACTTAGCTATTTCCACTTCAACAATGTTGGCTTTGGAAGTGCTGCAATCATGCCGAGCATAAGATAAATTACTATTGTCTGCTATAGGAGCTATCAATATTCAAGATCCGAATCTAATAATCTTCGATTTAGAGAATAGAACACCCCGCCTACCTCATCAAATGGCTTTCCAAATTCTAGTTTTAGTAAAAAGCGGACTTTCTTGTCAGACTATGATTGACGAAGGGGCTTCTACATGTATTATGTCGATCCAGTGTTGGAAATCACTTGGTTCTCCCACACTCAATCAGTCTCTGACAATTCTAAAGGCTTTTGATGGCCGAGGGTTCCATCCTTTTGGTATTTTGAAAGATTTACCTATAGGGGTCGAAGGCAAAACCGTAAATCTAGATGTGGAAGTGGTTGATGCCCCTCTAGATTACATCCTTCTCCTAGGTCACAGTTGGTCTTATGCTATGACTGCTATTGTTTCATTGGTATTTCAGCTTATCAAGTTTCCTCATAATGAAAATATCGTTACGATAGACCAGTTGAATTATTTCTCATCCGACCCAGCCTCTACAGATAGTATTCAGCACATCAGTAAAACGACTATCCCTTACAAGGATGTTGGCATAGGTTTGATTAAAGATTCTAGTTTATTGGGTACATTCTCCTTCCCTCCTCCTAACGTATCGCCTTCTATTGCAAATATTCATATGATTTCATCGAATACTATTACTTTTGATGATCCTTGGATCGTACCTTCCAATTCTAAAGTGGATTCATTTGATGGCATGATGCCTTTGAATCCCTTTGAAATTGCATATTAGGCTGCACAGTCGTTTTCTGATTCCTGATCAACCTCGAGGATAGTTTGTTCCTGTGTCAACCTCGTTAAAAAATGAAACCAGGTGTCTCGAGGATAGTTTGTTCCTGTGTCAACCTCGTTAAAAAATGAAACCGGGTGTCTCGAGGATAGTTTGTTCCTATGTCAACCTCGTTAAAAAATGAAACTGGGTGTCTCGAGGATAGTTTGATCTTGTCTCAACCTTGTTAGAAAATGAAACTAGGATCATGGAGCATAGTTCCTTGTCTTATGTCAAGCTCATTAAAAAATGAAACAAGGAGTCATGAGCATAATTCCTTGTCTTGTGTCAAGCTCGTTAAAAAATGAATCAAGGGTTTTGAGCATAGTTCCTTGTCTTGTGTCAATCTCATTAAAAAATGAATAAAAAGTTTTGAGGAAAGTTCTTGATCTTGAGTCAACCTCGTTAAAAAATGAAACAAGGGTTATGAGGATAGTTCTTTTACTATGTCAACCTCATTAAAAAATGAAACAAATCCCTTTTCCAAATTGAGTCTTTGATTAAGATCTCATAAAATCCAAGTCGAGTCTTTCCAAGATCTCAAAACTGAACTTTCATTCCATCCACCTCGTTGAATGTAATGAAGCTTGGGGGGCATGTACCTCAATTTGAGTCATTATGTTGGGGGCATGCGAACTTATAACAAGCATAGCTTTTCATTTCGAGCTTGTGTAAACATGAAACCGAATCCAAGCAGAGTTCTCCATGGTTCAAGCTTGTGTAAAAATGAACCCATACCCGTTTTACATCTCGTGATTGCTCTTTTTATCCACTAAATTCTGCTAGATGAGCCTTGGTTGTTTCATTGCATCGCCACCATCTCTTTGGGTAATCATATGCTTTCACTTGGTTGTTTTTCCTTTCCAGAGGGACCGCAATGATGAGTGGTTTTATTAGCCAACCTCTTAACCATTACATGTTTTGAGCAGTTCCACCATTGCTAGAACTAGTTGCTACCCTTTTATACCACTCATTCCTCTAGGACGAGTCTTCTTTAAGCTCTTTTCTAACTCGTAAAAGATGAAAGGATTGCCGAGTTTTTCCCTTTTTAACTCGTTAAACAGAATTAAAAAGGCAGTCCACTTTCAGCTCTTTTCATACCATATAAACATGAAAATATCGCCGTACTTTTGTCGTTTCAGGTTCGATACTAGTTATGAAACAACGTGTCTTCGATCACTTTTCTAGTTTTTTGAATCGAGGCCACTAATTATGAAAATTACTCCTTGATCGTAATGGTCAAGCGGTTCTCTCAAGTATTATTTTATACTTTTTCGGGCTCGAGGGACACAAATTTACGAAAAAGCGAAACATTGGAGTCCTCTTTAAGCCCTTTTTAGACTCTCGAAAATTGAAAAAATTGTCGAGCACTTGATTATTCGAACTCGTTAAAATAAATGAATAATCGTCCCTTCAATATAAGTTTACCCCTTTTACGGACTGAAATGGACTATTTAAGAAAAAGGTATATGTTGACTAATTAGAGTCAATAGATTCCTCTTTAAACTCTTTTCAGACTCGATAAACATGAAAAGGTTGTCGAGCGCTTGTCCTTTCCAGCTCGTTAAGGTATTGGAAATTTCATCCCTCCTGTACTATTTTATCCTTTTTTGGACCTGAGGGATTATTTTATGAAAAAGAACCCCCATGGAGTTTTCTTAAGTTTTCCTTCTGACTCCCTAAAATTGAAAAGCACCAAGTTTTTCCTATACTAGACTTGTTAAAATTTAACAGTAAAGGACTTGTTCAATTTTAAATAGGAACGAACCACTCCTTCTTAGGGTTCTAATTTTAAACTAAGTTGGACTCATCTAAAGGATGAGCTTATAAACAAGAAAATGTTATCCTCCTCAAGATTGTCAAATATAAAGAGGTACTTGCAAGAAATGGTGGGGGAAAAGATAGAAAAATGAACCTGTTTGTTACACTTTGTTTTTTTTAGAAAGTCATTAACCACTCTTGAACACAACACTTTTTGTTCACCTAGGTTTGGAAAATCCTTTGCCTAACAGTTAATCAAACCACATTGAAAGTCTTCAGCCGGTTTCTGGGTATTAGCTTTGGGTCAATTGTCACCAATCCATCTGCAATGTCATTATGTGTTCAAGAGATCAGTTCAAACAAACCATTCATCTGCAAAATATCTATCATCCATTTTGACCATCCCTGAGTCAATCCTTGTCGATATATTTCTTCAAAACTTGATCTATGATTCATGTTGTGGGCTTGCCTACGACAAATCACTTTCTATCGACTTCAGCTCATTATCTAGGAAGTTAATCTAGAAATCATCAGTACCTTGAAATCTGCATGCCCTAATGGCAGGTTTCTCGCCTTCGATGATAGGTTGCATCATTGACCTTCAATCGAATGATTCTATGACATGTTCGACTTTAGCTCATTTATTGTGAGGCCCCTATATTAATAGTGTAACCCCTTATTGTTATTAGTATAACCCACTTATTATATTGATGTACCCATGTAGTGCCCATATTGTTACTATTGTGCCCCATAGAAGCCCACTATTATTATTATTGTGGCTTTATATTATTATTGTTAGGTCGGTTGGATTATATTGTGACTCCTTAGACTCCTATATATAGAAAGGAGGTTTGTCATTTGAATCATCCAAGAATTGTTCATTTATGTAATGTAAAGGAGGTTTCCCCCTCGAAGAGGCTGGATTCTAAGGCGTTGATCTTTCTTTTCTATATTTTCTTGAGCTGGTTTCATAACATTTGGTATCAGAGCTTTGGATTCTAGGGTTTCGCTGCTCCAAACAGGTCATCGTGGAATTTTCACTATAACTTTTGTTCCGTGACATTTCAGAAGTCGAAAAAAAAGCCCATTTGAGAAGAAATCACGCTGAACCTTGGGTCCGAATTTCAAAGCTTTTTGCGTGATATTTTCGGAGATATGATCTGAGTAATTTGGTCTTTGTGCAAACTCCTGAATTACATTTAAAACAGGTGACCTGGGGAAAATAGTCATAACTTTCTCTCTGGGGATCGGATTGAAATTTCGTAAGAATTTACAGAAAGAGGACGGACTGCAGTTTTTTTGTATATATTTTTTATATCCAAAGGTTGAAACAGTGACTCGTGCCGCGTCATACAAGTTCGCTCTACTGAACTAGTCTATAATCAGGTCATCTTAGGAGATTGTGCATAACTCTTCCTTGGAGAATCCAAATTGGATCAGACTGGTGGAATTGGAAAGAGGACACAGAGGGCTACTACAGGTCACAATTTCAGAACTTAAAGATCTGAAAGTACAGAGTTACAGTTGTTTCAAGATCAAGCTCCTAAAATCAAGAAAAAGCAAGATGAGGAAGTTTGATGGCAAGGATCCGGTAAATTGGATACTTCAGATGGAGCAATATTTTGATCTACATGGTGTACAACTATTACAAAAGGTATGTATTGCATCTTCATATTTAGAACCAGATCAATTTTTATGGTATGAAGGGCTTTGTTCTCGTAAACAACTTGTTACGTGGTCAATTTTCATGGAGGAAATGATAGCACATTATGAGGATACAAAGAGCAACACCTTCTTTAGAGCAACACCACAACAATTGGAAAGAGTAAAAGCACTTTGTGACATATTGGAAAGCAAAATTATGGAAACCAGGAAGCATACCCCTCACAACTATAAAGATAAAAGTGTTGTTTCTCCTAGCCTTCCACAACCTACAAGGGTTACACCACAACAATTGGAAGAAAAAAGAGAAAAAGGGCTTTGTTACAATTGTGATAGCAAATTCACTAAAGGTCATAAGTGCGCTGAGAAAAAATTATTTTAGATAGAATATGAAGAGGAGGAAGAAAAGGATCATGAAACATCAAAGGAAGAAGATATACGCCAGGACCCCACCCCAGAGAAAGAAGAAATGAATCAGATGACATCTTGTAAAGCATTGGTAGGAATTACCACTCCTCAAACTCTCAAGATAAAAGGACATATCAAGAAGAAAAAGGTGCAAGAAGTGAAGGAACACATCGAGAAATAAGAAATGAATCCAACCATATCTTGTAATTCATTGTTCGAAATTACCACTCCTCAAACTATCAAGATAGAAGGACATATCAAGAAGAAAAATGTTCAAGAAGTAAAATATCACATCAATCATCAAGAAATGAATCCTACCATATCTTGTAAAGGATTGGAAGAAATTACCACTCCTCAAACTCTAGAAATAGAAGGACATATGAAGAAGAAAAAGGTTCAAGCAGTGAAAGATCACATCGAGCATCAACAACAAGTTCTCCAACTTTTAAAGGATAACGTCACTTCGGTGCAAAATCAAACAAAAAAACAGGTAGATCAACATCGTAGCGAAAAATGTTTTGATGTAGGTGATTGGGTATTTTTACTGCTACATCTCAAGCAAGCTATTTATGAGAAGGAAATGTTGGCAATACTACATGCACTTAAAAAATGGCGACCTTACCGAATGGGAAGACTCTTCAAGGATGAGGATGTGGAAGCATTGTTTTGTGCTATTTATATTATCCAACCAGATTGGATAAACGAAGCAAGGGAAGAATGGAAGAAGGACGAAGAAGTATGGCCACTTATTCAAAAGTTGCAAAAGATCCTAATTCAAACAATATTGCCAGAAATTGAAGAGGAAGGAAAAATCATATTAGAACCTGGAGCGGTCACAGAAACAAGAACCCGACAGCTATGAAATCGATCAATTTCAGAGTATCTCATCAAGTGGAAGAACTTACCCGCTGAAGATTCCACATGGGAGGACAAGAATTTTATACAGAAGCATCAATAACTACTGAAGCGTTGAGGACAACGCTTTCTGAAGGAGAGGGGCATGTTAGGCCCTTATACTAATAGTGTAACCCCTTATTGTTATTAGTATAACCCACTTATTATATTGATGTACCCATGTAGTGCCCATATTGTTACTATTGTGCCCCATAGAAGCCCACTATTGTTATTATTGTGGCTTTATATTATTATTGTTAGGTCGGCTGGATTATATTGTGACTCCTTAGACTCCTATATATAGAAAGGAGGTTTTGTCATTTGAATCATCCAAGAATTGTTCATTTATGTAATGTAAAGGAGGTTTCCCCCTCGAAGAGGTTGAATTCTAAGGCGTTGATCTTTCTTTTCTATCTTTTCTTGAGCTAGTTTCATAACATTTATTCACATTTCATGGATTGTACTGAGTACTTTGAGAGCCATTGACATTACTGGTGGTTTCTCTCACACTTGTTAATAGTCCACATCATTGGCTGGTAATCAAGTGGTTTCTACCATGTTTGACTTCAACACATTCATTCACATGGATAGAATCGTACTAGTTCGGGAAGCGGAAATCAAGACCGTGGATCTAGTTTCTACCATCCAAGTTGCAAGGAATTTTGTTATTCATTATAAAGTGGACTATTCATAAACAGATGGTTGTGTCCATACTGTCTCTACATATGTCTATACTCTTGATGTATTACAAAATCATTCCTATACCAGAACAATTTAGTTAGTTTTCTAGTTAGTTTTGATCTGAGTATGGGAATGCCTACCTCAATGATAATATGTCTACATATATATATATATATATATATATATATATATATATATATATATATATATATATATATATATATATATATATATATATATATATATATATATATTGCATTGAATGTTTTTATAGGTTCCGACTGAGGTGTCCACAAGATGATCCTTGAAATGATAAAGTGCTTCACTCTTCATACATGATAGACTCTATCTCCATCTATTACAGACTTCTCACTTTATGGGACAATCTGTTGCACTGAAAATTGTCACCTTGACATTTTGCTATCTGTGTGAGTTCATTACCACTCATACATTCCTCCTTTGCAAGTCTAAAACATCAGTTCCTCATATCAAGCCTTGAAAATAAGAGAAAAGCTCTCAAAAGTCTTTAAAACTCTGGTTCCGCACTTTCTCTTAGTATTACCTACGGTCCCGCACCTAATGGTCATGTCTCCAGTGCACCTAACTGCACTGTCTCTGTGTTAAATGTGCAGAACCCTATAAAAGTTAAAAAGGTGCAAGTATATTCTGAAAAACTCACTTTTAGTTATTTCTAGAAGCTTCTGGAGGGAATCTTGAGGTAGCAAGTTTTTTCTTTTAAGGTTCATGTATCTCATACCTTAAGGAGCTAACCCCTTTATGTGAGGAGCTTATCCCTTTGAAGGAGGATTCTATCCCTTCATAGGTGGAATTGTAATCTCCTCCTCTGCATTATAAAAAGAAGTATTGGGCTGGTTAACAGGGAGTTAGAAGCTTGGTATTTTTGAGGGAAAATGTTGTTGGAACTTAGTCTTCTCTAGTTGAGTTTTTATGAGGAGATATTACATACCTCTATGAATCTCATTTGGAAGAGTACAAGACTTGTCAAAGTAAAGGAAATTCCAGTTTTAGAACCTAGGAAGAACTTGTTCAACATCAATGCTCAAAAGGTTGTAACGTTCTTCTTCTATTCAAAGTTAATACAAATATATTTGTTTTTCTCAATAATCTGTTAATTCATGGTTTATTTTATGGATTCCTTGATCACCATAATAATCATGATTTATAATATTTTCTATGCAGGTGCTATTTAATGTTTGCTTGTTTGTGATTGCAAGTCTTAAAAGATAACTCTTTCGAATGACTCGAGAATGACTACTACAAACAAGCACTGGATCTAAGGTAGGATATTAACACCTTTGTAGTATTTACTTATAAATCACATATATCTAGAGAAAGATAGGTTTGTTTGTCTATTTGTTGCTAGACTATCTTCTGATACTAGGGAGATCGGCCTTGTCTGCAAGATCGATTTATCCGGCCAACAGGAGACTAGTTCTCACTAAGGCTATCCTCCAAAGTATCCCTATCTATATGCTAACTGCCATTCCAGCACCAATCGGTGTATTTAATAATATAAGAAACATTTAGAGAGACTTTCTCTAGGGGAAAGGGGAAGAAAAGAAGAAATGGGCCCTTGTGTTATGGGACAGAGTGTACAAACCCAAGTCCCATGTTGGCTTGGGCTTGCATGACCCAGGAATTCTTAATAGAGTTCTTGGAGCCAAAATTTGTTGGAGATGGCTAAAATAAATACAAGCCCGCTGGGCAAAACTTTGGAAGCAAGAATATGCTAGTGAATGGTGGGAGAAGAATCTAATCAAAATTATAGGACAAGTAAAAGGTTCTGCAATTTGGAACAGGGCATGGGAGAATAGGGCCCTATTCCAAAATCATCATTTATGGGAGATCAGAAATGGAAACCTGGCTTGGTTCTGGAAGGATAATTGGCAACAGGAGGACAATCTCCAAAGTGAAGAATTAGCAGAAATTCACACTGATGCCATCAACAAAGGACTAAGCTGGGTAAGTAACTACTGGGACCAAGCAAGGAACAAAAGGAAATGGAGAACATGGAAACTTCCAAATTACAGAGAAATGGGTATGTTGCATAATCAAGCTATATCCCTTAAAGGTCTTTTGGACAAGAGACAAATCTTAAAATCAGACTTGGATGATCAACTAAGATGGGGAAAGAACAAGGTAGGTCTGTTCAACCTCAAGGAAGCCAAAAGGATAGATGCAAGGTTTAACCTTTCAAACATAGATAAGACGTGGAAAGAAATATGGGAAAATCCTCATTGGATTAAAGTCAAACTATTGAAGTGGTTGGTTCACCAGGGCAATATTCTGACATGGGATAATCTTAAAAAAGGAAGCTTTTTTGGCCCCTCAATATGTTACTTATGTAGACAACAGGAAGAAACTACAAATCATCTCCTAAATAGATGCACTTTCACCACAACACTTTGGAATTGGGTTGGAGAAGTCTTTGAGCAGACAGATAGAGATGTTAATGACATCATTACTACTTTGAAGAATTGGAGGAAAAATTTCTCGAATAATGAGATCATAAACTCAGCCTGGATGCTGACCCCAGGATTCTTAATCTGGAATGTCTAGAAGGAGCACAATAATAGGATTTTCAAGGAGAAAGCGAGTCCAGTGAGAAACATCCTCAAAATAGTCCTTAAATACTCAAAGAAACTGTGCATATCCTAGGAGGAGGAGCTATAGGTAAACCCATTGAACAAAGAGAGGCCAGAATATTGGAGAAGTTAGAGGTCAAGGTTATCCCCCCTCAGGGTTCTATGTAGATTATCAAGAAAACCTCAATAGAAAAGTCTTCTTGGCAACCCCCTTCTCATGGTTTCTTAAAATGTAACATAGATGGGGATTCAAAAGGGAATCCGGGAGAAGCTAGTTATGGAAGGGTTTTGAGGGATGAGGAAGGAAAAATATAGGTCATCTTGACAATATGGTTGACCTCATGGCGATGGAATTATGCCTGGAAATACTGCTCAAGTACAACATTCAAAATGTCATCACTGAGGTTGATTCAGAACTAGTAATTAATTCAGTGAAGAGGATAAATGTTGGAGCTGCTCCTGAGAAAATCTCAGAACATTGGCAGATTTTTCAATTCTACCAAAGAATCCATGTGCACCTAAGAATGCTAAGAACCCTCAGGTTGGTGTATTTTCATAGGGAAGCCAACAAAGTGGCGAACTGGCTTACCAATGAGGGGGTACGAAATAAGCATATCGGTTTCTGCTGCTGGTGGGAGGAAATAACAAATGATAGGTTGAAGGAGGGATGTTCATACAGGGACCTCAGTGACTGACAACAACATCAGGAAAATCAAGAGGTAGTATTTTCTGACACAGAGCCACAGTGATGGGGTCTAGTTATTCTGGTTTCATTATGAAGTGTTTTGTCATAAGTGAGATCCTTTTTAGGTTGCAGGTCTATGTCGGCCTCATTAACACAGGTAATGGAAAACCAAATGTCTCAGGGGGATGGCTGGTTGGAGGGATCTTCATCTCCCTTTGGCCCATCAGCTGGAACCCAGATTTTATCTGAAAAAGAAAAACCCCAACTTTTATTCCTGCTAACAGCTTTACTGCACTTGAGGTGGTTTCCAGTATATTGCAAGCTCATCAAGTGGAAAGCAGTTTTTCACATTTGAGAGCGATTCCACTCACCACGCGACACGTGGCTAAGGGTGGGGTGGAATTACCACCTTCATCACACGCTAACTATCGGTGGTCTTAGCCCGCATGATATGATCCATAACCATTTGATCTAGTGAGGATAATCTACGGCCAGCATTTTGCGTGCAAGTTGGTGGGTCTGCTTCAAAGGTTATGTCTCGAGCTATTCGCAGGACCTCTCTGGGATTGAGCACAAATGGTGGATTTTGGAAGGTTAAAGTGATCGAAGGATAAGTTAAAAACGGACCTGATCAGATTATAGATTATGGTCTATTGGGTTCATCGGGTCCGATTAATTTGTTAGTAGATGTGCATGTTGGCCACCCAATTTGTTTTTTTTCCAATGGATCTTCAGTGCAAAATCCAATGGTCAATGTTGTTCTGCAAGTTTGTTTTGGTGGGCCTGCATCTTTGGGTCCGCTTTTTCATTTTGAGACCATGATTTGGGGTAGGCCTGGCATATTGGTAGGCCCCACCACCGTGGTCGCCTTTGTACAATATTTATCCTTTTTAATTGAATAGAAGGATCCACTCTTGCCTTAGCAAAAAAAAAAGCTTCTTTTAGTTCTATATCCTAAAATTGCAGTGGCTAAATTATCTAATAGAATTTGGGCCCAATCCATTCTGGTGGCATTTGTGGCTGCATCCAATAGAGGTAACCATTTTGATGAAAACTTGTTGATGTCTGGTCTCCCAAAAAGTCTACATAACATCGCAGTGGAAAAACAATAAGGATAAGAAAGAGAGCCAGTGGCATACATACCATTTTTATCCTTCTTCCATCTTTCCTCATTCTTTGACCAATGCTTTATGCATTCTCCCAAGTCTTCATTCTCCTTGGCGAACTTTTCTACAAATTGCTTGTTGTAGCTAGCCTCGGGTTCTGGCAAGTGGTACATACGTCTCAAAGTTTTTGGAGTAAACGACCCCATGACTTGCTGACTGGTCGTCTTGAACTCTCTATCAGATATGTCTATGTGATCTATAATCCATTTCACCATATCAGTGTAGGGGAGTATCTTAGGCCTCGCAACAATGCCGTATAGAAATGAGCATGCAAGCTCAATTAGGGATGCTTTGGAAGAGCCGTGTCCATCTGCTGTAATTGTAACTTTCATATTTCTCTGGCTTTCCTCCTCTAACAATTTGTACATAGCTTCCTAGGTAGATATCCCTGTGTCCCTACTACAAGTGGTGTCTATGAATAATGGGGTCATTTCTATCCTCTCAGACATATGATCCTTGCTTTTCTTCCCCATTTCTTCTTATATTACGTTCTGGGTATTCTTCCTAAAAGTTGCAAGTAGAGAGCAAAGATATGATAAATATGATAGTGAATACATGAAAAATCAATAGAAAGACAAAAATAAGGTGATGGGAAAGCTTTAATTCTAAATCATATCAAAAGATATCAACTTGCGTCAAATGGTCCTTTAACTTGATCTGAATTGTTTTTTATAAATGACCACTAATGGACCATTAAGCTAAACTTTAATGTTCATAACCCTGCATCGAAGGCCAGAAAGTACTATCCTAGAACTCTGAGCCCTTTGATATGCAATAAAAGTGATTTTGCGATTTTCTTCACAATATCGTTAATAGCCATCGTTACGTTAGGCTACTGCGATATGTGATTTGTGAGAGCCTATCGCATTTCACAACATTTGGTTGTGTTAGATAAAGTAACGCCACGGTATTGAAATTTGCGATGCGATGAGGTTGTAAGCTTTGTGATCTCACATTTTCATGGTTCGCACTTTTAAGGTGTGGCTTTTATAAGGGATGACCGTTGTGACCTTTTGCGATGTGATAATTATTGTTTTAAAGAGGGTTTTTTAAGCTCTCCTTAATGTTCAAGACTTTTCGTTATAAAGCTTTTCTTAGGTTTTATGGTCATGTAGTGCTTTTTTATAAGGAAACTCATAGTTTGTGATGTTTTATGACTTGTAGTATGAAAAGGTAAATTTATATGTTTTAGCAAGCTCCACTTTGATATCTTGTTTTATTCTAAGAACAAAAGTCAACATTAAATGCTAAGATTTGATTTTTTGGAAGGGTCTGTTGGAAATACTGAGAGGGGGGTGAATTAGTATTTACTATTTTTTGTTCTAGTGATTGCAAAAGCATATATAGATATGTATATGTATACACAGAACACAAAAATCGATAGCTGGAATAAATGCTTTTATTAATACTCAATACAGTGCAATGAAATAAATACAATATAAGTATATCTGACTATGAATGGTTGCCAAGCTCCAACTTGGACTTCAGTGAGGCTCCAACCTCCAGAGCACCAACTCCCAAGGACTTCAATCCTGTTCAGTTCTAAGGCTCCAACCCAACCTTGGTATAAACTGGTCCTGTTGCTTCTGCCTCTGCTGCTTCTGCTGCCTCTACAGTCTCTACTGCTTCTGTTGCCTCTGCAGTCTCTGCTGCTTCTGTTGCATCTATACTCTCCCCTGGTTCAGTTGCCTATGCACCCTCTGCTGGTTCTGTTGCCTCTTCTCTGGTTTTTTTTTTTTCCACCACAACAACAACAACACAGTCCTCTGTGTTTTCTATTTTTATACATTCCATGCCTCTGTCCATTCGTTTCCTCTTACATGCTGGCTCTTTGGCTTCCTCCTCAGTCGCTATCATTTCCTCTGACTCGCTTGATCTTCTATGTTTGCTTGACACTTCGGCTTCCCATTCCTTTGCTTCTTCTGTCCATACAAGTGTTCCAATATTCGCAGGATGTGTTGTATCAATGGCAAGCACTGAGTCAACGTAGAGGACCATATTCATAAGACTGTAACAGCGCTGATTTGCCATTGATTGCAGGTATATACAATTCAACATAGCTTAATAGACAGCCACGTCCCAATCACAATCGATTTCGCCATGAATCACCCCATTCAACTGTCGTTCAACCTTCTGAACCATCGAAATAACGATCGTAAGCCTTTCGGCTTAAAACACCCCGCGCAAGCAATTTTTCAGTTACATAGGAAATATATGAAAAACATGCGAAAAACGCTTAAAGGCAGACTTTAAATTTTAATTCACGCGCATTTAAACCTGTATCAGGTCCACAGCTTTCATCGCTATCGGCGATCGCAACATATCGGCAGTCGTCAATGGCTGATGGCTGATGGACGCGATATTATATAAACTATTTATAATAAGTCTGTCGGGTCCACTACTCCTATCGCAATCGGAACTTTCATATGGCAGGGCTTCATAACATGTGCGATGGGCGGATGCGATAAAACATTTAACCATAACACAATCCCACGTCGGGTCCGTGTTATTATCGCAATCCGCGTTTTTAATGTGGCAGGCCTAAACCACTTGCGATACCCGCTCCGAACTGACGGATGCGATATTGCATTGGACCATGTTTTATATGCTCGTCGGGTCCACGTGCTTATCGCAATCATAGGATTTGGGTTGGGTGATCCTTTATGCTGCGGATGCGATATATTATAAACCAAATATGAAATTCCATCGGGTCCATTATAATCGGGTCCATTGTGATATGCCATCGGGTCACTTAGCCGAAACCCCGATGCACCGATATGGCGATATATATATATATATATATATATGCCATCGGGTCCATATGTGCTGAAACACATTTAATACATGCATCTGTGGGTTTTCATTGCCCGAACAACTCCCGAAAATGTTGATGCATGCATATATTATTGTATAACGCATATATATGGGTTTTAACCGCCGATAATGTTAAAGCATGCTTACACGGGTTTTACAAGCCCAATAACATATCTATATGAGTTCTTCTCTCGATGGCTCCCGATAGGTTCCCGATAGTTGTGTATGCTCCCGATATCTATTATTTGTGGCATATATGGCTCTGTTTGCTTCATTTGCTCCTCTGATGGCTCCTCTTGCTCCGATAACTCCTCTTCTTTGGCATATATATGGCATATATATGGCATATATATATATATATATATGGCTCCTCCTATAGCTCCTCTTTGCTCCAATGTGGCTCCTCTGGCTTGGTCTACTCCTCTTGGCTCCATTTTCTCCTCTTGGCTCCGTCTGCTCCTCTGATGGCTCTGTATCCTCCTCTTGAATATTGCTATATTGACATCAATGACAATCTGTGTCTAACAATCTCCCCCTTTGTTATTGATGGCAATATTCCTCTGCTCTCTCCCCCTTTGACATCAATGGCAAAGGAATGCATACGAACTCCCCCTGTCAAACTGCTCCCCCTGTCCTGCTGCATCTTTATGAATGAACTTGGGTGATGATAAAGAAATAACCCCCATCTTTTGACGCAGATGTTCGAATGCTTCTCAAGGAAGAGGTTTTGCGAAAATATCAGCTATCTGCTCCTTAGTACTGATATATTCCAGGATGATGTTTTGTTCAGCTACTTGCTCACGGAGGAAATGATACTTGATTGGTATGTGTTTGGTTCTTGAGTGCATCACTGGATTTTTGCTGAGATTGATAGCGCTTGTGTTGTCACAATAGATGGTAATCAGTTGATATGTACATATGTCGAGATCTTTTAGAGCTTCCTTCATCCATAGTATCTGAGAACAACAGTCTGCTGCAGCAATATACTCGGCTTCGGCTGTGGATAATGATATGGATGACTGTTTTTTGCTGAGCCAGGATACTAAACAGTCTCCTAGGAAGAATGCATTTCCACTAGTACTTTTCCGATCATCTATACTTCTAGCCCAATCAGCATCGGTGTATGCAGTTACCATCAGTGTTGAGTCCTTTGGGTACCAAAGACCAAAATCAGAAGTTCCCTTCAAATATCTGAGAATTCTTTTTACAGCTAATAAATGAGATTGTTTGGGAGCAGATTGAAATCTTCCCACCATTCCTACTGCTTGCATTATGTCTGGTCGTGTAGCTGTTAAGTATAGAAGGGCTCCAATCATTGACCTGTAATGAGTTGCCTCTACTAGAGGGGAGTCATCATCTTTGCTCAATTTGCAGTTTGTGGTCATAGGTGTACTCACAGGTGCACAGTCCTCCATTCCATATTTTTTGAGCATGTCTTTTAGATATTTGGCTTGAGATATACACAATCCTGCTCTGGTTTGAGATACTTGAAGTCCAAGGAAGTGGGACAGCTCTGATATCATTGACATCTCAAACTCTTTTGCCATTATTTGAGAAAATTCATGGCTCATTTCATCATTATTACTAGCAAAAATCAGATCATCGACATAAACAAGAGCAACTAGTAACTTACCTTGATCTGTCTTTATGTATAGATTGCTTCCAGCCACTCCCTTTTTGAAGCCTTATTGTTGGAGATAGTTATCCAGTCTTGCATACCAAGCTCTAGGAGCTTGTTTCAATCCATACAAAGCCTTTTTCAACTTACAGACTAGGTCCTTTCCTACTGTCAGATCAAAACCTTTTGGCTGCTCCATGTAGACTTCCTCCTTGAGTTCCCCATTTAGAAATGTTGATTTCACGTCCATTTGATAGATTTTGAATCCTTTTGAGCAAGAAAATGCCAAGAACATCCTGATAGCTTCCATACGGGCCATGGGTGCAAATGTCTCTTCAAAGTCAACTCCTTCAATTTGTGAATAGCCTTTGCAGACAAGTCTTGCCTTGTTTCTGATAACCTATCCTTCCTCATTCATTTTATTTTTGAACACCCATTTTGTTCCTATTATGGTTTTGTCCTTTGGACGAGGTACCAGCTCCCATGTCTTGTTCTTCTCAATTTGGGACATTTCTTCTTCCATTGCTTTTACCCAGTGAGGATCCTTACTTGCTTCTGCAAATGTTTCTGGTTGTATCATAGATAGGTGGGCAATGACTTTTCTCTTCGATGTAATTGATATCCTTCTTCGGGTCTGCACACCTTCATCTTTATCGCCAATGATCTTCTCTTCTGGATGATATCTTTCAATATACTTCATCTTTGAAGGGGTATGAGGTGGTTCTCTTTTCTATTCTTCTTCTTCATCATCTATCTTTTCTTCTTTAGGTTCTTCTTCTTCAAGGAGAAAGTCATCTTCATGTTCTTCAATTTCCTTTTCTGGAAGATCTTCATCAACCTTTACATCAATTCTTTCCACTATTTTCTTCAGTCGATAATTGTAGCACTTGTAAACCTTGCTCTGTGGAGAGTATCCAAGAAATATCCCTTCATCAACCCGAGAATCAAACTTTCCAGGTGAGCCATCATTTATTTTTATGAAGCACTTGCTTCCAAATATCTTGAAGTACTTCACCGAGGCAGGTCTTCCTTTCCATAGCTCATAAGGAGTTTTGTCACAATTTGGTCTTAATTGAGTCCGATTCAGTGTATCGACAGCTGTCCCTACTGCTTCTCTCTAGAATTTAGGCTGTAGGTCTGCTGCTAATAGCATGGTTCTTGCCATCTCTTGAACTGTTCGGTTTTGTCTTTCAACTACCCCATTTTGCTGAGGTGTTCTAGTAGCCGAGAATTCCCTTTTAATTCCATGAATATTACAGAACTCACTAAACTCGTTTGATGTGAATTCTCCTCCTCTGTCTAGTCTGAGGCACTTAATTTTTGAATCTTTTTCATTTTCTACTAGGGCTTTTAGATTCTTAAAGCACTCAAAGGTTTCAGATTTATACTTTATGAAATATGTCCACATCATTCTAGTATAATCATCAACAAATAACACAAAGTACCTTTCTCCTTGGAGTGCTTGATTTCTAGTTGGCCCACATACATCAGCATGGATGATCTCCAAGGGCTTTGATGTACAGTGTTCCTCTGTCTTGTGGCTGGTTTTGGTCTGCTTTCCATGTTGACATGGACCACACACTACTTGATTTGGTTTGGACAGCTTTGGGATATCTTGTACAACTTTGATCTTGCTGATATTGATCAGATTTTCGAAGCTTGTATGTCCAAGTCGCTTGTGCCACAGCCAACTCTCATCTGTCTGACTCAAGTAGCATTTATTTTCCTAAATCTTGTTCAGAATGTAAATGTTGTCTAGTGTTCTCACCCCTTTTGCCACAAGTTTCCCTGAGGCAGAGTTCCTTATCTCACAGTCTTTGGTGCTGAAAACAACCTTATGTCCTTGATCACAGATTTGGCTGACACTCAGAAGGTTGTGTTTGAGTCCGTCAACTAGCAGAGCATCTTGAGCTTTTCCTTTTCCATTTATCAGAGTAACTGTTCCTTTTCCTGCAATTTTTCCAGTTCCACTTCCAAAGGACACATTCCCTTCCTTTTTGCTCAGTGAGATAAACTTCCTTCTGTCTCCTGTCATGTGTCTGGAACACTCACTATCCACAAACAACTAGTTTCCATTATTTTGGGCAAAAAGAGCCAGACCGCATTTGTCCATGCCAAATTTCTTGCTACTCGTCTTTCTTCCTTTGAGTGGGCAGTCTTGTTCATAGTGTCCATTATTGTAGCAAAAAGAGCAAGTCAGATCAAATTTGGTCAAGGGATCAAATGGATTGGAGGTTTTGATTTGTCCCTGACTTTTGGGGGCATATGAGTTGATTACCCGGTCCTTTTGCATTTTCTTTTCACTTCTGCGAGCCATACAGTGTCTAGCTTGGTGACCGAAGTTTTTACAGTGAAAACAGTGTCCAAGAAAGATGGTTTTGAAGCAACCACGGTTTAAGTCGATTTCCTTCCTGAGAATTACTCCTCCCTCGTCCTTTGGATTTTTGATGGGCCCTTGGTGGAGTACAGGTTTGTATTTGCTGTAGTGTCCATGATTCGACTCCACATTCTTCTTTGGAGTAATTCTTTCTTCATTCTTGGAATCTGGGATGCACTTTTGATAACATACTTTTTCATCTTTTGGATTGCAGGAAAGTGCATCGGCATAGCTTTTCACACTTTTCTTAGTGCTTGAGGATTCTCCTTTGAAACCTATTCCAGACTTATCATGTTGAGGTTTTTGATTTTTCAGAATAGTCTCAAGTATTTGAGAACTTTTACAACCCTTTTTAACTTGCTCCAACTCCTTTCTCAAAGATACTATTTCGGCCTCGCGTTCTTCACAAGTCTCTTCTTTTTCTTTAAGTTTTTCTTCTAAGAGATCTTCTCTCCTTCTTATTTCCTCGCTTTCCACTTTGAGAGAAATGATTTTGTTCCGTAGTTTCTCATTTTCTTCAATGGTGCTTATTAACAGTTCATCTACATTTCCTTCTAGCCCCGAGTCATCATCATCATCTGTGAGTGCCATGAATAATGCTTCTTGGCTTTCATCCAGATCACTTTCCTCATCTGATTTCTTTTTGATGACCATAAACTCATCCTCATCAGACTCATCTTGCTTGGAGAAGAAGTTTTTCTTATTGAACCCTTTCTTTTTATGTGCCATTCTTTTAGAATTTCCTTCTTCATCACTGTCATGTTTATGAGGATATTTTGCTGCATAATGACCTATTTTACCACATTTGAAACATATAAGAGGATACTTGCCTTTAAGCTTAGATCCTCTTTTCAGATCTCGTACATATTGAGCCAATTCGGATTCCACATCTGACTCATCACTACAGTCATTCCTTTCTTTCCCTTTCTTTGACTTTGAGGCCTTGAATGTTGCATCTTTGGAGCTTGGGCCACCTTTCCTCATTTCATAGGCGGTAAGAATTCCATGAAGTTCATCCATTTTGAGGGTGTCAAGATCCTTTGATTCTTCTATAGCACTTATTTTGGAGTCAAATCTGTCTGGAAGAGACCTTAATACCTTTTGAACAATGGTACTTTCTTCAACTTTTTCGTCCAATCCTTTCAGGGAATTTACCACTTCAGCTACTCGGAGGAGGTACGCTGCAATGTCTTCTTCATATTCCATCTTCAAAATTTCAAATTGTCTTCTGTGAGTTTGAAGCTTTGCCTTTTTGACTTTTGAGTCTCCATCGTACAAGGCAACTAGCTTCTCCCACATTTCTTTGGCAGAGTTACAGTGCATGATTTTTGTAAACTCGGAATCAGTGATTCCACTAGTGATAGAGTTCATGGCCTTTGCATTTGCAATGTAGGCTTTCCTCTCATCTTGGTCTGTTGGAAGAGTGGAAGTCGCTTGGTATTCATTTTGAAAAAAATGCCAGACTTCAGGTCCAAGGGAAATTAAGTAGTAAGTCATTCTTTTCTTCCAGAACCCAAAGTTAGTGCCATCGAACAGAGGAGGTTTTCCTAATGCTTCATGATTTCTCATCATGGCTGTTGATCCTTCTTCAAGCTGTAAGGCTAGTATGAAGAAGCCTGCTCTGATACCAATTTTTGGAAATACTGAGAGGGGGGTGAATCAGTATTTATTAATTTTTGTTCTAGTGATTGTCAAAAGCATATATAGATATGTATATGTATACACAGAACACAAAAATCGACAGCTGGAATAAATGCTTTTATTAAGACTCAATACAGTGCAATGAAATAAATACAATATAAGTATATCTGACTATGAATGGTTGCCAAGCTCCAACTTGGACTTCAGTGAGGCTCCAACCTCTAGAGCACCAACTCTGTTTTTCCAAGACACCAATCTTGGATTTTAGGAGCACCAACTCCCAAGGACTTCAATCCTGTTCAGTTCTGAGGCTCCAACCTCTTGGGCTCCAACCCAACCTTGGTATAAACTGGTTCTGCTGCTTCTGCCTCTGCTGCTTCTGCTGCCTCTACAGTCTCTGCTGCTTCTGTTGCCTCTGCAGTCTCTGCTGCTTCTGTTGCCTCTATACCCTCCCCTGGTTCAGTTGCATATGCACCCTCCGCTGGTTCTGTTTCCTCTTCTCTGGATTTTTTTTTTTCACCACAACAACAACAACACAGTCCTTTGTGTTTTCTGTTTTTATACATTCCATGCCTCTATCCATTCGTTTCCTCTTACATGATGGCTCTTTGGCTTCCTCCTTAGTCGCTATCATTTCCTCTGACTCGCTTGATCTTCTATGTTTGCTTGACACTTCGGCTTCCCATTCCTTTGCTTCTTCTGTCCATACAAGTGTTCAATATTCGCAGGATGCGTTGTATCAATGGCAAGCACTGAGTCAACGTAGAGGACCATATTCATAAGACTGTAACAGCGCTGCTTTACCATTGATTGCAGGTATATACAAGTCAACATAGCTTAACAGACAGCCACGTCCCAATTGCAATCAATTTTGCCATGAATCACCCCATTCAACTGTTGTTCAACCTTTTGAACCATCGAAACAACGATCGTAAGCCTTTCGGCTTAAAACACCCCGCGCAAGCAATTTTGAGTTACATAGGAAATATATGAAAAACAGGCGAAAAACACTTAAAGGCGGAATTCAAATTTTAATTCACCCGCATTTAAACCTGTATCGGGTCCACAGCTTTCATCGCTATCGGCGATCGCAGCATATCGACAGTTGTCAATGGCCGATGGCCGACGGACGCGATATTATATAAACTGTTTATAATATGTCTGTTGGGTCCACTGCTCCTATCGCAATCGGCGCTTTCATATGGCAGGGCTTCATAACATGTGCAATGGGCGGATGCGATAAAACTTTTAACCATAACACAATCCCACATCGGGTCTGTGTTATTATCACAATCCGTGTTTTTAATGTCGCAGGCCTAAACCACTTTCGATACCCGCTCCGAACTGACGGATGCGATATTGCATTGGACCATGTTTTATATGCCCGTCGGGTCCGCATGCTTATCGCAATCGGAGGATTTGGGGTGGGCGACCCTTTATGCTGTGGATGCGATATATTATAAACCAAATATGAAATGCCATCGGGTCCATTGTAATCGGGTCCATTGCGATATGCCATCGGGTCACTTAGCCGAAACTCCGATTCGCCGATATGGCAAAATATATATATTTATATGCCATCGGGTCCATATGTGCCGAAACACATTTAATACATGCATATGTGGGTTTTCATTGCCCGAACAACTCCCAAAAATGTTGATGCATGCATCTATTATTGTATAACGCATATATATAGGTTTTAACCGCCGATAATGTTAAAGCATGCATACACGGGTTTTACAGGCCCGATAGCATATCTATATGATTTCTGCTCCTGATGGATCCCGATAGGTTCCTGATAGCTATGTATGCTCGCGATATCTGTTATTTGAGGCATATATGGCTCTGTTTGCTTCATTTTCTCCTCCGATGGCTCCTCTTGCTCCGATATGCTCTGATAGCTCCTCTTCTTTGGCATATATATGGCATATATTTATGTGGCTCCTCCTATAGCTCCTCTTTGCTCCAATGAGGCTCCTCTGGCTTGGTATGCTCCTCTTGGCTCCATTTGCTCATCTTGGCTCCATCTGCTCCTCTGATGGCTCTGTATCCTCCTCTTGAATATTGCCATATTACATCAATGACAATCTATGTCCAACAGGGTCCCCATTTATTAATGTTATTACTAACACTAATAAGAAGGGGGGTTGTTGATAGTCACAACACGTTCTCTGCGCAATTTTGGAGAGCAATGTTGGCTTCTAGGATGCACTGTGAAATTCTGGAAAGCAAGGCCAGTTTCCCTCTAGTGCTGCGGAATTTTCCAAATTAGCACAAGAACCAGTTTGAGACCAAGTCACGAGAGGTCAGCTTGTGGGTGAAAGGAAAATAAGTTAATGAACACAAGTTGTTAAGCCAAAGAAACTGAACTAAAAGCATAATTACTTGGGCAATGCAATACATGTTGCTAAGGATGGGTGGAAAGGAGGCTCCAAAATGAATCTAAGGAAAAATTTTGGAGGGTGGTTGTAGCAGCTACACCATATTAGTTAGTAGGAAATTCATGTGTTCCTTCTCCTTGTCAGTGTTTTCTCTGTTATATAATTGTCTTCTTCCATGCCTCAGAATGTTAGTCTATGAGAATGGATTTCATTGATGATCCTCTCTTAAATTATCAATCATTAATATTTATTACTCCAGCCATCTCTAAACTTTGTTTTCTCTAGTCTCTCTCTCTTCTAATTTTCCAAACAGTCAAAGGATTTGTAACTTTTCATGATTTGTACAACCTGCTCATTGGAGTTATGATCTCAATTTTTTTAAATATATGGACTCCGTTCCCACTGTATTTGAATCCATAGAGCTAAATTTGGTCACCAGAACTCAATTGAACAAAACCTTCTACTACAGTGACCATTAGGTAGTTGAGTTTTATGGAGAGAGACCTCTCTAGGTTGAAGGGAAAGCTTCAACCTACAAAATTGGTTTGAGGTTACCTTAGTTATTTCCTCCTATAACCACGGAAATTTTTGAGTGATAACACATTCATCCCTTGCTTCAATTATCCACCTTGCTTTGATAATATAAATGGCACAAAGCAATGCTTCCATGTCCTCATCCTTTCTTCAGAGCGCATCTGCAACAACATTTTGCTTCCCTTTCTTGTAGATTATTTCAAGGTCATAATATAGCATATTTGTAACCCATTTTTGCTGCTCTTTTGAACATAATATTTGTTCCAAAAATTATTTAAGACTATCATGATTTGTGTTTACCTTGAAGTGTATCGCCATGAAATAAGGTCATGATTTATTTAGTGCATGTTGTATTGATAACATTTACTTCTCATAAATAGGTTTGTATAAATAATTTTCTTTGATTGGATGACTTTCAAAAGAAATGGGTCTTCCTTCTTGCATGAAAACAACATCAATTCCATTTCTTGAAGCATCACATTCCACAATAAAACCTTTTGCGAAATTCTGGTGTAGCTAAGACCAGTGCTTGGCACATTTCCTCTTTAAGATGTTCAAAGGTTTTTGCTTCTTCTGTTGTCAAAGAAAATGCATCTCTCTTTAGTAATGATGTTAGAGGTGTTGCTATTCTCCCCTAATTCTTAGCAAACTTGTGATAATACCTTGTCAACCCAAGAAATCCTCAAAGATACTTTATGGTTGTGGGGATTTCCCATTCCCTAATGGTTGTAATTTTCTTAGGGTCTACCTTTACACCCTCATGAGATACAATATACCCAAAATATTCCACCTCCTATACTCCAAAGAAATATTTGTATCTTTTTGCATATAATTTTTTCTTTGCCAATAGTTTGAGCACCCTATCAATATGTTGAACATGCTCCTTCATAGACTTGTTGTAGATTAGTATATCATCAAAACATACTAACACAAATTTTCTAAGGAAGGGTTTGAAAATGGAATTCATCAAAACTTGAAATGTGGAAGGTGCATTAGTGAGACCAAAAGGCATGACCAAAAATTGATAATGACCCTCATGAGTCTTGAATGTTGTTTTGGGATTGTCTTCAATATTAATTCTAATTTCATAGTATCCTAAATGAAAATCCAGTTAGGTGAAATAAATTGCTCCATGTAATTCATCCAACAATTCATCAATGATAGGAATGGGAAATTGATCTTTAATAGTGAGCTTGTTTAGCTCCCTATAATCTAGACACATACACCATGATCCATCCTTCCTGTGCACCAATACTACTAGAGTAGAGAAATAACTTTGACTAGGCTGAATTATACCAACCTCTAACATTTATTCAACAATGCATTCAATTTCACTCTTTTTTGGCATAAAGATATATGTAAGCTCTGATGTAGGGAGGAGCACTTTCTGGAATCAAGTGAATCACATGATCATAATCATGAATTTGTGGTAGGCCTTTGGGAGTCTCAAACACCTTGGAATGATTGTCCAAGGCTTCTTTGAGATCTTGAGAAATATATGATTTTGATGTTTGAACCCCATTGAGCATAATTGTGTAATTACGCCCTGTTTTTCTTTCTTTAGAATCTTTGTCATGCCATTAGAGATGATTATCTTTCTTGGTTTCCCTGCGATAACCCTTAATTCAACTTCATTTCCTTCCCAAAATAATTTTAAGAAAATTTCTTCAAAATTGAAAGTTATCATCCCCAAATATTGTAACCATTGGACTCCTAGTACAACATCAGCGCCACCGATTGAAATGGAAATCATTGGACTATTGAATACATATTCCCCCATCATTAGCTTGATATTATGGCACTTTATAGAGAAATTTATAGTTCCTCCATTTTCAACCATCACTTGAAACTCTAGTGTTGTATATAGGAAGAAGTTCATTTCCTTGGCTATGTTACAATGAATAAAATTATGGGTTCTACCCAAATCAATCAACATTGTTAGCTTTTTCTTCTTGATATATATTTCTATATTGAGAGTTTGAGTGGTAATTCCTATCAATTCATTACAAGATATGGTCAGATTCATTTCTTCTTTCTTTGGGGTTGGTTCCTGGTGTATATCCTCCTCTTTTGATGTTTCTAGTTCCTTCTCTTCCTCCTCTTCACACTCTATGTAGAATAATTTATTCTCAACATACTTATGACATTTAGTGTATTCACTATCACAACTATAACAAAGCCCTTTTCTCCTTTTTCATCCAATTTTTATGGTGTCAACCTTTTGGGTTGTGTATTACTAGAAGCAACAACACTTCCATCTTTATAGTTGTGAGTGGTAGACTTCCTTGTTGCCATAATTTTTCTTTCAACTTTCCTTTTCACCCTGAATGCCTTCTCCAATGAATTAGGTTATGAAAGGAAAACCTCATGTTAGATGTTATATTTTAAACTCCCTATGAAGACATTGATCCTATGCTCCTCTCGAATATCGGTTACCCTAATATTCAATTTTTGCAAGTCTTCAATTGCTCTGCCATTGAACCCTTTTGTTTGAGATTTATCAATTGGTTAAAGAAGTTGTTTCTCTTTGCATCTTCATAATGTGCTATCATTTCCTACATAATAATTAACGATGTGACAAGTGTTTTACGAGAAAAAAATCCATCTATAACATAAAAACTGATTGTGTTCTAAATATAAAGATCAAATATGTACCGTTTGTGATGGTTTCACATCGTGTAGATCAAGATATTGCTCCATATGTAGTATCCAAGTTACGATATCCTTACCATAATAGTTCCTCATATCTATCTTTAGAATGTGGTGGTTCTTGAGCCCCACAATGGAGTCTCAAAAATCATAATTGATATTCCTTTTGTCTTCATCATGATTTTCATGGATTTCCTTATCACGACTCATACACCTTTCTTCTAGAAACCTTTCCAAACCTTCCTTCAACCACTCTATATTAACATTCATCATTGCTACCTTGTATGCTTTTAAACCATCATTCAAAACTCCCACATCCCTTTTTGTACCATCTATTTGTTGATGGTGTTGGACCCGTCAACATGTAAGGGGATCTCCCCAGTAAGAAGTCCCAATCAGACCTCAGACTGTTTGGTGTAGGAGTCCCAACAGTGGGTTGTATAGTAATGCCTTGACCGTGATGTCGCACAGAGGAAAGTAAGATAACTCTGTCAGTAGCAAGGGTGTGACCATTGTAGTGAGTCAAGGAAGGTGTATGAGAGGTTCTAACACAGGTGGGTTGAGATGAGGGTGAAGGTGAGTTCCAGGTTGAAAGGGATCAGTCCCAACTCAGCTAGGAACACACAACACACAGGATATACACATCTTCTGGCAAAGCAGTCCACTTGACTCCGGTAGTCACAACATACAAGGTAAGATAACATGTACAAAACTCATGGATTAGCCTGAATGAGTGCAACAGTTGTTACAACAAGGTTCATCTGAAAGGTTTGTCTAATGTCCGACAGAGCAGTCAACACAGACGAGACAACATTAATAGCATATACAATACATTTGCATCAAGAGATGATGCATTACAACAAATGAATCAATTCATATGCATAACACATGTTAAAGTAACATTCATTACAAGTGTTAAAGATCAGTCTTACAACAGATACAAAACATGTGTGAAAACGTGTTGGCTCTTATTATCTAAACAAGTGTAAGTTCCAATCATACAATACAACCATGTAAAACTGCTAGCCCCAACAGTGGAACGTTACAGCCACATCTACCTACTCCTCCAAAGAAATGAATTATCTCCTTGCAGGGGAGAAGCAAAGGCGCATTACAATACTGTCCAAGCTCTTTCCAAGATAGTCTTATCAGAAGCTTGGCTGACCAAAATCCATTGCAATGAGTTATGATGGACTATTTATAGAAATGGGTGGGGTGATCCTTGATATCCCCCTTTGTGACAATTCAACTACCCTCATGACTCTTCACCTACTCTATGACTGTTACATCCAACTATTGACACTTGACTTACACTTGACTTGACTCAACATTACAATGCACATGTACTCATGTGAGACAACATGGATTAAACAAGACATGAAAGACATCACAAACACTCAGTCCACTATGATGAGACCAACTCTTTGACATGCTTGTGATGGTGGAGGTGGTGAGTTAATGCTAAGCTTCATCATCTGTGATGGTGTGCATGCACCTTATGGTGACATCTTGCTTAAACAAACTCCTACCTCCATTGCAACCAGTGCATTGGTTCAACTTTTTCATCCAACTCATCTACTAACAAGTGCTTGGTCTTCTTGGGTGCAGCTGAACCAGAAACACACTGATGCATAGTGTCCATTCTGGTCTTCAATTGTATGCTGGTGGTCATGTGCATCAACTTGCCAAAGTACATGTTCAGCTCCAGTTGGAATTGCTTCTTGTCTTCGCCATGGTGAGTGTGTTGAATGGGTTGGATCACATGCATGCACATAATTACATGCATGTTATTGAATCCCTTGCATGTGATTGACAACACTACTCACCATGTCATATTCGTACCAACTACTAGGATGGATCTTTAACCCGTACGAGCACAGTTTAATCAGTGAGTTTATGTTGCGCCCACTGTTGTTCCTATTCGTACTACAACTCATTCGTCTATTTGTGCAATTTCATGTTCTTCCTTGAGTTGCCACTTCAACACATGCAACTCCTTCTTTGTTCCATTCTCTGTCTTTACGCAATCTTCATGTCGCACCATCACCTAATAGCCTAAGTCACCTAGATGTGATTAGGTGATGGCGCGATGTGAGGAATGAGCTTTGCAGTGTTCATTTTACGAGTTTTGATAACATCAAGGTTGTGATGCACATTCCATAAATCTAGGGAAAGCGACACTTGGCAGGAGGTTTCTGAAATGATCCTTGAATGTAGCCTCCAACTATTAAACATAGATCCCTAAAACAAGGGATGCCTTTCCATGCTTCCTTGGGAGAAGCAACTTGTGAATGCATGTTTGTTTTGCTTGGTCCTGGAGAGAACCGTTCAACTTAGCTGCACATGCAAAAGGTTGTTCAACTTCTTGAAGGAAATTTGCATTTCTTGCTGGGATTTGGGCTGACTGCCCAAGAGATTTGCACAATTTCTAGGCAAGGCAACTGACTATTGCCCAGATTTGTGCAAATTTTGGGATGAATAGCCCTGCTAGGGAAAATTGTGCAATTCCGGCTAGGAGTGTTGACTAGCAGAATTGAGCAATCTTAGAGCCCAGTAGGCTGCCAGACATGATTGCACAATTTCTCAAGGGAAGGTTTGTTTCCCTTCGGATATGCACAATTTTCTTGATGAAGTTGCTTAGCGTGCAGCTGGACCAAGTCCACGTGAATGGCCTGTGAGGGGAATGGATCAAGTTGTGATCAACAGGCTGCCTTTGTGCAAGTAAAACAATGAACCCTATGAACTTGATGAAGCAAGACAAGCTATTGTGAAAAGTTGGAAGGGAGGCTCCAAACGAAGCTAAGGTAAAATTTTGGAGGGTGGTCATAGCCGCTACAACACTTGGTGACACATTGGTAGAACTCAAGCTCTCTAAATGGACCTTGTTCGTGAGAAGCAAGTCTAACACCTTTAGAAGTATTGTTCAGTTCTTAGCTCCTATTGATTTCCACACTAACTTGATTGTAAGATGTAGCATCTACTAATCTCTTGGTCAATTGACACACATTCCAAGCCAAGGCAACACAATTGTTTCAATTGGGGTTGAGGTATATATTGGTGCACAAGAAATATAGTCGTCAGAGCCTTAGCTTCATCTCTGGTGTTGCTCCCTTGCCAGCAAGCCTAGACAGTACCCTGGTGGAGTTAGATAGAAACACAAGCATGACTCTACTGCTAGCGATCCTGGTCAATACCCCAGTGGAGTTACTTGCATCACCTCTTTATGTAGGAAGCCTTTCTCTTCTTTTTCCTTATTCATTTTTCATTTTTTCAAACTTTTTTCACTTTTTTCATTTTTGTAACTTGTGCATAACACTTATTCATTTCAGAGGCGGAAGAGAGATCCTGAATTATTGAGAGTAGAAGAGATTCTTCCAACAGAGTAGTTTATTATACCTCTAAGGTGCCTATTAATATTTCCCCCCTCACTTTACTCTACTTGACTGAGCTGACAAGGGTTAACCCAAAAACAAATGACTAGAGTACTTGACGCTAGTTAGCACACAAGAATTATGTTTTCACCAAGGTTCACTTCGAACAGTATTTATTTTCGAACGACCCATCATGGAGTAAAAGTAACATGTTCTTCACACAGAGGCAGGATGACAAATAACCAAGTAGTGATAGCAGCACAAGGCCTCTTGTACTTTACCCAACTTGCTTCAAGAGTTATACATTGTTTCATGTGAAACTATCCTGTGAATCAAAACAAGAGAAGTAACAGAGAACAATGCAAAGAAAGAGTTGAAGCAAAAGTGAAAGTAAAGAAAGTAAACAAGCAAGCATGAAAACAAACAAACAAACGAAGCAAGTAAGAAAACAAGCATGCAAGCAAGCTGATTGAAAGAAAACACTACTCCTACTCCTAATCTAACAGTGCATGGGTCACCTCACGTGAAGTGATACTTCCAATGTAGCCACCAGTGCATTGGTTGACCCATGTTGGTGAAGGCATGGTTCGTGAACAAGACGGTTCTGTGAACCAACAAACAAGAAATATATAACAGTGAAGACGACCACACTTCGATCTTACAAGCGACCATAGAACAGAGATGAGTGAATGTTCATAACATGCATTCTATGGTGCTACCACGACGTGGTGCTACACTGCATGTGGATGTTTAGTGAATGCATTGTCTTGAGTGTGACATGAAAGAAAATGTTAGAAAACTAGGCCATTTGTGATGTTCATGTGTTCTTGCTGTGTAAGATTCCTCCAATGCATGAGTGATGGGATCATGTAGTTCGAGTGGAGGAAGTTGAATCTGGGTGTTTGGTTGATCTTCTATGCAAAGCAAAAAGTGATGAGGAGCCTTGATTGTTTCAAACATTTACTGACTGGAAGTGAAACCAACCTAAGGAAAACAAGGGCCTGACATAACCATAATCTCGGGCTAAAGTTCCTTGATAGTTTGGGGGGTTTCGACTTCATTGACAGATAGATCATCGTAGACTAGTGCCTTGGATAGATTAAAAATGGTTGAATCAACATCATGATCAGATGATGAAGTGAATAGATCATAACAACCAAGATCAAAAAATTCAGGATGTTTGTCGGCATCCCCATGATTTGATGAATCAGGGAGAGGGGTATATGGGAAGCAAAGATGTTCACCCACTGTGTTTTCAAGGAAGATAGATGATAGATTGAATGGATTTTCCGAGGAATATGTGTCCTTTCCGCACTCTAATGACAAACTGACATCCGACGTACCCTGTGAGTTATCGCAAGTAGAAGCATCCGGAAATGAGTTTTCATATGAGAAATCAGCAATGGCAGAATCACAAGGGATGTCAAGATGAAGCAGATGAGATGAGGCTAGAAGGGAGTCATCCTTCACCATGGGCTCTTCTTTAGATTCCCACACACACTCATCATGAATGATGGCACAGGTTGGCTGCATAACACCAACTCCATCAACAACTTGATCCTTGTTCAAAATAAGTGAGGAGTCCAGAATGGGACAACACAAGACAGTACAATCCAAAGGATCAATAAAACACAAGGACAGAGGTCGAGGAAATGAGTTCATGTGAGAGCCAATAGGACTGCTAGCTAAATCTACACAAATCTCAAGAGAAGGTGGGTGGGAGGATGTGATAGTTCAACTGACGTGTGTGCATGATCTCCCACATCACTCTGTGGTGGTGGAGTTGTTTGATGAGGTGAAGGTAGATAGTCACTTGTGACAGCAACTGTGCCTGCCTCTAATTGCACAACTCCATCACCGAAGTATGCTGAGCGAGGTTCGGATATGTGAAGAAGATACTCATATCTCCCATTAAGAAATTCCCAATCAATATCATCTTCTCGGAATCGGTATGCACAATTAGAAAAGCATGTGTGAAACTGTTCAATGGATTCATCGGGTGCTTTTCGTAATTTCAGAATACCTTTGTTGATGCTTTACAATCATTGTGATTGAAATAATGGTTTATCTCTGTGACCATATGAGAAGGATAACGAATAGATTTTTCAGGCAGCGTGGCACACCAGTGCATTGGGTGCCCTCGAAGAGAATAGATGAATAGCATATCACTCATGTATTCTTCAAAGATTCCATGCCTTTCTCATGAGCCTACAATGTTGATCGCATGCCTAACGAAGGCTACATAGCCTCCACCATAAAATGTTTTATGATACAAGGTATCTGAGAGCCTTTTTAGAATCATGAAATTGTTTCCATAAGACATACATTCCGGAAGAGTAACTCAGTACTTAGTCATGATAGATGTGAAGAGATTCAAAATAGATGCGAGGACTCAGCTTGTCATCTGGCCCTCCTTCTAGTGCCAAAATGTTGACAGTTTTGGAACTGCCAACATGTAAAGGGATATCTCTGGTAAGAAGTCCCAATCATACCTCAGACCGTTTGGTGTAGGAGTCCCAACAGTGGGTTGTGTTAGAGCCTAGATTGACCTCAGGCTGAAGGAAGGCAATCCTAGGATAACCACAAACCAAGCTTAACCTGGTAGCTAGCCCTAACAGGTCGGGAGAGCACTCTCTCCTTATGAATCTCAGTTAAGATGAATAGATCATGAATCAATATTTTATGCTAGGTATAGTAGCTTAGGGGGTTTTGATTGAATTTGTTGGTTTTTGTGCTGGATTAGATGGAGCTAAGCAATTTGTGTCTGGGAAATTAGGTCAGAGTATAGGGTGCTTTATGGGGCAGGGTAGGTATAGTCTTTTACACTTGAAATTGAGTGAGGTGAGAGGTCTAAGACTAGTGAGGAGCTAAGGAGGGCATGTAAAGATCATTTATCCTTCTCAAACAATAGAAAACATAGAATATTGAATGGCTTCCCAAGGCAGAGCACTGTAAACAATGAATTCTACCTATCTATCTTGATATCATTCAGCTAGAAGTAATGAATTATATTGTGGCATACATAAAACATGTGAAAAACTGATAACAGAAGAAGAAACAATGCAAAAGCACCATCCCACAAGTATCCCATAAAAATAGCTGCAACTCCTATTAATTACCTTGCCAACTGCTTACAAATGATGTACAATATTGTTTAGAGCATCCAAGTGTATCCAACCCTTGTAAATGAGGAAGAAAATACATAGTATAGACAACCAAACCACTTATCCTAACCATTCGGGGCCAAATCCATGAGAAGAGGGGCTATTACAACCATTTCCAAACATGGACCTGGAATATAGATAGTCAAACTACTTGCCTCTATAAGCATGGAAACTGATACAAAACCACCTATAACTAATGAATCTACCCTCTAACACTGTTTTACCATCATAATTACACACGTTGTCATTAATTACATCATAAAAACAACCTTGAGGAGAGAGAAAGTGAATCCACAGTGAAAACAAGCGAAATTTTGGATTTCTGGACAAATTGGTCAAAATTGCAGTGCCACTGGTCAAAAGCGTAGCACCACTTTCCACCCACTTTTGGAAGCCTTCCCCTTAGCCAAATTTAGCCCAAGATGGCTCATTGGAAATTTTTTCTAGTATAGTTTCTGGAACAACTTGAATTTTTGCATTTGGAGGTCATTTGCCCCCTCAAAACTGAAATCTCCCAAGGCAGCTTCTGTGTGTCCAAAAAGAGGCAGAAAGGTCATTTTTGATAGTTTTTGGACCTTTTGGTGGGCTAGTTTTTCTCCAAAACTTCTAAATTTTTTTGGGATGGATGCTCTCATCATGTTGAATCCAAATATATAAAATTTTCCTCCATCAAATGATCCAGGAAAAAGCACAACATCGGTGGCACTACACTTCTGGGCCAGTTTTCTGTGTTGAAAGTTGCAAAATCTGAAAAATGCAAAAAAATCATCAAAACTTGCCCAATTTTGGCATGGGATACCACCATCATCTGCTTTTATGGGCTAGCAAGGCTTCAGCTAATATCCTCAACTTATCTTGCTTCTTTTTTCTCTTTAAAGCTTTCCTCAACCTAGCTTTAAGCTTCTTGATCCTCATGTTACAGATTTTGTTGCGGGTCATGTAATGGTAAGCCATGTGGTGAAGCATATTCTTATCCCTGTTGGCCTTCTCAATTATCCCTTCAAGATGTATGTTGACCCTCTCAATCCATGTTTCCTTATCATTCTCAATCTCTTGCTCAATAGAAGTCAACTTGACATGAGCCTCCTTGGCCTTTTGCCTATTTTCTTTGATCATTTTCAGCTCCTTGAGGACTTGCTTGTCACTCAATTGTTTGCTTTCAGGCTCTAAATATCTGTTGATGAACTTACCTCTCTCTAAGTTATCTGCCAAGGATTGTATTTCAGCTTCTTGTTCCTTTGTGATAATGTCTTTGACAGTTTCCGGATCCTGAGCTTCCAAGTCAATAATGTCAACTCCATGATGAGAAAAATGTTGTTGTGGCTCCTCATGCTCAATGAGATCAAAATCTCTTTCCTCCTCATCATCAAGATCCTCTTCTTGCACATTTTCCTTGCCTTTGCCCAACTGCTCAACCTGCACCTTTTTTGTTGATTACGAAGGCAAAGCCCCTTCCACACCTTGTGGAGCAAACATTTGCATGTGGAGTGATGATGAAGGAAATACCCCTTCCACACGTTATGGAGATAATACTTACTAGCAGCTACAAAAAGTTTCCTAGTACCCCTCTTATATGTCACAAACACTGGCACTCCAACAGTTTCAATCTCTTTGACTTTTTCATGGCTTGAAGGTCCACCTTCTTTATGATGTACTGATGAAAATATTTGTGGGCCTTTGAACATCTCATGAGTAATAAAAGTCTCCCATGGCATGTTAAGGAGGCTTAAGCGGTGAAGAACAATGATTTTTATCAAAGAGTAATGGTAAATTCTATTCAATTTTTGGAGGTATGGATTCCTATGTACAATATGTGCCATCTTCTCAATGTTTCTAAACATGAAGTAAGGGAGATTCATCATATTTACTCTAGTGAAATGCATGAGAAGTCTAATGTGATAGGCATACAACCAAGGGAACCTACCTTCACAAGTGAAGTACTTGACAATGATTTTCATCAATGGGGCATACTTGTCTTCCAAAAGCTTGAAGGGGAATACCCTCTTCATTTGGTCTCTGTATCTAGCCTTGATGTAAGGCTCATAGTACTCCTTATCAATATCCTGACCTTTGTACCAATTTTCACCCACATCTAGAATTCCTTTAGCCTCTGAGATGACAGTTGGTGATATGGTGAAGGTTATTCTGACAAGGGTTACTTCATTACTGTGTAAATAAGTCACAAATATCCTAGCCAACTCATGATGAAAATGGACTCTTTCTATAATTTCACAAAAATTAAAGCATGCATGGTGTTTAAGCAAGAAATGGCAAGTGGGCAAGCTTGTAAGTCCCTCAAACTAGTGGGCTCTTCTCTGATAATTCTTACTCCTTTATGAGGCTGACTCTGCTGCTAATGTCTCTCCATGGAACTATCACTGAGTGTCTCTTCCTCATAGTCATATTCACTATCTCTTTCCATTGTTTTTTTGTGGTTGTTAACACTTTTATATGGACAATGATGGGATAGGGTGGAGGAATGAAATGAACGAGTGAAGATGAAGGAATATGTGAGAGTGTGATATGTGAACAGGTTTTTAGGGATGAGTAGGGTTGATGGAGAGTGTAAGTAGGAATTTAGGGAAAATGTATGAGGGGAATGGGATTTAGGAAATAATGGCAAGTAGATAGGGTAAATAAAACACTAGTGAAATGAGGAAAACTAGGGTTTTATATTTTAGAATGAAAAACACCAAACTTCGCAAACAAAACCCTAAAACATAAGATATGATAAATGTACTTACTTGTAAGAGAGAGAAATTGAAGATTTTTAGGTGAATTTGGTAGTTTTGGAATGATTTGGGTGATTTGGGGCTTGGCTGGGCAGAAGCACAGTGCCTTTGTAAAATTGCACAAGGAAATGCTGCCAGGTGCACAACGCCAACTCAAAAACGCAGTGCCCTCCTCAAAAGTGCAGTGCCACCCAAATTTTTCCAAAAAACGCAGCGACTCACTTGTATTTGCCCAATAATGCTTGAAATAGATCCTTAGCTCTCCTTTTGGCATTTTGAACTTCAACACTAACACAATGAAATGATAAGTAGAAGGATGGCTTTATATAGCTTTCACTTTTTGATTTTTTATTGGTGAAAACCCACTTTTATAATGTCTATATGCTTTTTCCAATACTCTTTTTTTTTAATGTTTGGTTTCTTTGCTTTGATAGGTGGACTGATGCTCAAATTCTTTTGATTTTTGGCAGTGGTAGTACTTTGGCAACATCACCAGATTTCCAGGAGCAGCATGGAACCATTATTACATATGATAACATTAAAATTACATAAAATTTAAAGATAAAATACAAATGCTCTGTTTTCACCTCAAAACTAGTTTTGAGGTGAGAACTTCATTAAGCTTACAAATTAACAAGTTATGACTTTTCTGATCATTATTGACCTTCTCATGTCTTTGCTAACCATTATTAGCAATAATCACTGAATTTTAACCATGTTGGAAACCCTAAGACCTAATGATACCAAACCCTAGGATTTAATAAAATGAGCTGCAGAAATGAAAATAAATCATGATTGAAAAAGCATGAAAGGAGGTCAGCAGGTATATATCATAAGGGAAAAAATGAAGTAAACCCTACCATCAGTGAATCCATGCCCTAATGGAATGAAACCTCATCAGAATGAGACTCCTACTATGAAATGAAAAAGAGCAGATTTTGATCATTGATGGCAGTGTGAAGACACTGACACTAACAGGTCGTATGGTAATGACTTGACCATGATGTCGCATAGAGGAAAGTAAGATAACTCTATCAGTAGCAAGAGTGTGACCACTGTAGTTAGTCAAGGAAGGTGTATGAGAGGTTCTAACATAGGTGGTTTGATATGAGGGTGAAGGTGAGTTCCAGGTTGAAAGGGATCAATCCCAACTCCACTAGGAACACACAACACATAGGACATACAAATATTCCGACGAATAAGTCCACTCGGATGTGGTAGTCACAACATACAAGGTAAGATAACACGTACAACACTCATGGATCATTCCGAACGAGTGCATCAGTTGTTACAGCAAGGTTCATGTGAAAGGTCCGTCTAATGTCTGGAAGAGCAGCCGATATGGATGGGACAACATTAACAACATATAAAACACATTTCCATTAATAGATGACACATTACAACAAATGAATCAGTTCAGATGTAGAACATAGGTTAAAGAAACATGCATTACAAGTGTTAAAGATCAATCTTATAATAGATACAATACATGTGTGAAAACGTGTTGGCTCTTATTATATAGATATGTGTAAGTTCCAATCATACAATACATCCATGTAAACCCACTAGCCCCAACAGTGGAATGTTACAGCGACATCCACCTACTCCTCCAAAGAGATGAACTAGCTCTGTGCAGTGGATAAGCCAAGGCATGTTACAATAATGTCCAAGCAAGCTTGGCTGACCAAAAGCCCTTATAATAGGTTATAAGGGACTATTTATAGCAAAGGGTGGGGTGACCCTTGACATTCCCCTTTGTGACAGTTCAACTACCCTCATGACTCTTCACCTACTCTATGACTGTTACATCCAACTATTGACACTTGACTTACACTTCACCTGACTCAACATTACAATGCACATGTACTCATGTGAGACAACATGGCTTGATCAAGCCATGCAAGACATCATTGACACTAGGTCCAATATCATGAGACCAACTCTTTGACATGCTTGTGATGGTGGAGGTGGTGAGTTGATTCCAAGCTTGGTCATCCGTGATGGCGTGCATGCACCTCATGGGGACATCTTGCTGAAGAAAACTCTTACCTTTGTTGCAACTAATGGATTTCTTCAGCTCCTTCATCCAACTCGTATGCTAACATGTGCATGGTATTCTTAGGTTTGGTTGAACTGGAAACACACTGATGCATAGTATCTATGATTGTCTTCAAGTGTGTGCTGGTGGTCATGCGCATCAACTTGGTGAAGTACATGTTCAGCTCTAGTTGGACTTGCTTCTTGTCTTTGCCTTGGTGAGAGTGTTGAATCGGTTGGATCCAATGCGTGTGCACAATGACATGGATGTTGTTGAATCCCTTGCATGTGATCAACAACACTTCTCACCATGTCTACTTCGTGCCAGCTGCTGGGATGGATCTTTAACCTGTATGGGTGCAGTTTCATTTGTGAGTGTATGTTACTCCCACTATTGTTCTTGTTCCTATTGCAACTCATTCTTCTGTCTATGTAGGTTCATGTTCTTCCTTGAGTTGCCACTTCAACACATGAAACTCCTTCTTTGTTCCATTCCCTATCTTCACGTAATTTTCATGTAGTGTCATCACCTAATACCCTAAGTATCCAAAGTTGCTTTCATCATCAGTGGATCTTCTTGAGCTTGCAACTTTGTTCTACCTCTATGTTTCTAACAACCTTCCTCTTGCATTCATTGCATCTGCTACATTCACTGCATTTGTTGTGTTCACTGCATTCAGTATGCTTCCTTTAGTTGTTGTTCATGATGTTGATGTTGTCATACCTTGATTTCCTTGTCTATGAACAACTTGATCTCTTCGTGAGAAGGCAAGCTCATAGACATTTGATCGATTGCATCTCCAGGTGTGCTTTGGACAGTGTCTTCGACTCTGCTCTCTTGGAAGCCATTGTACCTGCACTCCTAAGAGGTAGATGAACATCCACAATACCTGGATACATGGAAACACTCATGGTAAGCAATCTGTCAGTCGAAAACCATAATGAACTTGAGAACTGACTTGCAACATACCCGTGTGACTGATCATGAAGGTTACGTAATTTTGGCTGGGAGGTTAGGAGACCAACTACCATGACTGCAAAAGGCACAGTCTGGGCTATTGGGAAATTGACTGACTGCTAGAACTGAACAATGCACAGTCCAATATGGCTCCTGACTGTTGGGATTGCGCAATGCGAAATCTCAGCTGGTAATGGCTACAGGCTCAGTGACCGCATTGCATAATTTTCTTGGCAAGTAGTCACTGTCCCTCAGGATTATGCAAAGCAAGCCTAGGGAATAGCTGCTAGGTGGAAATGCACTTTTTTGGAGAGGAAGGTAGAGCCTTCCCTCTTAGGATTATGCAATGTTTTCTTGGTGAGGTAGAGTCCAAGCTAAGGTTGGCCATACTTGCCGACGGGAAACTGAAAGTGAATGTGAGTGTGAATGCATGTTGATACTAAGTGTAAGAAATAAGTGAATGACCATGCATGAAAATGGTGAATGAAAGATTCACAAAAAGGGACAACATGCATATGGGTGAGATGAGTCACCGAATTGAAAATCGTTAGTGAAAAATAGTTTCATGCATGCTACAATAGTGAGATGTTGATGAAAATTGAAATGGTGTTAGGACAAGCTAATATACATGTAAGTAATAGTAAGCGTTCAAAGAAGTCAAGCAAACAGTAATCATACAAGTAAAAACACAAAAAGAGACAAAAATTCAACACAAGGCATGGGAAGCGGGCTTACCCTAAAAGTGTTGAGTTGAATGTGTTGACTGCACCTAGATGTGATGTGGGATGTCAGAGCTACAAAGCTGATGTGAGGAATGAACTCTGCAGCGTCCGGTTGATGAGTTTTCATAACATCAAGGTTGTGATGTGCATGCCACAAATCTAGGGAAAGCGACACTTGGCAGGAGGTTTCTGAAATGATCCTTGCATGTAACCTCCAACTACTAAATATAGATCCCTAAAACAAGGGATGCCTTTCCATGCTTCCTCAGGAGAAGCAACTCGTGAATGCAAGTTTATTTTTCTCGGTCCTAGAGGGAACTGGTCCACTCAGCTGCACATGCAAAAGGTTGTTCAACTGCTTGAAGGAAATGTGCATTTCTGGCTGGGAGCTAGGCTGACTACCCAAGAGATTTTCACAATTCCTAGTCAAGGTAGATGACTACTACCTAAATTTGTGCAAATTTTGGGCTAAATGGCCCTGCTGGGGAAAATTACACAATTCCTGCTGGGAGTGCCGACTGGCAAAATTGACCAATCTTAGAGCCCAGCAGGCTGCCAGACATGATTGCACAATTTCTGGAGGGAAGGTTGGTTTCCCTCCAGAAATGTGCAATTTTCTTGATGAAGTTGCTCAGCGTGCAGCTGGACCAAGTCCACGTGAATGGCCTGTGAGGGGAATGGATAAAGTTATGATCGATAAGCTGCTTTTGTGCAAGCAAAACATTGAAGCTTGTGAACTTCATGAAGCGAGGAAAGATGCCGTGAAAATTTGGAAGGGAGGCTCCAAATGAAGCTAAGGTAAAATTGTGGAGGGTGGTTGTAGCAACTACAACACTATCTTAACATTCATAATGTCTAATTCATTTTTTGTTACTTTTTGAGAGAGAAAAAATTGTTGCACTTGGTCTCCTAAATATGATATATCATGATGTGTTTCTTCCTCTTCTTCATGCACCATAGAAGATATTTCTTGTTGCTTACTAGTGTTGGACGCAGCCCAAAATGGCCTAGATTTTGATGAAGACTTCACATTTTGGAGAGTGGAGTTTGAAGTAAAGGATGAAATGGAGTGCAAAGTGGACTGTATAGTGGAATAGTGGAGCACAAAGGTGGACCACATAGTAGATATACCACAGGCTATGTGGGCTTCGGAGCGGGTCGAAGCCCCTCCCTTTTTGTAAAATAATACTATTTTGTAAATGATGAAGGGTTTTTTTACCATAGTGGCTTGTATTAGGGGAGTCGATGGTATACGGACCACGTTGCTGCAATGATATATCCCTCGATGTAATAGTATACATAGGGATGAATAAATTAGGAGTAATCATCTTCAAATCACATCATATATTGAATGGTTGTATGTTTGTGAATTATGATTTGGGAAAGAAGGTGAGGCTCTGTAGTTAAATGCTTAGAGGCCTGAAATCCACAACTTAGTATGTAGGTAAAGAACTATTTGTTGTACAAATTATCTATTATAAGCAATAATTCTAATGTGGATGTAGTCCCACATTGGGATGAACCACGATAAAACCTGTGTCTTCATGTGTTTATTTTCTTATCCCCTGTTGTAGTATAGCAGTTTATTATTGTTGCACTTTATTTCAGTACAGTGAAGTTTTATGGATGTAAATGATATGTCTTAAGTGATGAATGTGATGTGGCAAAGTAATGTATGAATGCAAAGTAATTTATGAATGTTAAGTACAAGGAAATGCAAAAAAACAACATCTTTACATCCCTCAAGGCTGCATAAACCTCGTTCTACATCCTCCCATAGTCACTTCAGGTGAGAATGTGATCTGCTTGCATTTCATTTCCGAAAGGGCTAGTTATTGAGGGTTTTTTTGACACACAATAAAATATCAAACTCGGGTCAACAAAACCATTTGATGGATTAGGTTGGACTAACCTTGGTTCGATATTTTACTCCACACCAATGAAACACACAATCATTGGCCCTTTCGGAAATGACTTAAAAGAAGATCGCAGTCTCACCCAATGTGACTATGGGAGGATGTAGAACCAGGTTTCTACAACCTTGAGGGATGTGGATATGTGGTGTTTGCATGTTTTACTATAATTAACATTCATAAATTACTTTTCATTCATACATTGCTTCGCCACATTACATTCATCACTTAAAACATATCATATACATCCATAAAACTTCATTTTAATGAAATAAAGTGTAGCTATAATAAACTACTATGCTACAAGATGTAATAAGAAAATAAAAACATGAAGACAAGTTTTATTGTGGTTCATCCTAATGTAGAACTACACCTAGAAGAATTGTTTCTTATAATAGAGAATTTGTACAAAAAATATTTCTTGGCCTATTCACTCAGCCGTAGGTAGTCAGCACACTCAACTATAGACTTCAAGCCTCTACACACTCAGCTACAGAGCCTCGCCTTCTTGCCCAAACCACAATTCACAAAGATACAACTATTCAATACATGATGTGATTCGAAGATGACTACTCTCTTCTTCATTATTCATCCCTATATATACTATTACATTGAGGGTTATATCATTAGAATACCATGGTCCATATACTATGGACTCCCCTAATAAAAGCTACTATAGTCCAAAACCCTTCATCATTTAAAAAATAGTATTATTTCACAAAAAGGGAGGGGCTTTGATCCACTCTGAATCCCACATACCGTGTGGTATATCTACTGTATGGTCCACCTTGGCACTCTATTGCTCCACTACGCGGTCCACTTCACACTCTTCTACATCCTTTACTTCACACTCTAGTCCTAAAAATGTGGAGTCTTCATCAAAATCTAGGCCAAGTTGGGTTGTACCCAATAGGCCTTGAACACTGACATGTGACTCGTTGCAAGTCACTAATCTTCTTTGCCTTTGATTTGGGTTGTGATGTTGTTGTACGCTTGGTTGAACTGTTGTAGGGTTTCTATCACTTGCTTGTCCTTGATGCATTCTTCCTCCCATAGTGCCTCTATAACATGTTTTGCATCATTCTATACTAATTTTATTTCCCTTGGTTGAAGCTCCTGAATCATCTTATCTAACACATGCGATAACCATAGGGCCTCATCTTTCCACTGATGAGTCCTCTCTATCAAAATTAGCTCCTGCTTCTTTAGTTCTGTTATCACCTAGAACTACAGCCATATGTATATAATTTTTGTCCAAAGTTCACTGTCAAAAATTGGTGTCAAACGGGTTTTGTCCTATGTTTCTTACTTAGGGGTCATGTTTATAAAGGGTCTTGATGTGAATCATTATCTAATACTATTGGTTATCCTCCATCATGATTGCATAAGCCATGTCTTATCTTGTGCATGTCACTGGTCCTTTCCGTATTTTCGCAGCGCAGTCTTATTGGTTGATTTTGCAGCGCAATGATGTTTTAGCCTTTTCGCAGCGTGTCAGCATCTAGCCATTTTGCAGCGCATTTTGCTAATTTATGACTATCTGCGCTACGAAATCGCAGTTTCAGGCATTTTGCAGCGCAGATTCCTAAAGGGTCACATCTGGGGATGAGTCATTGTCTCCGTCCGGTTATTGTCAGTTGGCGTACCTCCCAAACACTTATGATCCATCACTCCACCAATAGATCCATAGGCATGCACATAAAAATCATTCTAACGGTTTTGTCATGCATGAATGTTTTATGATGTTTGTAAATGATGCATAAAGTGGCCAGCTTGTGTGATAAAATATTTGAATTGCAAATGAGCCCGAGTTCAAACGAGCCGGAGTTTCTTTTTCAAGCGAGCCTGCGTTCTAAATTTTTTGAATTTTCCATTTGAGTTGAAGCTAGTGGTGATTCTCTGTGCAAAAATTTTCGAAAGCGGAATGGAAAGGAAGGAGCATCGGTCTGGAAGATGTCACAGAACAAAGCCTGAAGGATTGGACCTTGCACTAAGAGATGAAGGTGTTAGGAAAGCTTTCAAGGATGCTGGCTGTTGGAATTTCTGTGAGAAGCTGCAGGGTGGCCATGCTGAGGTAACAAAAGAGTTTGCCTTGAACTTTACAGGTTTAAATTCTAAAGTATCTATGTTAGAATTTCAAGTATCTCCAGAGGCAATTGCTAATGTAACTAAAATTCCAAGAGGAGGGCAGGAGTGGTTTAAGAACTTTAAATTTGATTTGAACCCCTGCAAAGAATTTCTTAAAGAGGCATATGTGAATGAGGATTTAACAAAGGCTATACCTAGAAATTATGTTAAAGAACACTATGCCCTTCTGCTTACTGGTATTCAAAAGTATTTAACCTGTGAGGGTAGATATAACAAGGTTTACTCCTATCACTTTAAGTTGTTATTGCATTTTACTGGTAAAGCCTCTATAGATATTCCATTTTACTTGTTTCGTAGTCTCAGCAAAATGTGTGATAAAGTTCAATTAAGGAAGGATGACTGCGAGACATCATTATTTCACCATGGTCTAGTCAAACTGTTAGTGCTGGATGGTCTTCAGAAGATTGGTAGGGATTGGAATTCTTTCATCTATATGGCCGGTTTCCAGAGTAAGACAGGCCTCACCCCACAGCCGGTTAGAGAAAGAGAAGAATCAGTGGAAGAACCTACAATAGCTGAGCTTAGAAAAGAGGCTAGGGATAAAAAGAAAACCAAGTCTCAGTTGAAAAAACCAGTAAAGCCCTTGGTTCTTAAAGAGCCACCTCAGCCATCATCAAAGGAAAAGGTTAAGCACAAGAAAGATGTACCTGGATCAAGTGGGTCTGAAAGAGTATCAAGAGTTAAAACAAGGAGTCAATTAAGCAAAGAGAAGGGCAAATCAGTAGCTGTTGAGGAAAGTCCAATATCAAGGGCCAGCTTAAATGATTTGCTTGAGGCCATTGAGTTTGAGCAGGTAGAACCGGTGCATGTTGAACCCATGCATATTGATTTGACTAAATCATCACCGGAGAGCACTAAGAAATCCAAAGCTTCGAAGAGACTAAGGTTTGATGAACCTAGTGAGGAGTTTATTTTCAAACCACGAAGGCCAGTTACAAGAAAACAAGTTAGAGAAGCTGAGAAAGTGCATAAAGGAGAGAAAGTTGTAAAGATGCCCAGAACAGAGGTAATTGAAGTATTGTCCAAAATAGTGGACGCAGTCAAGCATAAAGACAAGAACATAAAAGTTATTATTTCCCAAGGAGGAAATGTTATAGCCATAAAGAATCAAGCGGGGACAGTAAAAGATGAAATTGCCAAAGCAAAGAATGTCATTAGAGAGCGTGCAGTCAGGTATGCCAACTATCGAAGAGCTGTGTTAAAGGGTAGTAAAAACCTAGTGAGTCAAGTGGATTCAGTGGCTGATGTGTATACATGGACAGTTCCAACTATTAAACAAGCAAATTCATCAGAAAAATGAACATGACTCTAAGAGCTGAAAACAAAGCCCTGAGGAGGGAGATTGCAAGTTTAAAAGCACAGCTAGGTTAACTAGCTTCTCATTGATGGTGAGAGAGGTCATTTTCTAAATTTTGGAAAATTTTGTTAAAACTCCATTGTTTTGAAGACATATAGGTCTCTGCCACCTGTAAAGAAGTTTTAAAAAATTAGAAGTTCAAGCAAAAATTTCCTTACTGCAAATACACTCTGTTTTAGCAAAAACAGCAGTTTCGTAGCGCGCTACGAAACTGCTGTAGGTGCTGTTTTTGGATGAAGACAAACAGTTTAATGGTAATATCAGCAAATTTTTGAAGGAAACGCCTAAGGAGCATAAGGGAGACCACATGAGGCTATCCTAGCCATTCAGATAATGACAAGTGTGCCTTTTTGTAAAGGTGAAATATTTTGTCTCAAGTTAAAACTTTTATAAAGGTACTTTATGACTAGTTAGGGTGTGGCAGAAATGGCATACGAGGAGTATTGTTTTGGTTTATACACATGTCCATTAACGAAGCCTCCAACACAGCTGAAATATGGTGATGCTCATAAATTTTGGGGTATTAAAGAGCTGGGAACATGTTGCTCAACTTTCGAAGGATGGTGGGAGACAAGGACCGGAAAAACAGGGGTTTGTTCTTATGATCAATGAACCATCAGCGCATTCAGTATCCAATGCTAGCCTTGTTCATTGCATCCACTTCTCAGTTATCTCGGCCAAACTGAAAGGAGACAGGTGTCCAAGAGCAAAGAAGGATCATGATACGAGGAAGATAGAATTAGATATGTAGTTAATTAGCACTCTTTGTAATTACAGTCAGCACTTGATGTATTTAATGAATTAGTTAATTGATAGATAAGGGTAATTAGTAATAGTCTTCGAGCTCCCCTCATGCTGGAGGAGGAAGCTCATAGTGGTTAAGGTTGTATCTCTATATATAGATCAGACTTTGATGTAATGAGGGTTGGATGTTTTGGAGAAGTCTGTTTTTGGTTTATGTATAAACAAGTTTCAGTAATGCAAATGACTGTGTTTTCTTCTCAGGATTCATAATGGATCTTTTTGTTCAAATGTGTGATGGTATTCTTTCTTTAAGGTTCTTTTACAGTTTGGTTAATGCATAATCACTCAGAACTCATGAATCATGCTCTGACTTCCTGTATGCCTTGGCAAACTGTGGTTTCAAAGTTATGTTTGAACATATAGATGTAAAGTGCCCTGATTTCTATGAAACGATAGTGTTTTGTTTGCTGAGATATGAGAGACTCCATAAGCCCAATGGGAATCAATTCAATGTTGTCCAGCCAGCTTATTTTTCATGTGTCTTATAAGAGTTAGCCATCTTTTCTTGTCATTAGTCAATATTCATAATCTGTGAGAGAGCCCTCTCAGACTAAGGAGGCTAAGCCTTAGTCCAAAGCCTGGTTTGAAATAGTTACACAGAATCTTGTTGATTGGCAGCCTTCAGTGCTTGATTTTGTGATAACAAGTTCCTCAATGTTTTTCTGGAGGTCCTTACTCTCATTGATCTTCACGAGAATTTGTGATATTGGTAAGGTCTTCACATATGCCAGAATCTCTTCTAATTGTTGTTGCTTCTGTTGCATCTCTTCCTGCAATTTTTGTACATTTGGATCTTCCTACAGTGAAATCCAAATTTGCAAAATTTCATCTAACAATTTCCCACAGTCTGGCAATGTTTTGGAGATACTGGCCATTACATTCTTAAGGACAGTCTCCCTTTGATCTCTCAATTCCTATGGCGTAGTTGTCTGCAGCTTTATTTGCAGCTCCCTAATCTAGATTTCGTACTTGAATTGTACTACTGAATTTTTTTCCTTGTACCCTATCACTGTAAGGCCAAGCTTTGCAACCTTGTCTTTTATTGGCTCTTCTTCTCATACATCAAGGTCCGAAATATCTTTGCACATTTTTTCCACTACCTCATTGAGCTTCTCGTGTTTTTACGCTACTTTATCCATTTCTTGGCACACCTGCTCAAGCTTCTACCACAATGTAACTCGCTCTTTTTCCACCTGTATATTCAACTACAATGTATATTTTTCCATAGGTTTAACTCCTCTATAATCTCCAAGTGTAGTTTGTGTATTCTTGGCAATGACACCCCTGCAATGTTCATGTTGACTTGCTTCCATTCTTTCTTTCGCCTGTTGTTGTAGTTCGGAAGGTTCAAATAGTAAGGCTCCTACAGGTATTTGTGTCAACCTTTATACAAGCATAGGTTCTATATTCCTTTCTGATCAAACCTTTTCCTCTATCTCTGTGGGTTTTCCAAATGTTAGTGCCAAAAAGTTTAATTTTGTGATCCTTTCCTGCACACTTGTAAAATGTGTATCGTAGCAATCTTCTACTTTATTCAAGGATTCAACTTTCACCTCCTAAATCCTATCTCCAATATACTCGAGGTCCCCATGAGTAAGGACCATTGGTTTGATGTCTTTCATCTTATCCACTTTCTGCTTCTTTTTTATCTTGTTGAAGCCTCACCCTAGGCCTTCCTCTTCTCCACTGTAGTTTTTCATGTTTCTTCCTTTTCTATCTCCTTGGTCTACTAATCTCCCTTAGGAGGATCTTGTTGACCATCATCATGTTGCTCCTCTTCCTCGGACTCATGTTCATATTACTCTTTGTCCTTGTCTTTCCCACTTGCTTCGCCATGCTATGAAGTGTTCTCCTCTTCTTATCTTGCACTGTCTCCTTCTCCCTCCGGCGGAGTCATCCATTCTATAGGCCATTTCTATATCTACACCACAAGATCGTCTTCAGTCACCATATATGGAAAGACATTCCATTTCATATTTGTATCCCTGTGCGCATGTATGTACACTTTGTGAAATTCTTCTTTGAACTTCGCCACAGAGCTATACTGCTCGTACAAGCTTGACGAGAGTCTAGGATGTTGGTTCACTAGCATGTGTAAATCCATGTCGTAAAGTATAACAAATGTTTAGTTTTCTTTTGCACACAAAGCCTTGGTGGTAAACCACAACGAAGCATACCTCGTAGCTTCAATGGTATCTGTAGGCACCTAAGCGAACTATGATTCCTATAACCTCTCCATGCCAACATAGCAATAATTAAAATCAACCAAGCATAACGGAAATTTGTACCTTTCTCCTCGACCTCATGTTAGTCATCTGGGAACTCCTTTTATAGGTATCCAGCTCAGGTATATGAAACCTCGTTGGCACACTACGTGGCTAGTGACAACACCGATGTAGACACTTCATTCACACGAAATTTCCTTATAATATTCTCATCCGATATGTGCATCGTGAAGCGAACTTCTTGGCCACTGATCACATTTATGTCATAACCTCTCTTTCCTTTAATAAAAAATAAATAAAAATTCTTCATACTTTCTGCTATAGCATTGTCCTGATCCTTTCCAATGAACTCCTCCATACGGATCCTCCCTTGATAGGGTAATCTTGTGAACCTCCATAACAGCACAAGGTCTACAGGGATATTATTCCCAATCCATAAATTCCCATCATGCACCAGCATGAGAAATTGCCTCACACAAGTTGTGCTCCCCGCACTTCTACCAAAGTGTGGCACGTTCAACATATTTAGCAGTCATGACCGCACCAACTCGTTCACCCATTTTTGTGACTCTAACCTCTTCATTCTAATGTTTGGTTAGTGTAATTTCTTCAAATAATGTTTTGGTGTGAACTCGGGTTACTTCTTCCTGTCATTAAAATCATAATTCGTGAAATTGTGTTGCAAAATTTTTGCTAAAACTTCTCCTTTAAAGGGTACTTCTTCTGGAAACAAGGGTGTAAATGTGCCATACTTCACATCTTTTGATTCTTTTATAGGTTTAGCATTTTATTTCCTCAGTGGGATGTATGGTGGTAGCAGTGATAAAAATACTGCACCATCTACCTCTGTCAGTATCTCCTCCACTTATTCTACATTGTCTTTGACGTGTTTTTTTAAAAATTACATATTACAGAGCAATGGAACACATAAAATATTGCAGAAATATAAAAACAGAAAATAGATAAAACAAGAGAGACACATATATACGTGGTTCACCCAATTTGGGCTACGTCCATGGAGAAACAGCTAGTCTTTCACTTTATATTATCTAACAAAATGAAGAGATACAACCTACAATAGATCCACTATAATTCGCTTTTCAATCTCACATAGTCTCCTCTCTCTTTCTTGCTTAGAATACACATCTACATAGCCGCAATAAAATTCCCTCATATATAGTGAGGGGCTGCCTTCTAAGGAGAAAACCCTAAATTAAAAATAACTTCTATGGTCAGATTTCCGCCTAATGAATGACCCAGATTGACTATGAAATTACAACATTTTAAAAGGAAAATTTTCATCTATTTTTAGCTTCAGGGGCGCTGCCCCCGATCGCCCATCAGCCCCCCTCAGACCCCCCTTGCAGTGCAAAGAACTAGCGACAACATGAACTTGGGTCCAATGTGGCGATAACTTTGAATAAAGAGGACAATCAGGCTCCACACCCAACAATGTTCAAGTTGTTGTTGAGATTTTGTGGGTTTCTTATCTTGTTTCTTCTTTCTTCTCACTCCCTTAGTCAATTTCTTTCTCATGGATCTTCTCTATTTCTAAAGTGAGGGTGTTGCGGTTGATGCTACTATGGATGAAGCTACTGTGGGCATCTCAGTTAATGCTTTAGGCATATGAACTACTTACATGACTCCAGATAATCCCTCGTAACGAAAATTTCACACAATTTCTTCCCAAGATCACTCATACAAGATATACAACAAAAATATGTACACTTCTTCACACTATCAACACTCAAGCTCTCAATTCAGAAAAGTTCTTAATCTAGGCAGAAGGTGGCTATTTATAACAATTTTTAAATTCAAACCCCATCATTATATTTGATTTTGTCTAGATTGCATTTAGATTTAGCCATTAATTGCATATATATCCTTAAATTTTTCGACTCTGTCCTCATAGATGCAACTTTCTATGTAGTTTTCCCTTTTAATTGTCATATTTCTATTTTTCATCAAACTTCAACACATTCCACATTGTCATGCATACCCCATCTTACGTCACGGCTCCTACGAGATTCGGAAAAATTCAGAGTGTAGCGAAGGAACTTCCTATGTTGAAGAAATCTAAAACATAGTTTATAGTCTAGTTCCCTCTTTCAACTCTAGGTGGCACTAAGTCTTTTCTCCTTTCTTCCTTAAAGAAAAGTTCTATGGGCAGGGTTGTCCCTATACAACTTCAACCTACCGCTGTTTACTTTTCCCTAAATCAATTCTCCATTTACCTTTGATAACTAAACTGTGCCTCCATTAGTAATATACTTGATAACATATGGGTGTTTTCTAGGTAAATCGTCTCTCTAGACAGAGACGATCACTCTAGCCCAATGAATAGGTCTAGCAACTAAAGTGATAATCTACTAGACAGTTTCCTAAGTAGCTATTGAAAAGAGAGATGTAGAAGATGACCTACCGCGTTCTGATTCTATCTTGACCTCCTTTGTTGAAGGCCTTGAATCACTCGTGTACCAGCACAAGATAACAAGACACACCAAGGCATGAAAATATCAGCATATTCAAAACAAACTTACTTAAATGATCAAGGAATGTTAAGCTAAATGATACATGAGCATACACATTTAGGGAAAATGAACCAGTAGTTATATATTAATATAAAATAAGTGGAAGCATACAACCAAGCCTTGATGTTGGTAGGATCTCCTTGAATGAACATCCAAGTCCAAACTAAACTCTTGAAGCACTCCTTCTCCAAGCCAAATGAATAGCATATAGGCACTATCTTGGCATAAGGGTGCAAATAGGCATATACCAACAGACAAACCATTTGGGAATGGGAGAGGATGAATATATAGGTTGGGAAAGAGAGTTAGGATCTCTCAAAAGATAGGAGTAGGCCCTCATCTCATAGAGGTAGCTCATAGGGATAAGTCCAAGAGGCCAATTTGGGAGAACTCAGCCTCATCTAAGTCGAACAACCTCCAGCTTGCTGCTCTGGAAGCTTCTAGATCACGAAGCTTCTCATCATCTTTGAGAAAATTTCTTTTTTGGATCATCAAAGGTATACAAGCGAACAGAGCGATGCTATCATGGGTCAAGTATAACACAACATGCGACTATTGCAGTTTTGAGTCTCGTAAGAGTGATGATTATCAAATTAGGGTTTAAGAGCTATTTCCTTCAGGGGAAGCTCAAGGCATTTTCCTATTAATGTATTAGGGAGGATCTGAGCTGCATATATGAAGGAGTACATTTCATAATGGTCATGTTCCGGGAACTTTAGGGTATATCACAGGGCAGTGTGTGAGGTGTGAAAAAATATTGTGTAATATATGCCCCCTAAAGCATGAAGGAAGAACAAGGAGTGATGGTATTCCTTATGAGCTATTTCAAGGATGAGAACAATCATTATCACGAGACTTAGAAATCAAGGATGCATATATATATATATATGTACATATATGATGTCAAAACATGAATCCATGGTATGGCCACAGCCATCTAGATAGAAAGGACTATGTGAAAAGATCCATGGTATGGGCACAACCATCCAATATAGAAGGATCACTATAAATGAAAAGTCCCACAGTATGGTCACAACCATCTGTATAGAAGAAACATGTTTACAATCATAAATAACACATAACTCCACGCAACCTAAGTCATATCAGACAAGGCTCAGGGTCTTGCACTCCATCCCAAACATGTGAATGAATGTGTCAAATTCGAACATGCTAGAAAACCACCTGATTACCGACCAATGATGTGGACTGTTAACAAGCACGAGAGAAACCACCAATAATGAAAATGGCTGTTGCAGTCCAATAATAAAATCCATGAATGTTAAAATGAAGCTAATGTTGAACACTCATGGAATCACCCGATCGAAGGTCAATAGTGAAAACCTGTCATCAGATGTCAAGAACTTGGCATTAAGGCATGCAAGATCCAAGGTACTGAAAGGGAGTTTCTAAGTCATCTTCCTAGAAAATGAGTTGAAGTCGATAGGAAGTGACCTATCGCTGGAGTTTCATAATGATTCACTCATCATCGACATGAAATGAGGAATAAAGTGGAATGAAATGAGTAGGATCCAAGAATGTAGCAAAGAGTCAAACAATGTATGGTAATAGACTGTAGATAGCACTTCCCTTGAACATATCTGCGACACGACTTCGGAGTGTGGTAGCATTTGACTCAACATAGGACCAAGGGTCATAATGACAAAGTGGAATAATCATTTGAGAGGCAAAATGGATCACTCAAACCTAGAAAGAAAAGTGACAGAGAGAGGATATCCCAGACCTGACATGAGATATAGATGAGCGTCATGTTCAAGAGAAACATGCTGCCTATACAAGAGATCTTTCGCTTTCACCTTTTCCCCCACTTCTTCTAGAGAGTACCTCTTTATTTGTACACAATATTGAAGAGGATACCATATGCTTGTCATATAAGTCCATCCTTCAGATGAATCCATCCTAGTAAGTTTTACGAGTCGTAGGAAGGAGAAGCTCGGGCTTGTAATGGTGACACGTCTTTCGTCATTTAATTTTTACGAACTGATAGAAGAGAAACTCGGTGTATTTTTCATATTTAAAGAGTTTGAAAAAGAGATGAAAAAGGAAAATCCATCAGGTCCCTTTTCGTAATTTGTCTCTCGAATCCGAAAAGGTAGAAAACAATATTCGAGAGAACCTCTTGACCATATCGACCAAGGTGTACCTTTTTCGTAAATAGTCAATCCCAGCCCAAAAAAGGGGTAAACATATACTGAGATTATTTCAATTCATTTACTTTAATGAGTTTGAAATGACAAGTACTCGAAAACCATTTCATATTTCAAGAGTCAGAAAAGAGTTGAAAGATGACTCTTCCTAGAGGAAAGAGTGGTATAAAAGGATAAAAACTAGTTCTGATGGTGACGGAATTTCTCAAAACATGTAATGATCAAGATGTTGGATAATAAGGCCACTTATCATAGATGTTCCTAAGGAAAAGGTAAAACAACCAAGTGAAAGTATATGATTGGCCAAAGAGATGGTGACGATGAAATGAACAAACCAAGGCTCATTTGGAAAAAACCAGCTGAAAAAATGGAAATCACGAGATGTGAAGTGGGAATGGTTTCATTTTTACACAAACTTGAAACATGGGAAACTATGCTTGAGGACACTTGAAGATGGTTTCATTTTTCACAAGCTTGAAACAAAAATAAACTTTCCTTGGGTTTGGTTTCATTTTTACACAAGCTTGATACAAAGATAAACTATGCTTGAGTTTGATGTCATTTTTACACAAGCTTGAAACAAAGATAAACTATGCTTGAGATATGTTTGCATGCCCCCAGCATAATGACTCAATTCGAGGTGCATGCCCCCCAAGCATCATTTCATTCACCTAAGTAGACTACTGGTTACTAACAGGTAGATGGAATGAAGGTTCACTTATGAGATCAAGTGAGAGATTCGACTCAGATTTTACAAGATCTAATCAAAGACTCAAATTGGAGAGGATTTGTTTAATTTTTTAATGTGCTTGACATGGGAAAAGAACCATGCTCATGACACCTTGTTTCATTTTTTAAAGAGCTTGACACAAGTAAAATAATTCTTCTCATGGAGACCTATTTTATTTTTTAATGAGGTTGAAATAGTAAAAGAACTATCCTCATGGTCCGTGTTTCATTTTCTAAGGAGCTTGACACAAGGCAAAGAATTCTGCTCCATTTTTCTTGTTTCATTTTTTAACGAGCTTGACATAGGATAAGGAACTCTGCTCCAAATCCCTTGTTTCATTTTTTAAGGAGCTTGACATAGGATAGGGAACTCTGCTCCAAATCCTTTATCATAGATCAAAAGAGGCCATGGCTTCCAAGAGGTTCTCATAAGATGGGAGAACAACACTCTAGAAGGGATACAGGTCCAGGGATCCAAATGAAAAATCGGGCTCCAATGCCCCCAGTACTTGTTGTACTACATCACCTACTAGATCATCAATATATTTGGGCATGGAATAGGTGGCCACATAATTAACTTGTGGTGAGGATGATATTGCTTGCATATAAGAACCATTTAGGGATGGTGGTTGATTAGGAGCTGATTTAGGACCAATGAATGTAAGTTGATTAATGACCACAATGTTTCCTTCATGCAGGAAACACATCACTCAGAAGAGAGAAGAAATAAGAGTTCCCATGACACAAACATAGTCACGACCAAGAAGTAGATTAAAATCTAAAGGGACTTGGACAACCATCACATCTATATAGACAGTCTTTCCTCCCAAAGTAGCAACAAACTTAAGAAGGATCCCTAATGGTTGACTGGTTCCTATGTTAAAAGATAACATATTTTAAGTGACGAGGACAAGTTGAGGAGAACATAAAGCTTTCCAAGCATTTGATTACAAAATACTAATAGATGCTCCCTCGTCTATGACTGTGCTAGGTACGACCATATGGTAAGCCTATACTGTAATATGGAAAGGCACATAAGACGATATCCTGCTAGTTGACTCCAATCAAAAGAAGTGACCAAACTACTAGGAGCGGGTGTCATAAGAATGTGAGAGTTATCCTCTTGCTCTATGGGAATAGGAGAAATACTCTCATGCACCTCGGGAACATGACAATTTCCCTCCAATTCATTCAAAACTGAAGAAACCAGAAGAACCTAAGCAGTATGAGGTTCACTCTCTACCAGAAAGGTATAGTTAACTAAGGGTGGAGTCAGGTCTACTGTTTTCTCAACCAATGGTTGGTCGAGAACAGACTCACAAGACTCATTTTCAGAGAGAGTGGGGTTGAGAAAAGGTGACTTTTGATCAATCATTGGATCAACTAGTGAAGGATCAGGGGAAATATTTTGATACCTAGTCAGAAGACAATGTTGAGAAGTTGTAATGTTTTCAAACACTTTGGAAGCTTCATCCATAAGAGGAAAACGATGAATGGGATGATTACCTTCACACAACTTACAGGGAAATTTGACTTTTCCCTTTTTCCCATAGGCTTTACTATTACTAGTTGAAGGTTTATCACCAGCATGATCACCAGAGGCTGATGACGAAGGTCAATGTGAACCTATGAACCACACTTCTAAGACCTTGGGGATACCAGGAATTCTGACGAAGGTGGTCAGCCTTACATAACATGTAAGGTAATTTTACTTTATGGGGCTGGTTGAAATAATTTTCTTCATTAGTTACATTGTTAACAATAGTTGTTTGGTAGCCCCTTGCTTATTTTTCTTCTTCTTCTTCATCCTCCTCCTCTTCTTCTTAGATCCCTGGGTAGTATAATGCAGAATTTCACCAGGCAAAGAGGAAGAACGAGGTGAAGAAATAGACAAAGAAGCTGAGGGGTCAACTTTACAATCAACATGAAGTTGATGTTGTTTAGGTGGAGGAGAACTTGGTTAAAAATAAGTTTGGACACTCAGAACCACTGAGGTTGAAAACAACCAAACTGGTAGACCAATGGTCAATCCAGGAAGGGACAATGCTTCCATATATGGAGAAATAGTATTTCCAAAAGAAGTAAAAGGACTAGGATTCCCATTAGAGTGGTTTCCTTGACTGGTAAACTCAGGAATTGTTGCCATTGGTATCAACCCAAGATCTACTAAGGAGTATTTCCACATGAAGGATGTTGTTCCACTGTCAATTAATTTTTAGAATTTGAAAAAAAGAAATTTCCTTTTCATGTTTTAAGAGTCAAGAAAAGGACGAAAAGGTGACTCTAGTCACTTTCTTTGGTCTAGTGAGCTTGAAAGGACAAGTACTCAATGATATTTTCAAGTTTAAAGAGTGAGGAAATATCGAAATGACCACTCACGATACTCTAGGAAAATGGGATTACCAAGTAACTGTGAACTGCAATATACACCTTAGAAAATAAATTTACTAAGGAATTGACATACGTGTAGGCAATCTCCCTTAATGTTGCTTTCGGTGTATCACATTTACAGGGTGGCAGACTCGGCTTCCTATGGATAAATTTTTGCAACCTATGAGGGTATCCCTTTATATACTCGATGGTATAAGGAGCACAAGTCCGTGCTAGCACTATCTAATGGAAGAGTATTGTGAACGATAGCTGCTAAGTTTTATAGACGTCGGAACACGTCTCTAGCTTAGATCACTAAGTATGAGCATTAATGTTTCAAATGCTCCTTAGATTAATTTATAGATTTTAAAGTTGATCTTGAAATTATGTTTCGGTTTCGAGGCCTTAAAACGATGTTGCCTGAACACCTAAGATTGTAGGAATTTACATGGTAAGTTCATCAGATAGAACACCAAAGGACACTGCTCACAAATAGATCATAGATCAATACACCAATATTCTTGACGTGGTTAAAACACTCAAAGAGGGAAACAGTCCACGGCTTGAGCCAATGGGGCTACTTCAGGAAATTTATTAATAAAATAAAGAAAATTTACATAAGCTTCTCTCATGAACGGTCACCTTACAAATGACACTCCATGCTCTTTAAATAGATATCACGGACCAATCGAGTGTTAAGCCATAGATCAAGTGTCGATAATACCGAGGAGAGAATGAATCATCATATCACTTCATTTCTAGAACATATCGTGACCATCGTATTCTAAGTTACAAAAATACATAGTAAAGAAACGCACTTTACTTAACTCTACACTAGACCAAGTTATACTTTACTATTTCCTATGTGTCGGAATATCCTAACATCCCCCCTTAAGAGAAACTTGGGATAGGATTGAAGTATTTAAAAATATGACACAATAGGAGAAGGATGGAGGAATTAGAGCCTATCCCCCATTAGTGACAACTTCCTGAACTCCAACCATAGATCGAAGTTTATTAAACTTCGCCTCCATGAGAGCCTTTGTAAAGATGTCTACAACTTGATCATCAGTGGAATAATATTGTACTTCAAGAACATGATCATGAATGAGATTTCTAATGAAGTGCATGTTTAGTTCAATGTGTTTGTTGCACTGATGTTGGACTCAATCTTTGCATAGTTGAATGGAACTTTGATTATCACACCAAAGTGTTGTCAGATGTTGCTGCTAAATGCCAAACTCATATAGCATTTGACGAAGCCACATGGCTTCCTTACTAGCTTCTATAATGCCATGATACTTTGTTACTGCTGAAGAAAGAGATATGGCACTTTGTTTCTTAGAATCCCATGTAATAGGTCCAAAACCAAGAGTGAAGACATAACCTACAGTAGACTTCCTATGATCAGGGTCAACATCCCAATCAGAATCATTGAAACCAACCAATAGAGGAGAAGCTTCTGCACTATAATGAATCCCAAATTGAATTGTACCTCAAATATAACGAAGTATTCTTTTAGTTTCTTTCCAATAACTTTCACGGGGGTTTTGCATAAACTGAGAAATAAGGCCAACCACAAAGGAAATGTCAGGACGGGTATGGGTCAAATACAAAAGGTTTCCTACAGGCTGACGGTATAAGGTAGCATCAACTTCAAGTGAAGTACAAGTGACTAAAAGTTTGTCTCCTGACTGAAAGGGAGAAGGGGTTTTTTTACAGTCTTCCATGTGAAAGTGGCATAAAATATCATAGGCATACTTGGGCTGGGAAAGGGAAATACCTTCCTTTGATTGCAAGACCTGAAGACCAAGGAGATAATGCAAGTGTCCTAAGTCTGTCATTTCAAACTACTTTTTAAGGCTGGACTTCACATGGCTTATAAGGTTTATATCACTACGAGTAAGGATAAGTTCATCAACATAAATAACAAGAATGATAAGAGACTTACCCACTTTCTTGGTGTAGACAGTATTGTCAAATGACACCTAGAAAAGCCAGTATCTAAAAGAAAGCTATCCATTTTGGAATACCAAGCCCGAGGGGCTTGCTTTGTTGTGGGGAAAAATGCCTATGCAGGACGATCCTATCCACCTAAGGTGTGACAGCGCCTTATGTTATAGACAATTTTTTGCCTTACAGCAACAGGTATGAATTGTCAATAATCCAAGGGATCCAAAGTTCCCTAAACATGATGTTCCTACCCCTAGAGGAACAAGGTCAGCAAACCAACAGCTCTCAGATCAGTTCTCCACCTGAAAACACTCAAAAACAAGCAATCCTGAAATCAAAGCAGGTGCTCCACTAGGCTTTTGCACTGAAACTCAGATCCTCCATGGTGTACCTGCGTTGCAAAGCAAGTGGAACAAAGGCCACCTGCGCTGAGCGAGATGGGACAAGTGGCACACTGAGTCATTGCTCTGGAATCTTCCAAAAATGACACTTGGATCAGGTATTTCGCCTTGTGATGAGTCAGAGGCTCTGTTTCTCCAAGTGGAAGCAAGGTTCTCCAAGTGGACTCAAGAACTGAAGATCAACTGAAGATCAACTGAAGAGAGAGAGGACACAAGGTAGCTACACATCAGTTGCAAGCTGACTCATCCTTTCTCAATTCATCTATATATTGAGCTCTCTCCTATGAGCTCGGGAGGCTGGAATTTTGTGCAAAGTAATGATATGCTGTTGGTTTCACTATAGAGCTATTGGGTGATTGCTTGAGAGAGGTGAAGAGGAGAAATTCTTTCTGTTGGGAGGTGTTGCTGGATTGGGGCCTTCAATGGTTGTAAGGCTCTCAGAACCTTTACTTCTTCATTAATAAAAGCTATTGAGGTTCTTCTATATGATCTTGTTTCAATGATATATTGTGATAATTTTATATTTGGTTTACACTAATCCTTGAACCAGTTATGATTGCATGCCTCTTGTAGTTTCCTTCTTTGTTATTTTGCAGGATCTCATTGTAGCTGGGCCAGCAAAAGAGAAAGGAGCTAGGAGCAAGTGGCCAAAGAAAAGAGTTTGGATTCGACATTAAGCGCAAGGCAATGGTTAGTGCATTTCTCCACTCTCTTTTGCTTTCATAAAGAAGTAAACCTTAAGTAGTTTGCTTTATAGTTGTTGCTGAGGTACTATCACCCTTAGAGTGGGATAGGGTCATCCGAGTCGGATACTTTTCCCTACAACAAACTGGCGACTCCACTGGGGATCGTATCTGTTTGATTTTGTTTGTAGTATTTTGCTATTCATTTCCTGAACAAAAGAGTACCAAATCGAAAAGCTTTTGACTATATCAAAAGCGAAGTAGAGGGCAGCTACTCTAGCTCATTTCTGAGCAAGTTCATGATTTGAAGGGCTGATCTACAAGGATCCTTGTAAGATCTTAGTGATAGCTTTTCACCTTCCTTATCATCCCTTTGAGTGTGCTTGACTGATTGCTTCTGATTTGAGTAAAAACTGTGCATTTTTGAGAAAATTATGACCCGGAAACTGTGAAAACGCAACTTTCGTTTTCCAAAGCAGGTAGTACACAGGCTACCTGCTTTGCAACGCAGGTCCCGAAGGGGCTACCTGCGCTGAGAGCCAGACTGGCTGTGCAGCACCTGCGTTGGCCCAATTTTGCCTAGTGCTGTTGGGGTTTCCTCCCTTTCTCTTGCCTGTTTTCACTATAGATTTGGCTGCCAGTTACCAGTCTTGCACCTGTTCTGAAACCAACATTACTTGCCATCATTTTGCCTCTATTATATAACGAAATTTTACTTGTTCTTTTGTATTTCTTACTCATTTACAATTTCCCATAACGAAGAGTAAACTAGTCTTGCTTTTGGCCTCTTAGATCTGAACCTGTGTTAGGCATTTTGCTGGTCTAAAGAGTTAGCTTGTTTGCTGTCCATAGCTGATTAGTCATTTTACTTTCGTCATTATGGTTTGATTTCATGCATTTCCAGTGATTAAGCAAGTAAATCTTAAGGTGTCTTTTGATTTTGGACAAGCTTGTTTGTTTTCACTTTAAATCGAAATCAAAGTTATGTAACAACTTTCTTTTTGTAACCCATCTACATTAAGAAAGGGAAAAGAAAATACATGCATTGTGCATTTTGCATTTGACTGTTTGCTTGACGATTTAGGAAAAATTTGCATTTAGTGTGTGCTCTATGATCTGTGTGAAAAGATTTGCCTTTCTTTTCCCTCAGTAGTTAAGGTTTTCAAAGTTGAAAGATTGAAAAGTTTGCTTCTCATCTTAGACTGCATTCAGGAATTTGTTACATACATCTCGTGGTGATCCTTAAAGGCAAACTGCTAAGCAAGATCAACATTAAAATAAATCCAATTTACATAACAACGCTTTGTAACATAACGCAAACACATAGAGGTCTAGGTAGAGACGTGTTCCGGCGTCGTTAAACATAGTGACTGTCGATCTCTACGAAGGTGGGTGATTCCTCCTGAGAGTCGGTGGCACTAATACGGACTTGTGCTCCCACGTACCGTCGCGTATATATTGGGAGACCCCTATAGGCAATTATCCTTTATCCATAGGAAGCCGTGTCGGCTGCCCTACTGATCGCGATGCAGTGAACACAGCATTCACGAAGATCGACCACCCGTACCGTAAAACGTATTCTGTGGTTTCGTGAAAAGTTTGGCACACCCTCTGCCTAGAACTCCAGAGAAGTTTCTTTTGGCCTTTTTCAGACTCTATAACTGAAAAAGTCCATCTGAGCATTTGTCACTTCGGGCTCGTTAAAACATCGAAGGCGACTAGAGTCATCTTTAGTTTTTTCTCGAATCTTAAAACATGAAAAAGCAAGTTTGTGTCTAAAAGCGTCGTTAATAAAATTTATTTTAAACGGAACATAATCACCTGTTATTGCCACGTTGATCTTTCAGTTGAAAAGTATGGAGCCCACCAACCAAGGAAGTAACCTTGGTGGAAGTACAAATCCCTTCTCCTCTTGGGGAGATGTTGGTGCGCCTCATATGGCCACATTGTCACTTCCAGGATTGACAATTGGCCTACCTGTATGGCTCTTTTCAACTAATGTAGTTCAGATCGCCACTAATCCTGAGCAGTCGAATCAACAGTCAGACCAGTCTAGAACTACCCACCAGCCTTCCACTTCTTACAATTCTTCCTCTGATCCTTCATCTTCACAAGGTAGAGCCGGCAAAAGTCAGCCTCCCATGGAGAAGAAGGAAAAGAAGAAAAGAGAAAAGAAGCAGAAGGGGCCTATGGCGAAGGCGACTGGGGGCAAGCAAAAGACAGCTGACAAAAATCCACACACTGCACCGACCGGGCCTAAATCGCCATGTGTCATTTGCAAAGGGGCCCACTTCCATCGTGATTGTCCTTGTATTCCCCGGATACTAAGGGACTGGTCCCCAAGGTTGCACAATCCGGTAGCATCAACCTCTGGTAGTCATGTTGATTGCAGTCCGTCAACTAGCGAGAGTGAAGGACGAAGAGGGAGACCAAGATCACCCTGTATGTTGTGTGAAGGCGATCATGCCATCCACCGATGTCCATTCTTAGATGAGGCAAAGAGAGTTTTGGAAGATCGTCCGGTTTCACTGTTACGACTTCCTCCTGGATACCAAAAACTCGCGCCTAATCCCTCGATAGTTGAAAATCCAGCTGACCCGCTCAAGTGGTCGGCTGAAGTGTCAGTCATTGAGAATGAACCTACTGAATCCAGACCAGACGAAAGTCTAAAGGTCGAAACGGCAGTTGACCCGGTTCTTCCTTCAGAGGTTTCATCCTCCAATGACTCCGTCATTGAAGACCCATCTTCAAATGACACCCTCACTGAAGAGGATAAGGATGACACCGTCCATATTCTTTTCATCAACAAAGACTCTGATGAGCATCAGGGCAATGCGCCCATTCCTTTATCGCAGGAAGGAACATCGTCAGGGTCGTATCCGGCCGTATATTCGGTCCCACCACCAAGCAACCTAGTTGTATCCTTTGATTGGAATCAACTAGGCAGACCCTGGTTACCAGCCAGTATCCCATTCAGAATCATAGTCCAAATCTACAGAATGGTGATGGCTGGAACTATCATTGATGAAGGGGCATCTGTGAGTATCCTTTCCTCTATTGCTTGGAAAGCACTGGGTTCCCCGGCGCTTTTACCTGAGATGAGAAATCTATCAGGTTTTGATAAAGGAACCAGTCACCCGTTAGGGATTCTCCCCAATGTTCCAATTACATTGAAAGGGAAGACAGTTCATATGAACATCATGGTCGTCCAGGGACCCTTGGTTTATAACTTACTCCTTGGACGAGACTATATATATTGCATGGAGGCAATAGTGTCCTCGCTCTTTAGAGTCATGTGTTTTCCGCACGAAGGAAGAATGGTCAAGCTCGTAGACCAACTTTCATTTCCAGGATCACGCATCGCAAATTATCAAATACCATCCCTTAACGGTTTATTCACTCAAGGAATGCCTCCACCCCCAGTTCTACTTCCCGATGAATGCGAGTGATTCGGAAAGAAAAGAACTGGGACCCAGGGGGCATGCACCCTGGCCTGCCTTGGGCAGAGGAAACCTTGGGTATAAAGTTAATTTCCACAGAACAATGGGCTAGTCCGTACCCCGTCCGAAAAAGGAAGAGAGGGTTGTTCTAGGATAAAATTCTTTTGTCAAAGTTATGTGAGCGAAAAGATCGGCTCCCTTTGTCTAAAAAAGTAGGCTCTCCTAAGGAGGAGATCCATTTGTGGCGGCAAGTAGCCACCATCCTTGAATTTCAAGCCTCACCCATTAAAACATATGTTTTGAAGGATAAGTAGGGGCAGTCTCCAAAGAAAGAGATGAAATTGCTGCAACAAGTAGTCACCATCCTTAGCAACCTAATGATAGACATCGCCGAAAAGAGAGTTTAGTTTGCGGCAGCAAACAAAACCATTTTTCGGATAATAAGTAAAAGGACCTCCCTCCGTAACACCAATGTTTTATCTGTTGCGATCTTGCAAAAATCAAAAAGTGAACTGATGGGAAGACAAGTACCGTTGGCACCGAAAAATAACGAGAAGACAAGTATCGTTAAAAATATAGCAAGACGACAAGTAGAAAAACAGAGGTGGGACAGAGGAGAAGAAGAGCCTTGAAATTATACTTTATACCTGGGGGCATGCGAACCTTTTGGAGTGCAAGCACGGGACGACTATTTATTTTTTAAATTTTTAGGTCCTCCCCTTTAAACCTGTAGGTCTAACCCGTTAAACTCGTAGGATTAGCCGTTTCCAGCTTGCATAAAGAAAGGATGAAAGGCAAAAGTTAAAACCTGCCAAATTGGAGTAATTAGTGAGGTATCGCTCCTTAAATAAGATTACCTCACCTAAGGCATTCCTTGTATTAAGACTGGTATAAATTGAGCAAGGTTTGAACGCATTCAAGCTCGTTAAAAAATGAACTGCCCCTTAAAGTTTAGGGGGCATATGCCTCATCTGCATTATTATGCTGGGGGCATCCATAATCGAGCAGTTTTTGTACAGAGTTCATGCTCGTTAAAAAATAAACATAAATTGTGAGCAATCTTTCCCTACAGTTCAAGCTCATCCAGAAAAAATGAACCGGTAAATAACCTTGGTAAATGTAACCTTTGACAGCCATATTAAAAGCCCTTGGTCGTGTTTATATGCCATCACCTCCATCCGTTCATTTGGCCAATTGTTCATCTCCATATGTTTGTTTACCCATTTTGAGGAACAGCTGCGAAGAGTGATTCCACTTAGCCATCCTTGTGACACTGCCGTGATTGGAAAATTCCAACCTGTACCTGGAATCTGCTACTATCCCTGTTTATCACTCGTTCCTCAAAAGATGAGTCTTCTTTGAGCTCTTTTCACTGACTCGTAAAATATGAAAAGTTTGCCGAGTTTTGGCCTTCCAGCTCGTTAAAAGGACCGGAAGAGCTATCCCTCCTCTAGATTTTAATCTTTTTGGACCTGAGGGATTATTACACAAAAAGATCGAGCGCTTGTTTTGTTCGGCTCGTTAAAGAAATCGAAAATTCATCCCTTCTGTATTGTTTTATACTTTTTCGGACTTAAGGGATTAGATGACAAAAAAGGAATTTTGGAGTTAACTTTCCGTACCTTTTCAGGCTCTCTAAAAATGAAAAGGACCGAGTTTTCCTTGTCGTTAGACTCGTTAAAATGATTAAATAGCGACAAACTTGTCTTTAGACGAGAACGAGTTTCCCTATCGCTAGGCTCGTTAAAACATAGCGATGGGCTTGCCCGAAGGGCAGGTTATAGAACAAGCATATGTTATCCTCCTCAAGCTTGACAAAAATAAAGAGGTACTGGTCAGCAATGACTGGGGAAAAATTGGGAGAACCTCACAGCATTAATGGTAGCAAGTCGCTCTTGAACATGACACTTTTTCCTCCGTATCACATCGGGTTGGGTTGTTTCATTCACCGGTCTCATAACCATGGTCCTTGCCACACCATCCACATTTGGGGTAATGCTACTAATCCATCACATCAGTGTCGTTATATGTTCAAGAGATGTTGTTCTGCAAAGAGTCAACCGTGTCCCATCCACTGCCATACATTGTCCTTCATCCATTTCATGATCGCCACCCTGAATCATACATCACAGTTTGTTTTCACCTCATCACAATCATTAGCTCCGTTTCGTGTCACTGATGTGGGATTCATTAAGGCCCTCCTTTGACGGATCGCTCCTTGTCGACATCATCTCATTATCCAAGGAGTTGATCTAGGAACACCCCCTTCAGTACTTTGAAGCTTGCATGCCTCAATGGCAAGTTTCTCACTTCCGGCGACAGGTATACATCAATGACCTTCGACCAGAAGATTTTGCATGGTGGTCGACGCCAAGTCCTTTATTCCCACCATGTGAATTGTACTGCCGTACCTTGAGGGTCATCATCCTTATCAGTGATTCCTCTCGCGCTTGTTAACGGTTTACATCATTGACCGGTAATCAAGCGATGTCTTTCCATGTTCGACTTCAAGAAATTCTCACATGGATCGACTTGTACATCGAGTGAAGATCGGAAGAGATTGAAGACCCCGGATCTAGTTTCATCCATCTGGGCTGCGATATATATTCAGGACATAAAGACATTTGATATGTACATCATTACAGCAGATGATCATCCTTCTCAAAGGATGATAATTTCAGCAGAGAATTATCGGTCTACAATCAGACGATCATCTGTTCTATGTACCAAAATGTATTTATAAAGCTGAGCATGGGAATGCCCGCCTCAGCTAGATCATGAAAATGTATGAAAAATAATGTATTGTATTGTATCTTATTACAGGACACTTCTCAGCAGATTGAATGAACTTCGGATCCTCTCAATAAAGCATTTCACCCGATAAACGACCTCATACTTTAGGGGGCATCTGTTATAGACAATTTTGTGCCTTACAGCAACAGGTATGAATTGTCAATAATCCAAGGGATCCAAAGTTCCCTAAACATGATGTTCCTACCCCTAGAGGAACAAGGTCAGCAAACCAACAGCTCTCAGATCAGTTCTCCACCTGAAAACACTCAAAAACAAGCAATCCTGAAATCAAAGTAGGTGCTCCACTAGGCTTCTGCATTGAAACTCAGATCCTCCATGGTGTACCTGCATTGCAAAGCAAGTGGAACAAAGGCCACCTGCGCTGAGCAAGATGGGACAAGTGGCACACTGAGTCATTGCTCTGGAATCTTCCAAAAATGACACTTGGATCAGGTATTTCGCCTTGTGATGAGTCAGAGGCTCTGTTTCTCCAAGTGGAAGCGAGGTTCTCCAAGTGGACTCAAGAACTGAAGATCAACTGAAGATCAACTGAAGAGAGAGAGGACACAAGGTAGCTACACATCAGTTGCAAGCTGACTCATCCTTTCTCAATTCATTTATATATTGAGCTCTCTCCTATGAGCTCGGGAGGCTGGAATTTTGTGAAAAGTAATGATATGATGTTGGTTTCACTATAGAGCTATTGGGTGATTGCTTGAGAGAGGTGAAGAGGAGAAATTCTTTCTGCTGGGAGGTGTTGCTGGATTGGGGCCTTCAATGGTTGTAATGCTCTCAGAACCTTTACTTCTTCATTAATAAAAGCTATTGAGGTTCTTCTATATGCTCTTGTTTCAATGATATATTGTGATAATTGTATATTTGGTTTACACTAATCCTTGAACCAGTTATGATTGCATGCCTCTTGTAGTTTCCTTCTTTGTTATTTTGCAGGATCTCATTGTAGCTGGGCCAGCAAAAGAGCAAGGAGCTAGGAGCAAGCGGCCAAAGAAAAGAGTTTGGATTCGACATTAAGCGCAAGGCAACGGTTAGTGCATTTCTCCACTCTCTTTTGCTTTCATAAAGAAGTAAACCTTAAGTAGTTTGCTTTACAGTTGTTGCTGAGGTACTATCACCCTTAGAGTGGGATAGGGTCATCCGAGTCGGATACTTTTCCCTACAACACCTTAGCAACAAACGAATACAGCTATTATGATTTCTTCCTTTATGAAATGTGAAAGAGGGGAGATCGGCAGACTTACCGTTGTCTTCCGGTTGTCCCTTGATCTAGATCCTCTTCTCTTTGTGTGTCCACAGCTACTTGTCTCCTCGCTTGCTCAAGAGAACAGCTACTTGATTCCCACGAGATCACAAGAGAACAGCTACCTGTGACAAGAGAACAGCTACTTGTGACAAGAGAAGAACACAATACAAAGGCAAATATACATATTCATAAATGATTCAGGATTAGAAGTAAATCAAATACACTAATGCAATCATACAAAATACACCAGCATATAGGAAAGAATCAAGATAGCTTTATTGATTGATAACAGGGTTTAGGAAGAGATACAACCCATAGGGCTCCAATCCAGCATCTCCTTGCCAGCAGAATGGAATTCCTTCTTCAGCTCCCTTCAAAGCATTAAGCACCCAATGTCTCCAGCCACAAACCAACAACAATTCTTTACAATAACAAAATTCCAGCCTCTAGATCTCATGGAGGAGAGATCCATATATAGATGTTTGGAGAGAGGATGAGTCAGCTTGAGATCTGACTAGTGTCCTCTCCCTCTATCAGTTCTTGAGTCCACTTGGAGGTTCTTGCTTCCACTTGGAGATTTGGAACCTCTTATTCATCACCAGTCGAATTCCTTGATGCAAGTGTCATTTTGGAAGCTTCCTGGGCATTGACACCTTGAGGAATGACTCTGCCACATGTCCAAACTCGCTCAACGCAGGTAGACAGTGGAGCAGTTGACATTCAGCGCAGATGCTCAGTGGAGCAGTTGACATGATCCAGAATTGGCTTGTTTTTGAGTGTTTTCAGGTGGAGAACTTCTGTGAATTGTTGTGGTTGGTTTGCCTTGTTCCTCTAGGGGTAGGAACAACATGTTTAGGGACTTTGGATCCCTTAGATTATGGACATTTCATGCTCAATGCTGTAAGGCACAAAAATGTCTATAACAGTTGCCCCCTAAAGTATGAGGCCGTTTATCGGGTGAAATGCTTTATCCAAGAGGGTCCGAAGTTCATCCATCTGCTGGGAGGAGACCTGTAGTAAAATACAATACAATACATTATGATTCATATTGTTTCCATGATCTAGCTGAGGCGGGCATTCCCATGCTCAGCTTTATAAATTCATTTTTGTACATAGAACAGACGATCGTCTAATGGTAGACTGATAATTTTGGCGAAATTATCATCCTTTGAGTAGGATGATCATCTGCTGCAATGATGTACATGTCAAATGTCTTTATTTTTCCTGAATATATATCGCAGCCCGGATGGATGAAACTAGATCTGGGGTCTTCAAACTCGTTCGATCTTCACTCTAAGTACAAGTCGATCCATGTGAGAATTGCGCTGAAGTCGAACATGGAAAGACATCGCTTGATTACCGGTCAATGATGTAAACCGTTAACAAGCGCGAGAGGAATCACCGATAATGATAATGACCCTCAAGGTACTGCAGTACAATTCACGTGGTTTGAATGAAGGACTTGGTGTCGAACACCACGCAAAATCTTCTGGTCGAAGGTCATTGATGTATACCTGTCGCCGGAAGTAAGAAACTTGCCATTGAGGCATGCAAGCTTCAATGTACTGAAGGGGTTGTTCCTAGATCAACTTCTTGGATAATGAGCTGATGTCGACAAGAAGCGATCCGTCACAGGAGGGCCTTAATGAATCCCACATCAGTGACACGAAACGGAGCTAATGATTTTAATGGAGGTGAAAACGATCTGTGACATATGATTCAGGGTGGCAGTCATGAATGGATGAAGGATAATGTATGGCAGTGGATGGGACCCAGTTGACTCTTTCTGAATGACTTCTCTTGAACATATGGCGACACTGATGCGATGGATCGGTAGCATTACCCCAAATATGGATGGTATGGTGAGACCATGGTGATGTGACCGGTGAATGAAACAACCCAACCCGATTGTGGTACGGAGGAAAAGTGTCATGTTCAAGAGCGACCTGCTACCATTAAAGTTTTCTTGATTTTCTCCCAATTTTTCCCCAGTCATTGCTGACCAGTACCTCTTTATTTTTGTCAAGCTTGAGGAGGATAACATATGCTTGTTCTATAACCTTCCCTTCAGGCAAGCCCATCGCTATGTTTTAACAAGCCTAGCGATAGTGAAACTCGTTCTCGTCTAAAGACAAGTTTGTCGCTATTTAACAATTTTAACGAGTCTAACGACAAGGATAACTTGATCCTTTTCATTTTTAGAGAGTCTAAAAAGGTACATAAAGTTAACTCCAAAATTCCTTTTTCGTCATCTAATCCCTTAAGTCCGAAAAAGTATAAAACAATACAGAAGGGATGAGTTTTCGATAATTTTAACGAGCCGAATAAAACAAGCGCTCGACCTTTTGTGCAATAATCCCTCGGGTCCAAAAAAGATTAAAATCTAGAGGAGGGATAGCTCTTCCTGTACTTTAACGAGCTGGAAGGCTAAAACTCGGCAATCTTTTCATATTTTACGAGTCAATTGAAAAGAGCTTAAAGAAGACTCGTCTTTTGAGGAACGAGTGATAAACAGGGATAGCAACTGATTCCAGGTACAGGTTGGAATTTTCCAATCACGGCAGTGTCACAAGGATGGCTAGGTGAAATCACTCTTCGCAGCTGTTCCTCAAAATGGGTAAACAATCATATGGAGGTGAACGATCGGCCCAATGAAAAGTGGAGGTGGCAGGTGCAAACATGACCAAGGCTTTAACGGCTGATAAATTTACGATCACAGTGGTTATTTACTGGGATAGGTTCATTTTTTAGTTAAAAATGAGCTTAAACACTGGAGGAAACTCTGCTCACTGCTTATATTTATTTTTTAACAAGCATGAAGACTGCATTAAAACTGCTCGGATCTTGCGTTTATTGTTTAACGAGCATGAACTTTATGCTAAAACTGCTCGATTACCCAGTCATTTGATAAGAGTGTCTCATCAAGATTCTATTTTTTATGGAGCTTCATCTCACTAAGCTTTGCTCCTGATCCTTTCTTTATGCAAGTTTGGAAACGACTAATCCTACGAGTTTAAAGGGTTAGACCTACAGGTTTAAAGGGAGGACCTAAAAATTTAAAAAATAAATAGTCGCCCCTTGCTTGCACTCCAAAAGGTTTGCATGCCCCCAGGTATAAAACAGAGTTTCAAGGTTACCTCTACTTCTCTTCCGTCAAAACATTTGTTTTAACGAGAGAGGCTTACCTCTTTCAGGTTACCCAAAGATTGTCTCGTTACTCTTTCAAACAAAACACTTCCTCGACAATGTCTACCGAAATAGACAAGGGTGAATGACTCTGGTGCCAAACACGTAACTTTGACAAAAGAATCTTATTCTAGAACAACCCCTCTTCCATCCACAGACGGGGTACGGACTAGTCATATTCTCCCGCGGAAACCTACCCTATACCCAAAGTTTTCCTGCCGAAGCAGACCGAGACGCATGCCCCCTGGGTTCCAGTCATATCCTCCCGGATTACTCGCGCTCATCAGGAGGACAGACCGTGGGTTGAGACACTTCTTGCATGAATAGACCATTTAGGGATGGTGCATGACTATTTGCGATGTGTGATCTGGGAAACGAAAGTTGGTCTACGAGCTTGACCATTCTTCCTTCATGCGGAAAACACATTACTCTAAAGAGTGAGGAGACTACAGCTCCCATGCAATACATATAGTCTCATCCAAGGAGTAGGTTATAATCCAAGGGTCCTTGAATGACCATCACGTTCATTTGAACGGTCTTCCCTTTCAATGTTATAGGCACATTGGGGAGGATCCCTAAAGGTCAACTGGTTCCTTTATCAAAGCCTGATAGACTTCTCATCTCAGGCAAAAGCGCTAGCGAACCAAGCGCTTTCCAAGCAATAGAGGAAAGGATACTCACAGATGCCCCTTCATCAATGATAGTGCCAGCCATTACCATTCTGTATATTTGACAAATAATTCTGAATGGTATACTGGCTGGCAACCGGGGTTTGCCTAGTTGGTTCCAATTAAAGGAGACAACCAGGTTGCTTGGTGGTGGGACCGAATAGATGGCTGGATAGCGCTCTGATGAACTTCCTTCCTGCGAAAAAGGAATGGTGGCATTGCCCCCTTGATCATCAGAGTCAGTGCTAATGAAGAGAATTTGGACGGTGTCGTCTTTATTCTCCTCTGTGATGGTGTCATTCGAAGATGGAGCCTCTGAAGGCAAAATCGGGTCAACTGCCGTATCAACCTTTTGACTTTCGTCAAGCATGGATCCAAACGGTTCTTCTTCAATGACAGGTGCTTCGGCTGACCACCTAAGTGGCTCAACCGGATTCTCAACTAGTGAGGGACTTGGCAAGAGTCTTTGATATCGAGGAGGGAGATGCGGTCGTGAAATCGGGCGATCTTCCAGAACTCTTTTTGCCTCGTCTAAGAAGGGACAATGGTGGATGGCGTGATCGCCCTCACACAGTCTGCAGGGAAATTTAGCTTTCCCGCTCTGTCCTGGGGCTTCACTCCCACTAGTTGACGGTGAGCAATCGGCATGGCTATCAGAGGTCGATGCTACCGAATTGTGCAAACGGGGGGACCAGTCTCTTAGTATCCGGGGGATACAGGGACAATCTCTATGGAAGTGGTCTCCCTGGCATATGACGTATGGCGATTTAGGCCTTACGAGTGCGGTGTGTGGATTTTTGTTAGATGACACTTGTTTGCCCCCAGTCGCCTTAGGCTCCTTCTTCCTCTTTTCTTTCTTCTTCTTCTCCTTCTTCTCCTTAGGAACCCGGTTCTTTACTCGACCAGTTCCGTCAAGCGAAGAGGAAGGAGGGGATGAAGATGAAGTGGAAGGCTGGGAGGCAACTCTTGTCTGATCTAACTGTTGACTCGACTGTTCAGGGATGGTGGTGTTCTGAACGACATTGGTTGAAAAGAGCCAAACTGGTAGGCCAATTGTCAGTCCTGGAAGCGACAATGTGGCCATGTGGGGCGCACCAACATCTCCCCAAGAGGAGAAGGGACTAGGATTTCCACCAAGAGGAATTCCTTGGTTGGTGTGCTCCATCTTTTCAACCTAAAGATCAACACAGGAATTAAAGGGTGATTGTTCCGTTTAAAATAAATTGTTAACGATGCTTTAGACACAACTTGCTTTTTCAGTTTTAAAGAGTCGAGAAAAAGCTAAAGATGACTCTATTCTCCTTTGATGTTTTAACGAGCCCGAAGTGACAAATGCTCGGATGGACTTTTTCTGTTATAGAGTCTGAAAAAGGCCAAAAGGAACTGCTCTGGAGTTCTAGGCAGAGGGTGTGCCAAACTTTTCGCAAAACCGCAGAATACTTTTTAGGGTATGGGCGGTCGATCTTCGTGAATGCTGTGTTCACTGCATTGCGATCAGTAAGACGACCAACACGGCTTCCTAAGGATAAAATATATATGCCTATAGGGGTCTCCCAATATATACGCGATGGTACGTGGGAGCACAAATCCGTACTAGTGCTATCGTCCCTCAGGAGGAATCACCCACCTTCCCCGAGATCGACAGTCACTAGGCTTAACGACGCCGAAACACGTCTGTAGCCTAGACCTCTATGTTGTGCGTTATGTTACAAAGCGTTGTTAGGTTCATTCAGTTTATTTTAGGTTGACCTTTTTAAAGTTTTGATTTCAAGGTTCACCACGAGATGTATGATACAACTTCCTAAATGCAGTCTAAGATGATAAGCAAGCTTTATTATCTTTCAACTTTGAAAATCCTAGCTACTAAGGGAAAATAATAACACTATCTTTTCTCAAAGAGAAATCAGCACACTCTAATGCACTTTCCCTAAATCCAACATGCAAACTATCAAATGCAAAATGCACAATGCAGGTGTTTGTTTTCCACTTTCTTAGTATAAATGCCTACAAAGAAAGCTTTTTGCACAACTTTGAATTTGCTTTTAAAATGATCAATACAAACAAGTTCACTTTCTTCGAAATCAACAAGGGTAGAAGAGATTACAATCACTTTGCGATTTTCGAAATAAAGACTTGTTTTGACACTTTGAAAGAGACAAATTCAAACCACTAAGCAAAAGTAAATCTATAATCAATCTGAAAAGAGCCAATGAACTCTCTTCTAAGATCACTATCAATCAGATCTGAATCGAAGGCTACATGATGACTACTTTACTCATGCAAAGGAAAACTGTAAATGACGCCACAAACACATAAAAAACATTCACAGTCTTTTTGTACAAAAAAGAGGTGAAATCTAAGCAAAGAAAAGGAGTTATCAGACTGGTACCTATGCTGGTTAAAGGCTACAAAAAACAGAGATCAAAACAGGGCAATAGACAGCAAAGAACACTAGCTGCACAAGGCTAAACTGGTTCAACGCAAGTCTAACACTGTGGAGTTGACATTCAGCGCAGGTAGCCTTCACGGGACCTGCGTTGAAATGCAGACTGCCTTCACAGTGCCTGCGCTGAAGGAGAAACTCTCGTTTCCCCTGGGTTCTAGGTCACAAAATGCTCAAAAATCAACTGTTTCAGGCCAAATCAGAAACACAAGCAAGGTATAAACAGAGGGATGCTTTGAGAGGGTACTAAAGACTATCACAAGGATCATCAAATCATTTGTGGATCTAGTTTAGATCATAGACAAGTCCAGCAACTGGATCAAAGCAGCAACTTTCTACTTTGCATCCGGGAAAGATGCAGTTCAATAGTTGCTGTCAAGTCTATGAAGTAAACAAATGACGGAAACACAAATGAAATGAATAAACAAGTTCTTCCCCAGTGGAGTCGCCAATTTGTTGTGGGGAAAAATGCCTATGTAGGACGATCCTATCCACCTAAGGTGTGATAGCGCCTTAGCAATAAACGAATACAACTATTATGATTTCTTCCTTTATGAAATGTGAAAGAGGGGAGATCGGCAGACTTACCGTTGTCTTCCGGTTATCCCTCGATCTAGATCCTCTTCTCTTTGTGTGTCCACGGCTACTTGTCTCCTTGCTTGCTCAAGAGAACAGCTACTAGATTCCCACGAGATCACAAGAGAATAGCTACCTGTGACAAGAGAACAGCTACTTGCGACAAGAGAAGAACACAATACAAAGGCAAATATACATATTCATAAATGATTCAGGATTAGAAGTAAATCAAATACACTAATGCAATCATACAAAATACACCAGCATATAGGAAATAATCAAGATAGCTTTATTGATTGATAACAGGGTTCAGGAAGAGATACAACCCATAGGGCTCCAATCCAGCATCTCCTTCCCAGCAGAATGGAATTCCTTCTTCAGCTCCCTTCAAAGCATTAAGCACCCAATGTCTCCAGCCACAAACCAATAGCAATTCTTTACAATAACAAAATTCCAGCCTCTAGATCTCATGGAGGAGAGATCCATATATAGATGTTTGGAGAGAGGATGAGTCAGCTTGAGATCTGACTAGTGTCCTCTCCCTCTATCAGTTCTTGAGTCCACTTGGAGGTTCTTGCTTCCACTTGGAGATTTGGAACCTCTTACTCATCACCAGTCGAATTCCTTGATGCAAGTGTCATTTTGGAAGCTTCCTGGGCATTGACACCTTGAGGAATGACTCTGCCACATGTCCAAACTCGCTCAACGCAGGTAGACAGTGGAGCAGTTGACATTCAGCGCAGATGCTCAGTGGAGCAGTTGACATTATCCAGAATTGGCTTGTTTTTGAGTGTTTTCAGGTGGAGAACTTCTGTGAATTGCTGTGGTTGGTTTGCCTTGTTCCTCTAGGGGTAGGAACAACATGTTTAGGGACTTTGGATCCCTTAGATTATGGATATTTCATGCTCAATGCTGTAAGGTACAAAAATGTCTATAACATGCTTGAGACCATAATGGGACTTCTTAAGCTGACATACAAGGCTAGAGTCAGTTTGTATAAAGCTAGGAGATTTTTCCATATATATTTCTTCATACAAGTCCCCATGCAAGAAGGTAGATTTAACATCCATCTAATGGACTTCCCATTTGAAAGAGGCAGCAATGGAAAGAACAAGGAAGATAGAGTTCATTTTGGAAATATGGGAGAAGGTTTTAGTATAGTCAATGCCTTCAACTTATGAAAAACCCTTAGCAACAAGATGCGATTTATGTTTATCAACTTTTCCATTTGGTCCAAACTTGGTTCTGTAAACCCATTTGCATCTAACAAGTTTCCGTCCCTTTGGAAGAGGAACAAGATCCCATGTATCATTTTCCAATAATGAACGATATTATTCATTCATAGCTGCGTCTCAATCTAGATGGCCTAAAGCTCCTACAAATGGTCATAATTCGTTGAAGATTGAGCCAATAAAGAAGAGGCTCTATCAACCTTAGAACATGTACATCACTGATCTATAGGATCACCTGCAAGAGCACTTGCTACATCCCGAGTAGAACGAACCCATTATTGAAGTTGGGGAGCTAAAGGAGGATCCTAAGGAGGTGGGGGAGGATTGTCATCCTCGTTGTCATCATTTGAAGAAGAAATATTTTCAGAAGTAGAAGGGATAGAAAGAGGTGTAACATCCACCAAACTAGGCTCGTAGGCTTATATATTTTCAACAAAATTTACATCTCTTCTAATGATAACCTTTTTGGACTTAAGTGGAATAAGTCTATATCCTTTGACATCTTCAGAATAGCCAACAAAAATACATTTTTCACTCTTAGGTTCTAAAGCTTTATGTTTCTTATCTGGAATATGGGCCCATGCTTCACTTCCAAAAACACGAAAGTGACTTACATCTCGTTTAATTGAGCTCCATGCTTCTTCTGGAGTGATATTCTTTAAACCTTAGTAGGAGTGCGATTTACTATGTAATTTGCACAGTTAATTTCTTCTGCCCAAAAATTACAACTACGTCCTTTAGATTGAAGCATACAAGTAGCCATTTCCTTTAAGTTGTGATTCTTCCTTTTAGCTACACCATTTGGTTGTGGATTATATGGACCAGTATGTTGCATTTGAATTCCATGCTCGGTACAAAAGTTGATGAATTTGTTTTTAACATATTCTCTGCCATTATCAAATCTTAGCTTAAGAATTTAATGTCGATATTGTTTCTCAACAAACGCCTTAAAGTGCAAGAACATGTTAAATACTTCACTCTTGAGTTTTAAGAAGAATACCCAAGTGCGTATGGAGAAATAATCAATGAAAGTTAAGAAATACTTGTAGCCAGAGAATGAAACAACTAGAAGTGGACCACATAAATCACTATGCACAAGCTGTAAAGGGGCTGAGGCATGCCAAGAGGCATGTTTTTCAAAACTAACCTGATGGTGTTTTCCGAGTACACATCCGAAACAAATACCATCTCTACAAGATACCCTAGGAAGACCTGTCACCATATTTTCTTTACATAGATTTTGAAGGGAGAGATAGTTTAAGTGACCAAATCGCTCATGCCAAAGTTTGCTCACGTCATCATTATGAGCAACAAATACCAAGGGAAGAGTTGATGACCCAAAGTTGTTAAACTTATACACCCTTGTAGAATCATCAACAATGCCAGTAGCTAAAATATGTCTAGGATTTACTAGGTCCTTAATTACATCATCGTGAGGTGGAAATTCAATGGTTTTACCTTTACCTGAATGATTTATATAATATATAGATAGAAGGTTGTAGGATAAGGTTGTAACACATAATACATCATTAAGTTGACCATTGTCTAGATGAACAACTCTAGTCCCTATTGTTATACTCCTATACCAATAGGTGTCATATTTCATGATTGACTTGTTGAGCTCTGTAATATGTTCATTCCTTTCCTTGTTGCAAAGGTTTTCCATATTATCAAAAAAATAAAAAATGTAAAAAATGTAAAGAGGTTATGCCCTAAAAGAAAAATCAAAGGGTAAAAAAGGAATAAAATGGTCAAAAAAGTGAAAGAAATGAACCCTAAACAAAAATAGACCAGGAAAGTGTGCAAGTCCAAAATGCCACTACTTTTTATTTTCTGTAATAAGCATTGTGTGCAGCTTGTTAATTTATGCCACAATTGATGAATGACCAAATAGATTAATCTTGGCTAGTTCATATTTGAATTTCCTGTTTTAGAGATAGAGAATAAAATCTGACCAAATTGTTTAATCTTGGCAAATAAGTAGATAGGTAGAGTAAATAAAAAGGAGCTCAACAATTAAATTTGAGCCCTTGGAAGTAATAAGTGCAGACCTAGGTTGGCTTACCATGAAAAGAAAAGGGAAGTTGAAAAGGGTTTGCCAGTCTAAGTGCACCCAAGTAAAGAAGGAAAAAATGCTAGGCCCAAGTAGGCAGGGTAGGCAGATTGGTGTTGCAGAATGACACTTGTGATAGATTATGTCTCTAAATGTGTTAATCTTATTTCTATCACAAGTACAAGGCAGACATTATAATTGATGCAGCTCAAGCAAGACAAGATTCAATAACTAACTCCACCCGGATGCGGGTGGCAACTTGTCAAATGTCTGAGCCTGGCGGGATGGGCAGCTGGCGTCTTGTGATGGCAGGTCAGGACGGCCACACTCGTAGGCTCTGCTACGCATTAATGCCTTTAAATGTTGAAGAGATGGCTTTGCAGGAAGGAAATGGCCTTAAGCATGGCGACTTAAATGCCCGGTACTCTGATACAATGGGGTTCGTTCTGTATGCATCCAGATTGTTCTGCGCAGAGGTCTATTTAATGGCGCATGTGATCCAGTGGTGGTATGCCTGGTCTATTGTTATGTTGTTTTATGAGAAAGTTGGGAAGAGGCCAAGCTCTGGCGATGTGAGTAGTGGCAGAGGCTTCACCTCTGTTCAGTCTGCGTTCTCTTGGCTCTTGTCAGTGAAGGGGATTGCGAGGGTCCATACTCTGGTTCCGGTTTCTATTAAGGTGGTTCTGGGTGGAAGAATTGAGGCTCTGCGTCTTGATACTTTGCCTCCCACGGTAAAACGCACGAGATTTCCCCTGCTCATGGCACCGAGACAGCGAGGGGTCCCGAGAAGAGGGGGTGTTTGGGGGATAAGTCGTCGGCAGGAGGCTCAAGCAAGAGCAATTCCGCCGCTTGCCATTGTGTCGCCTCCGTCTTCTCCCTCAGAGGATTCGGACCCTTTAGAAAGTCAAGTTCATACTTCACGCTTTACCTTCAGGTGCCGGAGAAACCAGTCACGGGTCTCTCTTCTGATAACTGTAATTGCTACGGAGGAAGAGGAGGACTTGGACAGCCAGGAGGAGGACGATGTGGAGCAGGCTCATACGGGTAATGACCGAGCGATGGCGGAGGTTGGTAATGCTGCAAATCCTCCTCCAGACGAAGTCAATCTTAGGGAGCCTGGCCTTGGTATGGGTTCGCTTCAGCAGCCAGTTCACCCACCGGATTTCCGCCTGGAAGTGATCGAAGATGCTATCATGCCAGAAATTGACAAAAATGCACAAGGTAAGCCTCCACAGGCTTAGTTCCTGTTTCTTCTGCCGTTCAATGGTCATGTTTTGGAGTTTTGAAGGGGTTTCTTCTCTTTCCGAGATGCCCAGTTTTTTGACTTTGGGTAGGGGACCTTCCAGAGTTCGTGGTGTCTCCAGAACTCTGGAAACAAGGGTCCTTCTACTCTCCTATGTTAAAACGCTACCAGCAGCAAGACACAAGAGGCATGCAATGGATCAATGGTTCTACAATTATGCTTGCTGCAGTTCTGTTGTTGGAATCTCTTTTGTAACTCAGAGGGCCACATGTTACTGCTTAGTCCATGCTCATATCTATCGACTCTATCTTTGTAATTCAGGTGGCCATGCGCACCTGCCATGTTCTTCTGACAGAGGGTGGCAATTTGCATCCTCAGAGGCTAGTTCCTCTTTGTAAATATCTTTTCTTCTTTTAATACAATAGATTAGTCTTTACACAGAAAAAAAAAAAAATATTCAATAACTAACTCCCCTTCATACTTTTCCCTAATCATTTACTAATTCCCCCCCTAAAAATTAAGAATATGTTCTTAATATTATTCATAAAACCACTCCTTCCATTTCATAAAGTTTTCCTAAGTAAAATCCTATTTTACTTAGGAATAATGCACCATGTCACTTAAAAAACCCCTTTCTTATCTCTAGCCTAAGTTTGAATATAGCCATAAAATGTTTAACTTGGCGCTTTATTATTTCATTACATATTAACTTCTAACTATTATTATATAAATCCCGAAAACATTAACCCATTCCCCATATTATTTAATTATGTAAAATCCCGACATTTGGTATAATTTCCTGCCCTGATGGTATATAGCCATTATATAATAAACAAAGATTAATAGGTTTATTTTAAACTTGTTAAATCTTACCACCACACACGGAGTTAATTAACCACCTGGGTTGATTAATAACCAAACCCATGAACCAATAAAATGGCGCCCGAAACCTTTAAAAAACACAGTTTATTATGACCGAGCCCACACAGTTAACTCCCCACCAAGTCACCTGCCCATCCGCCATGCGATCCCCGCTCGCTCATTCGACGGTCTGCATCAATATCGTGACCCCCTAACCGCCGAACGTTAACTCATGAGGGCCCCGCGGTTTTCTGCTGTACCACTGCCATGCGTTGCCCATCTGGGGTGCTCGCTCCCTCCCGTCCAATACCACCTGACCCCCAAAAGCAGTGCGGGGTAAACCGCTTACCGCCCTTTTCTGACATCATCTGCCACATCATCTGCTGACGTCATCTGCCACATCATTTGTTGACGTCATCTATCCTCCGCTAAAGTCATCCGCCATACTACTCACATCATCCGCCCAATGAAAAAAATTCCGCCAAACTTCATTTTGTCAAATAAAACCGATAAAACACCATTTTTGCTACAGTTTGCTGCATACCACAGTCTCGTACAAAAAACGATATGCTCCAGTTTCTCGACCGCCTCCTGACTAGAAAGACGATAGCGCAAGCTCCGCAGCCTGCCATTCAACCTGCATTGTGCAGTCTTCCTCTGTAACACAGTTTTAACCAACACCGAGGAACTTCCAAGCTCACAGAAGAGAGAAATAAAGAGAGATACAGGTATATTTGCTCCCCTAACCAGTGGACCTTGAGAGACATGAATTTCCAGAGAAAAGCGATGAGAAGACACGTTAGCAGTTTTGATTTACCAGAACATGATGGACAACGATGAATAGGGTAAGCAGGTCAAAGTGTATCAGATCATAGTTAAAGAGTATCAGTTACAGACAGGTAGCCAACATAGAAGTGACCAAAGAAAGACAGTTGCAAGCCGAATCCTAGGGCCTGCCTCGAGCACATTCAACAAAAACAGGACCAGCACAACATTAGTACATCTTTTCCCTATTTTCAAGGCTAGCTGTTTCTATTTCTTCTAAACTATTTTTAGTTATCCTAGATATTATCTCACAGTTGTTATGAGATATTTGTTATATAATTTTTCACATAAATACCCCCTCCATTAGAGTATTGAGGGTGGATTCCTAGACTTGGCTGTAATATTGAATTTTTGGAATAAAGATTTGTTGGAATCAACTGTTGTATGGCTTACTGGACGAAGAATTGAAGCAGAGGACTTGTCACAGACTTCTTGAATCAATCACCATATCAATAAGTCCTCTATATCTTGTGTTTTAATGTTTTCTTAGTTTATTATATCATCTTTGTTTCACAATCTGAATGATAAAGAAAAGATTTAATTTTAGAATTTGCTTGATTGCACTATATTTTCAGTCATTATTGTTCTCTATGTTTTCTTCAGAATTAGGATAAACAGTGAAATCTTAATTCCTCTCGTTTCCCTAATTCTTTCATGTTGATTATTTGTTAAAGAATACTTCACTGCTCCTTATCAGTAATCATCCAATTTCCCTCTTTAAATAGGTTGAAGGATCCTTAACTGCCCTTCACCCCATTTGAGCCCACTCCATCTGTTTCAAGTCTTTATTTGTTCCCTGTTTGACTATCTTGCTCTGTGAAAACATCCTCTGTTAAGAAATCAAATCTAGAAATCCATCTTCTTTGACTCCATTAGCCCAATGGACTGAACTACTCTGCTTTACCTCTCTTCTCTATTGAATCTCACCACACAAACTCAAACAAAACCCTTGAACTTCATAACTAGCCTAATACCTTTAAAAATAAAGCTAAATCATAAAGAGAGAGCCCTCTATGGATACAGATTGGCTAGATTCTGTATCTAAAAGATTGGTTTATGGTTACCTCGGCCTCCTTTCCCTTTCTTACAACTTTTGGGAAAACCTGAGTGATAACATCAATGGAGACTCCACTGGGGACCTGAATGAATTGTTTGTTACTATTGTTTATTGTATAAACTATAGACGGAGCCTGAAGTTAGCCAGGTAGCCTTTGAAATGATTTTGATTTGCAATTGTAGAAGTAAATGAATGTTGCTTCAGTCTATCTCTGGTCCAGTTTATGGATTGAACATCAGGTTCCAAATACTTGATCAGTTCCTCTTTTAAAATGAGTCTTTAAGAAAGTTCAAAACTCCCACATCTAAAACCTCTTAAAGAGACTGTTAAAGTTGTATTGTCAAATATATTTCAAGAAAAAACCAAAAAAACACCTAGAAACCTGGCTTCAGAAAGGATTCATTACACCAGATCAAATCCTGATCCAAATCCACCACTTGTGTTTGAAAATCCTAATCTGATTCCTAGGATTCTTAGAAGACAAGAGAGCCAAGAAAATTCTACCAGTTCTCGGCCTCTATACAGATCAAGATCCTGTCATGTGAGGTGGATCTACCCTAAGGACGAACCTTTTGATGAGTATTTTGAAAACTCTTCATTTGTGACCTTTTCAGAATTTGGGTTAACCCACATAGTTCGAGATCCAATATTCATTTAAAATTTGCAGATTGAATTTGTTACTTCACACCTTGACAGACATCTGCAGAACTCCATTCAATCTAAGCTTACCTCTAAAAAAACACCAAAACTTTTTGTGATTACTACTGCTTCTCCAAGTTTACCATCAGTACCTCAAGCCACCCTTTCCACTCCCCCATCTACAACACACATTCCCATTGTTATCCCTACTCCTCCAGTTGTTACATCTGTTTCTGCAACCATGGAAAACCGATATACTCCCCTGCACTTACCTACCAATCCAGGGGCTATGCCCCAAGACTATCAAAGTAAAATCACTTCTTTTGAAGGTATTTTCACTTACACAACTCAACAAAATACCAATAAAATGACCAACTATTTTGAAAGATATGAGGTTGATGATGATGATGTTAGAATGAAAGTATTTGTTCAAAGTTTAACTGGAGATGTTAGAACATGGTTTAGAGCCCTCCCTGCAAACAGTATCAATGACCCACAAGCTCTTTATCAGACCTTCTTGAAAAGATGGGAAAATAAGAAAGATCCTCTCCACATTTTGTCAGAATATGAAAACCTAAGAAGAGGCACACAAGAAATGTCCAAGATTACTGTACCATATTCAATAATGTCTACAATGCTATTTCTCTAAATCTCAGACCTCGTCGAGATTTGGCCTTGATCAAGTTCCCAGATGCATTTGATTCTAATATGGCATACCAACTTAGGGAAAGAGCTCCTCTAAACTTAGAGGAAATGCAAAGTATAGTTGTCAGTGTTGAGGCCAACCTGATATCTAAATTATCTAGAGCCAGAGCTGAAAGGAGGACACCTTTCAAAGAAGAACCTTCTGCCTTTGAACAAAAATTAGATGCTATTATTAAAGGAATGGATAGACTTGGAGATAGAGTAGAAATAATTGAGAGAAAACGCCCTTGGGATGGTCAACCAGGCAATACTGGGAGAAATCCAAATTTCAGGAAGAACCAATATCCTAACACTGGAAAAACAAGGCCTGACCAAAATATTAGGCCCCCATTTCAAGAAAATTATGCTGAAGCCTCAACTTCTGATGAACCAATAGAATACACTCAAATTAATTTGATGGGACTCAACAATGAACAAGAAATTTTCTTGACCCAAGAGGATCAAGAAGCTCAAATTCTTAAACAATTCCAAACTCAGTCAGGTGAATCATTTGACTTTAGGGAGGGATATGATATAGCCATTTATGAAGTCCACAAACAATACAATCTGAGGAGCAGAAGAATAGATGTCCCTGAAACCAATAAATAGAAAGATACCAAGCAACCTAACAAAGGTAAGATCAGTACCCCCCCTGTACATATTCTTTCTAGAACAGGTCCTAACCCTAATAACCCAATTGTTGAAGATGTATCAGATAATCAACCACCTAACAGACAACCTTCCACTTCTATTCCTTCTAAAGGAAATGTAGAAGAGCCTCTAGAACTTGATTTGGAAACAACTTCAGCCCATAATCCCACTCCTAAAGAGGAGAGAAACGAAGAAAATCCAGCTGTCCGAAATACAAGAACTCAGACCGAAAAACCTTTTAATCTTGAGACAGAAGTAGGAAAACTAAAGATAGTTGTTCCATTATCAGAATTAGCTAAACATGATGTCTACAGAACTCAAATCAGCAGATCACTCAAAATTTCTGTGAATGAAGATTCAATAAAAAATTTTGATGACCAGCCTGAATTGATCTTTGGCCTTGGAGTAAATGGAAAAATAGTAGAGGGAGAAGTTCCTCCTTTCTATGTAAGTTTAAACATACATGATAAAATACTTCATAATGCCATGTTTGATTTTGGTGATTCTCATAAATTAATGCCTAAATCTGTAATGGAGAGACTAGACCTTGACATCACCAAGCCATATAAAGACCTTTTCTCTTTTGATTCAAGTCAAGTCAGATGTTTAGGTTTAATTAAAGACTTCTGTGTATCACTAGTCCAATATCCTGCCAAAACCATCTTAATGGACATAGTAGTAGCTGATATTCCACCAAGTATGGCATGTTATTGTCTAGATCTTGGGGTGCAAAGCTTCAAGCATCTCTACAGTTAGACATGTCTTACGCTATTATTTCAGTGTTTGGTCAACCCAAGAAACTATACAGAGAAACCTTAATGAAGTATGTAGTAAGTAGTCAAGAGAAACCTCAAAATTTCCCTATCTGCTCAGTACATTCAGATATGGATTCTTTTATCCTTTACAATGCTAAAATTGACCCCCACATGAAATAAAAGTTTTAGCAGATGAACTAGAGAAAATTGCAAATGAAAAGTCTAGTGTTCGAATACAAGAAATTTCTAAAAACCATGAAACATCAGATAAACCAAAAGAAACTAAAAAACCAGATCTCCCTATTAAACAGATCCCTGAAACTCTAGATACTAATTATGAACATGAAATCCTTTGGTACTTAGAATTTGATGGTTCTTTTAACAAATTAGGAGCAGGAGCAGGAGTCTGGGTGCATAATCTTGAAAACAATCATGCTGAAGGCCATGCCTATAGATTAAACTTTAGATGCACTAATAATATGGCTAAATATGAAGCTCTATTGCTAGGTCATAAACTGGTCAAGAAATTGGGAGCAACTAGAGTGTCAGTCCTAGGAGATTCCTATTTAATCATTCAATAGATAAAAGGGAAGTTCTTAATAAATGATCCCAGATTAAGAGAGTATAGAGGAATAGCTATAGAGATCCTCAATACATTTCTAGAAACTCAACTTGCCAAAATCTCGAGAAATCATAACTTGCAAGCTCATAGCCTGGCAATGTTTACCAGCACCTGTAAATTAACATTTGAACCAAATCATCAATTCACAGTTGAAATTAGACACAGGCTACCCATACCTGATAATGTAAAGAACTGGCAAGTGTTTGACAATGATAATCAGATCAACAATTTTTTAACACTAGAAGAAGAATTTTCTAGCACTAACATAGACGTAGATAGAGTTAGTGAGTTTGATCCAAAAAATCAGACAAAAACATACATTTTAGTAGAAAATGCAACTCAAAGGCTTCATCCAACGAAATTTACCAAAAAGGAAATACAGGATCTTAAAGAAATAGACATTGATGAGATTATTGAAGGAGAATCTGAAGTTATCAATTTGAAAGACAATCATTTGCCCAAAGGATTAACTCCTTTGGAAGATCTCTTTAATTTTAACGATATTCCAAAGAAACCCCAGATGGAACCTCTAAAAGTAGACATTGAAGACTATAACATAAGAACTAAAGAAAAGCCAAAAATGGTAAAGTTATCCAAATCTTTGCCCCCTGATCAAAAACTTAAGTATGTTGAACTAATCACAGAATTCCAAGATGTTTTCGCCTGGAGCTATGAAGACCTGAAATCTTATGACACCTTTGTAATTCAACATAATATACCCCTCAAGGAAAATCAAAAACCATTCAAACAAAAGCTCAGAAGAATTAACCCTGTACTGCTTCCTTCAATTGAAAAAGGAATCAAACGAATGCATGATCCAGGGATAATTGATCCGATCAGATTTTTAGAGTGGGTGTCTAATTTAGTGCCTACCAGGAAGAAAACATGAGAAATCAGATTATGTGTTGACTTAAGAAATGTAAACAAGGTTTCTTTGAAAGACAATTACCCTTTACCTAATATGGATCATATTTTACAAAGGGTAGTAGGTGCTTCTAGGATTTCACTTTTGGATGGGTTTTCAGGTTATAATCAGATTCTGGTTCATCCTGATGACTAGGAAAAGACTGCATTTACAACACCATGGGGTACATTCAAATATGTTAAAATTCCATTCGGACTTAAGAATGCAGGGGCAACCTTTCAACGAGCAATGGACATAGCTTTTGCAAAACAAATTCACGATTTTCTGGTTATATATCTAGATGACCTCACCGTGTTTTCCAAATCAGATTAGCAAGATTTAGATCATTTGAGACAAGTGTTTTTAAAATGCAGAAAGTATGATATTTCATTAAATCCTAAAAAGTCTTTGTTTGGTCTAGAAGAAGGCAAACTGTTAGGCCATATCACCTCCAAAGATGGCATCAGAATTGATCCCGCTAGAATAGAAGCTATTCTGCAAATACCCCACCCCAGAAATGTCAAAGAACTTCAAGCTTTCCTAGGAAAGATTAACTTTTTAAGAAGATTCCTATCTAATTTGGCTGAATTAAGTAGATTTCTGAATAATATGTTAAAAAATAATTCAAAGGTTAAATGGACAGTAGAAGCCAAACAAGCATTTGAAGAAAGTAAAATGGCTTTGACTAGAACACTAGTCCTTACAAGTCCAAAGTTCAATAGAGACTTCATAATTTTTTCATTTGCATCAGAACACACTATAGCAGTTATTTTACTGCAAAAATATGATCAAGGATGTGAAAAACCCATAGACTTTTTCAGTAAAGCACTTAGAGATGCACCTCTAAATTACAAAATCATGGAAAAACAGGCTTTTGCACTTGTGAAAGCTATTAAAGACTTCAGAGTCTATATATTGTACTCCCATGCAGTAGCCTATGTACCAAATGTTGTTGTCAAAGACATCTTGACTCAGGATGGAATTGAAGGCAAACGAGGTAAATAGATAGCTAATATATTGGAGTATGATATTGAGATAAAACCTACAAAGCTTATAAAAGGACAGGGATTGGCTAAACTCGTGACTGAAACAAACTTTCAAGCCCTGGATATTAATGAACTGGATAATGAACAGGAGATGGCAACTCCACAAATCAGCCAGGCCTTCTTAGAATCACCTTGGTATGCTGATATAACTCATGTATTATTAAACCTGCAAGCTCCTCCAGGGTTATCCAGAACAAAGAAAAGGTTTTTAAAGATGAAAGCTTCAAAATTCTGTATTTTAAATAATGCTCTCTTTTGGAAAAATCATGAAGGTATTCTATTGAATTTTTTAATAAAAGAAGAGGCTGACAAGGTTCTCAAAGAATTTCATGTAGGGGACTGCGATGGACACCTTTACTAGAAATCAATTGCAGACAAAATCCTAAGGGCAGGATTTTATTGGCCAACCTTGTTCACTGATGTAAAGAAGTTTGTCACTACTTGCCACAAATTCCAAATTTTTGAAGGCAAAAGGAAACTGTTACCCTTACCCTTGAGACCAATTTCCACTGAAAAGCCCTTTCAACAATGGGGTTTGGACTTCATTGGAGAAATACACCCTCCCTCTTTTGGCCAACATAAATGGATTCTTATTGCCACAGACTATTTCACCAAATGGATAGAAGCCATTCCTTCTAGACAAGCCAATGATACAGTGATTATAGGATTCTTAGAAACCAACATATTGTCTAGATTTAGCTGTCCTAAAAAGATCATAACCGATAATGCTGCTTCCTTTAAGTCCAAAAGAATGATAAATTTCTGTAACAAATACCATATCACTTTAGGCCATTCCACAGCCTATTACCCTGAAGGTAATGGTCTAGCTAAATCTTCCAATAAAATCCTGATTAAGATTATTAAGGAATTGTTGGAAGAGAACAAGAAGAACTGGCACAAGAAACTTACAAATGCAATATGGGCAGACAAACTTACTACAAAGAGATCTATTGGAACTAGCCCTTATGAGTTAGTTTATGGCATGGAGGCTATATTTCCTTTATCTTTAGGAGTTCCTGTAATGAAATTACTGCAAGAAGCTCAGGTGAAACCCAATGACATTCAAAGGAGAATAAATCAGACCATCCATTTGCAGCAGACCAGAGAGGAAGTGCACCAAAGATCCCAAGTGTTACAAGAAAAACTCAAGAAAATATTTGATAAAAGGACCAAAGGAGAAGGCTTCTACCTTGGAGACAAAGTTATAAGATGGGATTCCAGGGGAGAAGACAAATGAAAACATGGGAAATTTGACTTCGTGTGGAAAGGGCCATTTATCATCCGGGCATTGCAAGGGAACAATACTTACTTTCTGAAGAGCCTGGATGGTACAAAAATAGAAGAAGGACCAGTGAATGGTTGAATGCTGAAACATTACTTTGATCCAGTTTTTTAATGTATTCTGACTCTAACATGTACATAATATATCCTTAATAATGTCACAGTTTGGATTGGATAGTAACTCACTGCAGTTGAAGCCCGAAGAGAAGGCCCTAAGCTTCACAAGTGTGCTGTCATATATACAATAAAGCAACCAGCAGAAGGAAATTTCAGAGCAAAGTCAGAGTTATTCAGAAGGCCATTTGACCTGTTGTTCTTGACTTTCCACCAGGGAAAGCCATCCCCAAGTGGAGCCACTATTATACTCCTATACCAATAGGTGTCATATTTCAGGATTGACTTGTTGAGCTCTGTAATATGTTCATTACTTTCCTTGTTGCAAAGGTTTTCCATATTATCAAAAAAATAAAAAATGTAAAAAATGTAAAGAGGGTATGCCCTAAAAGAAAAAACAAAGGGTAGAAAAGGAATAAAATGGTCAAAAAAGTGAAAGAAATGAACCCCAAACAAAAATAGTCCAGGAAAGTGTGCAAGTCCAAAATGCCACTACTTTTTATTTTCTATAATAAGCATTGTGTGCAGCTTGCTAATTTATGCCACAATTGATGAATGACCAAACTGCTTAATCTTGGCTAGTTCATATTTGAATTTCCTGTTTTAGAGATAGAGAATAAAATCTGACCAAACTGTTTAATCTTGGCAGATAAGTAGATAGGTAGAGTAAATAAAAAGGAGCTCAACAGTTAAATCTGAGCCCTTGGAAGTAATAAGTGCAGACTTAGGTAGGCTTACCATGAAAAGAAAAGGGAAGTTGAAAAGGGTTTGCTAGTCTAAGTGCACCCAAGTAAAGAAAGAAAAAATGCTAGGCCCAAGTAGGTAGGGTAGGTAGATTGGTGTTGCAAAATGACACTTGTGATAGATTATGTCTCTAAATGTGTTAATATTATCTCTATCACAAGTACAAGGCAGAGATTATAATTGATGAAGCTTAAGAAAGACAATATTCAATAACTAACTCCCCTTCATACTTTTCCCTAATCATTTACTAATTTCCCCCCTAAAATATTAAGAATCTGTTCTTAATATTATTCATAAAACCACTCCTTCCATTTCATAAAGTTTTCCTAAGTAAAATCTTATTTTACTTAGGAATAATGCAACATGTCACTTAAAAAACGTCCTTCTTATCTCTAGCCTAAGTTTGAATATAAGCATAAAATGTTTTAACTTAGCGCTTTATTATTTCATGTCATATTAACTTCTAACTATTATTATATAAATCTCGAAAACATTAACCCATTCCCCGTATTATTTAATTATGTAAAACTTGACATTTAGTATAATTTCCCACCCCGATGGTATATAACCAGATTAATAGGTTTATTTTAAACTTGTTAAATCTTACCATCGCACACGGAGTTAATTAACCACCTGGGTTAATTAATAACCAAACCCGGAAACCAATAAAATGGCGCCTAAAACATTTAAAAAACATAGTTTATTATGACCAGGCCCACACAGTTAACTCCCCACCAAGTCACCTGCCCGTCCGCCGTCCGATCTCCACTCGCTCATCCGATGGTCCGCATCAATATCGTAACCCCCTAACCGCCAAACATTAACTCACGGGGGCCCAACAGTTTTCTGCCATACCACTACCACGTGTCGCCCATCTGAGGTGCTCGCTCCCTCCCGTCCAATACCACCTGACCCCCAAAAGCAGTGGAGGGTAAACCGCTTACCGCCCTTTGCTGACATCATCTGCCACGTCATCTGCTAACATCATCTGCCCTTTACTGACAACATCTATCCTCCACTGATGTCATCCGCCGTACTGCTCACGTCATCTTCCCAATGAAAAAAAATCCCGCCAAACTTCGTTTTGTCAAATAAAACCGATAAAACACCATTTTTGCTACAGCTTGTTGCATACCGTACTCTCGTGCAAAAAATGATCTGCTCCAGTTTCACGACCGCCTCCTGACCAGAAAGATGATAACACGAGCTCTGCAGCCTGCCATTCAACCTACATTGTGTGGTCTTCCTCTGTAACACAGTTTTAACCAACACCGAGGGACTTCCAAGCTCGCAGAAGAGAGAAATAAAGAGAGATATAGGGATATTTGATCCCATAACCAGTGGACCTATAGAGACATGAATTTCCAAAGAAAAGCGGCGATAAGACACGTTAGCAGTTTTGATTTACCAGAACATGATGGACAGAGATGAAAAGCGTAAGCAGGTCAAAGTGTATCAGATCACAGTTAAAGAGTATCAGTTACAGACAGGAAACCAGCACAGAAGTGACCGAAGAAAGACAGCTGCAAGCCGAATCCTAGGGCCTGCCTCCAGCACATTCAACAAAAACAGGACCAGCACAACATCAGTTCATATTTTCACTATTTTCAAGGCTAGCTGTTTCTATTTCTTGTAAACTATTTTTAGTTATCCTAGATATTATCTAATAGTTGTTATGAGATATTTGTTGTATAATTTGTCGCATAAATACCCCCTCCATTAGAGTATTGAGGGTGGATTCCTAGACTTGGTTGTAATATTGAATTTTTGGAATAAAGAGTTGTTGAAATCAACTATTGTATGGCTTACTGAATGAAGAATTAAAGCAATGGACTTGTCACAGACTTCTTGAATCAATCACCGGATCAATAAGTGTTAAGGGAAATGCTCCCCTAGGGCTTTTGGGTTGAAACCCTAGCAGACTGAAAGTTGTCTATACAAAGAAACACACATTCCACACAACCATTATGCTAATATAAGCAAATTCTATGATAAGGGGCGTACCAGAGGTCCTACATTTAAGGAGGTCCTTCCAGGGTCCAAACCCTTCTTGGAGTTCCTTTTGCTCCTTTGACCTGCAAAACAACTAATTCAAGAATGTACAGTAGTATATGGACTAAACCTTATAAAGAAACCTTCTTCATATTATAAAGAAAGGTAGTTAGTTATGAAATTTAAACAACCATTCACATATGAATTCTAACATGAATATCACAAACATGAAGAAGATTTATATCAGGAACAAAGACATGTGTTTCTTTTATTATAGACAAATAAAGTACAGAAAAGAACAATTTCACTTGAGTCGTCCTTTCGCAGGCTCCAAGCAAAGCCTTCCTCCGGATTCGTCCAGCCTCAAGCCTTTAACAAACTCCTTGCATGACTTACTCCATGATATCACAAGTAGTGGATGGACATCAACACACAAGGAAACAAGGGTTTCCTGTACAAATGGGGGAAGTGCAGGAGGCACAAAGATTTTCAGACCTGGTCAGGGAAATTTCAGCATAATAACCTTTCTCTCTCTTCTCTCCTCCCTTAGGCATTCCCATTGAAGCATTTTTATACTTCTCCCAAAGTAGTTTTTTAGTTGGGAGTTGGTTGGGAACAGTTGGGCCACAGGAACTAATAGGTGATCAGCAGGTAAAACTCGTGATCTCCGCCCGAAATTAAGGAGTTTTATATTTTTTTATACGTGGGTTGGGTATATGCCTACCCGCGTATACACGCGTTTAACTCAGGGCAATGTCGTGTATAAGGGAAAAAACATTGTTTTTTAAATTTTAGGACCAGGTCTGGAAGGAGGGGTTGCCCTAGGCCATGAGTGCAGCATCACAAACCATAAGAGTGAGATTTGGAGCTGTAACAGATGCCCCCTAATATATGAGATCAGAAGGGGTACATGATGGCCGAAATGTATTAAGAAAGTACATGGAAAGGAAATCTGTCAAAAACCGAGAAGGACTTCACCAGAGTCAGCCTCCCAAGCCACAAAAGGAGATCAGAAAGAAACACTGTCTGAGGCGGGCATATCCATGCTCAGAAAAAGTAAAGCATGTCCGCATATCATGTACAAGCAAATCCACTACGTATACAAATATAAATGACTAGAAAATACATAATGGATCATCTGATCATGATTGAATAAGTACATGTCTGAATATCACATATAAGAATGTCAATGATGCTGAAGGATGAACCAGATCATTGATATCAAGAACTGATCACAAAAGGTACCAACTGAACATGATGGAATAGGATTGTACTACACTGCAAACTCAGGTGCCAGCATATAGAATGTCGCCATGACTGACTGCGACATATAAAGTGGAGTGGTATCAACTAGCAGCAACAGGAGCAACTGTCAAGTGAACCAATGAATGCTGATACAACTTGAGGCCTTCACCGACCACCGTGGTACATTACTACACCATGGGAATAAATGATCTAAAGTTGACCATGTGAGAAATCGTTTGATTACCGGTCATTGATGTATACCGTTAACAAACGTGAGACTACTCACCGATAATGATAATGAGCATCAAGGTACCTAGTACAATCTAACAAGTGTGAATAGATGAGCTGGAGTCAAACACCTATAAGAATCTATAGATTAGGAGACAATGATGGTTCCCCATTGTCGATAGCGAAGGATCTGCCACTAATGACTGCAAACCCCAAGGTACTGCCAAATGGACTCTAGATCTTTTTCCCAGAGCAATGAGTCAGAGTCGATAGGGAAATATCCGCCAGAAGGAAGGCATTAAGGAATCCTTCATCAATCTAGTGCGAGTGTAACCCGTAGGCCAATAATGTGGAAGGAATCCAACGAAAGAGATGTAGTAACCCAACCGAAGTACATTTCCGGCATACACAAGATGTGGCTAGTGCACGACAGAAACCCTCTGAACCAAGCAATAATGGAAGCTGACACAGAGGCGAGGTATCCAACAATAGGGTCAAATGGAAACCAAGGTACTACATGAATCCCAATGTGTGATAATGTAAGCTGATGTCGAACACAAGGGAAACCGCTCAGTCAAAGACCCATGATACTGATCGATGTTGAGCACAAGGTGACCTATCAATAATGGAAATAGGGCTAGGGTGCGGCTCTAGGCCTGTCCTCAGAGCAAGATGTCGACGTCGATAAGGACAAGACCCACCAGCAAGAAGTCAATGGAGACCTTCTCAAACCGGCATCAGCAAAGGACCAATATAATTAATGTGATGATAGACATGATACTGACAACCGGGGATGGCCGACTGAAAAATGAGTCAAGAGACACCGTAGAGAGGCCGACTCAAGCTAACTTCCCTTGAACAAAAGCACGACTCAATGTGCCTATGTGGCAGCATATGATGACTCTGTATAAGTTCATCATGAAGGAGGCACGAACGAACCCTCCATATGATTGGAAGAGATAAGCAATCGGGGGAGAACTGACTCAATAACAACGTTAAGGCATACCTAAGTCAAACTAAATCCCGCCCAAACGGAGGAGACTTTGTTTTGAGTGCTTTGTTCAAGGGCGACATGACTGACTCTAGCTGCCAACAATAAATGGAAATATTGTCCCGTTCCCGCTCTTTTTAGAATATTTGATTTTTTTGTCTTTTTCTGTTAAGCTTGAAAAAGAATAAAAGAATGCTATAGTACAGTGGAAAGAACGAGTGTCGGTGAAACAAATGATCTAGTTCCTGGGAATGGAACGTTCCTATGCTCAATGAAGGGAGGTGAAAACTGGTCAGTGACACTCAAAGGTGTGTTCCTTCCATGGGTTAAGGTGTGTCAAGCTGCAGAAGTCAAAGGTATGCAAGGTTGATTTTGCAGTCATCATGGTCAAAAGTTGGCTTAAACACGAGTCCAAGTGAAGCCGGCTCTAGGCCAAAAGGTGCAAATAGTCAACATGCAATGCAATAGTACAACTCAACACAAAGGAGCCTTTAGGGTATAAGGCCAACACGAAGCGAAGAAGCAAAGAGGAATGAGTCTTCCACGCATAAGTCATGGCGGGACTACAGAGGACTCCCGAGCCTACTCAAATCGGAGCAGCATGGGCAACAAATTTCAGTGAGGTGCTAACTACGATTCCCATGTAAAGGATGGCTCTACCATCATGTCATGATTTAACGAATCAACGAGTGAAGATGGCTTACGAACCATAACACAATGGGATCGACCTTATGGCAGATGTATCGACAAATGGAGGCTAGTATGCATAATGCAACGGAAAAATGGTGTCCCTAACCTATATGCTAGTGAGAAAACGATACATGCCATGACGGGTCAGCAATCATGGAACAATCTCGAAACTGTCGAAAAAACGTCCAAAATGTCCTGAAAATCAAACCATTCTCGACATTCCAAGCTCCCAAGTTAAAAGTCACATGAGGCCAACAAAATAAAATTTTGAAAAAAAAATTGCATTTTCAAAACCTATAAAAGAGCTTTTTGACTCACCATTTTCACCATTTGAGTTTGAGAGCAAAGAATTGGAGCAAAAGGAGCAAACTTCCCATACGCCAAATTCAACCATTTAGATTCTTCAAAAACCTCCAGGTAACTCTTATACTTGTCTTGAAATTGATTGTGACTAGTTTTAAGATTTTTAATTAATGTTTCACCATTGAATTTTTTGCCAAAAATTTCACCGCGGCGTATACGCAGGTTGGTAATATGAAACCCGCGTACACGCGGACCCTATACGCGACTGTGTGCACAGGCGACCGTGTATACGCCGCGAACATTTTTAAAGAAAAACTAATGGTTGAAAATCATTTTTTCTTCAGGATGATGGTCACCTAGCGAGAAAGAGAGCATGCCACAGTAGATGATGAAGTCATGAACGATCCTGATGCTTTGGATGCCCTACGGGGATGTGGTTTGCTTAAATTCTTCAAACTGCCGAATATGAAAGCAAACACACGTCTACTTGAGATGCTTATTTATTACTGGAATATCAAGGAGGATGCCTTTATGATTGATCAGATGCCACTCAGGATAGAAGTGGAAGATATCTATTTCATCACGGGCCTTTCCTGAAGGGGAGAGGTAGTACATTCCCGGGGCAGGATACGGAGCAGTCTCTCGATTGAGGACTACGTATAGATATATTGCCCGAGACATCCCAAGAAGGTTGGGAGCCAGATTTCCATCACACATGTGGCGAGTTTACCGCTGAGGATAATCCTGTTCACCATAGCTCGAGTGAACGAATTAGCTTCTCTGCACCAGGCATCACAGTTAACCATGAGCGTGGCAGTTGACTGTCTCACCACTATATTTGACTGGTGTACTCCTCTTCTGGCCAGCATGAAGAGCTAGCTCACTTCTATCAAGAGGGGATAGACCAAAAAATTTGGATATGGGACTATTCTGTGTTCTTTCATTTCTGAGAGGGTCCCAACACTCCGCCCTAGGGTAGCAGTTTCCATGAGAACCCCACAAGATCCACGCATGGGCAGGTGCGCTGACCTGATGAAACGTCTAGGGGGTGGGGAAGTCCCACGGAATGCATTTGATGATGAATATTTTACCTGGTGGGATCAGCAGATCATCGCCATAGATGACTACCCCTATGTTGGGTTGGATTTCTGAGGAGATCCCGATCTAGCATTACCATCGACTATAGCATGGGATGACATTGGTAAGTATTTTTTGATTTTATGATTTTTTTTTGGATTTTTCAAATATAATAATGAATTTTGAAAAATATTTTTGATGGGATTCAAATGACTAAAATGATCATCATCATCTAGATATTGGGTCGGTATGACCAGATGGGTTCCTGCGGCATGGACGACGCGACCGAGGAGTCGAAGAGGCGGCTGCTGATACAGAACGACTTCTACATAACGTTCAGCGACACTTGGCTAGACTGAGTCACCGAGTATCGATGGTTGCCATAGAGGACCTTCCTGAGGATATGCAGCTTCATGTGGTTGCCATGCCACGTGACTGGGTTCGCACTTTTCGGCGTGTGGCCAATGCGATAGTTACCTACTTAGCCGCTCATCCTGAGCCGGGGCACTAGATATACCGGACATTATTATGGGCATTTGAGTCCCAATTTTGTATATTTTTTGGACAGACTTATGTACACCCGAGATGCTTTATGATTGATATATATATATATATATATATATATATATAGATACAGTTCGACCTTTTGATGCTTGATTTTATTGTGATGAATGATTGATGTGCCAGTCTAATGCTTGATTATCGATGGAATCAGCTAACCAATTATGAGTTCTTGGAATGTGCAAATAATTAATATAAGTAAATGATCTTTGCAACAACCTCACCCTTAAATACTAGGGATATAAACATGGATCCCTTAGCCGATAAATGTTATTTAATTGTGACACTATCAATTGTGAATCAAGATAAACTACCAACGAGTCAATTCCATAAGAAATTGCCTCAGATAGTAAATTAACGATGGCAGTATACTCAGCCATGTTGTTTGAAGCAGGACCAATGCATACTCCTCTTGATACCATCAACTGACCAGTTGGATAATAGAGTACCCAAGCTGTGGAAGCAAGATTCCGATTGTGACAACTAGCACCATCGGCGAACCCAAAATAGACCAAGTCATCCATCAACACCTGCCACAGCAGACCAAAAAGTGTTGATATCAAAAACTCTCGATGAAATATGTACAAATATACATAATGTACAAAGAAGCCATTGCCTAACTCCTACTTAAGCAAAGTACTTCTTTAGGTAGAGCCCATTTCAGGGCTCCGCCAACTTGTTTCCCTCAAAATCGATTAACTCATACGACCCCTTTTCTAAAACTTGTTTAATAATGAAAGGACCGTACCACATAGGCTTAAACTTGCCTGCCCCCAAGGTGTCCTTATCTTGGTCATAGACCAAGATGAGGTCACCTTCAGAAAAGACTTGAGGACGGACAACTTTATCATACTGTGTTTTAACCCTTTTCTTATGAGCCTCATTCATCGTGGTGGCATCTCGACGCTGCTCATCGAGATGTTCCAAGTGAAGGAGGCGCTCTTCGAGACTCGAAGTCTCTAGCAGGAGCTCAACAGCTAACTTAAGATATGGAATTTCACATTCAACTGAAAAAATAGATTCCATCCCATAAACCAACTGAAAAGGTGTAAAACCAGTAGCAGTCTTTACGGAGGTTCGGTATGCCCAAAGAGCCAGATACAACATAACGTGCCAATTGGACTGATTTTTGTCGATTTTCCATTGCAAGATCATCTTCAGAGTTTTGTTAACTTCCTTGACCTATCCATTGGCCTGAGGATAATAAGGAGACGAATGCTCCTACCGGAAACCCAATTTGAGAGCCAATTCAGACATTAGTTGATTTTGGAAATGACTGCCATGGTCAGTGACAATCTATCTCGGGATACCGAATCTTGAGATAATCTGATTAAAAAGGAACAATGCTGCCATGTCACTATCATTTTATAAGTGGGCATGGCCCCGGCCCACTTTGTAAAGTAGTCTACAGCCACGATAATGTACCTGTGATTCACCGCTGAAGGCGGATTACAAGTCATAAAATCAATACCCCACTTAGTAAAGGGACCGACGATGACAACGGGAAAAAGAGGAGCTGGATGTGTGCGCATATTCTGAGTATAAATTTGACACAGGTGATAGCGTTTGACCGCTTCAACACAATCTTTAAAGAGCGAAGGCCAAAAATAGTCGGCACGCAAGATGCGCTGGGTTGTAGCAAGCCCTGATAGATGACCACCACAAGATCCACTGTGGCAGTCATTTAGCATTGACTCTACTTCCTCTAAGTTTAAACAATGTCGAAGGATTGAATCAACCCCTCAACAGTATAATGTATCACCAATGATAACGTAATTTTTAGCCAGGTGACGTAATTTTCGTCATTCATCCTTGGAGAAAGTAGAGGGAAACTTTGAAGTCTGTAGATAGACAATGATATCTCCATACCAAGGGTCGAGTGAAGAGATGAGGAATAAATGTTCATCAGGAAAACTTTCCTCATAAACAGTATCCTCTCCACAAGGAAGCTCAGAAATTAGCTCAGCGAAAACCATGGATTTCTTAGACTTGGCAGACAAGAACTCGAGATCAAATTCTTGCAAAATGACTATCCATCGATTATATTTTCCCCCAATCACTCGCCTACTGAGGACAAATTGAAATGGATTGACCACCGCTAAGACAAAAGTTTTGCATAGCAAGATATAATGACGGAGCCGTTGGACAGCATGGACAGCTGCCAAGGCCAACTTCTCAACCGGAGAGTAGCGAAGTTCAGGACCTATCAAGCCTCGGCTCAAATAATAAATCACATGCTTGGTGAGAGCATCGTCTTCCTGAATGAGAACCATACCAATGGTTGATTCTGCTGCAGCGAGATATAAAAGGAAGTCCCTACCATAATCTGGTGGACTCAAAAGCGGGGCAGAGACTAATGCCTTTTTCAAAGCATCGAACGACCGCTGTGCAAAGTCGTCCCACACAAATGGAACTCCTTTCCATAGCAAACGCATGAACCCTTTAGTGATCTTGGTATAGTTCGCTATAAACCGTCTTAAGAAATTAGCCTTCCCTTGAAGACTTTGAGGTTGTCGAATTGAGGACGGGGGAGGCAACTGAACTATTGCCTCAACCTTGAAGGGATCTACCCGAATCTATTCATTTGACACAATGAACCCTAACAACCGACTGAACGTAACCGCAAAAATGCACTTGGTGGGATTCAATCGGATTTTATAAAAATGACATCACTCAAAAACCATTCGAATATGACTAGGGTGATCAGTTCTCTTTCGAGAACGAGCAGCAAGATCGTCCAAGTATGCTTCAATGATATGTTTGATGTCGTGGAAAGCATATGACATGGCCCGCTGAAAAGTGGCTCTAGCATTTTTAAGACCAAAAGGCATCTTTCTATATGCAAAGGTACCCCAGGGACATATAAAGGTTGTCTTATGTTGATCTTCAATACGGATAGAAATTTGATTATAACCAGAAAAACCATCCATGAAGGAAAAAATCTCATTACCCGCACACTCGTCGATAATCTGATTAATGAATGGCATGGGGTAATTATCTTTCAGACAAGCCTTGTTTAGGTCCCTAAAATCAATGCATACTCGGATTGTTCCTTGCTTTCTATCCACAAGGACTAGATTAGAAACCCAATCCGTAAGAGGAACAGGGTATATAAAACCTGCCTTTAGCAACTTCTCAACCTCAGCTTTAATTGCTGCTGCTTTCCTAGGATTAACTGGCCAAAGCCTTTGATGAAATGGTTTGGCATTTTCATACACCTTGATCTCATGTTAAACTATAGAAGGATCAATGCCAGGCATTTCTTCATAAGACCAAGCAAATACATCTCGAAATTCCTTGAAAAGGTCGGTGTAAATTTGAATCTCTTCAGGGGAACATTCGATTCCGATGAAGAGGTTCTTGATCACGTTAGGGTTCCTAGATATGTTTATAGGTATCGTTTTTGAAATCACCGACATATTATCTTTGGCACAAAAGTGTGCTGGAGCCAAAGGATTTGATACCGTACAAACATCACTAGTAAAGAGCTCGGAGAACCTATATTCTACTTCCTGCAATGGAGGAAGAAAGTATGAACGATAGTGTAAGTCTTCCCAAGGTTGATCTATACCCATCATTACTTCGAGGATTGCTTCTTTAGAAGGTAGAACCGAATCTAAGCAGTCCAAGGCAGAGGTAGAATCAAGGCTCCAGGCTGGGGCCACATCACCATCTAACTCCTCTTCGGAAAAAGGAGTAGAGTGGTCGTCTGCAGAGTTAACGATAGAATGATATCTAAGCTCAGCTGCAGATATAGGGAATACCATTCCATTTACTTTTCCTTCAACTAATGTGGTCGTAGGTGAAGGTAATGTCGAAGGGTCTGAAAAATAACGAGTTCGGAAGAACTCTTCTCAAGGAGACTCCTTATATGACGAAATGACATTGATTCTAGCGATAGGAGAGGGAAGATCAAAAGTACCCATCAATGAGGAATACATCCCCACTCCTAGATTCTCAGTAGGTGGATGAGGGTTATCCACTAAGGGAACAGTAGAGTCATAGATTGCTTGAGGATCGACTGGACAATAATCCAATTGGTCAACCTTAACGATTTTCCCCTCATGAGGAAAGCAAATGACACGAAACAGAGTCGAAAAAACGACGTCCATTTTGTATACCCAGTTCCTTCCTAAGAGGAGATTGTAGTCTAGGTTAGCATCTATGACTTCTACTTCAATATTAATGACCTTTCCCCCAACACATATAGGAAAGGCCGGGATAATCCCATGCGGCTTATGAGAATGACCATCAAATTCAGTTAAGATGGTAGGTGAAGGAACAGCCGAAGGCGATCCAATAGCCTTCCAAAATGACATCAACATGACGCACGTGGAAGCTCCTTCAACAATAACGGTACAAAAAATGTTAATTTTCTGATATGTAGACTTTATTTGGAAAGCCATATGATGAGGGAGTCGCTTTTTGACATTTAACATGTCGAAAGTGAGCACTAAAGAGTTAGTTGGATCAACTGCCCCAATCGCGGAAAGTAAAGCACCTCATTGAGCCGGACACGGCTGGAGAACCTCTAAAGCGGACATGGCACATGGAATCTGAGCCAGATCCTCAACAATGGAGTAGTTCTGGGCGGCCCTAGCATTAGGATTAATAGTCGCGCGTGAACCTTTCGGTATTCGTGGTATAGTCTCGACAGGGGGTCGCTCAATATGAAGGTCGGTATTTCTAGGAGCAGTCTTATCCTTGGAAGTTTCAGCTTCACCGTAATCATGTGACTGAGTAGCCACATGGACGTTAGAACCAATCATGAAAACATTTGATGATTTTTCCCCTTCCTGGTTGCCCACTGCGGAGGTTCCAGGGTTTGAACTCGCGCCAGCAAGAAGTTGCTGTCATTGGGGAAAAGGGTTGGTTAACACAGCCTGAGAACTAGAAGTCCCTTGCTACCCTAGCAAGCGCTGAGCATCTTCAACCTTGGGGCAGAGATGAGTTAAATGGTCTCCATCGCACAACTTGCATGGAAACTTGACTTTCTTTCTGGACTCATTTCTACCACCACCATCATTATTGTCGGATTTATTTGCGTCAGCCTTCCCATCCTGATTCTTTTTCTTACCTCATCCTTTCTCTTTCCCATTTGGATTTTGATTTCCTTTAGGGTTATCAGATTGGCGGCATTAATCGAAGAGGTTTGGGAAGCCGGAGGGTTAGACGATGTGACTTGGTTGTTAGGAGCCGTTTGCAAAGACAAATGCTAGAATTGGCTCAACAAGTTCACCGCATTTGTGTCTACCGACCCAACAATACCATCCGCATGGGGACCTGGCTTCGACTTGGCTATGTCAACCTTAGACCCAGGAGCATCTGGCAAGTATTTTTGTAGGATCCCAGACTGAGAGTAGATCAATTCTAATTGTTGGGCCCTAAAAATGGCTTGCTCCTCAGAATAGACGCCAGACATGGAGACATCCTTAGAGTCTCAGGTTGTAAAGATTTCAAAAACCACTCGAGACGGTAATCCGAAGGGATTTCAACTTTAATGAGCCTCTTTCTCCATCTCCATTCCTGAATATGGTCAGAAATGTGAGTTGCCTTATCCTAACGAAAAGTGGCCAGAAGTTCAGTTCTGGCATCATAATGGACAGGAAACTGGAAATGATTTAAGAAAATATTAGCTAAGTCAGTGAAAGATGTAAAGCTGCCCCCTGGCAACTCTATATACCATTTGGCCACATTACCAGTCAAGGTGCATTGAAAAAGTCTCAACCTAATCGAGTTATCAATAAGGGATTTCGATGAGCACCACAAATGGAATGTGGTTACATGGTCGCCTGGGTCTTCACCGCTCTTCCCTTCGAATTTTGGAATGTCCAAAGGGAGTTTGGTTCGGACTGGAGGCCAGGTCGGATTGTATTTGACTGGATTGTTTGTTAACTTAGTGAGATCTGGCAAGTTTAACGTTGCCAGAGACGGAAGCTTAGGAGGACCTTGGGGATTCCACCCAGACTGCACGGAGCTCCCAAAGTTCTGAAAGGATTGGCCTGGATTTTGGAAGGCACCAGCCTGCCCGAAGTAACTAGCAGAACCAGTTGAACCAAAAGGCAAGCCTTGTGATCCAGTGAAATTCGGAGTTTGACCAACTTCGGCCGCAAAGCCTCCATAACCAGCAAAGTTTCCTCCTAAAGGATTATAAGGTGTTGATAACCCCTGATACGGGTTCCAAGCCGAAGCTAAGGGAGGAATACTTTGAAACGAACTAACTGTGGAGTACGGCCTATTCCCTTGTTGGCCGAAAAACGGATTCCCAGTTCTCGTGCCACTAACCCCAGGGTTAGTCCAACCTTGGAAAGGAATGCTACTTTGTCCTATAGAAGAAAGAGGCATGGATCCTATTGTCGAGTTGGAATGTGGTATATGACCACTTCCGAAAGGAAAATCCTGGAATGACGCCGATCCACCCATCATGGACGTGGCGGCACTAAACGGAACTGACGGAATACCCTGTGAATGGGTGCCAAATGGGAAGAATCCAAAACTAAAAGCATTGGTTTGGGAATTTCCACTCGTGGACGGAATGGAGGTAGACCCAACTAAAGACGTGCTAGCAAAAGATCCAAACAAAGAAGTAGAGGAGATGGAAATCATTCCTCCCCCTTGTACCGATGTTGGAGTCTGCATAGTTGTAGTACTTGTAGTAGAAGCAGTGCTTCCTGTAGTGGTCATCGATGGTAAGCGCATAATATGACCTGGACTTGACAGTCTATGCGTCAGAGTCCCAATGTATTGTAATACTTCCGAATAGCTAGATGGTAGGGGAGAATTCAGAGTCGCTAATGACTCTGAGAGTTCTTCTACCTCTATGTTATTCTCTGTTTGAAAGAGAACTTGAGAAAGAACTGGAGTGTTCCTCTCTTATTCTGCGGAAATGCCAGGCCTTGCTTGAGCACTAATGCCCCCGAGAGGACGATCAATCCCCGATGCGTCAGCTGCCGTGGGTTGAAACCCACCAGCAGTATTACCTCTGCACCTTCTAGGAGAAGGCTCTAAACTTGGTGGTGAAAGACCACGAAGTCTTCGAGACTGTCTAGGTGATCGGTCAGCCACTTTGAATTTTTTGTTAAGATCTAAGTAAAGACTCAAAAAATTGAAAGCTAGGCCAACTAAGAGCACAGAGAACACACTATAAAGTCCCTAAAGATATCAGGCAGTCAAAAAACTTCCAAGTATTTCTGCTCTGGGTAATTAGGACCGGACACCAAAATATAAGAAAGTGAATTAAAGGGCCTTCTGAAGATAGTCTGGGATAATGAAGGCCCAGTCCTATCAGCGAAGGTAACAGAGGAAGTCACGTTGACCTCCTAACAACAGCCTATGTCGGTGCAAGCCCCCAAGCTTCGCAAGGGTGCCCTCCAGTAGTACTGTTGAGAGTGATGCAATGTCAACCTCAGGTGCCACGGGATTCCCCTCCGCAGCCACCTATGTAGATCCCTAGGAGTAGCAACTATCAATACCAACTCATCGCAGAAGCCTAGCGGAACAGTCGTGAGGTAAGTTCGGACAAGTAGGAGAGGGGTATCTCTCTTCCCTGTCTTCATAGACCCTCGAGCTTAACTACCAGATCCGGATCTTTCCTGGTCTTCCTGACGCTATTGGATTTTCACTCACTATTCATACTCCTATGTTTGACAGTTTAAATGACCTTGGAGAGTTAACTCTCCACTCACCTAATCCAAGGCCCTAAAATCCTAAAACTTTTTGGTGTATCTAACTTGATAATAAAAACTTTTAGTGAATTTTAATTAGCGCTTGATTTTAAGATAGGCTATTCTTTAAGTCACAGGATAAGCGAAAGTGAAACTAGTGGTGTTTTGGCGCAAAAGAAATTAATAAAAACCAAAGTAAATGAAAATGCACTTGTTTTTGTTTTTCGATGAAAAGAAATCTCTACAGGGTTCAGAGGAACTTCAGATAAAACAAATTTTTCTTTTCTTTTCGTTAATTCAAGCTTCACACTCACAAAAGTTAACAAAGCTATGGATGCCTAAAAAGATGTGCAAATCTATTCTAATGCAACAAATATATGCAAATGCAAGATTCAAAACTACTCTAAAATCAAGAAACGAAAGTTGCTTGCTTATCCATTTTTATTTTGCCACTTAGAATGTTTAGATGGAATATGAGATGCACCATTCATTTCGTCTAAACACTAAAAACAAGTTTCAAGACAAACAAAAAGCACTTTCATTCACTAAAAGGAAACCAAATCAAAACAAAGTTCAAGAAAGCAAAACCAAGTTTTTCAAAAAAATTTCTTCACAAGCAAAAACAAAAAATGTCTTTTCAAAAATGCTCTCAACAAGACTGAAACTTTGTGATTGAAGAATAGGCAACAAACACTTTTGCAAATTGACACCACACAATGGATGAAAACTCAAAAAAAAGAAATGTGTTTAAAGATGCTCTTAACAATCAAAAGCAACAATGAAAGCTTTGGCAACAAATACCAAAAAGATCAAAAAGATCAAAAAGACAAATTTCAAGAAAGTGTCAATCAACAACTTTCATGAAACAAAAAGTGGATGGTCACAAAAAGCGGTTTTGTCAAGAAAAAAAAAAGTCACCAAAAACAAGATTTAACACAAAGATTGAGACCAATCTTCCTGCCCTGATGTATCGGAGCAGCCAAAATTCCCAGCAAGAAATCTTGTGTGCTTAAGCGAAAACGATGACGCTTGCAAAAACAAAAACAAGACCAACACTTCTTACAATCAGAGAGAATTTGGAATCAAATTCTTGCTGTAAAACTAACAACTGACACTGGAAAGTGATTTTTTAAGACTGAATCAAACCAGCAAACAAACCTTCAGAGACAAAAAGATTTAAAAAATCTTGAAAATTGCAAGATATACGTGACTGTACTGATGTACAGATTGCGTGTATATGCGAATGTGCCTACGGAAACCTACATATACGCGGGTTCACATAAGGCAACATGCGTATATATGCTTTTGTAAGCAAGAAAAACAGCGTATATAAAAGATTTCAAGAAAAAATAAAAAGCAGACTGAAGAAACTGACCAAACTTGCAATTCAAAAACAGACCACACAGCAACAGCAAACAAACAGGCAGTTGAGCCCTGATTGGCTTGAAAACACCCAAACTAGGAACAACAATGATGTTGTCCCCAGTGGAGTCACAAATTCTGTTAAGGGAAATGTTCCCCTAGGGCTTTTGGGTTGAAACCCTAGCAGATTGAAAGTTGTCTATACAAAGAAACACACATTCCACACAACCATTATGCTAATATAAGCAAATTATATGATAAGGGGCGTACCTGAGGTCCTACGTTTGAGGAGGTCCTTCCAGGGTCCAGACCCTTCTTGGAGTTCCTTTTGCTCCTTTGACCTGCAAAACAACTAATTCAAGAATGTACAGTAGTATATGGACTAAACCTTATAAAGAAACCATATTCATATTATAAAGAAAGGTAGTTAGTTATGAAATTTAAACAACCATTCACATATGAATTCTAACATGAATATCACAAACATGAAGAAGATTTATATCAGGAACAAAGACATGTGTTTCTTTTATTATAGACAAATAAATTACAGAAAAGAACAATTTCACCTGAGTCGTCCTTTCGCAGGCTCCAAGCAAAGCCTTCCTTCGGATTCGTCTAGCCACAAGCCTTTAACAAACTCCTTCCATGACTTACTCCATGATATCACAAGTAGTGGATGGACATCAACACACAAGGAAACAAGGGCTTCCTGTACAAATGTGGGAACTGTAGGAGGCACAAGGATCTTCAGACCTGGTCAGGGAAATCTCAACATAATAACCTTTCTCTCTCTTCTCTCCTCCCTTAGGCCTTCCCATTGAAGCCTTTTTATACTTCTCCCAAAGTAGTTTTTTAGTTGGAAGTTGGTTGGGAACAGTTGGGCCATGGGCACAAACAGGTGATCAGCAGGTAAAACCCGCGATCTCCGCCCAAAGTTAAGGAGTTTTGTATTTTTTTAAGTGTTTTAATACATATACGCAGGTTGGGTATATGCCTACCTACGTATACACGTGTTTAACTCAGGGAAATGTCATGTATAAGGGAAAAAGCACTATTTTTTAAATTTTAGGACCAGGTCTGGAAGGAGGGGTTGCCCTAGGCCATGAGTGCAGCATCACAAACCATAAGAGTGAGATTTGGAGCTATAACAATAAGTCATCTATGTCTTGTGTTTTAAAGTTTTCTTAGTTTATTATATCATCTGTGTTTCACAATCTGAATGATAAAGAAAATATTTAATTTCAAAATTTGCTTGATTGCACTTTGTTTTCAGTCATTATTGTTCTCTGTGTTTTCTTCAGAATTAGGATAAACAGTGAAATCTTAATTGCTCCTGTTTCCCTAATTCTTTCATGTTGATTATTTGTTAAAGAATACTTCACTGCTCCTTATCAGTAATCATCCAATTTCCCTCTTTAAATACATTGAAGGATCCTTAACTGCCCTTCACCCCATTTTAGCCCATTCCATCTGTTTCAAGTCTTTATTTGTTCCTTGTTTGACTATCTTGCTCTGTGAAAACATCCTCTGTTAAGAAACCAAATCCAGAAAGCCATCTTCTTTGACTCCATTAGCCAAATGGACTAAACTACTCTGTTTTACCTCTTTGCTCTATTGAATCTCACCACCTAAACTCAAACAAAACCCTTGAACTTCATAACTAGCCTAATACCTTTAAAAATAAAGCTAAATCATAAAGAGAGAGCCCTCTCTAGATACAGATTGGCTAGATTATGTATCTAAAAGATTGGTCTATGGTTACCTTGGCCTCCTTTCCCTTTCTTACAACTTTTGGGAAAACCTGAGTGATAACACCTACAACACTAAGAGATCTATCGTCACCAACATATACATTTTTGGTGTTATAGTCATTTAAAGAAGAAAAAATGGATTTTTTTTTGGCCGTGTGATAAGAAGCTTCAGAATCAATAAGCCACTCATGAGAATGAGAAGAATAAGATACATTTAGTGCATAACCAGACCAGGGTGCTTGACAGCCAAATGCAGAAAGTGCTATTCCTGAAGATGAAGTTGAAGTTAAAGAGTGCTCCAAATGGATGTTATGCTTCTTCATTGTTTCTTGCAAGGCTTCCAAGTTCTTAAAGAATTTGGATTATAAGTGGCCATCTTGATTACAAACGTTGCAATATCCTTCAATTCTATCCCAAGTTGTTCTTAAGGGGGGATGTTAGGATATTCCAACACATAGGAAATAGTTAAGTATAGCTTGGTCTAGTGTAGATTTAGGTAACGTGTGTTTCTTTACTATGTACTTTTGTAAGTTACAATCCGACGATCACGATATGCTCTAGACATGAAGCAATATGATGGTTCATTCTCTCCTTGGTATTACCAACACTTGATCCGTGGCTTAACACCCAATTGGTCCATGATCTCTATTTAAATAGCATGGAGGGTCATTTCTAAGGTGACCATTCATGATAGAAGCTTATGTAAATTTTATTTCTTTTATTAATAAATTTCTTGAAGTGGTTGCATTGTCTAAGGTCATGGATTGTTTCCCTCTTTGAGGTTCTTAACCATTTCAAGAATATTGGTGTATTGATCTATTATCTGTTTGTGAGTGGTGTCCTTTGGTCTTCTATCTAAGGAACCTACCCTGTAAATTCCTACAAAGATGTAACCATATGAGAAAAAGGAAAAATTTTCTTTTCTATGAAAGATAGACTAATAAAGGAAAGAAATTTCAATCGATAATTCATCAAACAAAATGCATTATGCAAAATGCCTTCCATTAACTTTCACTTTTGTTTTCCAAAATGCAATGCTGAAAGTAAAAAATATTTTCACTTTTCGCTATCCAAATGCAACTTTCGAAAGAAAAATTATTTTACTTTACAAATATTCACTTATATGAATTATGTTTTTCTTTCCATTTTGAATGATTTGATGCACTTAGTACAGTTTTTAGCTTTCAATCCTCAAACAATGTAATCTATTTTCAATGATGAATCTCAAAAAATAACTTTTCAATGCAACTAATCTAATGCATTTTCATGAAAAGTAAATTTCGAAATAAAAGCTAAAACAAATGCAAAACGATGTTTTCAATGATTTCCATAGAAAACAACACTCAATCAATCAACAAAACAAGCATCTCAATGACACCAACAAGCAGCAAGTGATGACCAATTGACTAGAAACCTTAGAACTCAATCAGATTTCACTTGAACATTTTGCAAATTAATCAAGACAATCAATCAAAAACACCATAGACACTCTGGAAAATAATTGATAAAGGACATAAAGACTGAAAATAAGAAGAAGATCCCTATTTTCTCTTATACATTGGGGTCATCGCACCTGTTAAAGGCAAAAGAGCGATAATCGCAACTATACTTAAAAAATCAACGATGTTATCGCGACTTTTAGGGATAAAAACATGATGGGCGAAAAAAATGAAGAAAAAATAAGAAATATTCAAGACAAGACAAAAATCAATGTCGTCAAGCAATCACCAACAAGTGAAAATAGTTGTAGAAAATCAAACAAGTTAGAAAAATGGCACTTGGTCAAACTCAACACAAATTCAAGGTGAAGGATTGAATGGAAAGGGTTATAGGTTCCCCAATGGAGTCACCATTTTTTTGTCTAAGTAAATCCTCTTTGTAGACAGAGATGATTCCTATAGTCCAATGAGTGGGTATAGCAATTGAAGTGACAATCTACTAGACACTTTCCTAAGTTGAAATTGAAAAGAGAGACGAAGAAGATGTCGTACCTTGTTCTGATGCTATCTCAACCTCCTTTGTCAAAGTCCTTGAATCACTCATGTCATGGGCTCATTCCTACTGCTCTGAGCATTTATGAACCTGCACAAGAGATCAAGACACAACAAGGCATGCAAATATAAGTATCATATTCAAAAGCAACTTACTTAACTGATCAAGGAATGTTAAGCTAAATGATAAATGAGCACACACATTTAGATCAAATGAACCAACAATTGTATATTAATAGAAAAGAAGGGAAAGCACGCAACTAAGAATTGATGTTGATAGGATCTCCTTGAATGAATATCCAAGTCCAAACTAAGCTCTCCAAGCACTCCTTATCCAAGCCAAATGGATAGCATATAGGCACAATCTTAGCATAAGGGTGCAAATAGGCATAGACCAACAAACCAACCATTTGGGAATGGGAGAGGATGAATATATAAGTTGGGAAATGGAGTTAGGGTCTCTCTAAAGATAAGAGTATGCCGTCATATCAAGGAGGTAGCTCATAGGGATAAGACCAAGATGACAAGTTGGGAGAAGTCAACCTCATCTACGTTGAACAGCCTCCAACTTGCTGCTCTGGAAACTTCTAGATCACGAAGATTCTCATCCTCTTTGGGAAAATTTCCTTTTTTGGATCATCACAAGTATACAAGAGAACAAAGCGATGCCATCGTGGGTCAAGTATAATACAATAGGTGACCATCGCATTTTTTACTCATAGCAAAGATGATTCTAAAATTAGAGTTTAAGAGCTATTTCCTTCTAGGGAAGCTCAAGGAATTTCCCAATCAATGTCTTAGGGAGGATTGAAGCTGCATATATGAATGATTACATTGCATAATGGTCATGTTTTGGGCACTTTGGCATATGTCACATGATAGTGCGGAAGGTGTGACAAAATACTATGTAACAATGGTCCTAATGAATGTATTTTGAATTTTCTTGGGAATTTCACAAACTTACTATCATAGAGGGGAACAAGGTCTCCAACCTAGAAATTCTTTTGCTTAATATGCCTATAATGCCAATCCTTTTTTCTTTCTTTTGGTACTTTTTGATGGAATCTTTCTATAAATTTGTCTTCTTCCAAAGCAATTCGTTGCGACCTTATTTCCTCCATTATGTTAGGGTCTACCATATTTGTTAAAGTTACAATCCTTAGGCTAGGGACAATGTATTCCAGGGACATCACAACTTCTTACCCATAAACTAACTTGAAGGGTTTCTGAGCTATCAACTTCTTGCATGTAGTCCTATAAGCCCGTAACACTGCTGGAATCCTAAGGTCCCATTCATCTCTACTTACATTGCATACCTCAAACAATGCATTCTCCAAAATCTTGTTAAATGCTTCCACAGTTCCATTGGCCCGAGGGTGATAAAGACTACTCTTTTGGTGATAAACTTGAAATTCCTCAGTCAATGCTTCGATAGTCTTGTTCATAAAATGTGACCCTTTGTCACTCATCAAGATCTTTGGACATCCAAATCTAGATAGTGTGTATTAAAAATTAAACTTTGCAGTAGTCTCTGCATTGTAGTCCCTTACCGATTGTGCTTTAGCCCATCTTCTCAAATAATTAGTTGCAGTAATTATGTACCTCACACAAGTCCTCTTCCCAGGTGGGTTGATAGGTCCAACAAAATAAATGACCCATTTATCAAAATCTTGCAATGCAACCTGTGGTACGTGTGGCATACTATCTCTTCTTGAATGTTTTCCTATTCTTTGGCACATATCACAAGCTTGGCGATACTCTTTTGAATATTTGTGTAGTGTAGGCCACCACAATCCTACTCTCAAAATATTTTTTGTAATAGCTTTTCTTGCATAATGTCCACAATTACCACCCTCATGAGCCTCTGTTAGAATTGTTTTCCTTTCATGTTCAGGAACATACTTGCATAGTATCTCATCTGGTCCCATCTTATATAAATATCTTGTTATCAATGAAAAATCAGTTGCCTTCACCGCTAATTCTTTCTTATGCTTCGTAGTATATTATGAAGTAGCCATTCTTGTGCTCAAAAATTAAATAATGTCTTAAAAATGGTCATATGCAACTCTAATTGCAAATCGTTGTGCATCAGGGAGATTATCATATATACTAGTTGGTCCTTCACCTGTTTCTAATGCTGACAAATGATCAGGTCCTGCATTGAATCTTCTTGGCTGAAAAATGATTTCAAAATCATATTCCATAAATAACCATAACCATCTGCAAATATTTCGTCCTAAGGTAGTCTTGTTAACCAAATACTTTAGTGCAGAATGATCTATAAACATCTTGAAATTTGATTCCAACAAATAATTTCTAAATTTCTACAAGGAATATACCATTGCCAAACCTTCCCTTTTTCTAGTTGTGTAATTATTCTCTACTTTAAATAGTTTCCTACTTGCAAAATCTATAGGATGATCAATTTCTTCTACACCAGGTTGTTCTAGTACTTCTCCCAAATCTATACATGAATCATCCACATGTACATGAAATTATTTATTCCAATCAGGGAATACTAGTATAGGAGCTGCTACCATATTTTCCTTCAATATTTCAAGGCTCTTTTGACATTCTTCATCCCATTGAAAAGTGATATATTTCTTCAACAAATTTTCCATAGGCACAATAATCTGAGCATATTCTTTGATAAAATTGTTGTAATATCATGTATGTCCCAATGTAGTGAGAATTTGTCTTACTGCCTTCGATAGAGGTAAGTTCACAATGATAGGAATTTTTGCAAGGTTGACCAATAATCCTTGCTTACAAAAAATATGTCCCAACGATATACCAAAATCTACACAAAATACACACTTCTTTAAGTTCAAGGTGATCTGGTATTGTCTACATGTATCAAGCATAAGTCTAAAACTTCCAATATGTTTGCTTAACAACCCAAATAATGTCTAATCATCAAAGTATAGCTCCAAAAAAATGTGGATATATTCTTTGAATACTGCGACCACCACTCTTGAAAATATAGAATGGGAATTCTTTAGTCCAAAACGAATCAATGTCTATTGATATGAACCCCATTATGTGGAAAAGGTGGTCTTATTTCGATCATTAGGTGTAGTTCTAATTTGATGATATCCTAAAAATCCATCTATAAATGAATAAACTTCACCACCTCGTAAATTGTCCAATACTTCATCTGTGAAGGGGGCAAGGAAAGAATCATGTAAGCATGCATCATTCAACTTTCTTAAATCAACATAGCTTCTTATTTCTCCTTAAGTTTTCTTTTCTAATTCTTCTTGCTATCATCTTATCCAACTTAACTTTTACTTTCTCATTATACTTCAGATTTAATTTCTAACGTATTTTCTCGAGTCGCTTTGCATTAAGCTTAAGAGGGATCTTCATAAATCCTAAATATCCTACTATTCCCTTCATTTCTGAAAACTTAGTGGGAAACAACTTTTGATATTCATGAAGTAATTATGTAACCTTGTTAACTATCTCTTCATCCCAATAATCTCCTATAGTTGCAAACTTCGATTCCTCTTCTAAGACTATATGTACCTTCTTTGTTTTCAGTGGCTTTGTTATATTTTGTATATTTGGCTCAAGTCCATTTACTTTGCGGTGTCCTTCCGATTTTTCTATGTCAATGTTGCAACGATCTTCTTCTTCTTCTGTAATAAGGTTATAATATTCTAGTGCATGTTCTATCTGCACAACCCAATCAAGTCATTGACATGTCATCGGAGTTGTATTTTCAAAGGTGTTCTTCTTAACTTTCTGAAGGGATGAATCTATTTATGGGCAATCATCTTAAAAACTAAATCTCAATATAAACCATTAACCATTTCTTCCCAACTCGCAGTACCATGTCAAAGATCTATTTCTAAGTACCAATTCTAAGGAATTATATCCATTGTATGAATGAACCCATGTACCCATTCTTTTTGTGGAATTTCCATCCATGTTGTAGTACATAACCGAATATGCTCCATGTGACTTGTTTTACCATCATATTTCAACTCTGTCTTTGTGTTTATCTGACCAAATCTCATCCACATCAACCATAGACATTCCTGCCATCCTCCTATATTATCCTTACGTATACCCCACCATCTAGCAGGAGTAGATTTTAGGTCTATATCCAAAGCTAACAATATTTAACTTTCTGGAACCTGTTCTTCATAATCATCAATAGAAACATTTACATCACCTAAGCCATCATAAGAAGGTAGGTTACATACCTCGAATGTCATGCAGCGAACTAATTCAGAAATTCTTGCATAACGCCTGGTAGATATTTCATGTAACTTGTTCTGCCGATTCTCTAATTTTTCTTCTGAGGCTGATGCACAAGAACTCTCATTTTCCCAAGTTAGATTTCCCTTTGTAGTAGGGTTAACATAATCCTATTCCTTTGTTTTCAATTGAAATATATTATCTATATAAGTTTCACACTCTAACTGGCTCTATATACCTAGCTCCTTCCGATGGATCCAAGGGAACAATTAACCTCATATTATTCCCTTCGAATATCATATGTCTCTCTTTCATATTAATTATAGCCATGTTATAAAATTACTAATCAAGTCCAAACAATGTAGGATAAGCGTTATTGTAATCCACAATTCTTATTACTTCAAAGTGTTACTCGTAGTGGGAACTCCTTCAATGTCTAATGTTACACCTAATAGTCTTCCTAAGGGGATGATCTTCCACTGATTTTCCATCCTTAGTTGAATAGGTGACCATTGAAGCTTCTTCTTACCAGTAAACTCCCATTTCTTATTCATCACAACACTAGCCTCAGATCCTATATCTATAATAACTTGATCCATCTCATATTCTCCTATCTGCGCAGTAAGCCTCATTTCTATTCATGTTCTCTTCTTTTCATGCAAATTTTTAACTCTGAACAACTCACTTCATGATATTTATTTAGATGCACGTGGATCTATCAATTCGTGAAGTCCTTCTGCAACCTTTTAATATATTAATAAGTTCATACAAGTTTGCAAAAAAGATATTAAAATACCTTCTTGGCTCACTGAATCCTGATCTTGTTTCAAAGGGTGTTCTTTTTTTGAAGTTGACGCTATGTCGCACTTATTTTTCTATTTTGGTTGTGCACTAGATTTTGAAGCTCCAACATCCATAAAGATTCACTTATCTTCCATAAACACTTCTTTTTCCTTCTGAATATCAAATATAAGAGATTTTTCCATAGTCATTCTAACCCATGCAGTTTCATATTCCTTCTTTACATTCACTTTGTCATCACTGGTTGTAGCTCCACTTCTAGTAACAATATTGATTCATGGATCATCGGTTCTTCTATTGGAAGTCATCATTTGGATATTTTGGGTTAGCTGTTGGTTTCCATTTTCTTGCATCTTTTCCATAAGTAGCAGACACTCCTTCAATTACATGGTCAAAAGCTTTACAATACTTACGTGTCATAGTGGGATTCTCACAGTCTCTCGCAAAGTGTCTTGGATGGGCACAGTTGTAGCAAATAATCTGTCCTTGTCCTCGACCAGCTCCAGCACCTTGACCATTGCATTGCCCATTGTCCTCATGTTCATGTTCTTTCACTTGCATCCTATGAGTGTTAGCGATGAACTACATCATTAGTTCATAAGCTCGAAAATGGTTCTCATCATGTCCTACCAATTTACATAAGTTGCAATATAAGTTCCTAGGAGTATGTACATATTTTTGTAACAAATACAATCCTTTGAGCAATTTTTTCCTTTAGGTTTACATATCTCGCACCATAAGTTGCATCTGGCATTAAAAGGATTTACTGCTCCACTAGCCATGTAGTTTCTGAATAGAAGGCATTGTTCCTTAGAGCGCCCTTTTGATTCACACTTCGTACACCACACTTATTTGCTAACTTCTTTGCTTTTCTTCATATCTTTTAATTGTAGAGTCAAATTTTCTAGTTGAATCTGAATCTGCTACATACCCGCATTGGTATCTCCTATAGGCGAAGCTTCTAATTTCATTGCAAGTTCAAAAGCTTTGGCATGAGTTTCAATATTGTGTTGCATCAAAGGCAATTTGATATCTGGTAGTAGCACAACTATGAACAATTATTTTTGTTGTTATGAAGATATGTCAAAGCTCACCTAATCCAATAATACCTTGAAACTCTGATAAAATTCCCAAACAAACTCAGTAGGCCTTTGTTTGATTTCTTTTAACACGGTGATGGACTACGACTTAGACTTCAACTTATTAAATTATTTTACCAATGATTTTTTAATGTCTGCAAATGATCTAATATGATTGCTCGAATACTTCATGTACCATGTGAATGTTCTATCTCAAAATGTTGTGACAAGCTACACTTTCTTTATATTTTCATCATGGACCTACCTCATCATTCATACTTCTTCACATAAAAAACAGAATTGCTCCAGATCCTTTGATCTAGTCCCTTTAAAAATAGGTAGCTTAATATCATCGATGATATCTCATCTCGATGGGGGAGGGGAAGGGAGACAAGAAGGGGGATTCGTAAGGGGAGGGGGATAGGTGGTGGGATGGGTAGGGGGTAAGGGGATGGGGAAAACTAAAAACACCCTTACTATTACTTGATTCTAGATTCGACGAACTTTTAGGATGGAATGGTGAATACTGCAGAGTTACCTTAGGATTCTCAGGAAGGCTTTCATCACTTTTAGATTCACTCAACAAAGGGCTATAGTTAGTTTCTATGAAAGTCTTCAGATCTTGGCCATGAGATCTCTTTCTAGTATCTACTCTATATCTTTTTCCACTTCACGTTGTTCCATTTTCTTGTTCAGATATTCTCCCAAACATAAGTAATCTAATAATCTGATTGCATTCGTAAAATTCCATTTTCACACAAAGCATCTTAATCCATAGTTTCAAAGACCTCAAATTCTTACCTTGCAGTCCTTTGAAGAATTGTACTTTTAGTTCGCTATAGGACACAACCGAGTCTACCGTGAAATCAGTAAAAAATCATCCCAATATGTTATTAATACAGAAATCAAGAGCCCTTGAAATTCTATTTTCGATGCTCTTGCATAGATATACCAATTCAACAATTCATTCCTTAGGTTCTTCTCCTTTAAAACAATATTTTCTCTTGGTCAACCCTGATATCAACTCGTAAAACTCAACATGAAATGATCCAAAGAAATTTTTGCATTGATATTCAAAAATATACTTTTGTAATGACCTTTTAGATGACAGACAAGGGCTTTTTTTCTCTTGAGCTGCAAACTCTTGTTCTTTCTTTCTACAAAATATTGAATTTCCTTCATCGACGACTTCCACATCCATATATCCTTCAAGCAGATCTCAGTCCTCGCAACAAAACCATTTTTTGGCTTATATTGGGCTAACCAATATTTGGTTCTTTTACTATGCACTAACAAAACCCTCAATCACTAGCCCTTTCGATAACATCCTGCAAGTAGATCGTAGTCTCACCTGAAGCGACTATCAAAGGATTTAGAACCAGGTTTCTGAAGCCTTGAGGGATGCAAATATGTGTTTTTTTTGTTTTTTATTACTTGACATTCATAAATTACCTCGCATTCATACATTACTTTACGACATTACAATCATCACTTAAAACATATCATATACATCCATAAAACTTCATTGTATTTAAATAAAGTGCAATTGTAATAAACTACTACGCTACAATAGGTAATAAGAAAATAAACACATGAAGGCACAGGTTCTACCATGGTTCATCCCAATGTGGAACTATGTCCATAAAAACTATTGCTTATAATAGATAATTTGTACAAAAATAGTTCTTGGCCTGCATACTTAGTTGCAGGCAGTCCGCGCACTCAACTACGGACTTCTAGCCTCTGTGCACTCAGTTGGAGAGCCTACCCTTCTTGCACAAACCACAATTAACAAAGATAAAACCATTCAATACATGATGTGATTCCAATATTACTACTATATTCTTCATTATTCATCCCTATATATACTATTACATCCAGGGATAAATCATCGCAATACCATGGTCCATATAATATGGACTCCCCTAATACAAGCTACTATGGTAAAAAACCCTTCATCATTTACAAAATAGTATTATTTTACAAAATTGGAGGGGCTTCAACCCGCTCCAAAACCCACATACTGTGTGTTATATCTACTATATGGTTCATGTTCATTCTGCTACTCCATTTTGTGGTCCACTTCACGCTCTGCTGCATCCTTTACTTCACACTTTCCTCCCCAAAATGTAGAGCCTTCATCAAAATATAGGCCAAGTTGGGATGCACCCAACAACTAGGTGAGTGAATTTTTTTGTTTTGAGGCATTTTGCAATCAAAAAATGATATCTATGCTTCAATATTCCCCTTGAATCACTTCAAACTGATTTTCCAAACAAAAGCTATGCAAACATTTGTAAAAAATAAACACTTTTTTCTTGCTTTTAAGAGCTCGCTATTGAAATGATTGTAACTCTATAATTTCGGATCTATAACTTTTGAAATATCTTCCGATGGTATTTCTCTAAGTCCTATTTCCAACCCCACAAGTCTGATTGATATTTGATTGTTCAAGAAATAGTTATGTGAAACCTCCCATGATGTCGTCATTATGGACTAGTTCAATAGAGAAATGTTGTACAGGATTCCATCTGTCACTATTTCAGCCTTCGGCCCCAAAATTGTTACATGAAAAACTAAATTCCATTCAATTTTAGCCACTTTTTACAAAATTCAAATTCGATGCCTAAAACAAAATTTATGATGATTTTCCCTAGGTGACCTGTTTGAGACAGAATTCTGGAGCCCGTAAAAACCCTAATTGCCTCATAACATATCTACGACAATACAGTGAACCAAGATTTGAAATTTTGACAAGAGGTTCTATGCTATTAATTCTTCATGTGGTAAAAATTTAAGCTTTTGAATCCTTCCATAGAAAAACATTATAGCGAAAATTCCAAGATGGCCTATTTGAAGAAGAAAAACCTTGTAATCCAAAGCTCTCATACCAAATGTTATGCAACCAGATGATAAATAAATAGATCAATGACTTAAACATTATCCTCTTAGAGGGGGAAACTTAATTTACATCAAATAAATGAACAATTCTTGGATGATCAGATGAAAAGGCCTCCTTTGTATATATAGTGGATCTAAGGGGTCACAATATAATCAAAGCCTACATAACAATAATAATTTAAGGACACAACAATAACAATAGTGGGCTTCTATGGGGCACCACAACAGCAATATGGGGGATACATGGGAACAACAATAACAATAAGGGTGATACACTAGTATTATAGGGATCTAACACAACACCTATAGATCTGCATCATCCACCTGTACTAGTATCTCTAATGCCTCCAATCAATGTATAACAAGGAATCACAAAATTGACATCAATGCACATGCAATGTTATGAAACCAACTCAAAAAAAGATAGAAAAGATAGATCAATGCCTTAGAATTCAGCCTCTTCAAGGGGGAAACCTCCTTTACATTACACAAATGAAAAACTATGGGATGATTCAATTGACAAAACCTCCTTTCTATATATAGGAGTCTAAGGCGTCACAATATAAGCAAGTTGACCTAACAATAATAATATAAAGGCACAAAAATAACAATAGAGGGATTATATGGTGCACAATAACAAAAATATGGGGACAATAGGGGCACAACAATAATAATGAGGGATACAACGACAATAGTAATAGGGGAATCACTAAAATTATAGGGACCTAACATTCCCCTCTCCTTCGAAAAAGTGTTGTCCTCAACACTTGAGTAGTTTTGGATGCTTCTGTATAATATTCTCATCCTTCCATGTGGAATATTCAACAGTTAAGTTATTCCACTTGATGAGATACTCTGAAATTGATCGATTTCGTAGCTATCAAGTTCTTGTTTCTTTGACTGCTTGAGCTTCCAATATGATTTTTCCTTCCTCAGCAAGTTCTAGCAATATTGTTTGAACTGGAAGCTTGTCACCTATAACCTTCTTTAAGCATGAAACATGGAAAACTAGGTGCACTCGGGAAGCTGTAGGAAGCTCTAATTTGTATGCCATAGTACCTATCTTTTGCAACACCTTGTATAGACCATAATACTTTGGTGATAGATTATTATCCTTCTTAGCTTGTTTGAGGGACATTTGTTTATATTGTTTTAGCCATAGGAATACCCAATCACCTACATCAAAACTTCTTCCACTGTGATGTTGATCTGCCTGATGTTTCATTCTATTCAGTGCCAAGGTGAGGTTATGCTTTAAGAGTTGGAGAACTTGTTGTTGATGCTCGATGTGATCTTCCACTGCTTGAACCTTAGAATTTTCTCTTAAATATGATGTGATGGATGGTGGATGATATCCATAAAGTGCCATAAATGGAATCATTTTGTTGCAGTATGGAAGGAAGTTTTATACCACCATTCAGCCAGAGGCAACCATTTGACCCATTGTGTCTGTTTATCAGATACAAAGCAACAAAGATATCCTTCCAAACATTTTTTTACTATCTCAGTTTTCCCATCAGATTGAGGCTGAAAAGATGAGTTATGAGCTAACTGAGTACCAAGAAAAGAAAATAATTTTGTCCAAAAATTTCCAGTGAAAATGGGATCTCTGTCACTTACAATAATCTTTGGCTTTCCATGTAGCTTTTGAATTGTTTCCATAAATGAAATAGAAACTGTACTCGCTCTAAATGGATGAGATAATGCACAAAAGTGTGCATAGTTGGTAAGTCTTTCAACTACCACCATGATAACACTCTTTCCTTCGGACTTGGGTAAGCCTGTGATAAAATCCATTGAAACCTCCTCCCAATGTTGGCTTGGAATGGATAAATGTAGTAATAGTCCTAGGGTCTTAATTGTTTCAACTTTACTTTGTTGGAAAACTAAACATTCTGCCACAAACTTTTGAATATATGATTTAAGGCCATCCCAAACAAAATCCTTCCTAACCCTATGGTAGGTTTTTAGAAATTCTAAGTGCCCTCCTAAGGGAGAGGTGTGCAATTCCCTAAGAATCTTTTGTTTAAGTTGGGAATTCTTACATAGGTATAACTGATCCTCGTACCATAACGAATCATTTTTCCAGCTAAATGTATCAGATGTACTAGGGTCATGTTGTATCTTTTGAATGAATTCCAACACTTCCTCATCATTCTTCCATTCATCCCTTGCTTCATTTTTCCAATCTGGTTGGATAATAGAAATGGCACAAAGAAATGCTTCCACATCCTCATCCTTTCTTGATAGTGCATCTACCACAACATTTTGCTTCCCTTTTTTATAGATGATTTCAAAGTCATAACCCAACATCTTTGTGACCCATTTTTTCTACTCTTCTAAAGATAATCTTTGTTCTAAAAAGTATTTAAGACTATAATGATCTATTTTTACCTTGAAGTATCTTCCCATTAGGTAGGGTCACCATTTCTTAAGTGCATGTAGTATTGGCAACATTTCCTTCTCATAAATAGCTTTCTGTAAATACTTTCCTTTGATTGGACGAATTTTGAAAGGAATGGGTCTTTCTTCTTGAATTAAAACAACACCAATTCCATTTCCTGAGGCATCACATTCCACAGTAAAGGTTTTTGTGAAGCCCAATGTACCTAAAACCGGTGCTTGGCACATTGCCTCTTTAAGATGTTCAAAGGCCTTTGTTGCTTCTGGAGTCCATGAAAATGCATATTTCTTCAATAATGTTGTTAGAGGTGTTGCTATTCTCCCATAATTCTTAACAAACTTGCGATAATACTCTATCAACCTGAGAAATCCTCGTATATGCTTTATGGATTTGGGGATTTTCCATTCCTTAATGGTTTTAATTTTGCTAGGATCTACCTTAACACCTTCTTGATACAATATGACCCATATATTCCACCTCTTGTACTCCAAAGAAATATTTGGAAATTTTTGCATATAATTGTTTCTCCTCCAATAGTTTTAGCACCATGTCAACATGTTGGACATGCTCCTTCCAAGACTTTTTGTAGATTAGTATATCATCAAAAAATACTAACACAACTTTTCTAAAGAAGGGTTTGAAAATGGAATTCATCAAACATTGAAATGTAGAAGGTGCATTAGTAAGGCCAAAAGGCATGACCAAAAATTCATAATCACCCTCAAGAGTTCTAAATGTTGTTTTTGGAATGTCTTCAGTCTTCATTCTGATTTGATGATATCCTAAATGAAGTTCCAACTTGGTGAAGTAAATTGATCCATGCAATTCATCCAATAATTCATCACTGACAGGAATTGGAAATTTATCTTTAATAATGAGCTTGTTGATCTCCCTATAATCTGGACACATGCTCCATGATCCATCCTTCTTGTGAACCAATACTACTGGAGCAGAGAAAGAACTTTGACTAGGTTGAATTATACCGGCCTCTAGCATTTCTGCAGCCATATGTTTAATTTCACTCTTTTGGACATATGGATATCTGTAAGGCTTGATGTTTGGAGGAACACTTCATGGAATCAAATTAATAGCATGATCATGATCACAAATAGGTGGGAGGCCATTGGGAGTCTCAAATACCTTGGAATGATTGTCCAAGACTTTTTGGAGATCTAGTGAAATCAATTATTTCGATGTGGGAACCTTTAGTGAACATAATTATGCAATTATGCCTTGTTGTTCTTTGTTTAGAAGCTTTGTCATTTTGTCAGAGCTGATTATCTTTCTCGATTTCCCTGCGATACCCCTTAATTCAACTTCCTTTCCTTCTGAAGAGAATTTCATGAAAAATTCTTGAAAATTAGAAGCTATTCTACCCAAGGATTGTAGCCATTAGACTCCTAGTACAGCATGAGTACCAGCCATTGGAATGGAAAGCATTGGCCTATTCAATAAATATTCTCCCATGGATAGCTTTATATTATGGCATGTTCCTGATCAATTTATGGTTCCTCCACTTGCAACCATCACTTGACACTCTGGTGCTGGATATAGGAAGAAATTCAATTCCTTGGCTATATTACAATGAATAAAATTATGGGTACTTCCCGAATCAATCAACACTATTACCTTTTTCTTCTTGATATTCCCTTCTATCTTGATAGTTTGAGGAGTGATAATTCTAGCCGATGCATTGCAAGATATGGTTGGATTCATTTCTTGTTTTTCTAGGGTTTTTTCCTAGTGTATATCCTCTTCTTTTAATGTTTCTTGTTCCTTTTATTTCTCCTCTTCACAATCTATGTAAAATAATTTCTTCTCAGCACACTTATGACCTTTAGTGTATTTGCTATCACAACTGTAACAAAGCCCTTTTTCTCTTCTTTCTTCCAATTGTTGTGGTGTCAAACTTGTAGGTTGTGGATGGCTAGGGGAAACAACACTTCAATCTTTATGATTGTAAGTGGTAGGCTTTGTTGGAAATAATACTGAGAGGGGGGGGGGGGTGAACCAGTATTATCACATTAATAAAACTTTTTCATTTCCATAATCAAATTCATATATGCTACTTCCACAACTTCTTATGATTAAGTTAATTGATCTTCAATGAGTGCATTAGAACATTATCAACCATATTATCAGATAACAGATGCTGTAATAGAGAATAGATCATCACACAAATGAACACCATGATATAAGGTGGAAACCCAATGCGGGAGAAAAACCACCTGGTGCAAGTCATCTCAATCTTCTTCTTAATAAGAAAATCCTTTTACAATATTTGTACTGGTGCAGTCTTATACCAGTACGGGAGCTACAACCCCCTTTGCTCTTGTACTAGTCGATCCATTTACTAGTACGCAAGCTGCTACCTGCTACAATTCTCCAAAGATCTCCCTTAGCTTTTGTACTAGCTTAGATAGTAGTACATAGGCGCTGGCCTACAATCTTCTCTCCTCCAGGTACCACGTTTCATCAATTTTCAGACTGGATACAATGGAGCACAACACATAATCTGAAAGGCCACTTTTCATCCAATTTTCATACTGGACCCAACAACAACATTGAAGCTCATAATCAAACAACCTTCTGAATCACCCAATCACCAGATCCATACATATACAATGATATTATGAGAGTTATCAACCAGATCTAGTACATAAAGATAAGTCATTAATCATGCTGTTATCTGAACTCAATACCAGTAACCAAACATCAGTTATGCACCCAAAACCCTGTAGAATAGTCAAAGGAAGTTAAAGCAAATTTTAAGCAGGGATCGCAACTTCACTGGTATAGATCTGCGGATATCTGTACTACCTCCGCACCTGCGCCTTCTGTGGCGCCTCCGCACTACGCCTTCTGTGGCGCCTCTGTGGCGTCTCCGCACTGCGCCTTCTGTGGCGCCTCCGCACTGCGCCTTCTGTGGCGCCTCCGCACTACGCCTTCTGTGGCGCCTCCACACTGCGCCTTCTGTGGCACCTCTGCACTGCGCCTTCTGTGGCGCCTCCGCACTGCCCCTTCTGTGGCGCCTCCGCACTGCGCCTTCTGTGGCGCCTCCACACTGCGCCTTCTGTGGCGCCTCTGCACTGCGCCTTCTGTGGCGTCTCCTCACTGTGCCTTCTGTGGCGCCTCCGAACTGTGCCTTCTGTGGTGCCTCTATGGCGTCTCTGCACTGCGCCTTCTGTGGCACCTCTGTGGTGTCTCCGTACTACACCTTCTGTGGCGCCTCTACACTACTCCTTCTGTGGTGCCTCCGCACTTCCGCAGCTGCAGCGCTCGAGAGATCACCCTTCACAGATTCGCTTTCAACTTCACTTTCATAGATCAAACTTTCAAAACAATAACCCAATATTTCAGATCTTAAGATATTCAATTGCAAGGATGAATTAGCCAAGTGATCTCATTTGCTTTATATAGGCAAGCTTCTTCCTAAAATCATGGATCAATACCATAGATAACCAATGCAAGGGGCCCAAAAACATGGGGATCAATAATACCAAGGACTAACCACCATGGACCAAAGGTAAGTTCTCCAACATATACGCGCTTTTCCTTGCATGAAAGTGCATACCATGGTCCAAAACCATAGGTTCAAATACCGAAGACTAACTACCATGGACCAAAGGTGAGTTCTCCAACATATATGCGCTTTTCCTCATAGGTTCAAATACCAAGGACTAACTACCATGGACCAAAGGTAAGTTCTCCAACATATACGTGCTTTTCCTCATAGGTTCAAATACCAAGGACTAACTACCATGGACCAAAGGTAAGTTCTCCAACATATACGCGCTTTTCCTTGCATGAAAGTGCGTGAACTTTTTCTCTTCATGAAATAAACTTTTCTCTGCATAAAAGTGCGTGAACTTTTCTCTACATGAAATAAAATTTTCTCTGCATAAAAGTGCGTGAACTTTTCTCTACATGAAATAAACTTTTCTGTGCATATAAGTGCGTGAACTTTTCTCTACACTATAATTTATTATCTGAGATGAGTGGGTTGTCATCAAGTACAACATATGTATCATAAAGCCATACCAGAATCATAATGCCAACAATCTCCCCCTTTGGACTTGATTGCAACCTCAAAATCTTCAGCTCATTCTCCCCCTTTGACATCAAGGGCAAAGGGTTATGCTCCCCCTAAGAGCATGCTCCCCCTGAATATGAACCAGATCTGTAAAGAAGAAACATAATCCACCAAACACCATAAATGACCATGAAAGAGATAGATTGCAGCAATAATCAGACCAACATCCAAGATCTCCTTCTGTACGTCCTCCATAATGCCAACAATGCATTATAATCTCCCCCTGAGTACCTGTTGAAATCTCTGAATGAGCTCCCCCTTTGTATATGTCATGGTGCACCAATCTGATCATGCTCTTTCTGAGAACAAGCTGAAATGTCTGCTCTGCTATATAGTGTTGTTCATGCTCAAACTCCCCCTGACTGTAAGCAAGGTCTGCAAAAGGATGTTCTACATCACAAATGACCTTCCTAAAAGATTCAATACATACATCCATCACCCAACCAAGTGGGGATATATCAGAAAAATGAAAACCAAATACATTACATCTTCATCCCAGGCATAGTGGGGAAACCAACATAGGTCGTTACATGACCTGAAGAGATGACACTATTACATCATGAGTCTTGATATGACATCACCTAAATAAGATGAACATCAGCAACAACACTTTATGATCTGCTCCATAGTATCTGTCAACAGCAACTAGACCAACAACTTGTATTAGTGCATGAATCATCAAGGTATGTCCACATCAACAGAATTTCACATTCTATGTGAGAAACATCATAGCCATCCAGATCTACATGAATCAAGTATCATCAATTGGGAATATCTGCATTAATCAACATATGTATGAAATAATCCTATCATCATATAGATAAGAGCTCATTATCATCATGTCTCCAACAATGCAACTTTGAATAATCATCCCTGTATCCAGCCAACAATCCTCATCCATTTGTGCCAAGAATGAAAGGAATCATAACTGTAATATATGATCTTTATGCATATGATTACAGCAGCATATGAGTGACTCAACATCAAGAAGATGTGAATTCAAGCTAAGTGCTTCCCATGCAAGCATCATTAGAGAATCAACCATAAATCTGATCCAAGAACCATGTGAACAACTCATAACCATAGCAAGATGAATCATTTATCCATATAAGTATCATCACCAAGGACTATTAACCATAATGCCAATAATGCATTAAGTCCATATGCTCCCTCTAAACCTGTGCCATCTGTCTGATCATGCATATCAATAAGAAGTATCAAGACATCATCAATATCAAGTTAGAACCAAAACACTTCTAACCATCATATCCACACATCATTATTATTAACTAGAGAAAAACTGATCCTTCTCTTGAATTTGTCCCTACTGCCTTTCTTCAAACAATCATATACGTGACTGTGCAGTAACTAACTCGCATATATATGCAACTTTCCTTTATGGAGTTTTCATATGAGATTCAGGACACTGAAGTTTTGTACTTTCAGCTCCCTCTGATTCTGGTATGTCTGTACGTTGTGCAGTGTCGCCTTTTTCTCACTGTACTTCCTTTTTCCTCCATATCTTCAAGCGTGATGATGACATTTTCTCCTTTTGATATGGGGCCCACACTTTGTTCCTGCATTCCTTAGCTATATGTCCAAGCTTGTTACATGCATAACATCTTACATGTTTCATATTCCTCTTGTAACAATCAGCAGCTTTGTGACCAAACATATTACAAGCAAAGCAATATCCATAAAAGTACCTTGAATGTGATGATCTTTATGCATAATGGTCTTTAACCCTTCTTCTTCTACATCTAGCTGCAACATGTCCAAGATTATGACATACATAACATTCAACATTATTCATAGGAGGAGTAAAGGATTTTCTTTGAGGAATCCCTTTTCTTGGTTGATGATGAGATTGATCTTTCATTTCTTCGTTGATCACTTTAGATTTCTCTTTAGAGTTCCTTGCCTCACCTTGTGAACTAGATTCACCTTCAACAGATTCATGGAAACCAAGACCAGTCTTTATAGCAAGTGACCTTTGACTACTAAGAATATCATCCAAGACTTTAGAACTATCTTGAAACCGTAAAAGCTTATCCTTTTCTTCTAGTTTACCTTTCAAGATATTTACCTCAACCTGAAGTTGTTCTTCCTTTTCAAGAGATTGCTTTTTCAAATCTTCTTCAGCTTTCCTTCCTTCTTCCATTTGTTCCCTTAGTTTGAGAATCTCCTTTTCTTTTTCTTCATTCAAATCCTGTTGCATTTGATGAACTCGGAAGGCACATTTTAGTTGAGATTTTAAGCTGGTGACTTCGTTTTCTTGTTTTGCAATAGTTTGGAGTATATCTGTATTCTGCTTCTTTGATTCTTCAAGATCTACTTTTAGTGAGAGGATTGTAGCTTCAAGATTTTCATAGTAGCTGGATCTATCTTTGAGTTTCTTGATGGTTGTGCTTCTTTCGTTGACTTCTTTTCTTAATGATGTCACTTCATGCTGCAATTTTTGACATTGGTCTTCCTTGTCCTTGAGTAGCTTTCTTACCTTGTTTCCTTCTTCTAGTTGGGCCTTTAGTTTGGTAGCTTCTTCTTTGAAATCACATTCCCTTTTGTTCAATAGATCTTGTTGATCTCTAATTTTGTCTGTCAGCCTTTTAAATTCTGCCTCTATTTGATATCTTTCTTATTCACCCATAAGAGCAAATTCAGTAGTTTCACTATCACTTTCATCTCTTCCAAAAGGAAAGATAGCTGGAACATGAGAGGATAATATATTCATACCTGATAATGATTCTGAATCTGATTCTGAATCTGAAGAGCTTCTTATACCTAATCCCCAATCGATTCTCCCACTGTCATAGTTCTTCTGAGATGACTTCTTTTTCTTAGGTGCTTTCTTCTTAAGCTTCTTTCCCATTGTTCCACGGGTCTCCTTCAAGCGATCAAGCTTCTATCAAAGGACCTGCTCTGATACCAATTGTTGGAAATAATACTGAGAGGGGGGGGTGAATCAGTATTATCACATTAATAAAACTTTTTCATTTCCATAATCAGATTCATATATGCTACTTCCACAACTTCTTATGATTAAGTTAATTGATCTTCAATGAGTGCATTAGAACATTATCAACCATATTATCAGATAACATATGTCGTAATAGAGAATAGATCATCACACATAAGGCACACACATGAACACCATGATATAAGGTGGAAACCCAATGCGGGAGAAAAACCACCTGCTGCTAGTCATCTCAATCTTCTTCTTAATAAGAAAATCCTTTTACAATATTTGTACTGGTGCAGTCTTATACCAGTACGGGAGCTACAACCCCCTTTTCTCTTGTACTAGCCAATCCATTTACTAGTACGCAGGCTGCTACCTGCTACAATGCTCCAAAGATCTCCCTTAGCTTTTGTACTAGCTTAGATACTAGTACATAGGTGCTGGCCTACAATCTTCTCTCCTCCAGGTACCACGTTTCATCAATTTTCAGACTGGATACACTGAAGCACAACACATAATCTTAAAGGCCACTTTTCATCCAATTTTCATACTGGACCCAACAAGAACATTCAAGCTCATAATCAAACAACCTTATGAATCACCCAATCACCAGATCCATACATATACAATGATATTATGAGAGTTATCAACCAGATCTAGTAAATAAAGATAAGTCATTAATCATGTTGTTATATTAACTCAATACCAGTAGCCAAACATCAGTTATGCACCCAAAACCCTGCAGAATAGTCAAAGGCAGTTAAAACAAATTTTAAGCAGGGATCGCAACTTCACTGGTATAGATCTGTGGATATCTGTACTACCTCCGCACCTGCTCCTTCTCTGGCGCCGTGACCACCCCACCTGCGCCTTCTGTGGCGCCTCCGCACTGCGCCTTCTGTGGCGCCTCCGCACTGCGCCTTTTGTGGCGCCTCTGTGGCATCTCCGCACTGCGCCTTCTGTGGCGCCTCCGCACTGTGCCTTCTGTGGTGCCTTTGTGGCGTCTCCGCACTGCGCCTTCTATGGCGCCTCTGCACTGTGCCTTCTGTGGCGCCTCCGCACTGCGCCTTCTGTGGCACCTCCGCACTGCGCCTTCTGTCGCGCCTCGGCACTACACCTTCAGTGGCGCCTCTGTGGCATCTCCACACTGCGCCTTCTGTGGCGCCTCCGCACTACGCCTTTTGTGGCGCCTCCGCACTGCGCCTTCTGTGGCGCCTCTGTGGCGTCTCCGCACTGCGCCTTCTGTGGCGCCTCTGTGGCATCTCCGCACTGCGCCTTCTGTGGCGCCTCTGCACTGCGCCTTCTGTGGCGCCTCTGCACTTCCGCAGTACTCGAGAGATCACCCTTCACAGATTCGCTTTCAACTTCACTTTCATAGATCAAACTTTCAAAACAATAGCCCAATATTTTAGATCTTAAGATATTCAATTGCAAGGATGAATTAGCCAAGTGATCTCATTTTCTTTATATAGGCAAGCTTCTTCCTAAAATCATGGATCAATACCATAGATAACCAATACAAGGGGCCCAAAAACATGGGGCTCAATAATACCAAGGACTAACCACCATGGACCAAAGGTAAGTTCTCCAACATATACGCGCTTTTCCTTGCATGAAAGTGCGTACCATGGTCCAAAACCATAGGTTCAAATACCAAGGACTAACTACCATGGACCAAAGGTAATTTCTCCAACATATACGCGCTTTTCCTCATAGGTTCAAATACCAAGGACTAACTACCATGGACCAAAGGTAAGTTCTCCAACATATACGCGCTTTTCCTCATAGGTTCAAATACCAAGGACTAACTACCATGGACCAAAGGTAAGTTCTCCAACATATACGCGCTTTTCCTTGCATGAAAGTGCGTGAACTTTTTCTCTTCATGAAATAAACTTTTCTCTGCATAAAAGTGCATGAAATTTTCTCTACATGAAATAAACTTTTCTCTGCATAAAAGTGCGTGAACTTTTCTCTACATGAAATAAAATTTTCTCTACATATAAGTGCGTGAACTTTTCTCTACACTAATTTATTATCTGAGATGAGTGGGTTGCCATCAAGTACAACATATGTATCATAAAGCCATACCAGAATCATAATGCCAACAGGCTTCCTTGTTGCCATAATTTTTCTTTCCATTTTTCTTTCCAACTTGAATGCCTTCTCCAATGAATCTGGTTCCCAAAGGTGAACCTCATGTTGGATGTTATCTTTTAAAGTCCCTATGAACACATAAATCCTATGCTCCTATGGAATATCTTTTACCCTTATATCCAATTTTTGGAAGTCCTCAATGTGCTCCATAATTAAACCCATTTGTTTGAGATTTATCAATTGGCTAAAAAGGTGTTGCTTTCCATATCCTCATAATGTGCTACCATTTCATTCGTAAAAATAGCCCAAGTGAAAATTTGTTTACGAGGGCAAAGCCATCGATACCATACAAATTGATTTGGTTCCAAATATAAAGTTGCAATGCATACCTTTTGTGTGTTTTGCACATTATGGAGATCGAAAAATTGCTCCATCTATAGTATCCATGTTCCGAGACCCTTGCCATCAAACTTCCTCATATCAATATTTGGAACATGGTGGTTCTTCGATCCAACGTTAGAGTCTATGAAATCATGATTAACCTTTATTTTGTTCTCATCATCAGTTTCCTTTACTACCCTTTCTCCATTAGTAAGAATTTCTTGTAGACACTTTTTCAAATCTATCTTCAAATCTTCCATGCCTTTCTTGAAATCATCCATCTTAGCTTCCATGCCATCCATCTTAGCTTCCATGCTATCCATCTTAGCTTCCATGCCTTTCTTTAAAACATCCATCTTAGCTTCTACATATTTCTTTAAACAATCCATCTTACTTTTTGTTACTTTTTGTGTGTGTGAAATTTGTTGCACTTGGTCTCGTAATTTTGATATATCATGTTGCATTTCTTCCTCTTACTCATGAGTAATGCTAGAGCTTTTAGGTTTCTTACTAGATGTTTCCATTTTCTTTCTTCGGGGCATCAATTACCGATAATAATTCTTGACTATGTCCTTTGAATTCCTTCAAAGTAATTTTTCAAACTAAGCTTACACAAAAATTTTAAAAAAACTACACACCTTTTTTCACTTTGTAGGAGCTCGATATTGAATCTGATGTATCTATGTAATTTTGGATCTCCCAGGTTTGAAATTTCTTCCTGTGGTAACCTCTGAGAATGTTTCTAACCCCACAAGTCTGATCAATATTGGATTCTCTAATGAAGAGTTATGCCAAATCTCCCATGATGACCTGAGTATAGAATGGTTCAGTAGAGCGAACGCGTACAACGTGCCGTGGGTAACTGTTTCAACCTTAGGTTGTGAAAATGATACCCAAAAAACCTATCGTCCATTCTGTTCATGTAAATTCTTACGAAAATTAAATCTGATGCCCATAGTGGAAGTTATGATGATTTTCCGAAGGTGATATGTTTGGAATGTAATTCTGGAGTCTGCAAAATTCCTAACCTCCTTAGATTATATCTACCACAATATAGTGAGACAGAAACTAAAATTCAGAGCCGAGGTTCAGACCCATTATGTCTCAAATGGGTTTTGTTTTTAGCTTCTGAAACTTCGTATTGAAAGTTGTATAGCGAACATTCCATGATGACCTAGTTTAGATGAAATTTTGGAGCTTGCAAAAACCCTAACTTACTTAGATCATATATCCGCAAAATATAGCGAGAAAAAATCTAAGATTCGGACCCAAGGTTGAGCATTATTTATTATCAAATGGGATTTTTTTTATCTTATGAAACGTCCCAAAAAAAAGTTATAGCGAAAATTCCACTATGACCTATTTGGAGCAGCGAAACCCTAGAATCCAAAGCTCTGATACCAAATATTATGAAACCAACTCAAAAAAAGATAGAAAAGATAGATCAACGCCTTATAAATCAACGTCTTCGAGGGGCCAACCTCCTTTACATTACACAAATGAACAATTCTTGGATGATTCAAATAACAAAACCTCTTTTCTATATATAGGAGTTTAAGGGGTCACAATATAACCAAGCTGACCTAATAATAATAATATGAAGGCACAAAAATAACAATAGAGGGATTCTATGGGGCACAATAATAATAATAAGGGATACAATGAGAATAGTAATGGGGGAGTCACTAGTATTATAGGGACCTAACATGCCAACACAAGACAACTCCTCCATGACCACCATGCTAAAAAAAGTCTACATCATCAAAGATTGACATCAATTGCAACATAACCAACTCAATGCCTATACAAGCAGCTGCCACCTTACTACAAGGTGGACATCAATACATCAACTTGGATAGATAGGGTTGACATCAATGCCAACATAAGCTAGATGACATCATCATACAAATTCCAACATGAAATAGTTGGAACCATGAACATGATTGTGATGCAGGAAAGTGTTCCCTCTGCAGACAGAGGCAACCCCTCTAGCCCTAGAGTGGGTCTAGTCACAAACAAGGACAGATCAACAATAGCTTTCCTTAAATAGTTCAAGTTGGAGGCCTACCTCAACCGGTGGTCGATGGAGTTGCATTGCACTGCTCCAGCTTCCGCTTCCTAACGAGTGATCAACCTGAAACAATGCAAAGGAAATACAACAAAGCACGTATCTGGAACAACAAATGATCTATTTACTCACAAAGTCAAGAAGTCATGAGCTATCTAGTACATTACATACAAGACATAGGAAAGCATCATTTATTGCATTAATTATGAAATAAGAGTAAGCTTACAACCAAAGTCTTGACGTCACAAGCCTTCTCAGAGAGATCCAGCCAGCATGTTCCTCAAGCATTCACTCTTTGAAGATGGATCTCCCAACATACAAGTCCCTCTCACTCACAATTTTTACACAAGATTAAGGGCACTTCACAACCTTCCTCAATCTATCAACAATCCCACATTTGTCACACTCACACCAGCTATATAGCAAACTCACAAGCACTAACAGTACTATCAGTCACTCCAAAGACTAAGAATTCCAAACTAAAAAACTAGCAACACATAACAATGGTGGGAGTTTAAATAGGAGAAGGAGTCTCCATGAAAGGTGGAAGAGTGAGCTTATCTCCAAGGAGGGTAGCACAAATGACGGAACAACCACGCCAGAGAAAGGAGGGCGACATAAACTAGGCCAACAGCCAAGTCTGGAGTCATCTAGAAGGCCGACTGTTGGAACATATTCACCCAATCTGGATCATCGTGGGCACATAACTGGTCTTACGCGCTGACATCGCTATTGAATAACGTAGCTAGTCAGGTCATCGCTCAGGATCACAAGCGAGAGTCGTGCTGGCACATAAAATCTGACCATCGCGGGAATCAGGTGTACTTCCGCGATGGCAGTGCTTCTGGACTGTTTTGGAGCGCCCTTCAGCACGTTTATTTAGCCAATAGATGCAATGAGGTAGAAACCTTTGGAAAAGTGGGTCATTTGGAAACATCAGAGAGCATTTGTCTAATATGAGCATGAATGACTTGGACACATGACATAGTAGGAGACTGGGATGAAGACAGTGAAAAATTACTGTGTAATAGATGCCCCCTAAAGTATGAAGCCCGAGAGACTGGGAGGGGTGAAACGCTTTATGAAACTTACTGAGCTAGAACACCATCTGGAAGAACCTGCACGCAACTACAACTAATATCTTTGATGATGAATTACATGTAGTCTAGGCATGGGCACAGCCATCCAAAAGACATACGAAATAGGTCTGTGGTATGGACGCAGCCATCCAGCTAATGAGACAATGATGATGATAAAGGTATGGTCGCAGCCATCCATGAAGACTCAGCTATGATCATAGCCATCCTTCAATGAGTCATTTAATCATAAACCAATCCACGCAGCCCGAGCATGTGTAATCTGAGTTCGGGGTCTTGAACCCATCCAATCATAGTACAAAACCTAACATGCGAATAGATTTGCTGAGGTCAAGCATGATAGAAAATCGCTTTATTACCGGTCAATGATGAAAACCGTTAACAAACGCGAGAGAAACCACCAATAATGCTAATGGTTCTCAAGGTACTGTCTAGCACAATCCACGAAGTGTGAAAAAGGAACTGAAGTTGAACACTCATGGAATCACCCAATCGACGACCAATGATGAAAGTCGACCGTCAAGTGCGAACAACTTTCCATTGAGGCATGCAAGCTCTAAGGTACCAAAGGGGGATCTCTAGGTCAATCTCCTGGATAATGAGCTGGTGTCGATAGGAGACGACCCATCGCAAGAGGGCCATAATATTTCCCCCACCAACAACACGAGATAAGGAACAAGTGGCAGATGGCGAAACAAAGTATCAGAGGAGAAAGCGAGGGTGCAAACTGCAGAAGGATTATACTCTTGAACATGTCGGCGACACGACTCCGGAGGGGGGGGCGGCAGCATTCAGGCACCAAGGGATCAGAGGCTTGATGGAGACAGCATGAATTGAATGGAATGAGGCTAGAATGATAACCCAAACCTGCGGAAGGCTAAATGACGACGTATGGATATCCCAACCCGACAAGAAGCAAAAGTGTTCATGTTCAAGAGTGACTAGCTGTCATAGACAATCAATGATAAACCTGTTGTTGAGTCCAACCTAGTAATATTTTAATGAGCCCTAGGAAGGAGAAGCTCGAGTCTCGTCATGGCGATGAGTCCAATGTCGTCAGGGTTTAATGAATCTGACATAGGTAAAACTCGGAGTCTTTTTCATGTTTAGAGAGTTTGAAAAAGACACGGGAAAGAAAACTCCAGGGGGGGTCCTTTTTCATAGATTTGTGTCTCTTGAGCTCGAAAAAGTATAAAACGATACTCGAAAGAACTACCCGACCATTATGATCGAGGAGTACTTTTCGTAACTAGTGACTTCAACCCAAAAAAGTAGAAAAGTAGTCGGAAGCATGTCGTTTCGTAACCGATAACGAGCTTGAAATGAAAAAGGCCTGGTAATCTTTTCATTTTTACGCGGTCGGAAAAGAGCTTAAAGTAGACCGCCTCTTATTCCATTTAACGAGTTAAAAGGGAAAACTCGGCAATCTTTTCGTCTTTAAACTGTCGAAAAAGAGTTGAAGTCGGACCTCCATTTTTATTCTCTTTAACGAGTCAAAAAGGGAAAAATACTTGGCAATATTTTCATCTTTTACGAGTCAGAAAAGAGCTTAAAGGAGACTCGTCCTAGAGGAACGAGTGGTATAAAGGGTAGCAACTGGTTCCGGCAATGGTGGAACTACTCAAAACATGTAATGGTCAAGAGGTTGGCTAATAAAACCACTCATCGCTGCAGTTCCTCAGGAAAGGATAAAAAATCAAGTGAAAGCATATGATTAGCCAAAGAGATGGTGGCAATGGAATGAAACAACCAAGGCTCATCTAGAAAAATTTAGCAGATAAATGGAAATCACGAGATGTAAATCAGGTATGGGTTCATTTTTACACAAGCTTGAACCATGGATAACTCTGCTTGGATTCGGTTTCATGTTTACACAAGCTTGAAACGAAAAACTATTCTTGTTATAAGTTCACATGCCCCCAGCATAATGACGAAAATCGAGGTACATGCCCCCCAAGCTTCATTGCATTCAACAAGGTGGATGGAATGAAGGTTCACTTTCGAGATCTTGGAAAGACTCGACTTGGATTTTACGAGATCTTAATCAAAGACTTGATTTTGGAAGGGAGGTGTTTCATTTTTTAATGAGGTTGACATAGTAAAAGAACTATCCTCATAACCTTGGTTTCATTTTTTAACGAGGTCGACACAAGATTAGAACTATCCTCGGACACCTTGTTTCATTTTTTAACGAGGTAGACACAGGAACAAACTATCATCATGACACCTGCTCATGGGCCATATTAGAACATGGCTCCCAAGAGGTCTTCACAGGATGGAAGAAACACACTTTGGGAGGAATACACGTCATGATGCACCAATGACAGATCGGGTTCCAATGCCCCCAGTACATGATGTACAAGACCATCTACATGATCAGTAGTAGATGCGGAGACGGAACATGTAGCCACATAATTGACTTGTGGCAAGGAAGGTACTACTTGAGAGCAAGAACCGAGAGGGGATGACAGTTGTGTAGGAGGCACCGGGGGACTAAAGAATGATAATTGATCAATAGTCACCATTCTTCCATCGTGTGGAAAACAAACCACACGGAAAAGTGAAGAAACAAGAGCCCCCATGGCATAAACATAGTCACGGCCAAGGAGAGCACTGAAATCTAAAGCACCTTGGACAACCATGACATCTATATAGACGGTTTTGCCCCCCAAAGTAATAGGAAACTTTGGGAGGATCCCTAAAGGTTAACTGGTTCCTCCGTCAAATGCCAACAAATTCTGTGTGACTGGCACAAGCTGTGGGGAGCCCAAAGCTTGCCAAGTAGTGGAAGGCATAAGACTGATAGATGCACCCTCATCCAAGACAGTGCCAGGTACTGCCTTCTCATAGGCATGTATTGTAATCTAGAAAGGCACATGGGATGGAAGGCGGAATGTAGTCAAATGACTCCAATCGAAGGAAACGACTGAACTACTTTGTGGGGGAATCATATGATTGCCCCCCTGCTCTACAGGAACCGAAGAAGGACTCTCGTGATCAGGAGGGATAGGAGGGTCTTTCTCGGACTCTGGAGAATCTGACGAGATGAGAAGAACATGAGCATGATGCTCTTTCGAAACAGAGTGATTAACAGGTGGTGAACCTAAGTTGACACTCTGTCCGACCAATGGTTGGTCCAGAATAGGCTGAGCACAGTGAGGCTCAGAAGGAGGAGGATGGACAAGAGAAGAATCTAAGTCAATCTCTTTGTCAATAGGGAGAGGGTCTGAAGAGAGCCTATGATAACCAACGAGAAGTTGGGGTGAAGAAGCTGTAAGACTTTCCAAAACAGCGGAAGCTTTATCCATGAGCGGAAAAAGGTGAAGGGGATGGTTTCCTTCACATATCCTACAGGGGAATCGAATCTTTCCTTTCTTCTTACCATTGCCAGTTGATAAGGTATCATCGTCATGAGCTTTAGAGGACGATGAGGGATGAGCCAGATCACGAGACCATACTTCTAAGATCCTAGGGATGCTGGGACAATCACGAAGAAGATGGTTACCCTTGCACAATTTACAAGGAAACTTAACCTTCCGCGGAGGGGCAGAAGGTGTTCCGACTTGAGATGTACTCGGAGTAGTAGCTGCACAGGTGGCCTCATGTTTATCGGACTTATTCTTCTTCTTCTTCATCTTCTTCTTCTTCTTCTTAGCCTCCTGGTTACTAGATATGGAACTTTCACCAGGCGAAGGAGGGGAGGAGGGCGGAGAAGCAGGGGAAGAAGGTGCAGGCTCATCCTTGGAATCAACATGTCGTGGTTCAGATGAAGGAGACAGTGGAATAGGATTCATGATGCTCGAGACCACCGAGGTTGAAAACAACCATACGAGCAAACCGATGGTTAACCCAGGCAAAGACAATGTTGCCATATACAGAGCACCAACATTTCCAGAAGAAGGAAATGGACTAGGATTCCCATCTGGGGAAAGACCTTGTCTGATAGACTTGGGGATTGTTGCCATCAAGAACGAGCCTGAAAAACACTCTTATCACAACCAAGAACTCGAACTTTTACCAGGAATATTTCGTGGGCAATAAATTTTATGACTCAAGAACAAAACTTGACCTTTTCATCTTTAAAGAGTCGAGAAAAGGACCAAAAGATGACTCTAGTCGCCTTCGAATATTTAATGAGCCTGAAGTGACAAGTGCTCAGATGAACCTTTTCTTTTAGGGAGTCCGAAAAGGAACGAAAGTGACTACTCTGGAGAACTAGGCAAAAGGTTTACCAAACAAATCCGTAAAACTGCATATACACCTTGGTAGTCATATGAAAACCAAGGACTTTCCGTACGACAGTCAATCTTCCCGAATGCTGTGTTTGGTGCGTTACGATTTGCAAGGCGGCAGACACGGCTTCTTATGGATAAAGGATGATAACCTAGTGGAGTCTCCCCGCATATACTCAACGGTACATGGGAGCACAATTTCGTGCTAGACCACTATTGAGTCACAGAAGGAGGAATCACCCAACATTGAGGGCAAACAAAAGTGACTAGGTTTAACGACGCCGGAGCACGTCTCTAGCCTAGACCTCTAAATGTGTGCGTTATGTTCCAACGCGTTGTTAGATTTATTCAGTTCATTTTAGAGTTGATCTTGGATTATGTTTCAGTTTTCAGGCCTTACCGTATGTATATAACAAATCCTATGATGCAGCTAGAATGAATGAAATATCCTTTTTTTTCGATGAACACCTACATATGGGAGGGTAGAGAGATCATTCCCAAACCAAGAAAACCAAGATGACAAAGCAATCACTCAATGCAAATAGACATCAATTCCTAAAGTGCATAGATACTACTAATGAGAGATTTAATCATTCACTTTTTCAATATGCAACTTGAAATGCAAATTCACTTTAACTTTCATAGACTAAATGAAATGCAATCCTTTTGATTTTGATGTCTCTTAAATCTAAAATAAACTAATAAGCAATGAAAAAATGTGGAAAAATAGTTGATCCAAACAATTGTAATCTATGTCCGGGTAGTGAAGAGAAATCAAATCAATGCCAAGATTGGTCCAATAACAATCACTAAATAATCAACCAAAAGTAAGCAAAGGGGAAGGCTCAATCAAACAAACAACAAGCTGCCAACGAATCTCTGCAAACAAGCAACCAAGCCAAACTGATCCAAAAGACTTGAAACAATAAAACTAGGTCACAAAGCAAGAAAAACAAGATTCATTCCACAAAGCTCACAAGAGACTGCCTAAACCTCTAAACAGTGAAAAACAAATTATCAAACAAGTGAGGGCAGCAAGGGACTAGCAAGACTGATGGACTCAAGAGGCAGAATTGAAAAAATCAATTCTACAGCAATCAGCGCGGGTGATACACAATAAACAAGTGCTGATAAAGAGCAAACCATAGCAACAAAGTGATGTTAGCGCGGAAGTACAAGAATTTTCCGCAATGGTCCGATTTACGGAACCGTCGTGACTGTTAAGCTTAATTACGCGATGAACAGGATACTACAAAAGGGGTGACACGATGACAATGTGACTATTAAATTAAAAGCCGCGATGATGTTCAAAACAGTAACAGGCTAACCAAAAACTCCCAAATCAAAGACAATCAATCTTTAATCAAATAAGGGCATTTCCCAGATCACGCCAGGAAACTTAGAAGACTGGTAACTAATCCCCAAAACTTCAAAAGAGACTAAAACAAAAATCAAGACAAGAGTAAACAAGAAAAGAACAAAGGCCAAAGCTCCCCAGTGGAGTCGCCAATTTGTGATGCAGGAAAGTGTTCCCTCTACGGACAGAGGCAACCCCTCTAGCCCTAGACTAGGTCTAGTCACAAACAAGGACAGATCAACAATAGCTTTCCTTAAATAGTTCAAGTTGGAGGTCTACCTCAACTGGTAGTCGATGGAGTTCCGTTGCACTATTCCAGCTTCCGCTTCCTAATGAGTGATCAACCTGAAACAATGCAAAGGAAATACAACAAAGCATGTAACTAGAACAACAAATGATCTATTTACTCACAAAGTCAAGAAGTCATGAGCTATCTAGTACATTACATACAAGACATAGGAAAACACCATTGATTGCATTAATTATGAAATAAGAGTAAGCTTACAACCAAAGTCTTGACGTCACAAGCCTTCTCAGAGGGATCCAGCTAGCATGTTCCTCAAGCGTTCACTCTTTGAAGATGGATCTCCCAACATACAAGTCTCTCTCACTCACAAGTTTTACACAAGATTAAGGGCACTTCGCAACCTTCCTCAAGCTATCAACAATCCCACATTTGTCACAGTCACACCAACTATTTAGCAAACTCACAATCACTAACAGTACTATCAGCAATCACTCCAAAGACTAAGAATTCCAAACTAAAAAACTAGCAACACATAACAATGGTGGGAGTTTAAATAGGAGAAGGAGTCTCCATGAAAGGTGGAAGAGTGAGCTTATCTCCAAGGAGGGTAGCACAAATGACGGAACAACCACGCCAAAGAAAGGAGGGCGACATAAACTAGGCCAACAGCCAGGTCTGGAGTCATCTGGAAGGCCGACTGTTGGAACAAATTCAACCAATCTGGATCATCACGGGAACATAATTGGTCTTCCACGCTGACATTGCTATTGAATAACGTAGCTAGTCAGGTCATAGCTCAGGATCACAAGCGAGAGTCGCACTGGCACGTAAAATCCGACCATCGCGGGAATCAGGTGTACTTCCACGATGGAAGTGCTTCTAGACTGTTTTGGAGCGCCCTTCAACGCATTTATTTAGCCAACAGATGTGATGAGGCAGAAACCTTTGGAAAAGTGGGTCATTTGGAAAAATCAGAGAGAATTTGTCTAATATGAGCATGAGTGACTTGGACACATGACACAGTAGGAAGACTGGGATGAAGACAATGACAAATTACTATGTAACAATGATAATGTCAACATGTCATCATAATGGGAGCATCTAGGGTTATCAAATCAATCCAACTTTAAAACCTAAACCTAGTTAGCAATGAACTAGAGTTTCACTTTCAAGCCATAGAGTTTTACAACACATATTTCTAGGTTTTTTGGTACAAACCCTAGATTCCATTCATCAATAATAAGCCTTAGATATCAGAAACTATATCAGGTTAGAATTTCATTCATAGTGAAATCATTTTACATCTATCATTTCATTATCAAGTCCTAGAAACTTATAACAATCTCTGCTCATGTTCTGTTGTAAGCCCTAGATACAAACATGAAAACTTCAATGTTACATATTCAACAACTTTAACAAGTTATGGATTCATGCATATGGAATCACATACACCTAGGGCTTCATTCCTAGTATTTTACATTAACTATTACAAGGGTTTTTCCATAAATCCCAATTCACAAAACTGTAAAAATCTAGGGTTTCGTTATACAACCTAGACATCAACAACAAACCTTCAAACAGTATGGCTACATAATATCAACAAACCCTAAGAGAGTATGAATTCATCATATTTTATACACTTTATTGACAAACACTATGTAGGTTAGGATTTCAATAGCAGAATACCCTTAAGCATCAAAAAGCTAAGTTTTTATAGTGAACACTAAAGACTAGGATTTTATCAAAATGAACAAACAAAAAAATATTATATGATAAGGGTAGATTCAATCTAAAGATTAATTATCCTAACAATATTGAATCTTAATGATTCTATAGTGAATCCTAGACATGTAGAAGTTAGTAATATAAATTAAATGAAAAATGATCGTACCTTCTTATATGAAGACTACTTGCTACATAGCTCGAGATGTTCCTATCACAAACCTTGTAGCGTATATTGTACAACAGGTACATGTATTTCCTTTGAAGTCTCCCTATGAATATAACCTCATTCCATTTTAATCAAGAGTATACCTACTATAAGTAATCTAAAGATTAATTATCCTAACAATATTGAATCTTAATGATTCTATAGTGAATCCTAGACATGTAGAAGTTAGTAATATAAATTAAATGAAAAATGATCATACCTTCTTATATGAAGACTACTTGCTACACAGCTCGAGATGTTCCTATCACAAACCTTGTAGGGTATATTGTACAACAGGTACATGTATTTCCTTTGAAGTCTCCCTATGAATATAACCTCATTCCATTTTAATCAAGAGTATACCTATTATCTTTTTCTTTCCAAGGAAAATACAATAGAAATATCAAAAGATAAAGTTATAAAAAATAATGCTTATCTTTTATGAAAAGGTGGAAGTTTCTTCTAAAATATACAAGCACAAGGCTATAATGACAAACTTCAAACCCTGAGTCATTTTTCAAGATATCAATTCTAGGTTTTCGAATTCAATTCTATATTTACTATAATTTCAAATTTCTCTCTTTACTATCTACAAACCCTAGATATTAATAATCTCAGCTTTCTATAGGGTTAAGGGTTCTCCAACTTTGATTCTACAAACCCTAAATCAAAAATGAAATTTTTGGAATCCTAATTTAATATAGATTTCTAAGACCATAAATAAATATACGTACCTTTTTTTATTCTTACCTTTGAAAGTGACTTTCTTTCAAGGATTAAGTTGTACCTTCTTTGGTTCTTCCTTCAAAAATGCCAATTCAAGGTATTCTTTCTTGGGTATATTAACATCTGCTTCCTTTTTTGTTGTTTTAGATCTCTAACTTTGCTTTTATAATTATTTCCTACATCAAACATTACAAGCACTAATAACTAACTTCAAGCTTTAGTTACTCTAGTATACTTATGTAAAATATCTTCTTTTAGAATTTCATTTTTTCCTTATAACATGAATATATCATTATTTTATTTTGTTAGGGTCGGCTTCAAGACCTTACCTAGGTTTTCACCATAAATATGTATAGTGCCTTACTTTTCGAAACTTTGATATTTTGTCAAGATGCTTATTCTTTAAAAAAATTCATATTGTGGTATTGACAATTTTTGATATATTCCATTCGATTCTTATGACCGATTTCAAAGCTTATATTATTTTGCAACTGTATATATTCTCATCTTTGGGTTATTGTATTAGATCTTCTTTAGCCTTTTTTTCTTTTTTCTTTAGTTTCTATCTCATTTTTTTAGATATTATGTAATTATATATGTGCACAGGTATTCTTCCTCCTCCATAGTGATTTTGTTTCCTTTAGATATTATGGTCATAGAAGTTTTATAGTAGGCTTATAATGCTTCTAAAATGAATCTATTATAGTCCATTTAATACCTTGACCTTTTGTTTGTTTCTAGTCCTTGAAGTATATGATTTAGTCATATTTACAGTTATGCACATAATATTTATAACTTCATATTTCTGAGATAAGTTAAGACCCTTAATTTTATACACAAAACATTTCTCTTTATCTCATAGATTTTGGACTTGACTAGGCTTCTACCCTTTTTATTTGGATCTACAAAAAGTTAATTGACTCATTTCATTGTTATGGATTTCATTTTTTGTTAACTGACCTTAATTACCTAAGCATATGGCCTAATTTCAAAGGTATGGTCTTGTAATCATGTCGAGAATGTGTTATCTTGTTTTGGTTCTCCTTCTAGATGCCTCATCCTTCAATGTTAGATTTGAAATACTTTTTATTTAACATAGTAATGATCTTCTAGCTACATTGATTCGCTGACCTTTGCTCTGATACCATACTAGGAAATCATGGGCAACATAGTTAGGGTTATATTAATTGATTTCTCTTATAACTTAATAGTTCCTTGTGACATTATTTTATGTCCTTATTCTTCATGTTACTATTGCATTCTTTATCATAAAGCAACTACCAAGACATGAAGATCATCAAAAACAAATGGACACTAGATGTAGGCACTCAACTAGGGAAAAACCCCTATGAATGGGAAAAGCTAGTCAAATTCCTCCTCTAGTAGATTCAAATCAAGATGAGAATATCAAACACCTTTGAACAAAACTTTCACACCCTCCAATCCTCCAATTTAGTATCTATTGTAACCAAGTAAAATAGTAGTAAAATATTCAAGTCCACATAGATCAACTTTCTGCAATCCTAAGATTTCCTATCCTCTTTGCAATTGTAATATGTTCTTCTCTATGGTTGTAATTTTGGTCCTCTCTCATGTGTTATAAAATAATGCATATTTTCGACTTATTTTTCATCTTATACTTTGCATTCACCTTTCTAATTGAAAAATTGGAGAATGAATGTCTTGTATGTCTATAAACTAGGTTAAGTTCATTTGCTATAAATAATGGCTTCTATTTTTATTTTGACGCTGACATGAACAATAGGTAGGCTGACTTTTAGAATATAGAGTTTCATTTGTAGAAGATGGAGTTGACTTGAAGGATGGAGGCTTGTTATACACTTTTAATCAAAAAATTATTTTTCTTCTTTAACATAAGAATCCTAAGAAAAGTCTTTTACATAAAGACTATGACTATAGTTTTTGACACAACCCTAGAAGCTTATAATGGAGTCTTGACCTACAATAAGCATGAAACCCATGCCAAAAATAATAAATCTTTTTGTTTCTATTTACATTACATGATGACTCAAATACAATTATGAAGACCAACACTAGCTACATTCTTCGATAGCGTTCACTATAGCCAACTTCCTATATTGTGGGGGAAAGTTTGGGATCATTATTGTATTTGTTGGAACAAAGCCAAATCTGAAAATGCACCAAAGTAAAAGGAGTATGGGACCTTGGAATTTCTAATTACAACATTGGTTTCACAAATATTTCTAGCTTAATACAAAATGCTGACAATAATAGTCTTTAGTTTTAGAAAATAATAATTCTCCATGTTACGAGAAGATACTTGACACCTAGTCAATTTGAACTCACTTGCAATCTCCATGATAGTTTTTGGTGGGCCTACAACCTCATTGTGGGAAGAGGTACCTAAAGATAGTTCACAAGAAAGGTTAGTAAGAATTATTTATATAAGTATTGCATTAATTTTTCATGTGATATCTTCTCGTCTACTCACATGAAATCACTGATAGAGTTTATTGACCATGATTGATTATTAAGGCCTTTTATAGAATAGAATAGGGAAGTATCAACTTTTAAGAAAGCAACATCTCAAATTCCTTCCATGAGACAATGAAAATATCCTAGATACCTAGAGCATGTATTTTGTGGAAGTTGCAAGGTTATATTTACATAAGCACCACAAAAACCCCTTCCTTCTACCTCTGATGGTGCACATGATGCAGAGAAAAAAATTGATATGATAGCTTCATTAATTTTCACAGAAATACTCTTTTCGGCTACTATCGTAAAACATAACTTACAAGTTACTGAACTAGATATTTTCATCTAGTTGTTTTCATATAACCTACATGGAAAGACTTCATGCCCCAGAAATTTTTCAAGCTCGAGTCATTTTTCTGGTAACACATTATCTTGTTCACAACAATGAAAAAACAATATGAAGCATCAAGGTTATAATACCCTTCGACCATTATATCCTTCATGGAATAGTTATTAAAAGCAATGTATCCTAGGCCTGAATCAAGGGAGATCATGTTTGCCTCCTTACTTTTTATTGCTTTCATATAGTCAAAATTTGTCTTCCTCTTTACACTGCAATATAAAAAGGTTATTTAAGTCGTATTCATTCACTATAAAGAAAAGTTGTTTGTTGAGTGAAATGTGAATATTCAATCAAATTGGAAATAGTTTAGGTAACTGACATACCACCACCAGCTGTAATCATCCATTGGACTCAAAAGACGTATATAATATTAAAAATTCACAAACTCATCGTGTACTGCACACCATTTCACAACCTTATACCTAGTTTCTTCAGGTAGCTTTCTACTTGAATTAGTTTATTCATTCATATCTATAATTGGATCAATGTCTTTCGTTTTTGGTTTAGGTGTTGAGGAGTTATCACTTGTAGGTGTAGTGATTGCAAGGGGTGATGGGGAAGGAGCAAGTGCATCTTCTAAGGTGGCTGTCAAAGCAGGTGAAGATTATTTTGAATCAATATTTCCAGAAATGATTGCAAGAGGTGAATGAGAAAGAGCAAGTTCATATGCTTTTGAATAAATATTTCTGGAACTAAGAATTGGATTTGGTGTTGGTCCTTTCTTAGAAGCTATAAAAAAGAATGCAACTATAAACATACCATGGATTTAAATGCCTCTTTTATTTCAATCATTTGATGAAACTTCACTTATTTTAATGTAAGCAAATAAAACTTCCTATTCATTTTAGAATACAAGATGTATGAATCCTTTTGATGAACACCCCTTATAATGTTGCGTTACTTGGATTTACATAAGCTAGATGCATTGAATAAAATTGTTAGAATTCAAGCTCAACCTAGAGAAATTCATTTTATTATCCATATGATAAATTTTGAAATGTCGTCTTCGTTAAAAATGTGTTTGTTTAGCATAGAACTCTTGGATACAATTTTATAATAAAAACGGAAAGTTTTAACATTTTTATTTTTTTTTCCGAAGAAAAAGCGAACTTTTAATTAAGAAAATAAAAAGTTACATTGCATATGCTGAGCATCTCCAATACTGCTGATTGATTGACCATGCAATCATTCACAACCTCCTTGCTGTCTTTTTGTTCACTGATTCAGAGCAAAATTTTCTGAAGTATACAGCTATATTTAATTACAGTCATTGTCCAAGTAAGACCTCGCCTGAAAAGGAAGTTCTAAAAACATGTAAAAAGCATAATTTTGTGTCTTTTGGGTCTCCTCAACAGAGAGGAAAACAACCCACAAAAAATTAATGATCCATAATTAACCAAGAGTTTTGATTAAGTGAAAGTCTCAGTAAAGTCTGTGCATGTAGAAAAAGAAATATGTAGATATACAGAAAACAAAAAACATCATCTGGAGATATTATGCATATGGCGGCTCCTCTGAAGATAGAACCTGTCCTTGACAGTCTTCCACTATTTTCCACCCTCCCAAAGCTTGCTGCAGACCTTCCTTAGAAAGCTTGTCCGCAGCGTCGTTGCAGTCCCTGTAGATATGGCATATTGAAAAAATGTTAAAAGATGATTTTAATACCTGTAGTTCATCCAGCATAGGTTTCAAGATTTGATTTTTGCAAGAACTTTTCCCGTTGACCCAGTTAATAACATTGAGAGAATCTCCAAAGATCTGAACAGTGAAGGTGTTTCTTTGTATAAGCCAACATAAGAGAAGTCTCAGTGCTGACATTTCGGCGAAATTGTTTGATCCTGACCCCAATCCAACTGAGGCTTTGAGGGAGTGGTTTGCATTTAGATGGATGATGATTCCTGCACCTGCTTGGTTATTTTGAGAGGCTCCGTCAAAGAACGCCCATGGGATGCCTTCTTTGATTTGCACTGTCTTATTTATATTTTGAGGACTTTTTTCTTCAGGTTCTGGAATAGAAGTGTATATGGAAACCGCTTGAGTGGCAGTAACATTTGGCTGTGTTCCCTTATCTTGGAAGATAGTTCTATTTCTAGCTAGCCAGACTCCCCAACAGATGATGGGCGGAAGGTTTCTTAAATTTCCATTCGGATATTGCTGCCACCATTTTGACCATGCCTCGTCCAGGTTCCCGTTCCCCCACTGAAACTTTTTATTCAACAATTTTTCTACCTCCCCCCAGATTTTTGAAGTTTCAGAGCAATGTAGAAACAGATGGGAGATTGTTTCCTCTTCATTCTTGCAAAGGGAGCACCTCCCAGGACCATACATGTATCTAGCCTGGAGAATGTCCCAAGTTGGAATTTTCCTTCTGAGGAGACACCAGAAAAAGAGTCTGGCCTTCGCTGGGCATTTAAGCTTCCAAATTTGTTTTGACCACCACTCGGGTTCTCCCCACCCTTTTCTAGATTGAATGAACTTGTATCCGTCTTTTGGGGAGTAATCTCCAGTTTCTCCATGGGCCCAAATCAGACTGTCCGGACTGTCTTTTAACCTTACATTGGAGCGAACAAGTTCTTGAGTGAAAGAATGCCATTCATTCCACCACCTCTGATCCAGCTGCAAGTCCCCTCCATCTTTCCATGCCTGACTCCATATGTTCGAATGACCTACCTTTTCCACCTGGTCTAGAGTAAAGATGTTTTTTCCTTCTAAATGTCTAATTAGTCCAGGTGATAAAGCATAGTTCTCATTGCATCCTATCCAGGGATCTTTCCCAATCTTCAGGTTCCTACCATTCCCAACCTTCCATGCCAAACCTTGCTCAATAACCTTGAAAGATTCCACTGTTGCCTTCCATATCACCGAGGCATTCTGCTTGCTCTTTTCCGGGATTCTTATCCAATCCTCCAATGGAACCGGGTCTATATATTTTCTTTTTATCACTCTAGTCCATAAGTTCTCCATCTTTATAAGTCTCCAACCCGACTTTGCTGCCAGAGATAGACTAAAATCAGGGAGATTTTTGATCCCCCAGCCGCCCCATTCCTTAGACCTTGCCACTTTGTCCCAGCCCACCCATGGTAAGACCGAGTTTTCCTTGGAGCCATCCCATAAGAATCTGCTACAAAGTCTTCTGATCTTTTCCATAATACCTTTGGGGACCCACGTTAGTGCAGCCCAGTATACTGGTATGGCCAAAAGCACTGATTTTATAAGAGTCAATCGCCCCGCTCTCGAGAGCCATCTGAAACTCCAGTGCGAGATCCTGGATTCAATCTTTGCAATCAGCCAGTTCCAGTCCTCCTTCTTGTAGGCATTTGGTTTTAGCCAGAAGCCTAAGTACTTGAAAGGAAGTTCCAAAGTACTAGGCTGGAAAGGTAAGACAGATTGAAGCCTTTCCCTCTCCTGGGCTGCTAAACCTGTCATTATCAGCTGGGATTTCCTGTGGTTTATCTGCATGCCTGTTGCTTTCAGAAACAGATCTAATATAGATTTTAATTCCTTTATTTCATTTTGCTCAGTATTTGTGAAGATCAAAATATCATCAACAAAAAGGAGATGAGAGATAAATAAATTAGTAGCTACTTCAATACCTTTTACCTTCCCCTCCCTTCTGGCCTTATGGATCAGCTGGCTGAGACCCTCTGCAACTAGTAGGAAAAGAAGAGGGGACAAGGGGCATCCCTGCCTCAGACCCCTTTGGCCTTTGAAAAAAGGAGTAGCTGCTCCATTGATGAGTATTGCATAACTCACATTCGTGATACAGCCCATGATCCAACTGATGAAGGCAGGTTTAAAGCCGAGATGAGTTAGAAGCAGCCTGAGATATAGCCAATTTATCCTGTCATATGCTTTTGATAAGTCAATTTTGATAACAGCACCCTTCTTATTCTTCAGTCTCACACTATGCATAACCTCCTGAGCAACTCCTATGGCTTCATGAATTTGTCTACCCGATAAGAACCCGAATTGCTCCATTGAAATATGGCGAGACAAGATTGGTTTGATTCTGTTCACTATCACTTTTGCTATGATTTTATAGATACTGTTACATAGCGATATTGGCCTGAAATCTTCAAAACTATCCGGGACTTCATTCTTTGGAATGAGGGCTATAAAAGTGGCATTAAAAGGGCTGTAGACTTCACCTTTTTTCCTGGCCTCCTCTACCACTTCTGTGATTTCCGCCCCTATTAGATCGAAGAAGTGGAGGAAGAGTTATATGGACCATCCATCTGGTCCAGGGATTTTCTCTTTTGCCATTGATTTTATTGTAGGTTCCACTTCCTCCTCTGTAACCTCACAATTTAGGTCCTCCGCTTCATCCTCCTCCAAGAATCTTGGGAAACATTGAGCTGTCTTTATCACTTCAGCGATTGTGGTCTCTCTGGAGTCTGTAAAAAGCTTTTGGAAGTGTCTTTGTCCTAAATCAGACAAGAATTTGAAAGTCTGCACCTCCCTTCCTTCTTCATTTTTTAGGGCCCAAATAGTGTTTGACGATTTCCTTCCTTTGGCATAGTTGTGGAAAAACCTAGTATTTTCATCCCCCGCTTTAAGCCAGATTGCTCTACTCTTTAGTCTCCATTCCTCTTCTTTATCCAGAAGAATTTTGGTCTTAAGTTTCTCCAGATGAAGAATTTTATCCTTTGTAGCCTGCGACAAATAACCATCCTCCTCTATGCTTTCCAGCTTTTTAAGTTCCTCACATATCTTGGTGAAATTCTCGTTCTGGGCTTCCTTTCTTGCCTTTGCCCAGCTTATGGTGGCTTTCTTCAGCCTTTTGAGATTTTCCATAAACAAGAAACCTTTGTCCTCGGGTGCATTGTCTTCCGGATGCTTCCATGTTTGCTTGAAAAGATTGGAAAAAGACTCATCTTGTAGCCAAGATGAATTGAATTTGAAAGGAGCAGGGGGCTTGGGGGGGGGGGGGGGGAAGAGAATTCCAAAAATACAGGGAAGTGATCTGACAGCCCTTCTTCTTCAATCCATTGTCGAAACATTGGAATCCTGACTGCCAACTCATCATTTATGAGAAAACGATCTAGCCTTTTTGCCACTCTAGCATCCCCTGTTCTCCTGTTCCTCCAAGTCGGCTTTAATTTAAGCAGATTTATGTCGATTAGATTGTTAACAGTGAACATATTTAAGAAGAAGTCTGTTAGGGGGTCTTCCCTGGCCGAAGGACCCCAAGCCTCCGCTCTGCCAATAGAGAAATTTAAATCCCCTCCTAACACCAAGTTTTTTCCCTTCAAGAAAGATTTTGACATCAGGTCGTTCCAGAAAGATACCCTATCCTGACAGGGTCCATAAACATTGCAGATGGATAGTGGAAAGGCAAGCTCTGAGGTCTGAACTTCCATTCCCATAGCCTGCTTCGTCCCCCACTGATTGCAAACCTTTATTCTTCCTTCCTTATAGCCTATTGCCAACCCCCCAGAGTGGCCTTCTGAATCAATTGCTATGAATCTCCAACCAGGCAATAGGGCATTTAAAGCTAACTCCACTTCAGCTCCTCTTCCAAGGGTCTCTTGGAGAAAAAGGATGTCAGTTTTTGAGTTAAGAACCATCTCCCGTAGAGCCAGTTTTTTGGGTTTACTGGCTAACCCCCTACAGTTCCAAGAGGACAAGATCATTTTATAACCTCTTCTGGGGCCTGCACTGCTCTAAGAGCCCCAGTGATAGACTGTTGTTTTCCATCGGCTACATCAAACTTTGCTTTTATTTGTGCCATGGAGAGGTTGGATTTCCTGCCTCTTTTTTTCCTAGAGTGGCTTTGGGAAGGGAGAGGACCAATACCTCCTACAGAGACGGAAATATTAGGTTTTTGGTCTAAGGATCGAAGATTGTATGGGCAAGAGGGTGGAAAGCCGAGGGGCCAGGATTCTGAGAACCACCTTCACTGTTCAGGTCTAGGGAGGGTAATGCAGCCGAAAGGTCTTCTATACCAGTTCCCTCAATGTTTTCTACATGATTAATTAGACTATCATTTTTATTTGAAAAAACAAGCTTTTGTGAAGGAGTTTGCTCCATACAGACATCCATAGAAACAGAGGTATGAACAGGAGGAATGGATGATTCGAAACACATACCCATTGCTCCTTCAGATGGCTGTGACGACCCTTCATGTTGCTGCTCCTTTGCTGGGGCACTCTCCATGTCCAAATCCTTATCCGTCGAAATGGCTTGAGGAGCTTGTTGCGCTATTTCCGTCGGCTGCACTTCCATCTGGGCCACTGTCTCATTAACAGCATCTTTCTGCTCCGGTGAGGGATCCGGACCTTGAGAATGATGGATTGGGCTATAAATAGTCTCCCACTGAGCCGCCTCCCTTTGAAATCGTCGCCTACGCCTTCCAAGAGGGCATTCCTTTGCCAGATGCCCATACTCGTGACACCTGTGGCACCTGAATGGCAGATATTCGTAGTCCAGCATCTGTTCGAATACCATATCCTTGTATTGCAGGTTTATCTTCTTTGCAAGTCCTTTGCCCGGGTTCAAGCTGACTAAGATCCGAGCCATGGCTTTGTTCCGAGTTTTTAGAAAGGACATATCGGCTTCCAGAAAATTTCCCAATCTATCCCCTATAGCTTTGAAAACTGCTTCGGTCCATAAAAACGAAGGCAAGCCCGGAGCCCTGACCCAGACCGGGTAGACATCCGTCTTTTCTCGACCAGCATCAAACAGCGGTGTCCATTTCTTCATGAGAACAGGGATATTTCCAATAACCCAATTCCTTGCAATCACCCAATCAGCCGCCTCTTTGTTCTCAAACCGAAACATAAACCATCCTTTCGCCAGGGTTGATGCTTCAAAAGCCCTTTCTTTTTCTGACAACCAATTCTTTTCTCCCCATTCTTGAAGGAAACTGGAAGAAAATTTCTTCCCTCTCGCCCTACCCACCACTGTACAGTCTGCCACCTCCAAGGATTCCTCAATACTCACCTCCATCCCCAAGACCAGGTTCCCTTCCAGTTCCTGATCGCCAATGGGTCTTTGTTTTTTCCGCTTCTCACCTCTTTTCTTCCCGCCGGTGGCTTCCTCCCTTATCTCCCTGATTAATTCAGGCCTTTCCAAACTAGGGTTTGTAGGGTTGAACCCAGACTCGGGCCTAAAAGAAAAAGGAAAATCCGCAGTTTCCCGGAAGAAATTATCAGAAGGGGGTTGAATTACCTGAAAGCCCGGGTCCTCTGCATGAGTTGCCTTTGGTGGAACTGAGGGTGTTGCAGTCGCTTCTTCCGGCCAACCTCCCTTTCCCTTTGAAGCGCCCTGATCTTTCCCAATGGAAACCCTTGTTATGGCTGAGACTCTTCCAGCCTTCTTCTCACCCGTCTGCTCGGCGTTTGAAATGAAATTGACTATGTCCTCTAAACCCCCAGATAGCACTGGCTCCACCGCAGACGATTTCCCTTTGCTGCCATGGCTCGGGTGGCGGAAGCTTGCATGCAAGGTACCCTCACCTGGGTTGGCTGATTGCTGTGTGCCGAGAAAATCTTGATGAAGAAACGCATTCTCATCATATCCCTGAGTCAGCTGGATGAAAGATTGATTAATTCTGAACGTTTCTGGCGAAAGGGCTCCAGTTCTGCAAGACCCCGTCTCTCCAAAATACCTTTCAATGTTTTTTGCTGTCGGGTCTTTGCCCCAAACCGACAGTATATCCTCCATGACCGGGTCCAAATCCACGAGCTCGTTGGAATTTACCATGGTTACGATGCGGTTCACAGGAATGAAACGAAAACAGTTTACCTGCCAGCGCAAGGGTCAAAGGGTTTTACCCTTGTTCCCAGCTGTCCACCCTAAACAATATAATAATACCTCCAGCTGCCCGTTTCTCCTTTGGCTGAAGCTCTGGACCCCTGTGCGTCGTACACTCCTCCTCCGGTCGACGCTCCCAAGGTGAACCCTAGCCCTGTTCAGTCAGGACCTGGTTCCGGCCAGATCCACGATCGAAACCTCCGCCTCTTCATCCTCCGAGCTCAGTTTTAACATTTTTATATTTGTCAAAGAGAAACTTTTCAGAGAACTGATCCCTCCTATAGCATGAAATTTTCATTCTAGTATTTCATAAAAGATAAAATTGATCATTATATTATACTATAAGAAAGTCTTCTCATTAAAGAGAAAATTAACATAATTTCATTCCATGCATGCCTGGAAACAACTAAGGTAATTTGTTGTTGATGCTGAGGACATTCGGATAACTTTGTGTTAGGATCTTTGTTATGCCCAACCTTTTGGGTGAATCCTTAAACCATCCTTAGGGACTTGAAGCTTACTAATGATGGGTGAAGGTTTCACTCGAAATTTTGGTGATAACAAAGATCCTAACACATAGTTCTCATAAGTCCTCATCATCAACAACAATTTACTAACTATGGAAATATCCATGCTAAAAACTAAGCTAATATTTCAATCTGCGAGTGACCAACTTCATGAAGCTTTGGAAGTGTTATTTGTTTTCACTCAAAGAAAAATGCACAATGTGTCTCCATGAACGTGCTTTCTTATGCAAAGTTAATAGAAGTCATCTTCAAAGCATATAACTCATTATAAGGTCAAAGGTCACTCTAGATCTCTTCAATTCTAGCATTGGAACTACATAAATATGTTATATATTTTTTCTCATCATACTCATTAAAGTGGTAGCTCCAAGGATTTAAGGCCTTTCTAGAGACCAGTTCACAAGGAAAGAAGTCAAACATTCCACCTCCTAGCCTCATTTGCATTGTCACATCTAAGTCCTCCATTGACAAAATCCAAGAACATATTTGACATCAAAATAAAGCATCATTTACTACGTATCATTTATAAATAGCTAAACTATAGATTAAGTGGTTTGCATGTACACTTTTCACTCTATTAAAGGAACTTCATAAATTGCATGTGGTCATGTCCATCTTGTATCACTATTCCGCCCCACTATATTCCATTCGTTCTTGTTTAGGAAATTGGTTATTTCTACATTGTTTGAAATTTAGATTTTGATTATGGTATGAAAATATTAATACATCAATCTTATGAGTAACAGTTTTGCTTTGACCCGCAACAAGGTTTCCTTATTCAAACTGAATAAGATGAACACAACTTTTTTTGTTTACAAGCTCATTTAAGATCCATCCCCAAACTTGTAAAGTGATTGATGCTATAGCTATGACTAGTTGGAAATAAAGTCCATTTAAAAGCTCCAAATACCATCTATTTACAGATTAGCTTGTTAGTGAGGCTTTCCTACAGTTAAAGGTCATGATGTTCCACTCCCTTGATTCTACTAATGACCAAGAAATTTAGAATAATTTGAGGTGTTACATGGTTATCCAAAATAGTAAATACTATACAAGCCTCTTACATTTAGAAAAATAAACTAATGCTTGGATATGAACATCCATCTTATCAACTCCCTCATCATCATATATGACATTAAAAAAATACCATATTTTTGGTTCTTAGCTGTTCTACAAATAATGTCCTACAACATTCTTAATATGAAATTAATTGCCCCATTTTTCACATTTGACAGTTAAAAATGCTATAAATACCATTTACCCCCCTCTTTTGACTCATTCCTCTTGCCATCCTAGCTATCAATGTGTCACTGAGTGAGCATCTAGTCAACTGATCTTGATATTTCAACACAAGTTGTATGGTCATTCCACATCATCCATTGTGCACCATGTCACAATAATTCTTCCTCCTTCACTCCATTTTATTTTGTTTTTTTGAACTCTTTTAATTCTTATTTAAAATCAATCTACCCAATATAGTGGAGATGGGATTTAATTTCCAATATAGAGGCACGCTCCTCCCTGTTTATGCCAATACGTAGGCCATGGAATTGAGAGAGGGCTTTACAACCCTCATTGTCCTGATTTCATGGTACTATGCAATGTATACCATAGAGATTGAGCCCAAAATCAATTGTGCCTACAAAGTCCTTACCTTTCCCCTTCCCATTCCCTTTTATGCACATACATAGCATTGGTTATTCAATGGTCCCCACCTACTACTTGGGTGGCCATGGCACTACCCAAGCATGCACCCTAGTGAGGGCACCATTCCCAATTACATAAATCACCTCATTAATAGTAGGGATTGGTCACAAAGCTAGAAAATGCACTGATAATAAGTTCAAATTGGAAATCTCTTGAAAAACACACCCTACTTTGATTTTTCTAATGGATTAATGAGTATTATTGTTATTATGGATATTCCATAAATAAAATCATTTCCACTTCAAGAAAAAGAGTAGGTAAATCCCCTATCATTGAAGTTTCCAAAGAAGATGATGTTTCTCCAAGCACCCCCTCTACCATGCTCATGGATACATCCTACTTTATAAAAATAAATACAACATACTCTTGGAATGAGGTGTATAAATTATTCCAGGGATAATTTTCCTAAGAGTGATCCAAATTTTGAGTTCTACAAGTGTGTGAATTAGCTCTAAGGATGACCCTCATCCTCATCCTTATGCATTTGGATGGAGGGATCATGGTTCCTTTTCCTAGATCACTCACACATGCAATATATTTTTTTCTTTTGGTCCTAAATTTGTGGACAAAGTCACTTGTGATGTGACCAATATGGATTGTTCTAGTTTGTTAAGAATTTCAAGATGAATCCAAATATAATACAAATATTTTGTGTAATGGAGTGGTAACAATGCCTTCACACTAGATTCACCACCATACTTAGGAATTGATTCAAAATTCAGTATGGATTAACTCATGTTGTATAAGCCATCGATGTTAGGCAAAGAAGAATTGGATTAACTATGTATTTCAGACTTGATTTCAAATAACAAAAAACTATTAGAGGATGTTGTTTGGGATTGATTTTCCTCTTACTTGGATGAAGTTGGAATCAAGGGGTATTGTCTAAACACTTTGTTAGAACTCCAATATGGAAATTATCATTTTTCTAGGAAAAGACAAACTTAAATTTAAGTTGACACTAAAAAACCTTTTAAAAGTTCATATAGAAGTAACACACATTATTCTTTAGAAACAAATGACCAGGGGTAGTTCCCTTAATTAGGGCCACCAAATAGACAGTAAGGGTTGGAATCTAAGGTTAACACATTATATTAGAAGAATATAAAAATATGAAATTTATTAAGTAGATCTAGAATATATTCTATAAGCTAACATATACCTAAATCACAGTTCCAATGAGAGACAAATGACAATTAATAATGGCATATGTAGCATGAGGTAGCTATATTTTGGGATATTTTACGGTATGTGCTTCATAAAAAATGACGCTAAACCATGTTGTATTGAATGAAACACACCTTTGTCTTGGGAACTCTGCAAGGAATATATATACAAGAATTCCATGATGATATATTGATTAAAAACAAGTTTACAAAGATAATTCCTCTCTATACCATTTTCAACATGTGGTGGAAAACTTATAAAAATACCTCAGATTGGTACTTTGAGGACAAGACCCCATAAGTGGTCAAAACAACATGTTGCAAAATACTTTTGATGTCCCTTGTTCTACTTTGTCCATAATGAACATACACTGACATGGTTCTAGATTGTACATGGGTCTCAAATTTTATCTATGATCATATGTAAAAAGGAAAATATGTCAGAGAATAGGATATCAATTTATTTTTTTTATGAAACTCATCTGATAGAATAGAAAATTAGTGTCATTATTTCTTTACACAGCATGCAACCACATATCAAAAGAAACTACATGCTTACCTCAGATTCAAATCAATGACAAATCATCAATTGCAAATATTAAGATGTCCAAATGAACATGTAATATACCTTCTGTTGACCTAAAAATGTCATAGGACATAGAATAATGTTCCCACCTCATTTATACAATTTTTTGCTTGATTTCTTTAGAATACTTATGCTTTGAGTTTCATTGGTGTACTGTTAAGCTCCCAACTCTACGCCTATATTAGAAGGATGAGCGAATTTTTTTTAACTACAACTGTTCTCAGTAAATGGCTTCATAATATCCATACCACTAAAGCAACAATTTCTAGAATTTACAAGTAGTAGTGATATTGTCATGATAGTCTGACCAAGCCCCATGGCATTTATGAAAATCCTAAAATAAAAGAAAATTCAAATTGTGAGGTGAAACAATTTAGGTCAAATAAACAAAAAATGGTGAAACATCTTCAACAAAGAAAATTCTCATGACTAGATATCTAAAATACCCCTCCTCTTTCGAGTTGCAATGCATAGAGAAACTCATTTGTTGTCTTTTTCTTTGCAGCCCCCTTGTATCCAAGATTAAAACTACACAATTTTGGGTTGTGTTATATTATTTCCACGATTAGACCCCCTAGTTAACCAGGGGGTTAGGGAGGGGTGGGGGGGGGGGGGGGGGGGGTTTGGGGAACCTGCCCTTCGTTGCGTTGATAGCATAGTTGGGGGGGTCATAGGGGGTTTGAAGGGGGTGGGTAGCCCCCCTCTACGGGGTCTGGGGCAGCACCTCGAGGAAAAATGTTTTGGACCCTACATTAGGTTGGGTGGACCTACCTATGGTTTTGTGCATGGTTTTGGACACGATGGTTTTTTGGTCCATGGTATTGGATGCTTCGGCATGCATATATATGTATTTTAACATTGAAAGGAACATAATGAAAAATCAAGTTGGTAGTCCTAATTTAGTGATCTAGGGGGAAATCTCTATGTATATGTGTTTTATGTGTTATGTTGTCACAATGTTTATTTTCTATTCTTAGAATTTGTATGCAAGTAATTTATGTACGGGGTTAAAACCTACATTTGGTATCAAAGTTGTTTTGGATTCAAGGGGATGCCTTTGTTGCTGAGGGGTTTTGCTCAGGCCTGTGGTAGACCCTGCTAAGTGGGAGATCTGCGGGATCAATTATGGTGGTGAAAGAAGATGGCGAGCAGTGGAAAGATAGAGATCGAGAAATTTAATGGTGAGAGTTTTGAGTTGTGGAAACTCAAGATGGAGGATCTGTAGGTGGACGAAGATCAGTGGATCATGATAGATCTGAGTACTAAACCAACGGGAGTGTTCAATGGAGAATGGAAGAAGTTGGATCGGAAGGCGAAGAACACAATACGATTGTGTGTCTCAGATTCAATATTGCTGAATGTATCAGGGGAAGCTACGGTGAAGGCTTTGTGGGACAAGTTAGGGACTTTGTACCAATCTAAGTCTTTAGTAAATAAACTATTCCTACGACAAAAGCTGTATAACTTGAGGATGAAAGATGTCTACTCGGTGATAGAGCATCTGAACGCATTTAATATTATGGCAAGTCAGTTATTACCTGTTGATATTAAAATTTTAGATGAGGATAAGTGTATCAACTTGTTGTATTCTCTAGCAGATTCGTGGGATAATATAGTTATCGAAATAGGTAGCAATGCAACTGCCTTGTAGTTTGATGAAATAGTTCATCCTTGCTGACGGAGGAGATGAGGCGGAAAAATATGTAGAGCCAAAATGGTGATGCCCTGTTTCTTCGAGGTCGGTCCCAGAACAGAAACAAAAATAAGTCATCGAGCGAGAGATCTAAATCTAGAGGGATATCTAAATCTCTAGGAAAACTTGTAAAGGTGGTGTGCTGGAAATGTGGAAAGGAAGGGCACCACAAAAGGGACTGTAAATCTAAAGCTCCTGACAAAGGAAAGGGATCTGATGATGCGCCTTGTACAGAGGTGAAAGCCACCTCAGATGAAGTTGGAGATGTGTACTTGGCTTTTTGAAGTACACATGTAGATTGGTTGATTGACTCAGGTGCATCCTTTCACTTCACTCCCCATAGAGAGTGGTTCTACGAGTATGAGAAATATGATGGTGGTGATGTACTCTTAGGGGATGACAAGAAGGCTAGAATCTTTGGTCGCAGAAAAGTAAAGTTAAACTTGCATGGTGGAAGGATTAGAACACTTCTGGGTATTTTTCATATTCCTGCATTAGCCAGAAATCTGATTTCTGTAACCAAGTTGGATGACGTAGGTGTAAAAACATTGTTTGACAAAGATACCCGCAAGATGGTTTTGGGAGCACTAGTATTAATGTAGGGAGTTTGTTATAGAAATTTTTGTGCCTAACAGCATGGAGCATGAAATGTCAATAATCTGAAGCCTCCAAAGTCCCTAAACATGTTGTTCTTACCCTTAGAGGAACAAGGTCTGCAAACCACAGCACTGAAAATCAGTTCTCCACTCAAAAACACTCAAAAACAGGCTATTTCTGGATCATGTCAGCTGCTCCACTGAGCATCTGCGCTGAATGTCAACTGCTCCTCCTTGTACCTGCACCGAAGGTCAAAATCAATGAAGGCTACCTGCGCTGGGCGAGATTGGCCAAGTGGCACAGTCATTCTGCAAGGTGTCAATTGCCCAGGAAGCTTCCAAACTGACACTTGGGTCAAGGAATTCGCCTAGTGATGAGTAAGAGGGTCTTGATCTCCAAGTGGAAGCAAGATTCTCCAAGTGGACTCAAGGACTGAAGATTAACTAAAGTGGGAGAGGACACAAGTCAGCTTCAGGCCAGTCTCAAGATGACTCATCCTTTCTCCAAAATCCTATATATAGAACTCTCTCATGAGGTCTAGGGAGGCTGGAATTTTGTGCAAGTAAGGAAGTGCTGTTGGTTTTTGATTAGAGCTATTGGGTGTTTGCTTAAAGGAGGTGAAGAGGAGATTTCTTTCAGCTGGGAGGTGTTGCTGGATTGGGCCCATTGCGGTTGTAACTCTCTCAGAACTTTACTTCTATTATCAATAAAGTATTCGAGATTCTTCTATGTACATGTGTCTTTATGATGAATAGATGTTTGTACATTTGATTTATGCTAATCCTATAATCGATTATGGATGTATGCTTCTTGTAGTTTCCTTTTCTTGTGCTTTTACAGGATCTGTGTGTAGCTAGGCCGGTGAAAGGACAAGGAGCTAGGAGCAAGCGGCAAGGAGTGAAGACTGGATCGACTATTAGCGCAAGATAACGGTTAGTAGATCATCCTTTTCTTCCCTCTCTCATCTCATAAAGAAGAAACTTTGAATAGCTTTGCATTCTGTTGTTGCTGGAGTACTATCACCTTCAGAGTAGGGATAGAAGCATTCTGCATTAGATACTTTTCCCCCCAACAAAATGGCGACTCCGCTGGGGAGCGTATCTTGTTAGTTTGTTGTGTTTCTTGCTATTCATTTCATAAACAAGGAGAGTACCAAATCGAACTGTGTTTGAATCTATCAAACACAAGGTAGAGGGCAGCTACTCTGGCTCAGTTTCTGAGCAAGTTTATGATTTGAAGAGCTGATCCACAAGGACTCTAATAAGCTCTTAGTGATAGCTTTTCATCCTCCTTTACATCCCTTAGTGTGTCCTTGACTGATAGCTTCTGATTTGAGCAAAAACTGTGAATTTTTGAGCAATCTGTGACCCGGAAACCAAGACGGACGAAAGTCTTGTTCTTCATTGCAGGTTGTACACTAGCAGTCTGCATTTCAGTGCAGTTCCCGAAGGGGCTACCTGCGCTGAAGGTCAAATAGGCAGTGTTACACCTGCACTGGACTAGTCTTGGCTTGAGTTACTGTGGTTTCCTGCTGTGTCTTGATTTGTTTTCACTGTTGTTTTTGCTGTTTGCTGCCAGTCAATAGGCCTATCTGAAACCATCTTCCTTTGTCATTATTCTGCCTCAGTTGTATAAAGAAACTGTATTTGTTCTTTTGTATTTCTTGTGTCATTTACAGTTTCCCATAACGAAAGTGAACCAGTCATGCATTGACCTCTTAGATCTAGACCTGTGATTAAGTGTCGTTCTGATCTCAAGAGTTAGTTTATTTGCTGTTCATAGCTGATTGAGTTTGTCGCTTTCGTTATATGGTTTGAATTTATATATTTCTAAGTGTCGAAACAAGTGAATCGTAAGGTGTCTTTCGATTTTTGGACAAACTTGTTTGTTGTCGCTTGAAATTGAATTCAAAGTTATACAACAGCTTTCTTTTTGCATTTCATCAACATTAAGAAAGAGAAAAGAAATACTTGCATTGTGCATGTACATTATGACAGTTTGCATGTGATTTAGGAAAGTGCATTAGTGTGTGCTCTATGATCTGTGTGAAAAGGTGTTATCTTCCTTCTCCCTCAGTAGTTAAGGTTTTCAAAGTTGAAAGTTTGAAAAGCTTGCTTATCATCTTAGATTGCATTCAGGAGTGTTTCTATACATCTCGTGGTGATCCATAAAGGAAAACTGCTAAACAAGATCAACCTTAAAATAAATTGAATTTACATAACAACGCATTGAAACATAACGCAAACATCTAGAGGTCTAAGCTAGAGACATGTTCCGGCGTCGTTAAACATGATATCTTAGCGCTGAGTGGTTGGGTGATTCCTCCACGGTGAAGCGATAAGTATCAATACGGACTTGTGCTCCCACGTACCGTCGCGTATATATTGGGAGACCCCTATAGGATCAAAGCCTTTATCCATAGGAAACCGTGTCGGCCGCCCTACTGATCGCAATGCAGTGAACACAGCATTCACAAAGATCGACCACTCGTACCGTAAAACGTATTCTGTGGTTTTGCGAACGGTTTGGCACACCCTCTGCCTAGAACTCCAGAGCAGTTTCTTTTGGCCTTTTTCAAACTCTATAACTGAAAAAGTCCATCCGAGCATTTTTCAGTTCAAGCTCGTTAAAACATCGAAGGAGACTAGAGTCATCTTTAGCTTTTTCTCGACTCTTAAAAAGTGAAAAAGCAAGTTGTGTCTAAGCGTCGTTATAAAATTTATTTTAAACTGAACATAATCACCTCCTATTCCCACGTTGATCTTAAAGTTGAGAACATGGAACGCCCCAACCAAGGAACTCCACATGATGGAAGTCCTAGTCCATTCTCCTCTTGGGGAGAAGTTGGTGCGCCCCACATGGCCACATTGTTGCTTCCAGGACTGACGATTGGCCTACCTGTTTGGCTATTCTCAACTAGTGTAGTTCAGAACACCATGGTTCCTGAGCAGTCGAGTCAACAGTTAGATGAGTCTAGAACATCCCACCAGCCTTCTACTTCTTCTAACCCTTCCTCCAATCCTTCATCTTCAAAAGGTAGGGCTGGCAAAAGCCAAGCTCCCACAGAGAAGAAGGAAAAGAAGAAGAAAGAGAAGAAGAAGAAGGAGCCTAAGGCGACTGGGGGCAAGCAAAAGACATCTGACAAAAACCCACACACAGCACAGACCGGGCCTAAATCGCCATGTGTCATATGTAGAGGAGACCACTTCCATAGAGATTGTCCCTGTATTCCCCGGATACTAAGGGACTGGTCCCCTCGTCTGCACAATTCGGGAGCATCGACCTCTGATAGCCATGTTGATTGCTTACCGTCAACCAGCGAAAGTGAAGGTTCAAGACAAAGAGGGGGAGCAAGATCCCCCTGCAGAATGTGTGAAGGCGGTCATGCCATCCACCGTTGTCCCTTCTTAGACGAAGCGAAGAGAGTTTTGGAAGATCGCCCGGTTTCTCCAGTAGTACTTCCTCCTAGATACAAAAAACTCGTGCCAAGTCCTTCGTTGGTTGAAAATACAGCTGTCCCGCTCAAGTGGTCAGCTGAAGCGTCAGTCATTGAAAATGAACCTACTAAATCCAGACCAGACGAAAGTCTAAAGGTCGATACGGCAGTTGACCCGGTTCCTCCTTCAGAGGTTTCATCCTCAAATGACACCGTCACTGGAGATTCATCTTCAAGTGACACCCTCACGGAAGAGAATAAGGATGACACCATCCAGGTTCTTTTCGTCAACACAGATTCTGATGAGCATCAGGGCAATGCGCCCATTCCTTTATCGCAGGAAGGAACATCGTCAGGATCGTATCCGGCCGTATATTCGGTCCCACCACCAAGCAACCTGGTTGTGTCCTTTGATTGGAACCAACTGGGCAGACCCTGGTTACCAGCCAGTATACCATTCAGAATCATAGTCCAAATTTATAGAATGGTGATGGCTGGAACTATCATTGATGAAGGGGCATCTGTGAGTATACTTTCCTCTGTTGCTTGGAAAGCACTGGGTTCCCCGGCGCTTTTGCCTGAGATAAGAAATCTCTCGGGCTTTGATAAAGGAACCAGTCGACCATTAGGGATCCTCCCCAATGTGCCTGTTACATTGAAAGGGAAGACCGTTAATTTGAATGTGATGGTCGTTCAAGGACCCTTGGATTATAACCTACTCCTTGGACGAGACTATATATATTGCATGGGAGCTATAGTCTCCTCACTCTTTAGAGTAATGTGTTTTCCACACGAAGGAAGGATGGTCAAACTCGTAGACCATCTTTCATTTCCGGGATCACGCATCGCAAATAGTCAGATACCAATCCTCAATGGTCTATTCACCCAAGAAAGGTCTCCACCTCCAGTCCTCCTTCCCGATGAATGCGAGTGATTCAGAAAGATAGAACTGGAACCCAGGGGGCATGCATCCTGGTCTGCTTCGGGCAGAGGAAACCTTGGGTATAAAGTAGAATTTCCGCGAAAGAATATGACTAGTCCGTACCCCGTCCGTGGATGGAAGAGGGGTTGTTCTAGAATATGATTCTTTTGATAAGGTTACTTGTCTGACAAGGGTCATTCAACTTTGTCTAAATAGGTAGGCTACCAAGGAAAGAGATTCTATTGCGGCAGCGAATGGTAGCCATCTTTGGGTAAAAGGCGAGCCTCACCCATTAAAACTGATGTTTTAGAGGATAAGTAGGGGCAGCCCCCAAAGAAGGGGACTCTTTTGCTGCAACAAGTAGTAACCATCTTTGAGTAACCTAATGATAGACATCGCCGAAGAAAGAGTTTCATTTGCGGCAGCAAATAAAACCATTCTTTGGGTAACCAGAAAGAGGCAAGCCCCACCCATCAAAACAAATGTTTTGAAGGATAAGTAGGGGCAGCCTTGAGATTCTACCTTATACCTGGGGGCATGCAAACCTTTTGGAGTGCAAGCAAGGGATGACTATTTATTTTTTAAATTTTTAGGTCCTCCCTTTAAACCTGTAGGTCTAACCCTTTAAACTCGTAGGATTAGCCATTTCCAAACTTGCATAAAGAAAGGATATGGGGGGCAAAGGTCAAAATTTTCCAAATTAGGAGCATAGCTTCGTGAGATAAAGCTCCATAAAAAATAGCTATCTCACAGGAGACATTTCTTATCTTATGACTGGTATATCGAGCAGTTTTAGCATAAAGTTCATGCTCGTTAAAAAATAAACGCAAGATCCGAGCAGTTTTAACGCGGTCTTCATGCTCGTTAAAAAATAAATATAAGCAGTGAGCAATGTTTCCTCCAGAGTTTAAGCTAATTTTTATATAAAAAAAGAACCTATTCCGGTAAATAACCATTGTGATCGTAAATTTATTAGCCATAAAAGCCTTGGTCGTGTTTGCACCTGCCACCTCCATTCCATTTGGCCTATCGTTCACCTCCATATGATTGTTTACCCATTTTGAGGAACATCTGCGAAGAGTGATTTCACTTAGCCATCCTTGTGACACTGCCGTGATTGGAAAATTCCAACCTGTACCTGGAATCTGTTGCTATCCCTGCTTATCACTCGTTCCTCAAAAGACGAGTCTTCTTTGAGCTCTTTTCATCTGACTCGTAAAATATGAAAAGTTTGCCGAGTTTTGGCCTTCCAGCTCGTTAAAAGGACCGGAAGAGCTATCCCTCCTCTAGATTTTAATATTTTTGGACTTGAGGGATTATTGCACAAAAAGGTCGAGCGCTTGTTTTATTTGGCTCGTTAAAGTTATCGAAAATTCATCTCTTCTATATTGTTTTATACTTTTTCGGACTTAAGGGATTAGATGACGAAAAAGGAATTTTGGAGTTAACTTTCTGTACCTTTTCAGACTCTCTAAAAATGAAAAGGACCGAGTTGTCTTTGTCGCTAGACTCATTAAAATGATTAAATAGCAACAAACTTGTCTTTAGACGAGAACGAGTTTCCCTATCGCTAGGCTTGTTAAAATATAGCGATGGGCTTGCCCGAAGGGCAGGTTATAGAACAAGCATATGTTATCCTCCTCAAGCTTGACAAAAATAAAGAGGTACTGGTCAGAAATGACTGGGGAAAAATTGGGAGAATCTCAAAAGCTTTGATGGTAGCAAGTCGCTCTTGAACATGACACTTTGTCCTCCGTACCACATCGAGTTGGGTTGTTTCATTCACCGGTCTCATCACCATGGTCCTCGCCAAACCATCCGTATTTGGGGTAATGCTACCGATCCATCACATTAGTGTCGTTATATGTTCAAAAGACGTGTTCAGAAAGAGTCAACCGTGTCCCATCCACTGCCATACATTATCCTTCATCCACCCATGATCGCCACCCTGAATCATATCTCACAGATTGTTTTCACCTCCACTAAAGTCATTAGCTTCGTTCCGTGTCACTGATGTGGGATTCATTAAGGCCCTCCTTTGACGGATCGCTTCTTGTCGACTTCAGCTCATTATCCAAGAAGTTGATCTAGGAACACCCCCCCAGTACTTTGAAGCTTGCATGCCTCAATGGCAAGTTTCTCACTTCCGGCGACAGGTATACATCAATGACCTTCGACCAAAAGATTTTGCGTGGTGTTCGACGCCAAGTCCTTTATTCACACCACGTGAATTGTACTGTAGTACCTTGAGGGTCATTGTCATTATTGGTGATTCCTCTCGCGCTTGTTAACGGTTTACATCATTGACCGGTAATCAAGCGATGTTTTTCCATGTTCGACTTCAGCGCAATTCTCACATGGATCGACTTGTACTTAGAGTGAAGATCGAACGAGATTGAAGACCCCGGAACTAGTTTCATCCATCCGGGCTGCGATATATATTCAGGATATAAAAACATTTGATATGTACATTGTTGCAGCAGATGATCATCCTACTCAAAGGATGATAATTTCAGCAGAGAATTATCAGTCTATCATCAGAAGGTCGTCTGTTATATGTACCAAAATGAATTTATAAAGCTGAGCATGGGAATTCCCGCCTCAGCTAGATCGTGAAAGCAGAATGAAAAATAATGTATTGTATTGTATTTTATTGCAGGGCACCTCTCAGCCGATTGAATGAACTTCGGATCCTCCTAATAAAGCATTTCACCCGATAAACGACCTCATACTTTAGGGGGCAACTGTTATAGAAATTTTTGTGCCTAACAGCATGGAGCATGAAATGTCAATAATCTGAAGCTTCCAAAGTCCCTAAACATGTTGTTCTTACCCTTAGAGGAACAAGGTCTGCAAACCACAGCACTGAAAATCAGTTCTCCACTCAAAAACACTCAAAAACAGGCTATTTCTGGATCATGTCAGCTGCTCCACTGAGCATCTGCGCTGAATGTCAACTGTTCCTCCTTGTACCTGCGCTGAAGGTCAAAATCAATGAAGGCTACCTGCGCTGGGCGAGATTGGCCAAGTGGCACAGTCATTCTGCAAGGTGTCAACTTCCCAGGAAGCTTCCAAACTGACACTTGGGTCAAGGAATTCGCCTAGGGATGAGTAAGAGGGTATTGATCTCCAAGTGGAAGCAAGATTCTCCAAGTGGACTCAAGGACTGAAGATTAACTAAAGTGGGAGAGGACACAAGTCAGCTTCAGGCCAGTCTCAAGATGACTCATCCTTTCTCCAAAACCCTATATATAGAACTCTCTCATGAGGTCTAGGGAGGCTGGAATTTTGTGCAAGTAAGGAAGTGCTGTTGGTTTGTGATTAGAGCTATTGGGTGTTTGCTTAAAGGAGGTGAAGAGGAGATTTCTTTCAGCTGGGAGGTGTTGCTGGATTGGGCCCATTGCGGTTGTAACTCTCTCAGAACTTTACTTCTATTATCAATAAAGTATTTGAGATTCTTCTATGTACATGTGTCTTTATGATGAATAGATGTTTGTACATTTGATTTATGCTAATCCTATAATCGATTATGGATGTATGCTTCTTGTAGTTTCCTTTTCTTGTGCTTTTACAGGATCTGTGTGTAGCTGGGCCGGTGAAAGGACAAGGAGCTAGGAGCAAGCGGCAAGGAGTGAAGACTGGATCGAATATTAGCGCAAGATAACGGTTAGTAGATCATCCTTTTCTTCCCTCTCTCATCTCATAAAGAAGAAACTTTGAATAGCTTTGCATTCTGTTGTTGCTGGAGTACTATCACCTTCAGAGTAGGGATAGAGGCATTCTGCATTAGATACTTTTCCCCCCAACAGAGTTCATATCAGAACTTTGTACAAACTACAAGGTAGCATTGTTATTGATGGGTGCAATAGTTCTGTTGTTCCTGAAAGTGGAGCAAAAAATCTAGTGGTCTCTACAGAAATGACCATGCTATGATATCAATAGCTTGGACATATTGGAGAGAAGGGCCTTTGAATACTTCATGGTAAAGGTATGATAGAAGGTATGATTCATAGCTCTATGGTTCTTGATTTCTGTGAAAATTGTGTATATGGGAAGAAAAATCGGGTGAGCTTCCCCTTTGATCGTAAGAGGGCGAAACATATATTAGAGCTTGTGCACAATGATGTGTTTGGACCTGTGAAGGTTCCATCAATGGGTAAGTTTGTCTGCTATGTATCATTTATACATGACTTCTCAAGGAATACATGGATATATTTCCTCAAGAAGAAATATGAAGTCTTTGACAAGTTTAAAGAATTTAAGGCTTTGGTGGAAAACTAGATAGAGAAGAAGATAAAGGTGTTGAGGATAGATAATGGTGGAGAGTTTTGCAGCAAGGAATTTGAATAATTATGTAAGAAGTGTGGTATAGCACGAAAAAAGAGTACTCCATACACACCTAAGAAAAATGGAGTTACAAAAAGAATCAACAAGAAGTTGATGGAAAGCACAAGAAGCATGCTCAGTGGTGTTAGGTTAGGACAAGAATTCTGGGCAGAGGTGGTGGAGATAGCATGTTACTTGGTCAATAGATCACCTTCATCAGCGTTGGAGGATAAGACTCCACAAGAGGTATGGACTGGTAAGAAACCCTCTCTTTCACATTTGCGGGTATTTGGATGTGATGCATATGTATATGTTCCAAAGGAGAAAAAAACAAAGTTGGATAGTAAATTTGGAAAGTGCATCTTTACTGGGTATAAGGATGGTTTAAAGGGTTATAAGCTTTGGAACCCAATAACAAGGAAGGTTGTGTATAGCCGAGATGTGGTGTTCAGAGAGGTGAAAGATGTTATTAAACGTGAAGTTCCATTAAAGGAACTTGAGAAAATAGAGTTTGAGCTAAAGGAAGAAGAATTAGACTCTATATGAGAAGAGGAATTAGAAGATGAAGAGCCACAAACTCCGGTTGTGAGAAGACCAGTTCAAGAAAGAAGGCAACCAGAAAGGTATAGTTCATCTACTTTCTATTCAAATTTTGCTTTATCTATTATTGATGATGATCCCAGAAATGTGAAGGAAGAAGTGGATTCAGAGGATGGAAAACTCTGGAAGGAGGCCACGGTTGATGAAATGGCATCTTTGCACAAAAATGAGGCTTGGGATTTGGTGGAGTTTTCAGCTGGAAGGAAACCCATTGGTAGCAAATGGGTGTTCAAGAAGAAGAAAAATGCAGAAGGAAAGGTGGAGAAATACAAAGCTCAGTTGGTAGAAAAAGGTTATTCCCATGTGTCGAGAATTTATTTTGGTGATATTTTTTCTCCTGTTGCCAAGGTAGCTTCTCTTAGATTACTTTTATCTATTGTTTTTGCTTTTGATTTTGAGGCAGAACAGATGGATGTGAAGACAACATTTCCTCATGGGGATATGGAAGAAGAGATCTACATGAAGCAACCTAAAGGTTTTGCGGTGAGGGGTAAGAAAGAACTGGTATGCAAGTTAAACAAGTCTCTATATGGGGTAAAATAGTCACCAAGGATGTGGTATCAAAAATTTGATACATTTATATAGGGACTTGGCTTCACCATAAGCAAAGCAGATCATTGTGTGTATTTTAAATTAATTGGTGACTGCGTTATTTATCTGGTCTTGTATGTAGATGATATGTTGCTGGTTGGAAATGACAAAGAAATTATCCAGGATTTGGAGACACAGTTGTCCTCCACATTCGAAATGAAAGATCTTGGTGCTAAAAAATATATTTTTGGCATGGAAATTAAAGGAGATCGGGTAAAGAGAAAACTCTAGTGAAACCAGAGGAACTATGTCGAGACAATATTGCATAGGTTTAATATGGAGGATAGTAAATCGGTGAAGGTTCCTATTCCTGTTGTTGTAAAGTTATATGTTGAACAGTGTCCCAAGACACAAGAAGAGGAAGAGGACATGTCCCATGTTCCATATGCAAGTGCAGTCTGTAGCCTGATGTATGCAATGGTCTGTAATAGACTAGACATTGCACATGCAGTGGGATTATTGAGCAAGTTTATGTCAAAACCAGGAAAGGAGCATTGGACAACATTAAAGTGGGTTTTCAGGTATTTGCGTGGCACTACTGTTTATGGTTTGTGCTACCAAGGAAGACCAGGATTGGACAGAGTTTTGGATATCCATTTCTTTGTTGATGCAGACTCGGATGGAGATATCGATCAAAGAAGGTCTACAAGTGGGTATGTGTTTAACCTATTTGGAATTGCAGTCAGTTGGATGAGTAAGAAACAATATATAGTGGCATTATCAACTACATAGGTAGAATACATGGCAGCCACTGATGCACGTAAGGAAGCAGTTTGATTGCAGAGATTGTGTTCAACTATGGGGTTAATACAGGGAGCTATAAGGATAGACTGTGACAACCAAAGTGCAATTTTCTTAGCAAAGAACCATGCTTATCATTCAAAGACAATGCACATTGATGTTTAGTATGACTTTGTGAGGGATATGATAGAATACAAAAAGGTGTTGCTGGTAAAGGTGGACACTTTGAAGAATAGTGCAGATGCATTACAAAATCTGTGAGCTCTAGGAAGTTCTCTTGGTTTAGAGAAACGATGGGCATTACAGGGCTGGATAAATGACTAAGCTCTCTTGTTACCCCCTGTGGAAAGAAAACAACGAGTGGGAGAATGTTCGGTTGTGCTATATTATTTCCACGAATAGCCCCCATAGTTAACTAGGGGTTTAGAGGAGGGGCAAAGTCCCCCCTTCGTTGTGCAATGCGAGGTCACGGGGGGTTTGAGGAGGGTTGGTATCCCCCCTCTACAAGGTCTGAGGCATCGCCATGGGGAAATATTTTTTGGACCCTATATTAGGTTGGGCAGACCTACCTATGGTTTTGTGCATGGTTTTTGCACATGGTTTTGGATGCAATGGTTTTTCGGTCCATGGTATTAGATTCTTTGGAATGTATATATATGTATTTTAACATTGAAAGGAACATAATGAAAAATCAAGCTGGTAGTCCTGGTTTTGGGATTCAGGGGAAAATCTCTCTATATATATATATGTGTGTGTGTTTTATGTGTTATGCTCTCAAATTGTTTATTTTCCGTTCTTAGAATTTTTATGGAGGTAATTTCTGTACAAGGTTAAAACCAACATTTGGTATCATAGTTGTTTTGGCTTCAAGGGGACACCTTTGTTACTGAGGGGTTTCGCCTGGGCCTGCACTAGACACTGTTCAGTGGGAGATCTGTGGGATCGATTCTGGTGGTGAAAGAAGATGGCGAGCAATGGAAAGATAGAGATTGAGAAATTTAATAGCCATGGCAACAACGATGCTTGTTGAAAGGTTGGTGGTGTTATCATTTAGATTTTCCTAGAAGTTGTAAGAAGAGGAAAGGTGTCCGAGGTAACCACAAACCAACTTTTGGGTACAGAATCTAGCCAATCTGTACCTAGAGAGGGCTCTCTCTTTAAGATTTAGCTTGTTTTTAAAAGGTTTTAGGCTAGTTATTAAAGCTTTGGGGGGGGGTTTGATTTTGTTTGGTGAAATTCAATAGCAGAGGGACATAACTGAGTAGTTTAGGCCATTGGGCTAATGGAATCAATAGAATATGGCTCAACTAGGTTTGGTTTCTCAACAAAGGATGGTTTCACAGGGCAAGACAACTAAACAGGGATCAAATAGAGACTTGATTAGATGGGATGGAATTAAAAGGGATGAAGGGAAATTAAGAATCCTTCAACATGTTTTAAGAGAAAAGAACTTTACTAATCACCAATAAAGAGCAATTAAGAATTCTTTACTAAATGATCAAAATGAATAAACTAGGAAACATGAGCAATTAAGAATTCATTGTTTATGCTAGTTTAAAAGAAAACATAGAGAATAAAAATGATTGAAGACAGATTGCACTTAAGCACTTTCTGAATTATTCTTTTTCGTTTTAATATTCAGATATGAAACATAATTTATATAACAACAAGAAAACAATATCACATGAAATATAAGATACTTATTTGTCTGGTGTTTGACACAAGAATCCTGTGAAAAGTCCTTTGCATTAATTTTTCGTCTAGCCATCCATGCAAAATTTTTCCAACAACACTTTATTCCAAAATAATCAGTTTTACAGCAATGTCTAAGAAACCACCCCTCAATACTCTAAATGAGGGAGTATTTATACAAAAATTTTACAATAAAATATCTCATAACAAAGTGAGATATATTCTAGGATGACTAACCATATGTTACATGAAAATAGAGACAAATGGTATCATAGATCACATATAGAGGCAAACAGATGGTTTGTTCTCCCTATTCTTGAGAGTGTGCTGGAGTTAGGCCCTATGATTTAGCATCGTGTTGTCTTTGATGTAATTCTGTGCTGGCTTCTCTATTTTTATCTTCTTACTGATACACTTTAACCTGCTCTGATACTCTTTACCTATTTGATCTTTGCTTATCCTCTTTACCATCATTGACTGTAGTAAAAACCAAAATTTACTTTTTACAATGGACTAGTAACAAAATTTCTAACATCTCTTCCCACCATTTTGGCTCTGGTATTCTGGTTTTTTGAAGTTTTCTAAGGGTTTCATCAGTTTTAGTGTACCTGAAAAGAGTAGGCTGGACTGGAAACAAATGCTTTAGCTCATGCTCAACATAGAAGAGGTTCTCTAGACTGTCATAGAGAACTCTGCATGTAGGCAGTGCCTTTGGTGCTGATGTGCTAGTTGATGAAATTGCTTGGTTATTACCATATTGATCCTGTTTGTCAACATAATCTATGTGTCTCATCAATTTGTCATTTATAACTAAAGGACTGGGTAGACCTATGTTCTGAAAAATACCAAATTTCTCCATAAAAGCATTAATTTCCTCCTGCATATCCCGACATCTTCTTTCTAAATTTTGCATCAAAGACCTTTTAGTTAATACCCTTTTGACTTCTAGAATAGTCCCTGTTCTATCTTCAATGCCTAGTTCTTCAAGCTGGTACTTATTCTTGTTATTCAAAAAATTTATGAGCCTGGTGGCTTCGTCAGGCATCTTTCCTAATTCTTTTCTTGTCCTCTGAATCTCTTCTCGAGCTGCCTTTACCAAATCAATCTGCTCAAAAATTATCTCTACTGATGGCCAAACATCATTTATTGACTGAGTGATGTTGGTCCATAAAATCTTCTTAATGTCTATCAGAGGCTTGTGAAATGTGAGATTTTTTCTAATGATTTCACCTTTTGTTCTAATCCTTTGATTTCCCTCACCTTTTTTGAAAAATTTATCTTAGAAAGATCATATCTTTGTTCTAAGTTAACATCTTGTTCTTTTATGTTTTTCAGCTCCGAAACTTGGAGTTTCATCTCTTCCATTGATTTTATTAGTTCCTCTGTACTCAGATTTGAAATCCCTGCTGGTGCTATTTCTGTGCCTGCTTCTCTGGTTGTACCTGTGACTACCTTAGTTGTGACTGCTGGAATGTTTGGTGCCAGAGCTGTTCCAAGGGTTGAAGGGAATGTAGTTGAGACTACTGGTATCACATTGGGAGGTTGAGAGGTTGACTCTCCCTGCTTGTCCTTCAATGATTTTTCTAATTCTTACTCTACCTCATTCAATCTTTCATTAAGTTTTAAGACTAAGTCCACCAGCTCCTCTTCAGTCCTTTGCTTTATGATCTCAGCAGTCTGTGGATGTCTTGTAGGAGGAAACTTTAGCTGCTTTCTTAAGGGAGCTATATCTTCATCTTTCTTTTTAATTAAGGCTTCTGCAGCTTTCACATCTTGAGGATCATGACCCAACCCAATGATCAATTCTTATAAAGATTGTATTCTATTGTCCTTAGCCTGTGAAGAGTCTTTCTCTAGTTGTAATTGGGCTATCGTATTATTCAAAGAATTTTCTAGTCTTTGGGCCATCATGGCCTTACAAGTCAATGTAGAATAGATCATCTCCCCTGTCTGTTTGTGCAATTCGATTTGGTCCAAAGGATTAATGTCCTTTGCCATGAACTCAAAATTCATTCTGAGATAGTCTGCTACTGATTGAGGTTGTTGCACTTTAGGTTTGAAATAACTCATTATCATTTTTCCTTCTTTGATGTCATAGGCTGACATCAATCTGTTTTGATTAGTGGAAGCCATTTTCAGATATTGATTGTAAACCTAGAGCCTCAATGGATCATTTCTAGCTTTTATTTCTATAAACTTCTTCTTGATATCTGAAGTATCCTTTCCTAGTGGCCTGAAAGATGATACCTCTGCACTTTGTTGTCTCGCTAGCTCCCAGCTCTATGAGCTAGTAGATGTACCACCTACTGGGAAGGTTTGGTGACTATCTACCCATTCTTTCCTTTGACTATCAGTAGTCTCTTCAAAAAATTCCTCCTCTGAAAGAGGATTTAACCTATGCCTTTTAGCATCAGGTTGTTCTGAGGGTCCATTGGCAGGGGTAGCTACTTCCATGTCTCTCTTTTTATTCTTTTCCTCATTCAGAGGAGTCTGCAGGATTGGGGTTTCTCCCTCATTGCCATGAGTTGGAGGAGCTTGAATTTGAGCTTTTTTCTTAGAAGTTTCAAAATGCTTAGACATTATAGATTGTTTTGTGGCTTGAGTGTTGGTCTCTGGTCCCTTTCCCTTGGATGTTCCTGTAACTGGTGTGTTGGTATCCTGTGAGTGCTGCTAAGAAGTTTCAGTTGTAGAGGCACTAATCCTTGACCCTTGACAAGACTCAAATCGTACCTGCCCAAAAGAATCCAGGTCAAGTGTTTTCTCAAGATCCCTCATAACATTTTCTATATTGACCTGTTCAATATAAATTTCTACTAGGGTTCCTTCCCTCCGTTCATCCATATTGGAAAATTGTTTAATCTCTAGGATTCTATGGTGTATATATGGTGACAGCCTATTCTTCATTCTTCTATCACATATGAAGCTATGAGGGTCATATGGCATCCACCCAAAACTTTTGTTTAACTCAAGGTGATCTTCTAGAATTCTCTCTGGCTCTCTCCATGCTTCCCTAGTGTTTTAGACAAAAGGGCCTAACTGATTTTTGATTCTTAGTTGAGATTTCTTTTTGGCTTTATGAAAATGGACCAAGTCTAAATCTATCATTTATCTAAAATATGCCAATGCAAATAGTCTCATTGGAACATATTTTGGTAACTTGAAAGGGTAGAGCTCACACCCATATATCCTGATTTCTGTATAGTTCTTGTACAGATACCAATCACCTATTCTATACTGCTTGGAGAGCTGTAGGATTCTCTTAATGTCACCACTGATCTTGGGAGGGGAAATTCCTATCAATAAGGTAGTTGCTGGATGAACAAACTAATCGATGAACTCATTATAGGAGTAAGGGGAATCATGGAAGATGGAACTCCAAAAAATAATGGGCCTTGGATTACCTTTGGTATCAAGTTTCATGACAAGAAAAGGGAAGTTTTTTTACTGATAATACAACATGAGATGATATATGAAGGTGGTATACTTGAAAACTCCTTCATTTTCCAATCTCAAGAACTGGTCATGAATCTATCTTATTAGCAATTAATGAGGCATAATCATATTTAACAGCAGGGGGCTGTCTAGGAGTGAAGATTGACAATAACACTAGGGTTAATTCATCAACATACTCACTAGTGTTGAATCCCATAACTAAAGATATCATATCAACAATGAGTCTTCCCATATCTATGAGGAAAGTTTGCAGATAAGGAGGTGGGCCCTTAGGTTGATGTTTAGGCAACATGAAAGTCTGACAGAGGCGATTGAGCTCTGATTGGGACAATTTAGTTGATTTCTCAAGTAAATCTTCAATCGAAAGGGGAGTGAGAGCTTGACCAGGGTAAAATTACAACATTTCATTAATGGATTCAACAGTTATTGGGAAAAGGATTTTTTGGCTGGGAGACATAACGGCTTTACAGTTAGGGTCATAATTGGCATGGCATTGATGAATTATATCAGGGAAAACATGGACTGAGGGGAGAAAGTACATAGGAAAATTGGATTCCCACAGTCCCAGAACATCAGAGCCATTCAGATAATTATCTCTACTTTGGCAAAAGACTTTGAGGTGGTTTTTATCACTGGCGAGGTCTTTTATTTGAAAGTCCTGGTCTGCCAAAGGTAGGTAGTCCAAATATTTATGAGGGGCATTTATAAGTGCAACATTCAAAGCCACCAGGGTTTCCATTTTTAGTTCTTGTGGATTCAGAAAGCGAATTTAGGTTTTCTTTGAGAAATGGGCAAAACAGAGGGTCTGGGAACTTATAAGATGAAAACAAAGACTGAATTGTAATGAATTTGAGCCCTTTTTTGTCAATTTATAGTGGAAAACAAGAACTCGCAAGGTTTTGCTAGGAATTTGGATAAATACTTGTGTTCCTGGGATGAACAATGAAATTCAGGCACTAGTTGTGGCTAAAGAGCTCTGGGCTGTGTCAACTGCAAGTTTTTTGAACAAGTTGGCGGCTGAAAACTTTGAACTACTTGACCTCGACGTCCTTTTGCATGGGAGCACAGGTTTATAGTACAAAGCAGTGAAAATGACTTGTTTGTTTTATTTACAAAGTCAAGGGTTGGCGGGGCTTTTTGGATTTTGGGCAGATAATGTCAGCGGTAAGTGATGTGACCTATTTGTCGTATATGCGAAGGCAGTAAGTGGTTCCATACTGCACCACTTTTGGTGAAGGGAAGTAATAGACCTCGAGCCAGCGATTCCATAGATCATTTGATGTGTGGTGGAGGCATTGTGCAAAAACTGCTTTGTGATTGCATGCTAACATGGGGTCACAAAGTGTTGAGCGATATTCATAATAGCTGTTAGATCTTGAGGACCTGATCGAACGGTTGATGGGAGGCGCGATACGATAGGGTTTTAACAAAGGCGGGCCCAACTTAATTAAGGGTTAATTTAATTATATCAGGAGTGGCGTAATAGGTCGGGGAGGTTATTAATTAACCATGAGGATTAATTAATCCCATATTGATGCAACAGGGGGTTTAAGGGTTGTTAATTAGTTGCGGATCAACTAATTAATCCTGATTAAGGATGATTTATGATTATAGTTAACCAGGGGTGGGATATATAAAATTTCGAGATTTTTTTATATATTTAAATAATACAGGAGGGGGTAAACATTATGCGGGAGTTATGTAATATAAGTTAAAATTTAATATGATAATGAAATGAAAAAGCGCCAAGTATAAAAAACATTTAATGAGTGTTTTTAACTTAGGCTTAAGTGAAAAAAAGGGTTTTTATGAGAAATATATGAAATTTTCCTAAGTAAAATAGGATTTTACTTTAGGAAAAGACTTGTGAAGGTGTGTGAATGGTTCATGAATGATTTTAAATACTTAGGCTTTACCACTTATTGGGCCGAGGGTCTGGTCCCTCTAGAAGTCAGAGAAATGCTCTGAGCCCCTCTAATTGAGCAAATACATTAGTATTTAGGGGAAATTAGTGAAAATTTAAGGAAAATAAGAAGGGGAGTTAATTATTTGACTTTGCTTTGCTTGACAAGTTTTCAATGCACTGTATGCCTTGGCCTTGTGATGAAAGTAAAAGATTAAGACATTTAGAGTCATCATTCATCATATATCACTCTACAACACCATCTACCTACCCTACCTACTTTAACCTAGCATTTTCACTTCTTTATTTGGGTGCACTTGGACTGGCAAACCCTTATCAACTTTTCTTTTCTTTTACATGGAAAATCCTATCTAAGTTTACACTTATTACATACAAGGGCTCAAATTAAACTGTTGAGCTCCTTTTTACTCTACCTATCTACTTATCTGCCAAGATTACATTTTTTGGTCAGATATTTATTCTCTATTTCTACAACATAAAATTGAAATATGAAATAGCCAAATTTAAACTGTTTGACTATTCATTAATTGTGGCATAAATGACAAGCTGCACACAATTATTTATTATACAACAGTAAAAAAGTAGTGGCATTTAGACTTGCACACTTTCCTGGTCTTTTCTTTTTGTTGGGGTTCATTTTCTTTCATTTTTTGACCATCTTTTATTCTTTTTACCCTTTGATTTTTCTTTTAGGGTATACCCTCTTTACATTTTTTGACTATTTTTTTTTTGAAAATATGGAAAACCTTTGCAACAAGAAAAGGTATGAACATATTACATAACTCATCAAGTCAATCATGACATATGACACCTATTGGTATAGGGGCCTAACAGTGGCTCCACTTGGGGATGGATTTTCCTGGTGGAAAGTCAAGAATAGCAGATCAGATGGCCTCTGAATGATTTTGACTATGCTTTGTAATCTTCTTTTTCCTACTGCTTTATTCTATGTATGTCTATGATCCCTTTGAAGCTTAGGGCCTTCCCTTTGGGCTTCAACTCCATAAGTTACTGTCCAATCAAAATTGTGACATTACAAAAGATATAGTATGTACATTTTAATCATCATGATAAATTCTAATAAGTAGGATCAAAGTAGTGCTTCAACATTTGACCATTGACTGGTCCTTCCTCTACTTCTGTGCCATCCAAGTTTTTCAGATAATATGTATTGTTTCCTTGTAGGGCATAGATAATATATGGTCCCTTCCGTAGGAAGTCAAACTTCCCATGCTTTCCCTTATCTTATCTTCCGGAATCCCATCTTAGCACTTTGTCTCCAGGGTGGAAATATTCTGCCTTAGTTCTTCTATCAAATATTTTCTTGAGCTTTTCTTGCCATATTTGGGATCTTTGGTACACCTCCGCTCTGGTCTGTTGTAGATTGATGCTTTGATTTATCCTTCTTTGAATATCATTAGGCTCAAATTGAGCTTCTTGAAGCAATTTCATAATAGGAACTCCTAATGATGAAGGAAACACAGCCTCCATACCATAAACTAACTCATAAGGACTGGTGCTAATAGATTTTTTGGTGGTGAGCCTATCTACCGATAGTGCATTTATTAGTTTCTTATGCGAAGTCTTTTTGTTTTCTTCCAACAGTTTTTTAATGATATTAATGAGGCTTTTATTGGAAGACTTTGCTAAACCGTTCCCTTGTGGATAATAGGTTGTGGAATGGCCCAGGGTAATATGGTACTTGTTGCAGAAACTGATCATCTTTCTTGATTTAAAGGCTGCAGCATTATCAGTTATGATTTTATCAGGGCAACCAAATCTGGACAATATATTGGTTTCTAAGAAACCTATGATTACTGTGTCATTGGCTTGTCTGGAGGGGATGGCCTCTATCCATTTGGTAAAATAGTTGGTGGCAGTGAGTATCCATTTATGTTGGCCAGAGGAGGGAGGATGGATTTCTCCAATGAAGTCAAGGCCCCATTGTTGGAAAGGTTTTTCAGTAGAAATTGGTTTTAAGGGTAAAGGTAGTAGTTTTCTCTTGCCGTAAAAAAATTGGCATTTATGGCAAGAGGTAACGAATTTCTTCACATCAGCAAACAAGGTTGGCCAATAGAATCCGGCCTTTAAGATCTTATCAGCAGTTGATTTCCAGTAGAGGTGTCCACCACGGTCACCTACATGAAATTCTTGGAGAGCCTTGTTAGCTTCATCTTTTAGCAAACAATTCAATAAGATCCCTTCATGATTTTTCCAAAAAAGAGCATTATATAAAATACAAAACTTTAAAGCTTTCATCTTTAAAAAACTATTTTTTGTTTTGGACAACCCTGGAGGAGCCTGCAGGTTTTGTAACACATAGATTATATCAGCATACCAAGGTAAGTATAAAAAGGCCTAGCTGATTTGTGGAGTCGCCATCTCCTACTCGTCATCCAGTTCATTTATGTCCAGGGCTTGACAATTGGTTTCTGCCATGAGTTTGGCCAACCCCTATCCTTTTATTAGTTTTGTAGGTTTTATTTCAATATCATATTCTAAGATGGTAGCAATCCATTTACCTCTTTTGCCCTCAATTCCATCCTGAGTCAGGATGTCCTTGACAACAGCATTTGGTACATAGGCTATCACATGAGAATATAATATGTAAACTCTGAAGTCTTTAATTGCTTTAACAAGTGCAAAAGCTTGTTTTTCCATGATCTTGTATTTCAGTGATGCATCTCTGAGTGCTTTACTAAAAAAGGCTATAGGTTTTTCATATCCTTGATTGTCCTTTTGTAATAAAATAGCTGCTATAGTGTGTTCTGAGGCAAAAGAAAAAATTATGAAGTCTCTATCAAATTGGGGACTTGTAAGGACCGGTGTTCTGGTTAAAGCCATTTTGATTTCTTCAAATGCTTGTTTGGCTTCTACTGTCCATTTTATACTTGAATCCTTTTTTAACATATTATTAAGTAATCTAATTAGTTCTGCTAGGTTAGATATAAATCTCCTCAAAAAAATTATCTTTCCTAAGAAAGCTTGAAGTTCTTTGATATTTCTTGGATGAGGAATCTGTAAAATTGCTTCTATTCTAGCCGGATCAATTCGAATGCCATCCTTTAAAATTATATGACCTAAGAGCTTACCTTCTACCAGGCCAAACAAGGATTTCTTTGGATTTAAAGAAATGCCATATTTTCTGCATTTTAAGAATACTTGTCTGAGATGATCCAAATGTTGCTGATATTATTTAGAAAAAACAGTTAAATCATCCAGGTATATAACCAAAAAATCATGGATCTCTTCAGCAAATGCAATGTCCATTGCCCTTTATAAAGTTGCTCCTGCATTCTTAAGTCCAAATGGCATCTTAATATACATAAATGTACCCTATGATGTAGTAAAAGTAGTTTTTTCCTGGTCATCAGGATGAACCAGAATCTGGTTATACCTTGAAAATCCATCTAAAAGTGAAATCCTAGAAGCACCCACTACCCTTTGCATAATATGTTCCATTTTAGGTAAAGGGTAATTATCCTTTAAAGAAACCTTATTCACATTTCTCAGGTCTACACATAATCTTATTTCTCCAGTTTTCTTCCTAGTAGGTATTAAATTGGATACCCACTCTGAAAATCTTATAGGTGTAATTATCCATGCTTCATACGTACGTTTAATGTCTTTTTCAATCAGTGGTAGTAATACAGGGTTGATTCTTCTGAGTTTTTGTTTTAAGGGCTTCTGGTCTTCTTTTAGAGGTATAGTATGTTGAATTATGGAAGTGTCATATGATTTCAAATCCTCATAACTCCAGGCAAAGACATCCTGGAATTCTCTCATAAGTTGAACATATTTTATCTTTTGGTCAGGAGGTAAGGACTTTGATAATTTTATCATTTTTGGGTTTTCTTCTATCCCTAAGCTATATTCTTTAATGTCTGCTTTTAGTAGTTCCATCTTTGGTTTCTTTGGAATGTCATTGGAATCAAAGAGGTCCTCTAGAGAAGTTAATCCTTTAGGTAGATGATTGTCTTTTAAGTCAATAACCTTTGTTTCTTCTTCAACTATCTCCTCCATGTCCATTTGTTTAAGATCTTGCACTTCTTTTTCAGTAAATTTTGTGGGATGTAGCATTTGAATTTCACTCTCTTCTGAAATGTCTGATCCTACTTCATCTACCTGATTAAAGTCTCTGACTGTATCTACATCTATGTGACTGTGGGAAAATTCTTTATCTAAGGTTAAAAGGTTATTAATCTGCTCATCACTTTCGCAAACTTGCGAGTTTTTCAAATTATCAGGGATGGCTAGCCTCTGCCTAATTTCGGTAGTAAACTGACGATTAGGTTTGAAAGGTAATTTGCATGTGCTGGAAAACATGGACAGACTGTGAGCATGTAAGTTATGTTTTCTAGGTACTACAGCAAGCTTAGTTTCCAGGAAAGTATTAAGAATCTCTATAATTGTTCCTCTATAGTATCCTAATCTAAGATCTCTAGTCAAGTACTTCCCTTTGATCTGTTTAATGATTAATTTTGAATCACCTATGACAGATACCCTAAATGCTCCTAATCTTTTCACAAGTTTAAGTCCAAGCAAAAGAGCTTCATACTCTGCCATATTATTGGTGCACTTAAAGTTTAATATGTAGGCATGGCCTTCAGCATGGTCATTTTCTAAGCTGTGCACCCAATTTCCTCCCCCTACCCCTAATTTGTTGACTGAACCATCAAATTCTAAGTGCCAAATAATTTCATGGACATAATCAGTGTCAGGGGTGATGGGAATTTTTTTAGCAGGGGGATTTAGTTTTTTGTTTTCATCTGATTTTTCTTTGCTATTTGAATCATCATTGGTATCTGAGATTTCCTGAATCTGAACACTTGTTTTTTCTTTTTTAATTTCTTTTGGTTCTGCTGCTAAAACTTGTTCATTGTTGGCAGGATTGGTTTCGGCATTGTACAGAATGAATGAATCCATATCAGAGTGTACTGAGTAGATAGGGAAATTTTGTGGTTTTTCCTCACTACTTACTACATATTTCATTAATGTCTCTCTGTATAGCTTCTTAGGTTGGCCAAAAACAGAGATAGTAGCATAAGACATGTCCAATTGAAGTGATCCTTGAAGCTTGGCACCCCAGGACCTGGATAATAACATTCCATATTTTGGTGGTATATCTGCTACTACTATATCCATCAGGATTGTTTTTGCAGGGTATTGAACTAAAGAAACACACAAGTCCTTTATTAATCCTAAACATCTCACCTGACTAGAATCAAAAGAGAAAAGGTCTTTGTATGGTCTAGTGATATCTAGGTCTAATTTCTCCATAACAGACTTGGGCATTAGGTTATGAGATGCTCCAGAATCAAACATGGCATTGTGAAGGATTTTGTCATGTATATTGAGGCTCACATAGAAGGGAGGGACACTTCCTTCTAAATGTTTCCCATTCACTTTAGGGCCAAATATTAATTCTAGTTGGTCATCAAAAACATTAACAGAATCTTCAGTTCTAGTGATGTTTAGTGATTTTTTGATTTGACTTCGGTAGACATCATGTTTGGCTAGTTCTGATAATGGAACGACAATATTTAATTTGCCTACTTCTGTTTCTAAATTGAAAGTTTTTTCTTTTTGGGCTTTTATGTTTAGAACAATGGGATTCTCTCTATTTTTTGTGTTTTTGGTATTTTTTGTGTTTTTCTCCTTTTTAGGAGTAGGATTAGGATTTACAATTTCTCCTAAATTGTCTTCTAGAGGTTCTTCCACAGTTCCCTTGGAAGGGGGAGAGTTGGAATGTTTTCTATTATTTTGTTGGCTGTCAGAGACATCTTCTATTATTGGATTAGGGGGGTTATTGTTTGATCTAGACAAAATTTGTACAGGGGTAGTAGCTACTTTACCTTTGATAGGTTGTCTTGGGGCTTTTTGTTTATTGGCTTTAGGAACATCTATTCTTCTACTCCTTAAGTTGTACTACTTTTGTAGTTCCTAGATAGCTGTGTCATATCCCTCCCTAAAGTCAAATGATTCTCCTAACTGAGTTTGAAATTGTTTGAGAATGTGAGCCTCTTGATCATCTTGAGTTAGGAAAACTTCTCCTTCATTGCTAAGTCCCATCCGATTTATCTGAGTGTCTTCTTAGGGACTTTTAGAGTTGGAAGCTTCTACATAATTTTCCTGGAAAGGAGGTCTAATGTTTTGATCTGGACTAGTTTTCCCAGGGTTTTGGTTTTGGCTTTTCTGGAAATTTGGTTTCCTCCCTATGTTGGTTTGCTAACCATCCCAAGGGGATTTTATTTCTATTGTCTCCACTCTATCTCCTAGCCTTTCCATACCTTTGATTATAGCATCTAGTTTCTGTTCAACAGGTGAGGCTTCTTCTTTCACTGGTATTCTTATTTCACTCCTAACCTTGGCATGTTTGGACATCAGGTTAGCTTCAACACTGATAGCTATACTTTGCATCTCTTCCAAAGTTCTAGGGGCTCGTTCCCTTAGCTAAAAAGCCATATCAGAATCAAATCTGTCAGGGAACTTGATTAGGGATAAATCAGGTGGGGGTCTAAGGTTTTGAGGAATAACATTGTAAACAGTGTTAAACCTAGTGCAGTAATCCTGCACAGTTTCTTGCGTTCCTATCTTAAGGTTTTCATATTCAGATAGGATCTGCAAAGGATCTTTCTTATTCTCCCAACAATTCAAGAATTGTGTATAAGGGGTTTCTAGGCTATCTATGTTATTTGGTATTAGAGCCCTAAACCAGGTTCTGACTTCCCTAGTTAGACTCTGAACAAATATTCTCATTCTTAATTCATCAGTATCAATCTCATATATTTCAAAGTAGTCAGTCATTTTCTTGGTATCTTGCTGAGCAGTGTATGTACCAGTACCATCGAATGGAGTGATTTTACTATGGTAGTCTTGAGGCATGACACCTAAATTAGCTGGTAAAACCAGGGGGCTATACCTATTTTCCATGGCTGTAGGTAGTGATGGAACAACAGCTGGGGTAGGGGTAACAATATGGATTTGGGTAGTGGATGGAGGGGTAGAAGGAGGGGTCTGTGGTGGAGTGGTTTGGGGTTGAGATATATGAGGGAATGATGAGGAACTTGCAGAAGCAGCAGTGACTATAGAGGGATCAGGTGTTCTTTTAGAAGTAAGCTCAGATTGTATTGAACTCTGTAAATATCTGTCTATTGAGGAACTAACAGCTTCAAACTGTAACTCTTCAATAAACACTGGGTCTGGGACCAAGCGGATTAATTCAGAGTCACAAAATTTTACAAACAAAGAGGTCTCAAATTGCTCATCAAAGGGTTCGTCCTCAAGATAAATCCACCTCACAGGGAAGGATCTTGATCTATAGATGGGCCAAGAACTAGCAGTACTTTCTTTACTTTCCTATCTCCTAAGAATTATGGGAATTAGATTAGGATTTTCAAACACAGGTGGTGGATTTGGATCAGGGTTTGACCTGGTGTAATGAGTCCTTTCTGAAGCCAGATTTCTTGGTTTTGATTTATTGTATTAATATCAACAACTACTTCTATGATTTCTTTAAGATGTTTTAGATTTGAATTTAAGAATTCATAAAGATTTGTTTGACCGAGGAACTGGTTCATGTTTAGTTCATAAAATAAACCAAAGATAGACTGAAGCAACATTCATATACTTATGCACTTGCAGAGCAAGAGCAGTTTGAAGGCTACCTGGCTAACTTCAGGCTATGTCTGTAATTTATAAAGTAAACAGCAATAACAACAAATTTTCCTTCCTGAGTGGAGTCGCCATTATGTTATCACTTGGATTTTCCTAGAAGTTGTAAGAAGAGGAAAGGTGTTTGAGGTAACCACAAACCAACTTTTGGGTACAAAATCTATCCAATCTGTACGTAGAGAGGGCTCTCTCTTTAAGATTTAGCTTGGTTTTATAAGGTTTTAGGCTAGTTATTAAAGCTTTGGGGGGGTTTGATTTTTTTTGGTGAAATTCAATAGCAGAGGGACAAAATTGAGTAGTTTAGGCCATTGGGCTAATGGAGTCAATAGAATATGGCTCAACTCGATTTGGTTTCTCAACAAAGGATGGTTTCACAGGGAAAGAAAGCTAAACAGGGATCAAATAGAGACTTGAAGAGATGGGATGGACTTAAAAGGGATGAAGGGAAATTAAGAATCCTTCAACATGTTTTAAGAGAAAAGAACTTTACTAATCACCAATAAAGAGAAATTAAGAATTCTTTACTAAATAATCAAAATGAATAAACTAGGAAACATGAGAAATTAAGAATTCATTGTTTATGATAGTTTAGAAGAAAACATAGAGAATAAAAATGATTGAAGACAGATTGCACTTAAGCACTTTCTGAATTATTCTTTTTCGTTTTAATATTCAGATATGAAACATAATTGATATAATAAACAAGAAAACAATATCACATGAAATATAAGATACTTATTTGTCCAGTGTTTGACATAAGATGTTGGAAATAATACTGAGAGGGGGGGTGAATCAGTATTATCTAATTCTTTTAATAAATCTTCCTTATTTGTTCTTTGAATTAGTTTTGCATGTCAGTACCATAAAATAATGAGCATGAACAAAGAAAATAGATAGTCACACCAAAGAACACAAGATGTAAGGTGGGAACCCAATGTGGGTGAAAACCACCTGCTGTAATATGTCTCTATCTTATTTCAAATTAGAAACTCCTTTTACAATGGTTTTGTACTGGTGCAGTCCTTTACCAGTACGCAGGCTGCAACCTGCAGAGAGCTACAACTCTCTCTCGTTTTCCAGTCTCTCCTGGAAGGGAGCTACAACCCCCTACTTCTTTTCTTACAAGGACCACTTTTCATAAATTTTCAAACTGGATCCATAAGCATCAAATGGTCATCAAGTATAAGAGAATCACCCAGTCAACTGTAGTAACCATATCAACAATAATAGAACCAAACCCAGAACACAGCAATGATAAACAGAGATTTTAAGAGAAGTAAGCAGCTTCACCCATGTACTGCCTGCTTACAGTAAGCACCCTGCTCAACTGCTCGCTTGCTTACGTACGCACCCTGCTCAACTGTTCGCCTACTTACGTACGCACCCTGCTCAACTGATCGCCTGCTTACATACCCACTGTATCCATTGAACTGTCGGCAGACCTCCGCACCTGCAACCCTTCTGTGCCTACGTACCGGCGCACCTGAAACGCTTCGCTCCTGCGTATGTATGCACTTTTCTTTCACTGTACCTGCGTACCTTCGGGCATAGATGATTTCAAGACTTCAGAAATAACCCAGACAGTCAGATCTACAGATCTGAACATGCACCGAAGAGATCTCAATCCATCAGTAGATTCGTCTTATTTAGATCTAGACATTATTCCCAAGAGATCATAATATTTCAGATTTAGCCCTCATAAGATATTCAACACAAGACATGCTCAAGCCAAACGATCTCCTTTGCTTTATATAGGAAAGCTCTTCCTTAAATCATGGATCAATACCACGGGCCGACACCATAATAACACAAAACCGTCGGCTAAATACCAAAGGTTAAACATAAGAAACCCCACGTGTGCTTTTCTCTGCCTTGAAATGTGTGTACTAGGGGTACACACCTCCTGAACGAGATAACTGTGGGTATGTACGCACTTTATGTAACACCGACCTGCGTGTACGCACCTTATGTAAGGTGTACCTGCGTACCCCTTATTTTCTTCAATATTTGATAGCTGATCATCAATCTCTGCTGCTGACTTGAAGTACCGTGATCTATCACCTGAATGGGTTGCCATCAAGGACAACACTTTAGCCATAATGCCAACATAAGAATCCTGTGAAAAGTACTTTGCATTAATTCTTCGTCCAGCCAGCCATGCAAAATTTGTCCAACAACACTTTATTCCAAAATAATTAGTTTTACAGCAATGTCTAAGAATCTACCCACGATACTCTAAATGAGGGAGTATTTATACAAAAATTTTACAATAAAATATCTCATAACAAAGTGAGATATATTCTAGGATGACTAACCATATGTTACATGAAAATAGAGACAGATGGTCTCGTAGATAACAGATAGAGGCAAACAGATGGTTTGTTGTCCCTATTCTTGAGAGTGTGCTGGAGTTAGGCCCTATGATTTGGCATCTTGTTGTCTTTGATGTAATTCTGTGTTGGCTGCTCTGTTTTTATCTTCTTACTGATACACTTTAACCTGCTCTGATACTCTTTACCTGTTTGATCTCTGCTTATCCTCTTTACCATCATTGACTGTAGTAAAAACCAAAATTTACATTTTACCAAGGACTAGTTACAAAATTTCTAACATTTCTTCCCACCATTTTCGCTGTGGTATTCTGGTTTTTTGAAGTTTTTTTAGGGTTTCATCAATTTTGGTGTACCTGAAAAAAGTAGGCTAGACTGGAAACAAATGCTTTAGCTCATGCTCAACATAGACGAGGTTCTCTAGACTGTCATAGAGGACTCTGCCTCTAGGCAGTGCCTTTGGTGCTAATGTGCTAGTTGATGAACTTGCTTGGTTATTAGCATACTGATCCAGTTTGTCAACATAATCTATGTGTCTCATCAATTTATCATTTATAACTAAAGTACTGGGTAGTCCTTTGTTCTACAAAATACCAAATTTCTCTATAAAAGCATTAATTTCCTCGTGCATGTCCTGGCATCTTCTTTCTAAATTTTGCATCAGAGACCTTTTAGTTAATACCCTTTTTACTTCCGGAATAGTCCCTGTTCTATCTTCAATGCCTAGTTCTTCAAGCTGGTGCTTATTCTTGTTATTCAAAAAATTTATGAGCCTAGTGGCTTCCTCAGGCATCTTTCCTAATTCTGCTCTTGTCTTATGAATCTCTTCTTGGTCTGCCTTTGCCAAATCAATCTGCTCAAAAATTATCTTTATTGATGGATAAAGTTCATTTATTGACTGAGTGATGTTGGTCCATAGAATCTTCTTAATGTCTGTCAGAGGCTTGTCAAATGTGAGATGCTTTTCTAATGATTTCACGTTTTGTTCTAATCATTTGATTTCCCTCGCCATTTCTAAAAAATTTATCTTAGAAAGATCATATCTTTGTTCTAAGTTAACATATTGTTCTTTTACCTTTTTCAGTGCTGAAGCTTGGAGTTTCATCTCTTCCATTGATTTTATTAGTTCCTCTATACTCAGATTTGAAAGACCTGCTGGTGCTATTTTTGTGCCTACTTCTGTGGTTGTACCTGTGACTACCTCAGCTATGACTGCTGGAATGTTTGGTGCCAGGGCTCTTCCAAGCGTTGAAGGGACTATAGTTGAGACTACTGGTACCACATTGGGAGGCTGAGAGGTAGACTCTCCCTGCTTGTCCTTCAATTACTTTTCTCATTCTTGCTCTGTCTCATTTAGTCTTTCATTAATTTTTAAGACTAATTCAATTAGCTCCTCTTCAGACCTTTGCTTTATGGTCTCAGCAGTCTGTTGATGTCTTGAAGGAGGAAACTTTAGCTGCTTTCTTAAGGTAGCTATATATTCATATTTCTTTTTAATTAAGTCTTCTGCAGCCTTTACATCTTGAGGATCATGACCCAACCCAATGATCAATTCTTCTAAAGATTTTATTCTGTTGTCCTTAGCCTGTGAAGAGGCTTTCTTCAATTGTAATTGGGCCATTGTATTATTCAAAGAATTTTCCATTATTTGGGCCATCATGGCCTTACCAGTCAATGTAGAATAGATCATCTCCCCTGTCTGTTTATGCAATTTGATTTGGTCCAAAGGATGAATGTCTTTTTCCATGACCTCAAAATTCATTCTGAGATAGCCTGCTGTTGATTGAGGCTGTTGCACTTTAGGTTTGAAATAACTCATTATCATTTTTCCTTCTTTGATGTCATAGGCTGACATCAATCTGTTTTGATTAGTGGGAGCCATTTTTAGATATTGATTGTAAACCTGGAGCCTCAAAGGATCATTTCTGGATTTTATTTCTATAAACTTCTTCTTGATATCTGAAGTATCCTTTCTTGGTGTCCTGAAAGATTATACCTCTACACTTGGTTGTCTCTCTAGCTTCTATTTCTGTGAGCTATTAGATGGACCACCTACTGGGAAAGTTTGATGACTATCTACCCCTTCTTTCCTTTGACTATCAGTAGTCTCTTCAAAAAATTCCTACTTTGAAAGAGGATTTAACCTATGCCTTTTAGCATTAGGTTGTTCTGAGGGTCCACTGGCAGGGGTAGCTACTTCCCCATCTCTCTTTTTATTCGTTTCCTTATTCAGAGGAGTCTAGAGGATTAGAGGTTCTCCCTCATTGCCCTAAGTTGGAGGAGCTTGCATTTGAGCCTGTTTCTTAGAATTTTCAAGCTGCTTAGACATTATAGATTGTTTTGTGGCTTGAGTGCTAGTCTCTGGTCCCTTTCCCTTGGATGTTCCTGTAACTAGTGTGCTGGTATCCTGTGAGTGTTGCTGAGAGGTTTTAGCTGTAGAGGCACTAATCCCTGACCTTTGAGAAGACTCAAATCATACCTGCCCAAAAGAATCCAGGTCAAGTGTTTTCTCAAGATCCCTCATAACATTTTCTATATTGACCTATTCACTATCAGTTTCTACTAGGGTTCCTTCCCTCCATTCATCCACATTGGCAAATTGTTCAATTTATGGGATTCTATGGTGTATATATGGTGACAGCTTATTATTCATTCTTCTATCACATATGAAGCTATGAGGGTCATATGGCATCCACCCAAAACTTTTGTGTAACTTAAGGTGATCTTCTAGAATTCTCTCTGCCTCTCTCCATGCTTCCCTAGTGTTGCAGACAAAAGGGCCTAACTAATTTTTGATTCTGAGTTGAGCTTTCTTTTTGGCTTTATGAAAATGGACCAAGTCTGAATTTATCATTTGTCTAAAATATTCCAATGCAAACAGTCTCATTGGAACGTATTTTGGTAACTTGAAAGGGCAGAGCTCACACCCATATATCCTGATTTCTGTCTAGTTCTTATACAGATACCAATCACCTATTCTATACTACTTGGAGAGCTATAGGATTCTCTTAATGTCACCACTAATCCTGGGAGGGAAAATCCCTGTCAATAAGGTAGTTGCTGGATGAACAAACTGATTGATGAACTCATCATAGGAGTAAGGGGAATCAAGGGAATCATGGAAGATGGAACTCCAAAAAATAACGGACCTTGGATTACCTTTGGTATCACATTTCATGACAAGAAAAGGGAAGTTTTCTTACTGATAATACAGCATGAGATGATATATGAAGTTGGTATACTTGAAAAGTCCTTCATTTTCTAGTATCAATAACTGGTTATGAATCTTATTAGCAATAAATGAGGCATAATCACATTTAACAGTAGGGGGCTATCTAGGAGTGAAGATTGACAATAACACTAGGGTTAATTCTTCAACATACTCACTAGTGTTGAATCTCATAACTAAAGATATCATATCAACAATGAGTCTTCCCATATCTGTGAAGAAAGTTTTCAGATAAGGAGGTGGTACCTTAGGCTGATGTTCAGACAACATGAAAGTCTGTTATGAAACCAGTTCACAAAAAGATAGAAAAGAGAGATCCACTCCTTAGAATTCAGCCTCTTCAAGGGGGCAACCTCCTTTACATTACATAAATGAGCAATTCTTGGATGATTCAAATGAAAAAACCTCCTTTCTATATATAGGAGTCTAAGGAGTCACAATATAACCCAGCCAACCTAACAATAATAATATAAAGCCACAAAAATAACAATAGAGGGATTCTATGGGGCACAGTAATAACAATATGGGGACAATTGGGGCACAACAATATTAATAAGGGATACAACTACAATAGTAATGGGGTAATCACTAGTATTATAGGGACCCAACATGCCCCTCTCCTTAAAAAAAGTGTTTTCCTCAATGCTTCAGTAGTTCTGGAAACTTTTTTTATAAAATTCTCATCCTCCCATGTGGAATCTTCAGCGGATAAGTTCTTCCACTTGATAAGATACTCCGAAATTGATCGATTTCGTAACTGTCGAGTTCTTGTTTCTGTGACTGCTTCTGGTTCGAATATAATTTTTCCTTCCTCGTCAAGTTCTGGAAATATTGTTTGAATTGGGAGTTTGTCACCTATAACCTTCTTTAAACATGAAACATGGAAAACTGGGTGGAATCGAGAAGCTGCAGGAAGCTCCAATTTGTATGCCGTAGTACCAATCTTTTGCAACACCTTGTACGGACCATAATACTTTGGTGATAATTTATTATCCCTCTTAGCTTGCTTGAGGGACATTTTCTTATATGGTTGTAGCCGTAGGAATACCCAATCACCTACATCAAAACTTCTTTCGCTACAATGTTGATCTGCCTGTTGTTTCATTCTATTTTGTGCCAACACGAGGTTATCCTTTAAGAGTTGGAGGACATGTTGTTGATGTTCGATGTGATGTTCCATTGCTTGAACCTTAGAATTTTCTCTTAAATATGATGTGATGGATGGTGGCTGATATCCATAAAGTGCCATAAATGGGGTCATTTTTGCTGATGTATGGAAGGAAGTGTTATACCACCATTCAGCCAGAGGCAACCATTTGACCCGTTGTGTCTATTTATTAGATACAAAGCAACGAAGATATCCTTCCAAACATTTGTTTACTATCTCAGTTTTCCCGTCAGATTGAGGATGATAAGATGAGCTATGAGTTAACTAAGTACCAAGACAAGAAAATAATTCTGTCCAAAAATTTCCAGTGAAAATGGGATTTCTGTCACTTACAATAATCTTTGGGTTTCCATGTAGCTTTTGAATTGTTTCCATAAATGCAGTAGAAACTGTACTGGCTTTAAATGGATGTGATAATGCACAAAAGTGTGCATACTTGGTAAGTCTATCAACTACCACCATGATGACACTCTTTCCCTTAGACTTGGGTAAACCTGTGATAAAATCCATTGAAACCTCCTCCCAATGTTGGCTTGGAAAGGATAAATGTTGTAATAGACCTGGTGTCTTAATTGTTTCAACTTTATTTTGTTAGAAAACCAAACATTCCATCACAAACTTTTGAATATATGATTTAAGTCCCTCCCAAAAAATTCCTTCTTAACCCTGTGGTAAGTTTTTAAAAATCCTAAGTGCCCTCCTAAGGGAGAAGTGTGCAATTCCATAAGAATATTTTGTTTTAGCTGGGAATTATTACAGAGGTATAAGCGATCTTTGTACCATAACGAATCATTTTGCCAGCTAAATGTATCAGACATACTGGAGTCTTGTTGTAACTTTTGAATAAGTGCCCACACTTCTTCGTCATTCTTCCATTCCTCCCTTGCTTCGTTTATCCAATCTGGATGGATAATAGAAATGGCACACAACAATGCTTCCACATCCTCATCCTTTCTTGAGAGTGCATCTGCCACCACATTTTGCTTCCCTTTTTTGTAGATTATTTCAAAGTCATAATCCAACATCTTTGTGACACACTTTTGTTGCTCTTCAGAGGATAATCTTTGTTCTAAAAAGTATTTAAGGCTATCATGATCTGTTTTTACCTTGAAGTGTCTTCCCATTAGGTAGGGTCATCATTTCTTAAGTGCATGGAGTATTGCCAACATTTCCTTCTCATAAATAGCTTTGTGTAAAAACTTTCCCTTCATTGGACGACTTTTGAAAGCAATGGGTCTTTCATCTTGCATTAAAATAGCACCAATTCCATTTCCTGAAGCATCACATTCCACAATAAAGGTTTTTGTGAAGTCTGGTGTAGCTAAGACTGGTGCTTGGCACATTGCCCCTTTAAGATGCTCGAAGGCCTTTGTTTCTTCTGGAGTCCATGAAAATGCACCTTTCTTCAATAATGTTGTTAGAGATGCTGCTATTCTTCCATAATTTTTAACAAACTTGCAATAATACCCTGTCAACCTAAGAAATCCTCGCAGATGCTTTATGGATGTGGGGATTTTCCATTCCTTAATGGTTTTAATTTTGCTAGGGTCTACCTTAACTCCTTCATGAGATACAATATGAACCAGATATTCCACCTCTTGTACTCCAAAGAAAAATTTGGATCCTTTTTCATATAATTGTTTCTCCTCCAATAGTTGTAGCACCCTGTCAACATGTTCAACATGATCCTCCCAACACTTGCTGTAGATTAGTATATCATCAAAAAATACTAACACAAATTTTCTAAGGAATGGTTTGAAAATGGAATTCATCAAACCTTGAAATGTTGAAGGTGCATTGGTAAGGCCAAAACGCATGACCAAAAATCGATAATGACCCTCATGAGTTCTAAATGCTATTTTCAGAATGTCTTCAGTCTTCATTCTGATTTGATGATATCTTGAATGAAGATCCAACTTGGTGAAGTAAATTGATCCATGCAATTCATCCAGTAATTCATCAATGACAAGAATGTGAAACTTATCTTTAATAGTGAGCTTGTTGAGCTCCCTATAATCTAGATGTTGGCATTATGAGATAAGTGTTGTCCTTGATGGCAAACCACACTGATGATAAATCATAGTGCAGAAGGTCAGCAGCAAGGAATTGATGATCAGACTATAAGAAGAAGAGAAAGTTCATACACGCAGGTTCATTAAGCCCAAGTCGCGTATACAAGCAGGTTCACTATATACCAACTCGCGTATACGTAGGTTCGCTATATACCAAGTCGCGTGTACACGCATGTTGGCTTCAGTAAGAGCGCGTGTATGTGGAAAACTTATCTTTGGTCCACGGCAGTTATTCCTTGGAAGTTGTACCTATGGTTTTGGACCTTGGTGTCTCGACGGACGTGTTGATCCCTAGTTTTGAAGTTGATGGTTTTGGATTTCTATGGTTTTTGCTCTTGGTATTGAACAAGGCCTAAGGCTATATAAGGAGAAGGAAATATTTAGGCAAGAGTATCTGAAATGTCTTGAATATCTGATGAAGTATTAGATCCAGTATGCAGGTTATTGGTTGATGGTGTATTGCTTGATCTGAGCTAAGGAGAGATCTCATTGGTTGATGGAGAGCAAGATCTAAGGAGAGATCGGGATCAAATGGTTTGAAATGAACTATCTTTATATGGTTGATTATGCGAATTTCTAGATCTGCATACTGACGCAATGTTATGTTCTGGGTATAACTGAAATCTGGTACAGCTGCAAGTTATGAAAATTTATTTTTAGATCTGTACGCAGATTGTCTTCGGTAAAACCGCGTGTATACGCGGGTTGCCTTAATAGTAGTAGCGTATATCTTTTGAAGCTTGATTTTTGGGTTGCAGCTGGATCTGACTGTTATTGCAGAGTTCTGTAGTCTGCTCTGTGTTCTGGTGACTGGGTTTGATAGGGTTTCAGTGGTTCAAAGATTGATGATGCTAGTATTGGTTGTTTTATATGATTTGTGAATGAATCATGGTCTTCAGATTGTAATGTTGTGCTTCAGGAGTATCCAGTCTGAAAATTGATGAAAAGTGGTACCTGAAGGAAAGAAGATTGTAGGCCAGCACCTACGTACTAGTATCTTAGCTAGTACAAGAGCAAAGGGGGTTGGAGCTCCCTTCCAAGGAAGTTTGGAGAACGAGAGAAGGTTGAAGCCTTCGGCAGGTTGTAGCCTGCGTACTGGTATAAGGCTACACCAGTAAAAAAAGATTGTAAACTGAAATTCTTATTAAAGAAAGATAGAGACGACTTGCAGCAGGTGGTTTTCACCCACATTGGGTTTCCACCTTATATCATGGTGTTCATGTGTGTGGCTTTTGCGTGATGATCTGTTCTGTTATACTGCATCTGTTTACTCTTAATATGGTGAATGATGACCTGATGCACTTAACTGAAGATAAACTAACTGAATTATAAGTTTTCTGGTTATACGTTGTTTTCCTTAGCCACAGTAGCGTGTACCCGCTGGTTCACTTAACTGAAGTAGCGTATATGTTTTTGAGCATTGAAAAAGTTTTATTGATCTGATAATACTGATTCACCCCCCCCCCCCCTCTCAGTATTATTTCCAACAATTGGTATCAGAGCAGGTCCTTCAGAGAAGCTTGATCGCTTGAAGGTAGATCGTTCATCATGAGCAACTACGAGAGAGAAGCATCAATCAGGCCACCGGTTTTTGATGGGACAAACCTCAATTATTGGAAGGTAAGAGTTACTGCCTATCTTCAATCTCTTGGTACAGAAGTTTGGGACATCGTAGAAACAGGCTACGCTTTTCCTTCAGCTACTCCTACAGATGCAGCTGAGAAAAAGAAGTATGAAACAAATGCAAAAGCAGTCAGTACCCTATTAGGATGTATATCCCAAACGGAATTCATGAAGGTAATGCACTACAAATCCGCAAAAGAGATATGGGACAAAATTGTCACGAGCTATGAAGGAGATGAACAGGTAAAGCGTGCTAAACTTCAAACTCTCAGGCTTCAGTATGAGACTCTCAAGATGTATAATGATGAAAGTGTGGCTAACTATTTTCTTCGGGTAGATGAGATTGTTAATTGTATGAAAAATTTGGGTGAAGAAATAAAAGAGGCTATAGTGGTTGAAAAGGTTCTAAGATCATTGTCCCCCAAGTTTGAATCTAAAGTATCCGCAATAGAAGAAAAGGAAAATCTACGAATTCTTACTATGTCTCAGCTACATGGAATTCTAACTGCTTATGAAATGAGAAAGGGAGGTCCATCAGATAGAAGAGAAGCTGCTTTCAAGGCATCAAGCAAAGAAGATTACTATGAAGCAAGCCACGTCCCAGTAGAAGAGGAAGAAGAATCAAATTTTGTCAGAAATCTTCAAAGGGGTTCTGGAAGGTTCAGAGGTAAGTTACCTTTTAAATGTTTTGCTTGTGGAAGAGTAGGTCATTATGCTGCAAAATGTCCTTATAAGGATAAAGGAAAGGAACCTGCTAGATGGAACAAGAAACAGAATGCAAATAAGAAAAGCTACTACACTCATGAAGATAGTGATGGTCTATCGAATAGTGATGAAGATGAACGAGGTAATGAATATAAGTTGTTAATGGCATTTGAAGATGATGATTATATGGATGCTATAGATGTGGATAACCTTTATGATGAAATTACTAGACTCAAGAGATGTATAGAAGAAAAGAATATGATCATTGATACTCTACAATTTCAAATTGATGAAAAGGAAAAACATCTTGAAAAACTAGAAGGTGAAATTGTTGGTCTTAGAAAAGATATTGAGAAAACAAAAGCTATTAATCTTAAATTTGTTAAAGGATCTGAAACCTTGGATGAGATTATCAATGTACAGCGATCTCCTCTGATCAAGATAGGTCTTGGATATAATGGAGAAACATCTCAAGCCTCTACCTCTAAAAGTTATCTTGATGCAGCAAGGAAAAGCGAGCAAAGGCCAAATAAAAGTAATCAGGTGGATCAGGGACAGTTTACCTCAAGAACAAATAAATACCATCAAGAAATTTGGGGACAAACTGCCTTAAGGACAAACAGAACCTACAATCAGCCACAGGTAAAATCTTCCCAATTTGCTCCAAGAATCAATAGAAGCTACAATCGGTTGGATGATAGATTTGATTATCGCAGAAGTTTCTTTAATGGCCAATGATTTTCTTGCCATAACTTCGGTCACAAAGCAGCTCAATGTGTTGCATACAAGACAATCATGACTAGAGAAGCTCAAAAGCAAGGGAGAATGACTAAAACCATGAAAAGGACTTATAACAACTTTTTGGTTCTTGAAAATGAAGTTGAATGCTCTATTTGTAATAACTTTGGTCATGAAGACTCTGAATGCAGGAGCAGGTTCCGGAAGACAATTCAGAAGGAGCAAAACTCAAATGTCAGAACATGGAGAATAAAGGAACCACAACCAGAAAGATGTGGGATAGCCTTTTATGCAGAAGGTCAAGAAAGTCTATGGTGCATTGACAGCGGATGTTCGAAGCATATGACAGGGGACAAAGAAAAGCTTGAGTCATATACCGCATTAGAAAAGGGGAAGAAAGTTTCTTTTGGAAACGATATCTCTGCAGCCATAAAAGGAAAAGGTGTGGCTCCATTGAAAGAGAAGGTCAAAGCTAGAAATGTTTTGTATGTTGATGGATTGAAGCATAATCTTCTGAGTGTTAGTCAGATGTGCGATCAAGGAATAGAGGTAATATTTAGATCAAATGGATGTTGTGTTCGTGATCTTGATATAGGTAAAACAGTGATCAAAGGAAGAAGGACTCCAAATAATCTATACATATTTGAAGAAGGACCACAACAATGCTATTTGAGCAAGGATGATGAACACTGGCTATGGCATCTAAGGTTGGGGCATCTAAGCTTTTCACAAATAAGGAAAGCATGCAAATATCAGGTAGTTCGTGGTCTTCCAGATATCAAAATTCCAGACAACACTATATGCAAATCTTGTCAGTTTGGAAAGCAAACCAGAACTAACTTTCCAGAGAAGGAAGGATCAGCTAGCATGCCTCTTGAGCTAGTACATACAGATACATGTGGTCCATTCAGAAAAAGAACACCTCGAGGAGAAGAATACTTGATATTATTCATTGACGATTTCTCCAGGTTTGTCTGGTTAGGACTTATGAAGCACAGAGATGAAGCATTTGAAAAATTCAAATCCTTCAAAGCCTTGGTTGAAAATGAATCAGGACACAAAATTAAGTGCCTCAGATCTGACAGAGGTGGGGAGTTTACCTCAAACTAATTTTTCGATTTCTGTGAAGAACATGGGATAAGAAGAGAATTCTCTACAGCTAGAACTCCTCAGCAAAATGGGGTGGTGGAAAGAATGAACAGAACAATCCAACAAATGGCTCGTGCTATGCTTGATGAATCAGGTACTCCCGCAACCTTCTGGGGTGAAGCTGCACATGTTGCAGTTATTATTCTTAACAAAACAAATGTCCGAGTAAACAACACTCAAACACCTCATGAGCTCTGGAGTGGTGAGACTCCTTCGGTGAAGCACTTCAAAATATTTGGGAGCAAATGTTATATTAAGAATACTGATGAGCAACTTGGCAAACCTGAACCAAGAGCAGATGAAGGCATTATTCTTGGTTATTCTCCATATAGCAAAGCATAAAAGTGCTACAATAAAAGACTTGGCAGAATTGTTGACAGCATTGATGTAGTGGTTGATGAGAAGGGATATATTCCTAGGCAAGTTCATCATGAAGACATTGAAGAAGATGAACGCTACACTCAAAGGCAGAATGATGAAGAAGAAGAACCTCAAGAAGAACCAGAGGAGCAGGCAAGAATAGAAGAGAAGACTCCATCCAGATATGTTCAAAAGAATCATCCAGAATCTCAGATTGTGGGGCAGAAAGAAGCAGGAATACAAACAAGAAGAAGAATTGCAGAAGCTTCAAGCTATTTGGCATTACTCTCTTCCATTGAACCACAAAATGTGAAAGAGGCATGCAAAGATGAATGTTGGGTCAAAGCAATGGATGAAGAACTTGAGCAGATCGAAAAGAAAAACACTTGGGAACTGGTTCCTAGACCAAAAGATAAGAATGTCATAGGGACAAAATGGGTCTTCAAGAATAAATTGAATGAAAATGGAGAAGTAATTAGAAACAAGGCCAAACTTGTTTGTAAAGGGTATGCGCAGCAAGAAGGGATAGATTTTGAAGAGACCTTTGCCCCTGTAGCAAGACTTGAGGCCATCTGAATGTTCCTTGCTCTCTCAAGCTTTCAAAACTTCAAGGTATTTCAAATGGACGTGAAGTCAGCCTTTCTGAATGGAGACTTAGAAGAAGAAGTATATATTGAGCAGCCAGATGGTTTCATTCTTGGGAATGATCCAAACCTTGTATGAAAATTAAAAAAGGCTCTCTATGGTCTCAAACAAGCTCCAAGGGCTTGGTACTATCGATTGGACAAATATCTTCACCAACAAGGCTTTTCAAAAGGATCAACAGATAGCAATCTCTATATAAAAATTGAAAATAACAAATTGCTAATACTTGTTGTTTATGTAGATGATATTATCTTTGGCAGCAATGAAGAGACTATGAGTCAAAACTTTGCCTTGGTTATGCAGAAAGAATTCGAAATGTCACTACTTGGAGAATTGACATACTTTCTTGGATTGCAAATCCAACAAAATGAAGGAGGCATCTTCTTGTCTCAAACCAAGTACCTCAAGCAGATCTTGAAGAAGTATGGCATGGAAGATTCAAAGCCAGTATGTACACCCATGGTTACAGGATGCAGCCTCAGTGCAAATGATGAATCAGCAGCAGTTCATCAACCAACTTATAGATCCATGATTGGGAGTTTGCTTTATTTGACAGGTACCCGACCAGACATCATGAATGGAGTCGGAATAGTTGGGAGATTTCAGGCAAATCCAAAGGAGACTCATCTTCAGACAGTGAAGAGAATCTTCAAATATCTTCAAGGGACACAAAATTATGGATTATGGTATCCTAGAGATACAGATCTCACACTTCATGCTTATACAGATGCAGATTGGGCCGGAAGCGTGGATGACAGGAAGAGCACAAGTGGTGGTGCATTCTTTATGGGCTCCAGATTAGTATCCTGGTTCAGCAAGAAACAGAGTTCGATTGCCTTATCTACAACTGAAGCAGAATATGTGGCTGCGGCATCTTGTTGCACACAACTTCTTTGGATGATGCAGACCTTGCAGGATTTTCAAATCACTTGCACTTCACCAGTCTCTATCTTATGTGATAATACAAGTGCAATCAGCATTTCAAAGAATCCAGTCATGCACTCAAAGACCAAGCACATACCAATCAAGTACCATTTTCTTCGGGAACAAGTGCTTGAGCAGAAGGTCAAGTTGGAGTATGTTCCTTCTAAGGAACAAGTTGCTGATATTCTCACAAAACCACTGCCCAGGGAAACTTTTGAATATCTCAGACAAAAGCTGGGAGTAGTTGATGCTTCATCTTGCTGTTGAAGCTTGTCTGTTCTACAGAAAATTTGGTATACGCAAGTTACGTAAGGCATATCCGCGTGCATACGTCGTTTTCTACAAGAGAAGTCGCGTATATGGAGTTCTGAACAACAAGGGCAGACTCTGGTCGGAGAAGGTCTGAGATGGGTATGCCAGAATTCTTCAGGCACAGGTTCAGGGGGAGCAGCAGGCACAGGTTTAGGGGAACAGATTAAAGTTTCATAAAGCATTGTTGGCATTTAGATGCTTTTGGTTCTAGTACACAACTGTTGTTGGTTTCAGGAGAAGGAGCTCAGAAGGAAATCTTGGATGCTGATCTAAAAGAGGTGTATCAGATGCTGCTTGTGACTTTCATAAGTCTTGGTCTAGATTTGTTGTCTCTATGTCATGTATCTCTTCTGTGATATCTCTTTTATGGTGTCAAGGTCATGTAACGGCCTATGTTGGTTTCCCCACTATGCCTGGGATGAATGATGTAATATAATTGGTTGTTTCTAATGTATCCCCTCTTGGTTGGGAGTATGGATGTATGTATTGAGTCTTTTGGTAATAGGAAGGTCCCTTATGGTGTATCAGTCTTGGTTCCTTTGAAGAACATATTTTGCAGATCTTGCCTACAGTCAGAGGAAGCATGTTTCAGCACAGCCAAGCAAAGATATCAGCATGTACTCAGGGGGAGCACAGCCCTTTGCCCTTGATGTCAAAGGGGGAGAGTGATTTGGTGTTGTTGCCATCAAGTCCAAAGGGGGAGATTGTTGGCATTATGAGATAAGTGTTGTCCTTGATGGCAAACCACACTGATGACAAATCATAGTGCAGAAGGTCAGCAGCAAGGAATTGATGATCAGACTATAAGAAGAAGAGAAAGTTCATACACGCAGGTTCATTAAGCCCAAGTCACGTATACAAGCAGGTTCACTATATACCAAGTCGCGTATACGCAGGTTCGCTATATACCAAGTCGCGTGTACACGCAGGTTGGCTTCAGTAAAAGCGCGTGTATGTGGAAAACTTATCTTTGGTCCACGGCGGTTATTCCTTGGAAGTTGTACCTATGGTTTTGGACCTTGGTGTCTCGACGGACGTGTTGATCCCTAGTTTTGAAGTTGATGGTTTTGGATTTCTATGGTTTTGGCTCTTGGTATTGAACAAGGCCTAAGGTTATATAAGGAGAAGGAAATCTTTAGGCAAGAGTATCTGAAATGTCTTGAATATCTGATGAAGTATTAGATCCAGTATGCAGGTTATTGGTTGATGGTGTATTGCTTGATCTGAGCTAAGGAGAGATCTCATCGGTTGATGGAGAACAAGATCTAAGGAGAGATCGGGATCAAATGGTTTGAAATGAACTATCTTTATATGGTTGATTATGCGAATTTCTAGATATGCATACTGACGCAATGTTATGTTCTGGGTATAACTGAAATCTGGTACAGCTGCAAGTTATGAAAATTTATTTTTAGATCTGTACGCAGGTTGTCTTCGGTAAAACCGCGTGTATACGCGGGTTGCCTTCATAGTAGTAGCGTATATCTTTTGAAGCTTGATTTTTGGGTTGCAGCTGGATCTGACTGTTATTGCAGAGTTCTGTAGTCTGCTCTGTGTTCTGGTGACTGGGTTTGACAGGGTTTCAGTGGTTCAAAGATTGATGATGCTACTACTGGTTGTTTTATATGATTTGTGAATGAATCATGGTCTTCAGATTGTAATGTTGTGCTTCAGGAGTATCCAGTCTGAAAATTGATGAAAAGTGGTACCTGAAGGCAAGAAAATTGTAGGCCAGCACCTATGTACTAGTATCTTAGCTAGTACAAGAGCAAAGGGGGTTGGAGCTCCCTTCCAAGGAAGTTTGGAGAACGAGAGAAGGTTGAAGCCTGCGTACTGGTATAAGGTTGCACCAGTAAAAAAAGATTGTAAACTGAAATTCTTATTAAAGAAAGATAGAGACGACTTGCAGCAGGTGGTTTTCACCCACATTGGGTTTCCACCTTATATCATGGCGTTCATGTGTGTGGCTTTTGTGTGATGATCTGTTCTGTTATACTGCATCTGTTTACTCTTAATATGGTGAATGATGACCTGATGCACTTAACTGAAGATAAACTAACTGAATTATAAGTTTTCTGGTTATACGCTATTTTCCTTAGACACAGTAGCGTGTACACGCTGGTTCACTTAACTGAAGTAGCGTATATGTTTCTGAGCATTGAAAAAGTTTTATTGATCTGATAATACTGATTCACCCCCCCCCCCCCCTCTCAGTATTATTTCCAACACTAGACACATGCGCCATGATCCATCCTTCTTGTGCACCAATACTACTGGAGCAGAGAAAGAACTTTGACTCAGTTGAATTATACCAACCTCTAGCATTTCTGCAACCATATGTTCAATTTCACTCTTTTGGGCATAGGGATATCTGTACGGCCTGATGTTTGGAGGAACACTTCCTAGAATCAGATGAATAGCATGATCATGATCATGAATAGGTGGGAGACCTTTGGGAGTCTCAAATAGCTTGGAATGATTGTCCAAGAATTTTTGGAGACCTAGAGAAATAGATGATTCCAATGTGGAAACATCTAGAGAACATAATTGTGCAATTACACCTCTTTGTTCCTTTTTTAGAAGCTTTGTCATACTGTTAGAGCTGATTATCTTTCTCGGTTTCCCTGAAATACCCCTTAATTCAAGTTCGTTTCCTTCCACAAAAAATTTCATGAAAAGTTCTTGAAAATTAAAAGCTATTGTACCCAAGGATTGTAGTCTTTGGACTCCTAGTACAACATCAGCACCTCCCATTGGAATGGAAAGAATTGGGCTAGTCAATACATATTCTCCCATGGATAGCTCGATATTATGGCACTTTCCAGAGCAATTTATTGTTCCTCCATTTGCAACCATCACTTGACACTCTGGTGCCGAATATAAGAAGCAATTCAATTCTTTTGCTACCTTACAATGAATAAAATTGTGGGTACTTCCTAAATCAATCAACACTATTACCTTTTTCTTCTTGATTTGTCCTTCTATCTTGATGGTTTGAGGAGTGGTAATTCCTGCCAATGCATTACAAGATATGGTCGGATTCATTTCTTCTTTATCTAGGCTTTGTTCCTGGAGTATATCCTCTTCTTTTGAACTTTCTTGCTGCTTTTCTTCTTCCTCTTCACAATCTATGTAGAATAATTTCTTCTCAACACACTTATGACCTTTAGTGTATTTTCTATCACAACTGTAACAAAGCCCTTTTGCTCTTTTTTCTTCCAATTGTTTTGGTGTCAACCTTATAGGTTGTGGAAGACTAGGGGCAACAACACTTCCATCTTTATAGTTGTGAGTGGTATGCTTCCTGGTTGCCATAATTTTGCTTTCCATTTTTCTTGCTAACCTAAATGCCTTCTCTAATGAATTAGGTTCCAAAAGGTGAACATCATGTTGGGTATTATCCTTTAAATTCCCTATGAACACATCAATCCTATGCTCCTCTGGAATATCTTTTACCCTTATGTTCAATTTTTGGAACTCCTCAATGTGCTCCATTATTGAACCCTTTTGTTTGAGACTTATGAATTGGCTAAAAAAAGTGTTGCTTTTTGTATCCTCATCATGTGCTGTCAATTCTTCAGTAAAAATTGCCCAAGTGATAATTTGTTTACGAGAGCAAATCCATTGATACCATACAAACTGATTTGGTTCCAAATACAAAGTTTCAATACGTACCTTTTGTGTGTTTTGCACATGATTAAGATCGAAAAATTGCTCCATCTGTAATATCCAAGTTGCGGGATCCTTGCCATCAAACTTCCTCATATCAATTTTTGGAATATGGTGGGTCTTCGATCCAACATTAGAGTCTATGGAATCATGATTAGCATTTCTTTTGTTCTCATCATGGGTTTCCTTTACTACCCTTTCACCATTAGTGACCATTTCTTGTAGCAACTTATTCATGCTTATCTTCAATTCTTCCATCTTATCATCCATGCCATCAATTTTAGCGTCCATGCCATTCATCTTAGCTTCCATGCAATCCATCTTAGCTTCTACACCTTTCTTTAAACAATTCACCTTAGCTTCTACACCTTTATTTAAACCATCCATCTTAGCTTCTACATCTTTCCTTAAACCATCCATCTTAGATTCTATTGCTTTTTGTACAAATGACACTTGTTGCACTTGGTCTCCTAATTTTGATATATCATGTTGCATTTCTTCCTCTTCTTCATAAGTAATGCTAGAGATTTTAGGTTACTTACTAGGTGTTTTCATTTTATTTCCTCGGGTCATCAATTACCGATTCAAACTAATTTTTCAAACCAAGCTTATGCAAAAATTTAAAAAAAAACTACACACCTTTTTTCACATTGTAGAAGCTTGGTATTGAATCTTATGCATCTCTGCAATTTCGGATCATCCAGTTCTGAAATTATGATTTGTAGTAGCCCTCTGTGTCCTTTTTCCAATGTCACCATTCTGATATAAGTTGGATTCTCCAAGGAAGAGTTATGCACAATCTCCCAAGATGACCTGATTATAGACTAGTTCAGTAGAGCGAACTTGTACGACGTGCCACGAGTCACTGTTCCAACCTTTGGATCTAAAAAAGATATACAAGAAACTACAGTCCGACCTCTTTGTACACCTTCTAATGAAATTTCAATCCGATGCGGATAGAGAAAGTTATGACGATTTTCCCCAGGTCACCTGTTTGGAATGTAATTCAGGAGTATGCAAAAAGACCAACTTCTTCACATCATATCTCTGCAAATATAGCACGAAAAGCTCTGAAATTCGAACCTGAGATTCAACGCAATTTCTTTTCAAATGGGTTTCTTCTTTAGCTTCTGAAACATCATAGAAGAAAATTTATAGTGAAAATTCCATGATGACCTATTTGGAGCAGCGAAACCCTAGAATCCAAAGCTCTGATACCAAATGTTATGAAACCAGCTCACAAAAAGATAGAAAAGAGAGATCCACGCCTTAGAATTCAGCCTATTCGAGGGGGAAACCTCCTTTACATTACATAAATGATCAATTCTTGGATGATTCAAATGAAAAAGCCTCCTTTCTATATATAGGAGTCTAAGGAGTCACAATATAACCCAGCCGACCTAACAATAATAATATAAAGCCAAAAAAATAACAATAGTGGGATTCTATGGGGCACAGTAATAACAATATGGGGACAATAGGGGCACAACAATATTAATAAGGGATACAACTACAATAGTAATGGGGTAATCACTAGTATTATAGGGACCCAACAAAGTCTGACAGAGGCGATTGAGCTCTGATTGGGATAATTTAGTTGATTTCTCAAGTAAATCGCCAATCGAAAGGGGAGTGAGAGCTTGACTAGGGTAAAATTGCAACATTTCATTGATGCATTCAACAGTTATTAGGAAAAGGATTGTTTGGGTGGGAGACATAACTACTCCGCGGTTAGGGTCATAACTGGCATGGCATTGATGAATTATATCAGGGAAAACACAGATTGAGGGGAGAAAGTACATAGGAAGATTGGATTCCCACAGTCCCAAAACATCAGAGCCATTCAGATAATTATCTCTACTTTGGCAAAAGACTTTGAGGTGGTTTTTATCAGTGGCAAGGTCTTTTATTTGGAAGTCCTGGTCTACCAAAGGTAGGTAGTCCAAATCTTTATGAGGGGCATTTATAGGTGCAACATTCAAAGCCACTGGGGTTTCCATTTCTGGTTCTTGTGGATTCAGAAAGGAAATTTAGGTTTTCTTTGAGAAATGGGTAAAACAGAGGGTCTAGGAACTTATATGACGAAAACAAAGACTGAATTGTAATGAATTTGAGTCCTTTTTTGTCAATTTACAGTGGAAAACAAGAATTTGTAGGGTTTTGTCGGGAATTTGGATAAATACTTGTGTTCGGGGGATGAACAGTGAAATTCAGGCACTGGTTGTGGCTAAAGGGCTCCGAGCTACGTTGGTTTCAAGTTATTTTAGCAGGTTGGCAACTAAAAACTTCGAACTAGTTGACCTCGATGTCCTTTTGCATGGGAGCACAGGTTTATAGTAAAAAGCAGTGAAAATGACTTGTTTGTTTTATTTACAAAGTCAAGGGTTGACAGGGATTTTTGGAATTTGGGTGGATGATGTCAGCGGTAAGTGATGTGACATGTTTGTCGTATATGCAAAGGCAGTAAGTGGTTCTATATCGCACCACTTTTGGGGAAGGGCGGTAATAGACCTCGAAGCCAGCGATTCCATAGATCGTTTGATGTGTGGTGGAGGCACTGTCCAAAAACCACTTTGTGATCACAGGCTAATGTGGGGTCACAAAGGGTCGCGCAATATTCATAATAGCCATCAGATCTTGAGGACCTGATCGAACGGTTGACGGGAGGTGCGATATGATGGGGTTTAACAAAGGCGGGCCCGACTTAATTAAGGGTTAATTTAATTATATCGGGAGTGGCGTGATAGGTCGGGGAGGTTATTAATTAACCATGAGGGTTAATTAATCCCATATTTATGTGGCAGGGGGTTTAGGTGCTGTTAATTAGTTGCAGATCAACTAATTAATCCCAATTAAGGATGATTTATAATTATAGTTAACCAGGGGCGAGATATATAAAATTTCAGGGTTTTTTTATATATTTAAATAATATGGGAGGGGGTAAACATTATGCGGGAATTATGTAATATAAGTTAAAATTTAATATGATAATGAAATGAAAAAGTGCCAAGTATAAAAAACATTTAATGAGTGTATTTAACTTAGGCTTAAGTGAAAAAAAGGGTTTTTATGAGAAATATATGAAATTTTCCTAAGTAAAATAGGATTTTACTTTAGGAAAAGACTTGTGAAGGTGAGTGAATGATTTATGAATGATTTTAAATACTTAGGCTTCACCAATTATTGGGCCGAGGGTTCGGTCCCTCCAAAAGTGAGAGAAACGCTCTGAGCCCCTCTAATTTAGCAAATACCTTAGTATTTAGGGGAAATTAGTGAAAATTTAGGGAAAATAAGAAGGGGAGTTAATTATTTGACTTTTCTTTGCTTGAGAAGTTTTCAATGCACTGTATGCCTTGGCCTTGTGATGAAAGTAAAAGATTAACACATTTAGAGTCATCATTCATCATATATCATTCTGCAACATCATCTACCTACCCTACCTACTTTAACCTAGCATTTTCACTTCTTTATTTGGGTGCACTTAGACTGGCAAACCCTTATCAACTTTTCTTTTCTTTTACATGGCAAAGCCTATCTAAGTCTACACTTATTACATCCAAGGGCTCAGATTAAACTGTTGAGCTCCTTTTTTACTCTACCTATTTACTTATCTGCCAAGATTACACTGTTTGGTCAGATATTTATTCTCTATTTCTACAACATAAAATTGAAATATGAAATAGCCAAGTTTAAACTGTTAGACTATTCATTAATTGTGGCATAAATGACAAGCTGCACACAATTGTTTATTATACAACAGTAAAAAAGTAGTGGCCTTTAGACTTGCACACTTTCTTGGTCTTTTCTTTTTGTTGGGGTTCATTTTCTTTCATGTTTTGACCATCTTTTATTCCTTTTACCCTTTGATTTTTATTTTAGGGTATACCCTCTTTACATTTTTTATTTTTTTTTTAAATATGGAAAACCTTTGCAAAAAGAAAAGGTATGAACATATTACATAACTCATCAAGTCAATCATGACATATGACAGCTATTGGTATAGGGGCCTAACAGGTGGAACTTTCCAACATAATCACATCATTAGCCAATAAGGTGAACGATATTTTTGTTATCAAGGCAGCTCCAAAACATAAAAACAAGCTTTCCATTATGATTGATCCCACGATCTATAATTACTTAACAGTTGGATGCTTTACATGGACCTTGGTTTGATTATATTATTACCATGGAAGATAAGAATATTTATGTACATATTTGATATAGAATTAAGAAAAGAGTTGGAAATATGTGTACATTGCATGAAATAATATGAAAACATTACAATAGAAGGTGATAATATAAAGTTTGGAGACAACATGGCTCTAAAGAGCCACTATGTTGAAGAATTAGAGGTGAAGAACATGCAGAACAAGTTCCTATGAAAATTTGATATAAAAATGAACCAAAAAGTTTCAACTTGTGTACAACCACCAAAATCGTTATCCTTAATTTGGGTATAAGTTGTAACAAACTAGAATCCTTGATAATTGTCTGTTTCATTAAAGGTATTTGCAACTAAGAAACAATCCAGGTTTCCTTGAAAATTTTGGGCATGAGACTATAGTACAAAATCCTAGAAATAGTAATTCAGAAATGAACACCTCACCCCATGAGAAACACCTACTCCATTAAAATTTAGACATCACATGGTAACAAGATTGTTACAAAAATGGATGATTTGTGCAAAATATAATTTTCAAGAACTATGGAAAGAGTGAGATTTATAATATCTCTCCTACATGCACAAATTGAAGTACGAAATAATAAATCTAATATGGAAGTTGGTAACATAAATATCTAGATGAAAATCCACATACATAGGTTCTCACTTCCAAAAAAAAGAGCACGGAATAGCATTTTAGAGTATGAGCATGGAAAAATACCGAAAAATGACAGGATAAATTCCATTAAAAAGGATTGGAATTCATCATTTACAACCATAGGAAGTTGAAATCATTCGATAGACCAGTTATGCAAGGAAAAATACGAGTTTTCAATAGATAAGGGAATCAAGATATCTATCCTATACGAAATAATTCAAGCCTTCATAAAATAACACTTCAACTCTATATACTAGGCAATGTAAATATCTACTATTCTAATATAAGTCTACAAAAAACTTAAAACACTTTTAACATAAACACTTGAATTTCAATGCATACATGGGTTCAGTGTAAAACTAGGATTCCAAGAAAGGTTTCTACTAGAAACGAACTTTTAATAATGTATTCCAAACGTGGAAATGTTGACAGTGCCCAAAAAGTATTTGAATAAATGCCTCTGATGGAAGTTTTCTCTTGGAATGCAATCATTACGGGATATGCGCAACTTGATGTTGAGATGGCACATAAACTATTCCCTAAGATGTTAGTGGAAACACCAAAAAAATCAATCTGGTCACTCTTTCCAGTGTGAATGGAGCATGTGCCAACTTGGAAACCCTAGAACATGGAAAGCATATAATACCTATATAATTAAATCAAGGTTTCAATTTGATTTCTATGTTGAAGGTTCCCTCATTGACATGTATTACAAACGTGGGAGAATAATAGATGCAGGGAGAGTTTTTTTGTAGCCTTGTTGAAAGAGATATGCTCTCTTGGAATTAGATAATCATAGGTTATGCTCAAAATTACCATAGAGTAGAGGCTTTGGTTATTTTTTGTGAATTTCAAAGATCTGGTATGATTCCAATTCAAACCACATTTGCTAATGTGATTCAGACATGGTCTAGCTTAACAACTTCATAACAAGGAAATCATGTTTTTGTTCATATCATCAAAATTGTGGTTCAAGAACATGTCTACACAGGGATCAATGAATTTTTTTTTGTATAACATTGGGGAAAAAATACATAGTGACATAGATATGACCTTATCCTACAATGTCCTAGTTCTATGATGATATCCCTTTGAATTTTTTTCATAATCACACTATATGTCCATGTGAGGTACTTGAATAAAGGAAGATATACTTGGGCTATGTAAGATTAGAAACATGGACAACCTATGAACTATATGTTATTTTATACCATGCACTTCCAGAACTAAGATAATGCATTGAAGAGCCTAGTTATTAAAAGACACCAAAGAATAGTCAACAAACAAGCTTTTGTTTGTTCTCATGTGGAGGAGTTGAAATGCTATTTCATTGGATATTGGATTCAATTTACACACAAATGGGACCGAAGTAGAGAGAAACAATAATTTAGTTGATGATGGATGTAAGGCCAAAAATATTTGCAATCAGATATTAATATTTGCACTAGATAAAAGCCATGTCTAGCTAGAACGTATCATGAGCAGATGGAACCACTTGGTGTATCATGAAATCCTTAGTGTGTCATGTTATCTAAATAGATTTTAATGCATGGCATCCTTGATGTAGGTTGGATATCTATATGAATACAACTAAACATTATGGTGAGACAAGTTTACAATAGAGGATCCTAAATGGTGAAATACTTGTATTTGACAATGAAGAGAAGAAGGAAGAGAATATTGTTGAGATAGAACTCATTGACAAAAGGATAAACATTCATACTTGTTAGAGATACATTCATATGGACATGAGGAAGGTTCTATTACACCACCAATCACAAAATATTTTGTTACAACACATTAGACTCTAAGGGGAAGAACCAATGAAAGGATAATTTTTATTCAATGAAACCTACAGAGAAGTATTCTATGGAAATGAATTCTAGGTTTGGTCCCTCCTAGAGTTGTTTATTTCTTTTTTGGTATAATAGTATCTATGTCTGGGTTTCGAATAAGAGCTACTTAGAAGTCTCATGGAGTATTTAAGAGTGAGACCATGAAAAAATCCAAGGTCTCACTAATCTCATATTTGAATAAATTTGGACCTCTACATGTTACATGTTACGTGTTGTATCTTTTTCTAACACCTTGAGCACAAGTGTTTTAGGAGATATAGAAGCCTCCTAGAGAAAACCGCTAGGTTGTTTGGAGATCAGTGCCTATGAAATCTCAGTTAGTGTTATCATACTTATCATGAGGACTTGTAGCACTAATAGTTTTGTCACAACTAATTTAAATGGGATTGATTCAAAAACGTTCATGAAAACACAATGTAAGAAACTACATATACACAGGGAGTAATCCCCAACCAGTGGTGGCCAAAGAAGATTGTAATCTTCCAGTAAATCAATTGTTAAGGTAGGTGTAATAGTAGACTATATTAGAGGAGAAATCCATCATACATAGCTTAAAATTTAATGATTCTATATCTCTAGATTTAGAGAGAAGTGAGAGTAATGAAATGCTTATGAAATGCTAAGATACATGGAGCACTTTTTAAAGACCTTGTTTCCATATCAATATAGACATTTTTTAATCAAAGACTTTGTCTAAATGAATCTGCATATAATTGGAATATATCTAGCAGCTACGTACATGAAATCTAATAAGACTATTAAACATATATGGAAACACTGGGGGAAAAAAACATACTGCAATCCAGTAAGTCGGAATCACCACAAATCTCGTATTAATATTCTAACAAAGTGCATACTTCAAGATTCACAACGGCTTTGTGAGAAGAAGAAAAGGCCCTTTTCAAGAATTTATTTCAAAAAATTATGAACCTTATTTAGGTGTTGCTTCCCTCTATTTATAAGGAGAGGGGAGATTTGGACAATAGCTACAAAATATATCTCAGCCAAGCTCCAATTGTCTGATCAACTAAATGTCTCACCATGCGATGGCTCTACTACACAAAAATTATTACAACGGATTTGATTGTTCCATTAAATTGCAACCAAGTATAGAATAATAAAACATGGGGAAAACTAAATGAAGTCTACAGAGAAATATCTCCATGTCCATTCTTGTGATCTCCTTTGATTGGGCCATTTCTTGGTCAGGATCTTCCTCCTTTGGTACTCAACTAGTTCCTGTCGCTTTTTCCTTAACTCCTTGAATCACTCATCTTATGGAGTTGGGAGTGATCAACTATTGGTTTCTTGCCAAAGTACAAAAACAAAGGTCATCCAACTATCACTTCATTTCCCAACTATGTGGATCTCCATGATGAGCTGTTAAATATTCTTGAGCCCGCATACCTTCATTTACACGCTGAAGATGAGTGCATGGTGCAATAAAATTCATTTATCATGTTAGCGTTGATCGTGGTTTTTTGTTACAAGGGGTTCCACCATATTAGCCCATGATAATTTCCAATTGCTCCATGTCTTCATTAAACACCTTAGTTTTTTTGCCCATTATGATTCCAAAGCCCTATACTCCCTCATCAAAGTGATCCCATATCTCAGACTTCATAGTGGTGAAACATTCAAATCTGCCGATTTCTGACCTCCAATATGAAAAAACCCTCGTTCTTATTTGCTTCCTAAATTTCTCATCATATGACCAGGGGATGTGACGATATTCTTAGCCTTGAGGCGCTTAGGAAATTTTTTCTGGCCTAGGGGATAATTTTCCTTTTTAAATGGTTTAGGTCCCTTGGTTCTTTAAGTTCCTCTTACCTGAGGGCTAGCTCTCAAATCAGAGCCCCTTAATCAATGCTTTCAAATCAGGGATTTAACTTGGAGTGATGAGAAATTTTGACTTTTTCGGTCGTCAATCATTGATCACCCTCTATGCTAAGCCCTTGGTTCCTTGGCTCTTTGTGTTACCACAAACCAAGCCCTATGTTGGAGCCCCTTTATCGATGGATCACAATTAGGGATTTGACTTGGAGTGATGCGTTATTTCACCGATCATCGATCATTGATTAGACCTCTGTGTTTACCCCTAGACTTCATTTATTTGACTCTTCATGTGATTGTGAGACATCCCTTGTATCGTAGCCCCTTTATCGGTGGATCACAATCGGGGATTTTACTTTGATCCCCAGTTTGGTTGCCATGCCTCAATCTACGAACATCGGTTAGCAATCTCTGATGTGATTTCATCCTTGCCACATGTGATGTCATCCTAAGAGGTGACACGTGTGACCCTGATTTGGCCGCTTATGACCACTCAAAACATTGAATCTGCATGCCACGTGTTTGATGTACGACCACATTATGCTGACATTAGATGCCCTATGTCCCTTATCGAAACCAATCATGTGTCACCATGTGTCATGTATTGAAGCCCATTTTATGCCGCCATGCTTCCCTTTGGAGGAAAGAGAAAGGACCCGATCTTTTTCTAGTTTTACGTTGAAATCCTTTGTTAATTATCATTAGGCCCTCCCTGACACTTTAATAATAGAGGCCCAATCCTAGCGATTTAACATGATCAACGTTTGGTGATTGCAACCTTCTAAATGTGGTCACTTTGAAAACATTGATCATCGATACGTTATGGACCTACTGGCTGTCGATGTTTTGGGACCTCAGATATTGCAAGACATCCAATGTGCAAGACCTCTGATGTGTTGGGTCTTCTAATTTGTGGGATCATCGATATGCCTGATATGTGGTCGCTAATCACCAATGTGCATGGTTGCTGATCCTCTAATATATCAAAGCTCTAAAGATTGATGTGTTGATATTCCATACTACCCGATCCTCGGATTGTCCATCATTGATATGTCGGTATCTCTTATTTACTCTTCTTTCTCCCTTTCAAAGGAAACAAAATCTCTTAACTGGCCATATCTTCTTATCCAGAAGTTCATTTTCATACTTCCACATACCGTTGGAAATCTTATTCCAAGCATTATTCAATGGAGGGGGTCTAATTTAGTTTTGAGTTCTTGTGTGGCTTGGAATATGGTTGCAAATTTTTCTTCTGTATTGCACCATTTTGACAGTTAAAAACAAATAAATTTGTAGAGGCTAACAAAATTGGCTCCACCTAGGGATAGAGCCTTATTGGAAAGGTGTTGAGAACCTGTAGTCTAGTAGCGTTCTATCTATTGGCTATGGAGTCATTTTATTCAAGTATATAGAAACAAAAATAGAAATGTAAAGAATTGAAACCATTGCTAATATTTTACAATGTCTCAACGGTATGTACAATGGGTGAGAAATGTACCTTTTAGTGTTGGAAGTACAAATGGAGGAATTTCCCATTTATAGGTAGATCAAGCATTTCACCCTCTAAAATTTGTACCAAGAAAGCATTGTTTCCTTTTATCTCAGCAATATTTAAGGGTACAAACCATAAGGGGTCAAATTTTCCATGTTTCCCTTTGTCTTCTCTTGCATCCCACCTCAAAACTAGATCTCATGGCTGAATAGCTTTGTCTTTGGCCTTCTTGGAAAACAAATATTTCATCTTTTGTTGGTAGTTTTTTAAATCAAGTTTTATCTACTCCCTATTCTCTTGAAGCTCCATTAATTGATATATCCTTCAAGTCGTGGAGTTGGGTTCTTCTTCCATTACTTGTAGAATCTTAGCAACCGATGTAGCAAGTTGTATAGGGAATACAGTCGCTTTTCCATGGACCAACTCGAAAGGTGATTTACCCGTAGATATTTTTGGAGTGACTATGTTTTCCCATAGTGAAATTTTTAGTTGATAATCCCAGTTTCTCTGGCTTTCTGCAATTGTCCTCTTCAGGATCCTAACCATTGTTTTGTTGGAAGACTCAACTAGCCCATTTCCTTGAGGATAGTAGGTAATAGAGTGGCCAACTATGATGTTAAATTTATGAAAAATTGTGATAAATTTTGCAGAATTAAAATCTTGGTTGTTATCAATCGCAATATTCAAAGGACATAACCTCACCAAGATATTCTCCTCCAAAAATTTTATCACCACATTGTTAGTTGCATTCCTATCTGGGGTTTATTCTACCCACATCGTGAAATAGTATATGGCTATAAGTATCCACTTGTGCTGATTGCTGAAAGGGGGATATATCTCTTTGATAAATTCCAACCCCCATTTCCTGAAGGGTTCTTCCAAACAAACTGGGATCAATGATAATGGAGCTAATTTTTTCTTTTAAATGAACACTTGAAAATGCTGGCATGCTTGAACGCAAGAGTGAACTTCTCTGAATAGTTTGGGCCAATAGAACCCTGCTTTCATTAACTTACGAGTAGTGGTCTTCTAGTTATAGTGTCCCCCATAGATGCCACTATGGAATTCTTCAATTACCATTTGAGTCTTTGTTTCTACCAAACACAAAAGAAGATTTCCCATTGGGTCTTTTTATTATAGTTTCCCATTAGATAACAAATTTAGGGGCTTGTAATGTCAATTTTCTATATTTGGATTTATCCATCTTCGCTAGGCAGCTCAAGAATAGAAGATAGTGGATCACATCCTTACACCATCTAGATGTTTCATATTTAATATGAATATTTTAGATTGATGTCTTGATCTGGTATTGTTTTGTACCTTCTCCTTCTTCTTTTGTTAATAGGTTGACCACCAACGCCTCGAAATTAGATTCTAATATCATTTTGGCCAATCCCTCCCCCTTGATGAGTTTACCAGGCTTGATATCCATTGGGGAAATTATTTTTTGAATTAAAAAGAAAACTAATAACTGAAACATTAATTATCAACCCAAGGAGCGTCTTTTTTATTTCAAGGAAATCAACAAAATATATGCAAGCAACTACCAACAACTAACATTGGTTCTACATGATTGTGTTCTACACTACCAAGCTCATTCAATAAGAAATAAAATATAAGAGTTGAATATCAATATTAATTTAAAAACCAGAAAGTAAATGACAAGACAAGAATTATACTAATCATATGAATTAAATAAATACTAAATTAAACCACACCTTGTTGAATTGGGAATTTAACCTATTGCACCCAAGATAATTCACATGCTAATCTAGAGCATCAAATTAAATGAAATCTAGGATTGCAGTGACAAATATGGAAAATGCAGTAGCCAACAAATTACTTTAAAGAAAAGGAAATTTACTTTAAGGAACAACAATTGAAATTCAAAGAAACAAACACAAAACTAAACTACTTAGATGCTCAAGGCAACATCCGTCCAAGGTAATGGGCCCAACTGCCCAAGAGTTAGTTTTGCCTTGAAAAATAATTCAAATTAGATTACAAGTACAGAATTATGAAATTCCACTGATATCGCCTTTCGTTAAAAATTAGAAATAGATACAATACATCTCTTATCTCTGTGTCTAATTCAATAATTATCCCTCCTCCCCTCTTTCATATTTGTTTTCATTTAAATACACAAAGAGTAAAGGGAAGTTACAACCACATTGTTTACATAATGATTTTCATTACAATTGTAGATTTTCCAAAACAAATTGATCAGCAAGATCAGATCTGAAATATCTCTCCATCATCATTCAGCTAGAACAAGTCGAATTTGTTATTGCAATTGAGAGAATTTGGAAAACGACCACAACAAAAAATATGAGAAAATTGTCTTCAAAGAACATTGTGTTTCTCTCTATCCAGACTGAAGTTTAGAAAACTTCTCATTGGAAAATTAATTTAGTTTGTTCTGCACAAACCCCCGTGTCTCGAATTTTCAGGATTCATTTTCATTTTCCAGAAATGTCTAACGCAAAATCGTCACTTCTTGTCCCAACGAATTTCTGAGTTGGAATGTTTGACTATGTGCTGAAGATCAAATTTGCAATCTGGAAGAGATATTGGAGGCTAAAATCATGAGTGATGATATAAAAAATTCATTAATAAATAATCATTGGAAAATTCATGCATAATAATCATCAATTTACTAAAAATAAAGGAGAACAAGTATTACCTATGCACAAGAGCATAAGTAATTATGAAATGGAATTATATTATAAATCATGACAAATAATGTGATAAAATAATGGTAGGAATTGATTTAATATATGTTATTAAATGGTAGTAATGATGAAAATATAGTGGCCCAACAATATCCATGTCATACTCTTGGATTTTGGCAATCCACTTACCCCTTCCTCCATCACTGTCCCCTTACACCAAGATGTCTTTAACAGCCATTGCTGGGCCATAAGCTATAATATTAGAGTGTAGAACATACACTCTGAAGGCTTCAAAATATTTTTCCAATCATAAGGCTTCTTTTCCAAGATATTTTATTTCAATTCAGCCTCCCACAGTACCTGGCTGAAGAAGGCTATAGGTTTCTCGTGACCTTCATTATCCTTTTGTAATAACACAATGACTACAGTGTGAGGGGATGTAAAAGAAAATATGTAAAATGGAATTGAATAATATGGACTGACTAACACAGGAGCCATTTAAAAATCTCTCTTGATCCTAAAGAAGGATTCTTGGGAATCTAGGCTCCACTTCACTTCATTCTCTTTCTTCAAGATCTCTATGACACCATTCACTATCGCTGCATAATTTGGTATAAATCTCCTCAAGAAGTTAATCCTTGCCAAGAAAACTCAAACCTCATTTTTATTTCTAAGAACAAAAATGTGGTTGATGGCTTCCACATGCTTGGGATCAATCTTCACCCCCTCATGTTCTACTAAATGTCCCAGCAAGTTACCTTCACTCAGATCGAACTGAGATTTATTTGGATTTAGCAACAATCCAAACTTCCTACATTTCTGAAATGTGAGTTTCAAATCTTCAATATGGTCGTCATCTGCTTTCGAGAAAATTATGATATCATCCTACGAATTTTTCAAGCTCTCCCATGAATGATATATCCATCGCCCTTTGGAAGGTTACTCCTACATTTATAAGGTCGAATGGAATTATTGAATAAATGAAGGTCCCACAATTTGTAGTGAACGCAATTTTCTTCTGATCATCGGGATGTACTGCTACTTTATTATACCCTAAAAATCCATCCATCATGGGCATCCGAGATGATCCAACTACCTTATGCAATATATAATCCATCTTTGGAAATGGGTAGTTGTATTTTAATGAAGCTTTGTTGAGGTTTATTAAATCCACACACAACCTTATCTCTCAATTATTTTCCTGACATGAGCCATGTTTTCCACCCACTCTGAGTCCCTCAAAGGTATAATAATCTTGAACTGAAGTAACTTCTTTACTTCTCCATGGATGGGAGTAAAAGGGGATTGATCTGTATAAGTTTCTCTTTACAGGGATTCGTTCCTCTATTTAAGGGATTCTTATACTGAATAATATTTGTATCAAAGGTTTTTAAATCATCATATGACCAAGAAAATACATCTTTATAGTTTTTAAATATATTCAAGTACATTCGCTTATATTGATGGGGGATCCATTTTGACAACTTGATTATCCAAGGTTTGGTCTTCGAGCTCATGTTTCAATCCTCCACTTGTTCATTGACTCCATTTTCAATAGGTTTTGAGGCCATATAATTGGATTTGAATAATATTTCCAAAGGAACCAAGCCATGAGGAATGGAATTTCCCTTTAGCTACATAACTCTATGCCGACAATAGTTTCCTCCCAAGAGGTTGGTCATTCCTTTGCCACTTCTACTTCCTCTTGGTCAACTACAAAATTTGAGAATTCCCCAATGACTTCCATGAAATGCTTGATTTGTTCATCATATTCGAACACCTTCTAGAGTCTCACATTATGAGGAACTTATGACCTATACCTGACTTCAACCTCATATCTGAGAAGTGGATTTTGCGGTGGCCTAAAATTATTTGAAGCTATAGCCAAAGAATCAACCATTTGATTTCCTTCCTTGAGTAAGGATTGGAAATAAAAATTCCTCATTTCTTGCAGGCCAAGTAGTAATTCCTCATACTCTACCACATTATTTTTCTCCTAAAATTCTAATTTGAAAGAGAGGGGAATCAAGCTACCCTCTAGAGATCTAAAAATCACTCTTGCTCCATTTACTTTCTTAGAATTGGCACCATTGAAATACAACTTCCATCTTTTTAACAATCTCTGAGTTGATGATCTAATTTGGCTAGTATTTGTACTTGTGTCTCTTCTAAAATGAAATCATATTCTTCCAACATTAGCCAAGATTGATCCCTTTCTTTCCCATACACGGGAGCATTGTTTGGGTAATCAATTTTCGTGACTATTTTAACGAACCTTGATTCCCTGTATAGTCGCCTTTCTTCTTCGCCAAAAATATGGATCATAGCATATGTAAGATCCATCTTGATGGAACCTCCAACTTTCGATCCCCAAGATCTAGACAAAAGCATAAAAAACTTGGCAAGGATATCAGCTACCAAAATGTCCATCACTATATCTTTTGCAGGGATCTGGGCCAAATTTACCACTAAGTCTTTTATCATTCCCAAACATGTGACCCTCTTGGACTCAAAACAGTAGAGATTTTTGTATGGTCTAGTTATCTCCATGCCTAATTGATCCATTACTAATAGTGGCATTAAATTATGAGAAGCTCTTGATTCCAACATAAAGTTATGGAGTAGAAGGTCATGTACTACTAGAGTAGCATAAAAAGGTGGTGTGGAGGGATCTTGTTGTTCAACATGGGGTTCGAATATGGCCATTGGAATTTCTTCTTGGAAGTTTAAGTGATCCAGTGATTGGTCTGAAGTAGATGGAAACATGAACTGGTAAGCTTGGGCCATACAGGTGGGTTTTTGTAGAGCTTAGATAACGAGACTGAGATTTTGACTTTCTTGCACTTTTTCTGAAGATTAAAGACAACATGGAATTTTTTTGTAATGTTGACCTCTATCCTCTCCTTCTCTTTTTCATGGACAGGTCTAGAAGGGGACGATAATTTCCCTTCTTTGACGAGTTCAGGCTTATCATAGCTCTAATCTAAGGACTCCTTCTTTCTTTAAATGATTGTATCTAACGACCCTTTTCCCTTGCCAGATGGCTTAAGGGGCTCTGAGCTTGCATGAGATCAGTGACCCACTTGTATTAATCAACGATATCATCATTACTCATCATAGCAACAAGCTCCTCTTCCTCTTCTCCTAGTGATATGATTTCTTGTTCTTCATTGGAGATAGAAGAATACATGTTACCTTGAACTTCATTGGAATCTAGCATCTACTCCTTTAGATTATCATCGATATATAGTGGAGGATGGACATGGTCTTGTCGTTCTTTCATTTCCCTTTGCATCAATTGTAGGGGTAGTCTTCTATATTGGGAATTGAAACCCTGATTAGTAGTTGGGAGTTTTTTTCTTTGAAGGTTTTTATTATCCAACTCCATTTTATCATCTTGCTTGATAAGTTCTCTACCAACTTATCCATGTCTTATATTCTTTGTTCTTGATTTTCTCTTCCTTGCCTTGAGGAAGATGCCTCCTTAGCTTCCCTGTGGAGGTAAAATTTTCTTCTACCTCAAGGGTGTTAGTTTGAATCTGGTCCAAGGTAGGAGACTTCCTCTCTCTCAAAGTAAAATTGAATCTTGAATCAAAGGCCCCAACAAAGATAACTCAGGAAGCGACCTTCGGAGGTTTGATTTCAGTAGGTAGATTGTTGTACAATTTATTAAATATTTTAATAAAATCTGAAATATCCTCACTAGATTTCTTCATGTTTCTCATTAAACTCAGTGAGAATGTATCCATGGTCTCTTTTCTCACCCCATTTCTGCATGAAGAAGTTCTCCATTTCTTCCCTAGTGTTAATGGTAGCATTTGGCAAGGATTAACCATTTCATGACTTCTCCATCCAAGATTGGACGAAAAGAATCAAAACTACATCCTAGTGCTCAACATTCAGATTTTATGCAAAGGCATAGATTTATATGTGTCTCTTCATTGTTATGTTAGCTTCTTCATTGTACCTGGGCAGGAGCTCAAGGTTTTCCTGTGGCACAACATTTAGAGGGTGAGGTAGGTTTAAGGGAGCATACTTATTTAGCAAGAAACCTCAAACAACCATATGGATCAGAGGTGGTGGTGCTTGAATTATTGGTGGTGTTGGAGGTATGACCAATGGTAAGACAGTTGATTGACCGTGGAATGAGAAATTGTTCTCCTATGGGTAGTGATACTCTAGAGGATATCTCTTACCTCTTCAACTTCACGGAGGGGAGGAAATGAGAGAGAAGGGGTGCTGAATGTAACTTGTTTTTACTATCCCTTTAGGGAGGGGGTATTGAGTATTTGACAACCATCTGAAGGATATACCAAGATTCTAGGAGAAAAAATTGAGAGATGAATTATGGCATCCTGTGAGTTGGATGGGGATATTTCAGGAAACGAGGACACAATAGTATCAATATTAGGGATGTTTTCTTTCCTAGTCCTTCTGGATATTATTTTTTCTAGATCAGATACAACTGGCATTTTTTGTTGAGAGGTATTTGATCGAGTATGGGGCCTCTTATGAGCCAGGATGATAAAATTATGATTTCATAGTGGAGTCACCAAGGAAATGAATCTACAAACCACACATATTTGGTCACCTTCTCAAAGAGTGTATGAATGTTGTACCTTGGGGGGTGGGGGGAGAGGGGCCGCGATTCTCTAATTTGTTCTCCAACAACAGCGCCAAAAAGTTGTTGTTGTCGCTACCATCAAACAATTGGTATTGAGACACTTGAGTCACCAAGGTGAGAGATATTCAACCCACACTTACGTTGCTCATCGAGTAGAGTGAATGTAAAATTTGTCGTACCCAGGGAAAAATATTCTAATTCGTTCCCTAAAAATGGTGCCAGAAATATGTTGTAGCTTTTTCTAAGACCTTGAGCACAAGTGATTCAAGTGATATAGAATCCTCCTAGAGACAACCTCTGGGTTTTTTGGGGACCAGTACTTAGGACCTCCTAGTTAGTGCTATCATATTTACCTTGAGGACTTGTAGCACTAATAGTTTTATCACAAGTAATTTAAATGGGATTTGTTAAAAACTGTTCATGAAAACATAATGTAAGGAACAACATATACATAGGAATACACAGGGATTAATCCTTAATCAATGGTGGCCAAAGAAGATTGTAATCTTGCAGAAAATATATTGTCAAGGTAGATGCAATAGTAGAAGACAGTATAAGAGAAATCCATCATACAAAGCTTAGAATTTAAGTATTATATATATATCTCTGAATTTAGAGAGAAGCGTGAGTAATGAAATGATTATGAAATTCTAAGATACATGGAGCAATTATTAAAGACCTTGTTTCCATATTAATGCAGGCATTTTTTATCAAAAACTTGGTCTAAATGAATCTCCATATAATGGGAATATATATGGCATCTACATACATGAAATATTAGAAGAGTATCAAACATATATGAAAACAATGGGGGAGAAAAACATACTGCAATCCAATAATTTGGAATCACCACAGATCTTGTTAATAATGTGAGAAAGTGCATACATCAATATTCATAACATTGCCTTTCTGAGAACAAGAAAAGGCCCTTTTCAAGATTTTCTCTCCAAAAATTTTTAACCTTCTTTAAGTGTTTCTTCCCTCTATTTATAAGGATAGGAGAGCTTTGAACAATAACTAAAAAAGATATCTCAATCGAGCTCCAGTTGTTTGATCAACTAGTTGTCTCGAGATGTAATGGCTCTACTACACAAAAATTATTACAATAGATTTCATTGTTCCATTAAATTGCGACAAAGTACAGAATAAAAAAACATGGTAAAAACTAAATGAATTCTACAACAAAATATGTTCGTGTCCATTCTTGTGATCTCCTTTGATCATAAAACTTCTTGGTCATGACCTTCCTCCTTTAGTTCTAGTTCCTGTCACTTTCACCTTAACTGCTTGAATCATTCACGCTCTCGAGCTGGGAGTGATAAAATATTAGTTTCTCACCATGGTGCAAAAACAAAGGTCATCCACGCGACACTTCATTTAAAAACTACATGGAGCTCCTTGTTGTGCCATTAAATCTTCCTGAGCCCCCATACCTTCATTTAATCATTAAAGATGTGCACATGGTGTAGTTGAATTCATTTCTCCTGTTAGCGTCCACCCTGGCTTCTTGTTGCAAGGGGTTCCACAAGATTAGCCCATGCCAATTTCCAACTTCTCCATGTATTCATTCAATACCTCAGTTGCTGACCCATTATGCTTTCAAATCCCTTTAATTCCCTTTCAGAGAGATCCAATATCTTATACTTCACAGTGGTGAAACATTCAAATCTTTCGATTGCCAACCTTCGATATGAAAATCCCCTCTTGCTTAGCCCCTTCTTGGATTTTGCATCCTATAACTGGGGGTTGTGACTAGGTTCTTAGCCTTGAGGTGTTAGGGAATTTTTTTCTCGCCCACGGCATATTTTTCCTTTGTAAACGGTTTAGAGCCCCTGGTCCTTTAAGTTCCTCTTGCCTAAGGGCCAGCCCTTAGATCAAAGCCCATCAATCAACATTTTCAAATCAGGGATTCAAATTGGAGTGATGTGACATTTAACTTCTTTGATCATTGATCGTTGATAACCATTTGTGCTAAGACCTTACTTCTTTGGCTCTTTATGTGATCGTGGGCTAACCCATTTATTGGCAGATAAAAGTTATGGATTTGACTTGGAGTGATGCATTATTTTGTTGAGCGTCGATCGCCGATTAGCCCTTTGTGTTCATCCCCATCCCTTGGTTATTTGACTCTTCATGTGACTATGAGATAGCCCCTGTATTGGATCCCCTTTATTGGTCAATCGAAATCGTGGATTTTACTTTGATCCCCAGTATGGTCACCATGCCTCAATCTGTGAACACTGATTAGAAATCTCTGATGTGATGTCATCCTTTCCTTGTGGCAATTTTTGAGAAGTGACATGTCTCATCCTATTTTGGCCCCTTATGGCCCCTCAAAACACTAAATCTATATGCTATGTGTTCACTGTACTGCCACGTGATGCTGATGTCAGCTTCCCCATGTCCCTTATCAAAACCAATCATGTGCCATCATGTATCATTTATCGAAGCCCATTTTGTGTTGCCACACATCCCTTTTGACGAGAGAGAAAAAGCTCTGTCCTACTCTAGTTTTATGTTGAAATCCTTTGTTAATTAGCATTAGGCTCTCCCCAATTCTTTAACACTAGAGGCCTAATCCAAGCGATTTTACATTATTGGCGTTGAACAATCGAAATCTTCTTAAAGTGGTCACTATGAAAATACAAATCACTAATCGCCGATATGGCTTGGACGTACCGACTGCTGATATTTCGGAACCTCTAATATTATGAGACCTCCGACATGTGGGACCTCCGATATGTCAGGACTTCCGATTTCCAGGATCCTCCATGTGCCTGATGTGTGATCGCTAATTGTCAATGTACTTGGCTACTGATCCTCAGATATATCATAGCTTTGAAGTTTTATGTGTCAATATTCCATACTACCAATTCCTCTGATTTTCGATCACTGATATGTCGGGATCTCCTATTTTCTCTTTGTTCTCCCTTTCAAAGGCAACATAACCTATTAACTTCAATTGGCCCTATATTCTGATCCAAAAGTCCATTTTTGAACTTCCACATATCGTTGGAAATCTTATTCAAGTAATATCCAATGGAGGAGGTATGATTTAGTTTTGAGTGATTTTGTGGCTTGGAATATGGATGCAAACTTTTCTACCCTCTTGCACGCTTTTGACAACTGAAAACAAATTTTGCAAGGGGTGACAACATTACCCCAATGAGAATGTGACAATAGGGAAGAGATAAACTACCCTCTTGAATGGGATTTGGGTAGGGGGATCCGCATAGAGACTTAATCTAAGTTTGAATATCTCCCTCCAGATATTAAAAAGAAAAACAAAACAAACAAACAAACAAAAAAACATATCTAGTGTGGATAACAAAATAATTTGAAGATAGAGTGACTTGAAATGTTGTAAAGGTAGTAAATATCCTCTTTACTTTATACTAAGTCAGACATATGAAGATGAGGTTCTCTAAATTAGTCTCCAAAAGGTGGAATAAATGGCAAGTATATGCAAGTGAGGATTGTCATTAGTCAATCCAAATCCAATGACACCCAAGAAAAACTATCGAAGGGGGATTCTTAGGGAATGAATATGGTTTTTCCACATATATGCAATCTTAACCACTACATGAAATTCTCATAATAGAAATCCATATTGGGGCTAATATCCGAAAGGGATGCAATCTAATTAACATAGATATACTACTTGTAGATTTCCCTCTAATTACCTAGTTTAAAACATATCTATATGATAGAAGGGTAACATAAATAATATGAAGAGTACCTACAAGGGTAAAGATGATTAATAGAGATGGGAACTTTCTAAAGAAATTTTGAGGCTTCAAAAAACCAAAAATGAATCCACCCGAGTCATGCATAAGAAAAAGTCTTGAAATGATAGAGAGCTAGGTAGGGGTATCAAACCCAACCAATAACAAGGTCACCAAGAGTTTGGACTTTATTAAGGAAAGAGACAAGTCTAAATATGCCTTGACATGTAAATGATAGGCCATAAACTCTATTTATATGATCAACTAAGGCAATTCTATTTTCCAATTAAGCCCAACCATCTCAAAGGAAGTTAAGTCCTGAAACCTTAGAACCCAAAAAGGAAATGGATTAGATGATTATGCCATTCCAACACCATTATTTGATGAGTGATCATCGATGGCAGACATTTGCAAATGTGTTTTGCTAATTCCATTTGACTAAAAAAATGTTAGACATCTATTGGTTGATTATTGAATCTAGGGTCTTGTCATTTGAGATCTTGCTAATTTAGAAACCTAGTGAGTTGAGAGGTGGATGAAAGACAAGACCTTGATTATTTGAGTATGTTGATCTATGAACTCTAGCTAATGGTTTAATTATAAGGATCTATGGTTTTCACACTAGGATTATTGCTTTTGTTATAAATAAATTGAAACCCTAACCGATGCATGATGATGTCTTACAATATTGCAGGATGAAGTTGAAAAAGTGGATGCATGTATTCCATGAGCTAAGAAGGACCCCAAGCACTATAATAATTGACATATAACTAAGAACTAACTGGAAAATAACTGACAACAAATGAGTATCAAAATTGAAATGAAAAAGGTAGGGTGCACACCTGACAAAGCATGGTTACTCAAGAGGATCAATTCATGCACTTTATTTCTAGCCATGTTACATTTCTGGATGACAACTTTCTGGAATAATAATACCTACAATGCACATAAAATGTATTAAAGGTAGATAAAGAATAAGAAAAATAATAAAATAAATTAAGAAACATTCTTATGACAAGACTAAGGCACATGAATACCAAAATGAGCTCCTCCTAGTTTCAAGAATAATTTATTGGTGTACTATAATCTTGGAGGAAACATTCCTTGAGCTAGAGGAGAAATGCCAAAGTCAACATTCACTTGGTTGTTCCTCTTTCAAAATGATTGATATTTTCTCCAAGACTATTCAAATCCCAAAGTATTATCTACTGAACAAGGCCAACCACATGAATATGGAAGCTATTATGGCCCCTCTGCTCTGCACCCTCACCCCGTCCCCCCCCCAACCCCCTTCACATCAATCTACATTCCCCTATACCGAATCTATATACTATAAAACAAAGCTGATAGGAACACATTAAGATTCATGAATACACACTAACAAAACATAAAATTGACAAAGAAACATATTTGTTTACATTCATCCTCTAGCAAGTATATTTCATCTTTTTCGAACACAAGTACAAAAACATATGCATGAACTCATCCAAAAATACATAAATATGTATTTTTTACATAAAAATATTTTACAACAATATGCCATATAATATACATTATAACATTGTACATCATCATTTTTTGTTTTTACCTCATTTTATTATGACCCATATAAATAAAAAAAGATTATTCCATTTCTATATTTTCATATTATGGCTGGGGTTGTTCTGATGATGATTGTAATTGGCTCCTCTGATGCATTGTAGCCCTAGTCATGACGTTCTCACAGAGTCGAGGATGCTATGGGGGAGAATTGCCTACAAAAAATATTAAATATATATGGTCAACTATCGAATATCATTAAAGTAGCTTTTTAATAATAAAAAATACCTTTGAAATATAATTATTTACATTTTGCAATATTTGATTTTGTGACTACCTCATTTTCCTCTTTTAGTTGAGGATCCTCGTGTATGATATGCTATGCCATTCAAACCACAGCATTTATAAGTAGACATTCATAAATGAATAAGTAAAAAAAATTGCATACTTTATAAGTATGAAATCATTAATTATATTATTAATATTGAATTGTATTAGCATTGTGTGCCTCATCTTTGGGTTTCACCCCACTATCACTGGGTTCCTCAAGAGAAACAAAATGTTATGGATGGTGTGCACTAGTAGAGAACTAATGCCTAGTAGTCATGAGATCGTATGTATGTGTACTAAAACCCTTGTAATTAAAGGAAAGAAACAAATTAGATTTATATCAAATGTGATTTTATTTTATAATTAAAGAAATGTTAATGTGGATTTAATTCTATTTACCTTCTCCTTCAAACTAGATCTTGGGATTTTCCCCATGCTTTTCGGTGTTCAAATAAACTTTCAAATATGAACTTGAAACTAATATCAAAGTCTTCCTTCGTGGCTTCAATATTGAATATATTACCATGCATTTCATATGAGTATTTATTTCTTTTATTTTCTAGCATAATTACGAGAATGTTGGAAGGTGATATAATAGATAATATTGTTAAGAAGTTTTGGGTACTTACAATTCATGCCTGTAGCATCAAATAGCCACTATGGCCCAGTTTTTGTTTCCTATGATTCTCTAGTCATGCCTTGGTTACCTTTAAAGTGTCGGGGAGCCTATGAAAAGTTTCAAATATGTTATATACAACAATTTTATTCTAGACTAATGAAAATAAATGTATTGAATTAAAGATGTAAATTATACCTTCCTTAACGAGGTGGTTCTTTCAATTTTTTCCTCATTTCCTTCTCCTTTCGTCCTTAATGAGGCCATTCCATTCCATATAAGGAATCATGGGAGGGCACTCATACTTAGGGTTTTATACAAATTTTCTACTATTGTGGTCTCATAGTTGTTTTAGTGCTTTTCTGACTGCAATGGTGGCCTTGGTTTTATTGAAGCTATATACTGGTAAAAAACCTTCAAGGTAGTCCATAAGATCTTTTTAAGGTTGAAATTTTGGTAGTTCGACCTTCCACGTATGGTAATCCCAAAAATATCTAACACTTTGTCGTCCATTTTTGTATAAAACAAGTTGTTACCTACATGAAAAAGGGTATGATCATTAGTTTGAAAATAATAATATAGATGACTTATGTTTTGGATAAAAAACATGAAATAATTCAAATATCAAAAAATAAATGGATTTTTTTGGTGTTTTTATTGGAATTCCTTCCTCGTTCACCAAAAATATGTACCTAATTCTCCCCATGATCTTGACATGTGATGCTCCAGGAAATGAACCATAATGTCATCACTACTAGGGTCGCCTCTGCCACCACCTGATCTAAAGCCTAGTTGCATGTTTGGCTTGGGGGTTATGTGATCATTGGTCACAACCAATTATGTGAACCTAGTGTCAGTTCTAGGAGCATGACCACTCGAAGGTGGAATAGTGAATAATTGCCTCACATATATACGTTAGGTTCTAGTGTTGGCTAGATTCTCATGTCGTGTCTCGTCAATTCTACTATTACCATATATGAGTTTAGGATTAGCTAGATATTGAGGGGTGGGGGGGAAGTTCCTCCAAATAAATCTACATTAGAAAGACAATACTTTTTCAATTAATAATGTAAAAGTTAAAAAAAAAAAAAAACCGACTTTCAAAATTAAACTTATGAGCAAAAAAAATCACTTTAAAATATGGTTATTACTATGTATGACTGAAGATATTTTTTATGTTTATTGATCGTAACCTCGATCATAGGATTTCCATCCCTATTGTAAATCAACTCCATAATTTGTTTGTTCCTTTTCTCCACATACTTTCTTATTGTCACCACAAGGTTACGGGACGATGGCAAGTCTTAGTCATCAAGAACATCATTGTCATGGTGTTTGGACTAAATTTATCAACAAAATAAAAGTTATCATTTCAATGCTATAAAAATGGTCAAAATTTCACTATAAATATAAGGAAAAAATATTATTTTTTAATTTCTGATTGTGTGGGTGCTTTCCTGCATGGATCAACCTACCACATAATAATATAATTAGAGCAGTGAAATATTTTTTAAAAAGGCTAGAGAATATGTATCAACATAAACATTTAACTTAGGGACATATAAATGCATACAAACATGATGAATAAAGAATTTATACGTAAAAGGAATGCACTACATTAGTGAAATCAATAGAAAGTAATGGAAATCAATGACTTTAGTTATTCCAGTGATTGGAAAATAACTCACATGGAAAGTTGGAAATAGTTCACAATTTCTTTAGATTGGTAAATCAACTCTAAACCTTATGACAATGCTAGCTCATACTAGCATTTGGTCTCAAGGATGGTTGAGTTATGCTAAACTAAATTTTGTTTAAGTATGGGCGTTGAAATGGAATTATTTTACAAAATCTCTTCAGAAATCTCACATTAGTATCAGTCCATTTGAATATGAGATCATTTGGAACTAGAATATGGCAGGAGGCAATTATATCACTAATTTTGGTCAGAAACTCTATTCAGTGAAAGGGTACCGGTGATTCTTAGTTGCGGAAAATAGTTGGAAGACAATGGATCCAACAAAAACTATTTTATCTATGTGACTTGCACTAATCAGTGAAGTACTCACCTGGGAGATGATGAGTAACATAATTAAAATGTACAAGTGGAGATCATATACCTAAATTGAAATGATGGTAGTGAAATGGAGTAGATGAAAAATATTTGCATATGGTTAAAATGTCTATATGTTGTTCAACTAAATCATCAATGGTACAAGTGGGGATCATATGCTTAAATGGACAAGATGGTAGTGAAAAAGGAGTGGATGGAAAATTTTTAGATATGGTTAAGATCTGTATGTGCTATTCAACTAAATCATTAGTGATACAATTAGCACTAAGTGATGACACATTTATGTTATGTATGACATGTTTTTCCCCATGGTACATGAGGGGAAATAATAAAATATTACAGTTAAGAAGTGTTATAATGTTTGTCATTTTCATGACAAGGTTAGAAAATATCACACCACTTCTAGATAAGAAACCATCACATGAAATCATAACGCAACAACTGAAATAATTGTGTACTACCATCTATGAAAACACATATCAAACGACGTGTGAAAACATAGGAGTTAGTAAACCTTGTTGGGGTCATCGGAAGATGTCATGGATAATGTAAGGCTAGAAAAACTAGAAGATGAGGTTTGAATGAAAAGAGATGAGAAAGTAAGCTCATTTGAGTTACATCAATGCAACCTTGAGAGGTTGATATGGAGGTAGTTTCCCTTGAGGGGGAAACAAGAGGAGGGAGAAAAACAAAATGGGCTTAAACACGAGGTAAATATAAATGTTTTAAGTACAATTTTTTACATATCTAGTCTTCAAGGTCAAAAGGTTTAGACAACTAAATCAACAAGCTTTCCAAGTAGCCTTATGGTATAGACATGGCATTACAACTTTGCACATCTTAATTAATATCTTTGTTTCTATAATAAAAAGAAAAAGAACACAAATAAATAGTTTTTTAACTCACTAGAAATTGTATATTGTTGCACAAAGTAGTTGCATAATTCCTTTGATATAATTTTTAAGTTTATACTTCTATGAAAAAGAAAACAAGAAATATAGAAAAAAGAAATAATGTGGGTGTAAAGAATGGATTTAACTTAAGATGCAGAAGACCTTGATTCTCTTTGTCATACCCATGAACTTAGGAGAAAAGAAAAGTACATTTGCAACAAATTCATAAATGATTCTAGTATTGACAAATTCCACATGAAACTAGTAAGATAAAATATTTTTTTCTAAGGGTGTTGATCACAACCTATATATTTAACTATCATTTTAGCAAAGTTTTGTTCCTTCGAATACATATTTTTTTTTATTTGCATAACTAAAAAATGCTCTAGAAACATAATGACGGGAGCATGTTTAACAACTAAATGGGACTAAAACTTACATAAGTATATAGTATAGGCTAGCAGATTCACTTAAAATATGCAAGTTGCGCTATTGCAAAAAATAATTCTACTTTGCACAGCTCGGTTACATGAATCATTAACAAGGGAAACGCAATTAACTGCTTATATTTGGTGAAAGATCCATTTTGCAACATACAACATGTACATGCATGAAGAGCTTTCATGATGCAATATAATATTTCCAATCCACATTCACTTTGAACATTGAAATCTCTATGTATATCATAATGAAACACATTTTATGAGGACTACTATTCCTATCTGTCTGTTAGTATAATAAAATAAGCATTCTTAAAACAATCCCTCTTAAAATTGTTAAACACACACATGGCAGCAATAAAAGGTGAAAGAAAAACAAGAGAGTACATTTATTATTAACAAATGATATACATTTATAGTACATGGTGTGACCCTTGAATTCATATTCCAAGTGGTCTCTTGGACTCCTTTTGGTTGTTCAGCTTCCACACCAACCCTTAGAGGATTAGGTGTCCAACATTCCCCCCCTTAATCTGAAGGGTTATGTGTGAGTCCAAGAAGAGATCTGTAATACAAAATGTGAAAAAATGCATGGCATAACTAGGTTAAATGTGCTCTATGAAATGTTGGTATAAAGGGAGGTGGTTTAACGATGACCACCAACAATAGAATGATTAGTGCAGCTCCCAGAACGCTTCCAAGTCTGGCATGAAACTCGGGTGTTTTGCTAGAGGAAGTGCTCCTGATGTTTTGAAGAGGGAAACCTTCAACCATGAAAGGGAGGTTTCACCCCACATAAAAGGGAGAACTTCAACCTGAAAAGGGAAGTCTCAACCTGTGATGGTTTAAGGATTACCACCAACTCTGGAATGCTTAATGCAATTCATGGAACTCTTCCGAAATTGGCAAGAAGCTGAAGTCTTCTGCTAGAGGAAGTGTCCCCAATTCTTTGAAGAGGTGTCACAAACTGAACACATGCTCAGGGCATCTTTGTCTCTGGCTACAACTCTGAATCTGGTATGGCAGGTTGTGGCTCAAGCTCGCTTGATGTGACTTTGAAGCTTGTAGATGACCATCATTTTCCCCCTTTTCAGATACAAGGTGAGATGATGGACTCAACTGCAAGACTTTTCAATACCCTAGAACAAGTTTGGACATGTGACTGAAATATCTTCTTGGCTATTGATGCCCATTGCCAAGAAGCAAACCATCCAAGATGAATCTTTCTTCTTGCAGGATGTTTGTTTCTAAAGCATTTGTTTAAAGAATTACTGGTTTTATGACAGTTCTTACATGGATGAAGATCAAAACTGTGATCTTTCATAAGGCCAAATCGGTCATAGTGTTGGCATTTCACAATCTGTTGTTGTGGAAGAGGGGCAAAATCTGGAACAGCTGGAGGTGAATTGTCATGAAGGAATCTAGCACTCTGAAACTGGATGGGCTTTGAGTAGTCTGGAATATGAAAGGACATCTCCTTATCATATCTAAGACCTGTTCTATGCTTGTTGTGGACAAGCTCTTCCCAAGGTCTGATGATGGGCTTGGAAAGTGCAAACTGCACTTTTGCATCTGCATGTACAACTGTTGCTTCATTAGGTACTAAATCTGAATGAACTGTAACATTTTTGTCTTATTGTTTATGGGAGTCTGTTTCAATCTTCTGAACAGAAAAAGGTTCAGAATGATGACTCCTCTATTTTAATTCTTCTTGCTGAAGTTGAGATTCAAGCTCCGAAAATTCTACCTTTTCTTGTGTATACTGCAGATAGGTTTAAATATCACAAAGAGTGTTCTTGTTGATTTTCACTATATCATGATCAGTAGAATGCATCAAAGTTTTCAAGGATTCTAATACTTCAGTAATTTGAGTCATATTCTCCATTGTCAAAATTACACCTTTTAAAAACTGATCACAACTATGACCTAATGCAGAAAAGTAACACTCGCTCATAGTACAAAGACACATCAATATCCTCTATAAATGTGCACCAATTGACTAGTGTGCAACCAGCGAGCACCAATTACTGTAATACATTCACAATCCATTACATAAGAATAAGAGTTTACTCATGACCAACATATAGAATGCAATATGTCATGACAAACTACTAAACTTTCCTCCACGAAAGACTACTTTTAATTACCAAAACAATCATTGCCTTCAGACAGCCCACCAAACTCTTATGCAGTAGTCGAAGTAACAAGGAATCAATGCATATATATGTAGATTGTGTTTGTATCCCTTCGACCTCCAAATCTACATGTTTTTTGTATTTTGCATGACACACAAGCACCACAAAATTATTTTAATTGAAAAATACTGCAAGTATACAAACTTTAATCCTTTTGCAATGTCTGGAACAAGGATAGAAAAGATGGAAATGTATTGGTAATGTCACCCTAGACTGTCAAGATTTGTGACTTCAATCTTTCACACCAAGCCCAAGAAGTAACCAACGATGTGAACATTCAAAGATGTTATTCAATTTTTGTTTATGACACCTACTTATTATCCTCCAGAATTTATCATGTCACTTGGAAACTACGGCTCAACAATAGACATATGGGGAGCAGGCTGCATTTTTTGGAAATTGTTTGAAGTTGTCTTCTCCTGGAAAACTTCAAATGAAGCATATCTTCCATCAAAATCACACCATATGAACCCACATTATAAAACCCACAAGATTATATTGGGAAAAGCATGATATAGTAAGGAAATAAAATCTTACATAATATCTCAGTTGTGAATATCATTCCAAGGGTAGCTTTAGTAAGGCTCCACCTAAGTCTGTAATAAATGAGCCAATTCAGTAAACAGAATTTTGCATATAAATTTTGATGAATGAACAATGATGATAAATAGAGAATAATCACTGCAAGTGCTCTTTCAACAATTATAGGCTACTCTTTTATCCATGATAACATGTCGTTCAAGGCTCACTTTTGCCCAATACCTCTTGATGAAAGCTCACTTTTCCCAATACCTCTCGTTGCTGGGACTACGGTGCCTCGCTTCAGATATTTAACCAAGGATGACAAAGTTGGCTGGATTAGTTTCATTAATGACTCTCCTTGATGACTATGAAAAATTACTCACACTAAAGTTTCACAGAAATTCATTTGGACATCAGTGCAACACACTTCACATCTCCAACTTTACATGATTACCTTTTTCTTGTCAATGGTGACGTGACACCTCATCATCCCTCGAATAAAAGGTCAAGTCAGGATTCCAATATTCAACAACCTTGAAGCGATTGCCGCACTTGTGAAGGTGGATGATACAAATGCTATCAATTTTCTACTTTCTATGGAAATGATTCCACTTTGGTCTATCTCTTCAAAGAATGTTGCATGTTCACGTTGAGTTCATGTCCCACCGGGCGTGCACTGAGATGTATCTCCAGCTCTGGTTTTCGCGGAATATCCTCACGATGACCTGATTGTATCTCCAGTGATTTGAAAGTGAGACCTCATCCTATAGTCGCTCCAATCTCTCGTAATCCGAGGGCAGCCAAATCCTCATGTGCCTCACCCTTAGCAACAGAAGTGTGCATGGGTTCAGACACCAAATCCAACCCCATTCTTCGTCAAAAGGAATACTGAGAGCAACATTTTATTGAATAAAATTTTACGAGTTGTCCAAGTGGGCATACACAGGAGAAACACAAGTGCAATGGAAGAGACAATGTTATACATAGATGCAACAGAGCAGTGTATACATGGTCACATGAAACGCAGGTTTACAAGCTAGTTCATGTTTTCCTTTCAACAGATCTGAAATCTCCAACACATGAATTTGTTTCGGCATTATCGGTAGCCATTGTTCAGTGTTCAGCTCAGATATGGACAAAATAAGGACAGCATATGTACATTGGGAGCAAGATTAGCGTATGCACATTAGGAGCAGGAGTAGTGTATGCACATCAGGAGCAGTGATGGTTGACGCAGAGCCGAGACAATATTTGTATGGGCCATCATTTGTATGGTTAATACAGAGCGACCAGCGCACTATGGTATGGAGAGCGATAGGCTGAGTGTTTTTATATGTTGGTATGGAGCAGTGACAAGAGCAGGTATGTCCAACCAGTGGAAGCGTTAGCATCAGGTATGTCAAAATTTTTCTATTTGGGCAAGTGTGCACAACGAATGCAGCTAAAATATGGCTGATAGGATTTCAAAATAGAGAATCTAAGTCGCAGAGGGCCAGGACTTGTTCAGAACAGGTTTGAGTGGGAGCATGAAAGTGTTAGAGTGTTGCATTGGTAGAGAGGGATAGGTCTGGCAATATTCCTCTTTGTAGTCACAGGGGCAGATCTGCTCACAACAGAGGAATGGCAGAGCTGATAGAGGTAACAACCTCTATTCTAAAAAATACTCAGAAAGGTACAATAAGGAGGAGAGCATTGGATTACAAAGGCCACAGAAACAGGTGGCTCACACTTGAGCAAGGCAAAAGATTGCCTACTCTGATACCACGTTAAACGCACATATGGAAGCAACAGAAGATGAAAGATAAATAGGAGAGTACATTTATTATTAGCAAATGATATACATTTATAGTACATGGTGTGACCCTTGGATTCATATTGCAAGTGGTCTCTTGGACTCCTTTTGGTTGTTCAGCTTCCACACCAACCCTTAGAGGGTTAGGTGTCCAACAAAAACAATCCCAAAATTATAGATTAAAAATAGCTTTTCATGAAAGGATTAAGCTTTGCATTCTGAAATAATGGAAGAAAAACGAAATAAACCGATTAAATGACAAAGACAACCAAAATAGATTTAATTGGAAAAACACAACACATAACCATACAACCAAAGTGGGAAACTTTCATTCATTCACAAAATGTGTCTGTGTTTCCACATCCTTTGAAATGAATGGAAGACATTGTTGACAACCAACCAAAAATTTATAACATAAAACAAATATTTGTTCTATGCAGTACAAAGTAGTCAATTTAGGAATTGAGCAAAATTCCATAACAAAATTTTGGCAATCATATGTTCTCATTCATAAAGGAGAACATATCTATTACCAATAATCTTTATAGTTTCTAGAAGGAATCATACCACCTTCCATTCAAGATCCTTCATCCACATTGTTTCCCATCAATTGAGCCAAATAATAATAAATAAATAAATTTCAATCTATAGAAAAGTTAAAGGTTTCAAAAAAGTTTCTAAGGTGCTATAATATGCAAGTGTCATTGTTGAGGCTATGGAAACTTACTGGCATTGAATGCATACCTTTGATTTCATGTTAACTCCATCAAGAGTACATATGTTCATTGGCAGCAAAGAAACATCATAAACTCATGTTTAATTCTTGAGATTTTGATCCCTTGAAGTATCATTGTCTCTATAACTTCAAAGTCTAAAGTGAATAGGTAAATCCTTGTTATAAGTTATACATTTTTGGTCCTTTCTTTAACTTCAACAAAAATAAAGAAATGGAGAGCCATGTAGCCCAAAATTCCATAGCTCTATGTAGTGGTACCTTCATGGAATGAGAAATATACCTTACAGGCACATTGATTATAAGTCTTTTAGCAACACTCTAAGGTTGAAGGGTCATATCATTGTATCACCAATCAATATAGCAGTTTGAACAAATCCCCTCAATTCATCCTAATATCGTATTTCTTAGAATAATTTGAGGGCCTACCTTCTCAAAAGCCTCCTAGTTCAACTTGAAAAGCTTACTTAATTGACCTATCCCTAGCCAATATGAGATTTTAGTGAACCTTAAGTCCCCTTAGGAAGGGTTTTAAGCTTAACTAAGAATTATTTCTTAGATCAGTGACAGAGATAAGCATTTTTGCTCAATCCAATGATACAAGGGGACACTAATGTTTAGTCCAGTGATATAGAGGTGCACTTATGAATTGTCTAGTGATATACTCACCCCTGCAACTCCTCAACCTAGTGAACTAAGACTTATGTAAAAATATTTAACTGGGGTTTTTCTTTCAAATTTTCTTTTTCAAGTGACTGTATCACCCCACTAAGAATTAGACCAATGATACATCACTCCTCTGGCCCTCATACCATTCACTACCATTTTTTACTTGAAATCGTCTAAACCTTATTGTATCACCCTCTTAGCTTAACCATTAACTCACTTAATCATTATATTGTTGATATAATCTTAGGCTTGGCCTTCACACTTAGTTCCTCCTCTAGAATTCCATATTTACCCTCTGAGACTTTAGTCTACCTTGTATCACTCCACTGAGCATCAAGTTAGTGAGGAACGCTTAGAATTCATTTTTAAGCTCATTGTGCATATCTTCTAGTACATTACATCTCTTCACTAACCCTTAGTTTATAAATAAGGTGCATCACTAAGCCCCTAACTAGTGATATGGTGTTTCCTTGATAGTTAAGCCAGTGAAAGAAAAAAACTCTCTCTCCACTCATGACATTTTAACTTATAGTGTTTCCAGCGTATCAATGACTCCTTTATAGGTGGAACTAAAATGAAAAAGGAAGTTATTAAAATAAATTAATGCAATTGCAACCAAGAGAACTCTTTAAAAATGTAGCCTAGAAACCTCTCTCAACCACATTTCTTAACTCTTGTCTTCTTGTAATAATTAAGTCATCTATCACATAATAATTATTTTCATTGTTAGCAATATTGGCATTGATGGCAGGTTAAGTTGATTGATTAATGTCGATGATTGTTTTTTATGTCACTAAGAACATTGGTGATAATTTATGTTGAATGGGAAGTGTACATAAATGTTTAATGTTGAATATAAAAGGTTGAAAGTGATGTGAAGTGAAAAGTATATGCTAATCAATGTGAAGGCTAAATATTGATACAAAAGTTGAAATACATATATTTCTTTGAACAGAAAATGTAGATAATACAAATCTGATTTATCTCTTGTAATTATTAATGAATGAATTGTTAATTCAAATCTATTATGTATTACAAATAATTTTTAGAACTGAAAGTGAAAAGATAAGCTTGTGAGAATTTTTTGGAAGACTAAGAGACAATGTTTCATTTCATATTCTTGCAAACAATACAAATAGAAAAGTTGGATTTCTTATAAAATATACAATAGAGCATGGAAAAAAATGTTTTTTTGAAGAAAACCAATCTTCATGGGAAAGAGGATGAGCATCAAGGAAAGGGATGCAAAGTGAAAAGGAGAAGTAGTGCAGCAATAGACTTGATAGAATAATTATAAATGAGGTAACTAGCATGTGTAACATGATGTTTTGATTGAGGTATTTTTGTTCGCTTCTATGTTGTAGCCTGAAAAGGAATAGGTTGTAGCTTGTTGAGGTAGGAGCCTCCTGTGGGTTGTAACCTATAGAAAAAATTTGGGAGTTGGAGCTTCCTTCGAGGTAGGAGCCTCTTCTAGGTTGGAGCCTACAAAAATCTAATGTAATTTCAATCAATCTGATGTAAACAAATCTCAAAATCTCTCTCCTTGAAACCTGCAAAAGGAATTCAATAACTAATGAGAAGAAACATAAATCATTAACTACATAAGAAGAAGATAAATTTGAGAAAAAAATAAAGAATTTAAATGACTGAGTCAACCCCCCCCCCCCAGTAATTTCCAATCATAAATAGCAGTTGGTATCAGAGCCATGTCCTTCAGTAGCAGTCTAACAACTAGAAGGAGGTCCCAAGTTAGTAAAATGGTTGGTCAAGAAGGATGCTCAACAAATAAGGTCCCTCTATTTACTAGCACAAACTATGCCTTCTAAAAAGTAAGAATGAAGACATATTTAATGTCTCTAGGAGTAGAAGTATGGTCTACTGTGATGATGGCGTATCAAGGACCAAAGGAAACAACTAGTGACAAAGATACCAAACTAAATTTTATAGCTATTGCAAAAGGTATGAATGCACTTCTTAGTGGTCCATGTGAGTCTGAATTTATCAAAGTAAATCATTGTGGGATAGATAAACATATTTGGGTGAAATTAGAAAACAGTCATGAACGAGATAAAAATGTGAATATGGCCAATTTACAAGTGTATAGAACCCAATTTGAGACATTAAAAATGACTAAAGATAAAGATATAGATAAATTATTTTTAAGAGTTGATGAAGTTGTAAATGTCATGTTGGGTCTAGGAAAAAAAACCAATGAAAGTGTAACAGTTTAGAAAATTTTGAGGTCATTACCTTCTAAATTGAATCCTAAGGTTTCATCTATAGAAGAAGCCTCAAACTTTGAGACTTTGAATAGATATCAACTACATGGCTCTTTGACAGCATATGGGATGAGAATCCCAAAAGGGAAGCCAACTAGTAGAGAGGTAGCTTTCAAGGAAGACAAGACAATAGAAGAAAATGAGTGGTCACACTCAAGTTCTGATGAGGAAGAAGATAAATTTGTTAGAAGGTCGAAGAAAGGCATATGTAAATATAAAGGAAAACTTCAATTTAAGTGTTTTAATTATGGAAGAACGGGACATTATGCATCAAAATTCCCTTTTAAGAAAGATTAAAATATGCCTAAAGCGAAAAAGAAGAACAAGTCTAATAAAATGCAGAAAGAGAGACAATTCAAAAGAAAAAAAAATTGATGCTCAAGGAGATAGCAATGGATCTGAAAGTTTTAATGAATCCTCTAGTGAATATGGAACTCATGAATTCATGTTGATGGCCTTGGAAGAACTTGAAAATTATTGCCATGAATATGAAGAAGAAAAGGAAGGTGAAGTAGACCTTAAGGGGGATTTAATCAGTGCCCTAGATGAAATAGAGAGGCTTAAGCTAAAGAGTAGAAAGAAAAAGAGATCTTATTGAAAGATGTAAAGGAACAATCAAATTCCGAATACATTATCAAGTTGAAAGTTGAACTTGAAGAAGCAAAGAAAGTGGAAGAAATTTTAATGAAGCAGACAAAAGAGAAAACCAAGAGTGTGAAGGATTGGAGGAAGAGGTGGTATGTCTAAAGAAAAAGCTAGAGAAGGCTCAAACTAAACTAAACATGAATATTCAACAGATAAATAGATATGAAAAGATGGATGTGATATTGAATTCTCAGAGGTATTCGCTCATAAAATCTGGGTTATGCTATGAAGTAGAATCTATTAAATCTAAAGCAGAGGATAAAAAGACAATCACTATTGTCTTAGTGGTCCTAACCAAGGTTTAGATTTAAGTGTGCCAAACAAAACCTACACTATTGGCCCTTTTGGCATCAACCCCTATAGCACAGGATGAAGTCTCACCCAAAGTAGTATGGGGGGATTTTGGAACCAAGTTTTCGCATCCAGAGATCAGTGTGATGTCTTTTATTGCCCTAGATCTACCTTTGTGCATATCTATAAGCCCCTAGGACTCAGTACTTCAATTTCCTTTAACGGACTCTAGATCTTAGCGAAGGTCTACAATAGGTTTTTGAGGGGCCCTTAACAGATGAATCATCCACTTACATGCACCATAATATAACCCTAGATCTAAACACACAAAAATCTACTTAATTATTTAATAAACATAGCATAATGTATTATAATCTTTGCGAAAGTATTTAACGTGCATTGCGTAGATGCATCCCATAGAGTCGTGCATCAATAAACCAATATTTCATAAAGATATTATTAGATCACAACATCTATTTCCCTTGGATTCTTTAACAATTTGCTTTATTGATCTTCAATATGGTATTGTATACTCAAAACTGCCATGTGCACTCAATTGCAGGGGTCTGCACACTCAACTGTGGACTCTACTCTAGGCCTATGCACACTCAGCTATAGAGCCTTTCCTTCCTCTATGACTCACTTCTCTACACTATCTTCTATTGACCCATTACATCCATCAGCATCACATTATGCCTTAGACTTTTTAAGACACACCTATTTATACAAGCCCATGGTCTACGGACCATGGGTGGATATCAAAACCGACTCAACTTGACATAAACAAGGGGCTAAAACCCCTTTTACTCCTAATTACCTATAGAATCCGCATCCACAAATTGTGGAAACTTTACATCTTTTACCAAAATTTACATCAAAACTTGGGTTTTTAACCCCAAAACTAACCTAGGGGACCCCATCCCAACAGCCCCCCAGCACAAAGGTCATGACTCACCCTCAAGTGACTCGGCTGGTGCTGTGATCTTGCTACAAAGATTCCCTAGCTCCACCTGCAGGACTGCCACCTCGACAACACTCTATGTGGCTACTTGCTTGACCACTTTTATTAGGTGCCCTATATCTGGTCCTTCCATTACCAACTTCATCATTTGCTATGTCTGTTGCAAGCTTGTTAGCTTCTCCTAAATGTTGGTTGTTACTTGGTAAGCCTCTTCTAACCAAGGTCCTAACATGGCCTTAAGCATGATCTCCTTCTTTTGAGCTACTTCTACCTGTGCAAGGAGTTGTTTCCCTTCCTACAACTTGGCGAGGTGTTGCGCTGGAAAAATTGAGCATGTCATTGCCCTAACCTCGTCATACTGATTCTGGAGCTCGTGAACCTCTATATTTAGTATCTACAGGTTTGTGTCTTCCAGCAGAGTTGCTACCAACTCCATTGCGTGTTCAAATAAGGTTGAGTAGTCAGCGACTGTAGCATCCAACATGGCCATCCCTTATTTTATAGTGGCTCTGCGCTGCACCCTAACCTCAGCCGGAGTCGTAGGATGCAACTGGAGCTAGAGTTCCATGATTTTCATATTGAGCTCGAATTGAACTCATCCAACTTCTTCCTTTGCCTTGCACACTCCTACACCCAACTTTAGTTCTTAGCTTTCGGTTGTGCATCCTCGGGAATGTGAAGCTACAACATTGTTCTGCATTACTCTACTACCGTGGCCTCTAGCCTGGAACTCTATTTCTGCATTGTATCTTTTTCCTTCAAGGCCTACGTTTTTTAGAGAACATTTGTTTGTTGTTCACCCTGTATTCACTTATTAAATTTCACTGCAAGAAGAAAGGTCATTGGTGAGGGTCATGCATGTGATGGACATTTAAGGTCTGTCGCCAATGCCACATATGGTGACAGTCTTTAAAAAAATGTTGATGTAAGTGTATATAGTGATGGTCCTTTAACGTTTGTCACTAAAGCCATTTTCAATGACACTTTTGGTGAGGGTTGTTAAAGGCCTATCACTAACTCTCTCTTTGGTGACACTCTTGGTGAGGATTGTTAAAGGCCCATCACTAATTCTCTCTTTGGTGACACTTCTAGTGACGATCTTCTATTGACCGTCACCAATGATCTTTTTGGTTACTTTTGGTGACGACCAATAAATGTTCGTCATCATTGATCATTCCACTGAGTTTTCGATGACACTTCATGACTATGACGGACCTTTAAGGTCCGTCACCAATGTCGCATATGGTGATGGTGTTTAAAAAATCGTTGTTGTAAGTGTATATAGTGATGGTCCTTTAAGGTTTGTGACCAAATCCATTTTCAATGACACTTTTGGTGAGGGTCGCCTAGGGCCCGTCACTTATTCTCTCTTTGGTGACACTTTTGGTGAGGGTCATTAAATGCCCATCACTAATTATCTCTTTGGTGACACTTCTAGTGACGATCTTTTATTGACCCTCATCAATTCTCTTTTTGGTTACTTTTGGTGACAGTCAAAAATTTTTCATCACCATTGATCATTCCAATGAGTTTTTCAGGATGTTATGTACTTGTTACTATATTTTTTGTCAAAAGATAATGATTTAAGACAAATGTTGTGGAGTCTTTTTCATTATGTGTCCAAGGTCATAGTGGTTATTTTTGGGCATGGAGTCCCCCCACAACATGTTTTTGGGCTCAAAGCCAAAGTTTTGGTCAAATGTATTGTAAGACTCCGCGAATTGTGGGCCCAGAGCATGAAGTATCATTTGAGTCATAGGGTTGTCCGCCCTAAGTATTGTAATGTAATGTAATGTCATGTCGGCCTACCCATGGTCCACGGACCATGGGATTGTATAAATAGAGTGAGTCTCTAAGTGTAAAGATAGTGAATGAAAGAGATAGATGAATACAAATGGTTCGATCATAGAGTAAGACTCTAAGTGTATTGGGTCGTATTAGCAGGAAGAGGCTCTGCAGCTAAGTGTGCAAACCCCTGTAGCTAAGTGCGCGGGGAAGTGTCCAGTCTATAATCTTGAAGGAAGAATAATAAAGAGAAGTTGATTCCAATTTCCGTGTATTTTCTTGTGTATTACATCCTTTACATTTATACTATTTTGTTTATCGTGCACACTTATATGATTTTTGGATATACTATTAATTATCATTAGTCTTACACAGGTAAGTTAAGTAATTGGGTAATATCAGATTAAATAGCAAGGAACTTGGGTATAATATGGATCGCGCCCCGGGTAGGGCTACACGAAGGCAACATCACAGGTTACAAGGGACTAATAGGTGTGTGTAGCGACGTGCATGCAGGGTCAAGCCACGGATCCCCGGAAGCTGACTAGACATCCCTAGGGTGCAGAAACCTAGTTCTAGCATCCTCCCCTAATACTTCGGGATAGACCTCAGTCCACACTCTGTGGCTTGTTGCCGAAAGTGCCAGTAGTACCAGGATTTTCTTGGCTAAATCACCTTTGAACTTGGGTCAAGCCCATACAAGCCAAGAAATGGCTCCATTGTTGGGACCGAGATCTACATAAGGGATGTCTGATGTCTTGCCATTGGAATCCAACAAATAAAAAAATTGAAGAGTGGTTGGACAAGAAGAATTCACGGGTTCGCGGTAGAGGAAAACAGAAACCTGCGAGTATCTAAGGAATAGTGGTTGGAACGCTACTTGTATACGGAAATCCATGAAATTGTCTTTGCATCCTTTCCTTCTGAGCTATATGAGTGGATCGTGAAGCTAGCAGACAGTTAGGGAGGGTGTAGGCTCGAGAAACCAACCGTGTGGACTCCGGAATTAGTGCGCAAACTAGAAGTGTCAGGAGATAAGATTGCGTAAGTTGTGGACCATTGGCTCGACTGAATTATAGGAGGATTTATCATTGAGTTCACAGTAGACAAGACCATCAGCTACAGTGAGGCGAAGTGAAATTTTCTCAAGGAACCACGAGGTAAGTATATTAAATGTTTGAACACTTGGATTAAGATGCTATTGTGTGAAAAGTGGGTTATGCGAATAAATTAACGTTTGGGGCTACGCGAAGTGGGAAGATATACAAAAGCAGAGGTAGTGAAGAATTGGAAACTAGTCCCTTAATTTCCCCCTCATGGGAAAGTGAGGAGGATCTCGCAAAAGTTTCTTTGAGAAGTGCGGTCAGTCTGATAAGGCAGTGCATTTCGCGTTTACCACCTCCACCCACACCACCACCTGCCTCACCCTCCTCACCTCCGTCTCTACCCACCCCACCTCCGCCACCACCACAGTTCAGTATGGTGAGTGCGATCAAACTACCGGTATTCAGAGGAGTGGGAAATGAAGATCTGGACCAATTCTGGTTCGTGGTAACAGCGGTATGGGAAGCACAAGGCATTGTAGATGACACTATCAAGAAGGCTATGTTGTTGAGTGCATTGCAATATCACACATTAACATGGTACATCAAGCATTCTAATGACCATCCAAACGCAAGAATCACAGAAATCTAGGCCGTGCTGAACAGGGAATTTAGTAGGCCAATATCAAAAACATAATCAATCATCGGGTTTAAGGAGATCGTGATGCTCCTGGGTGAGATCCCCTGGGATCTGGACCAAAGGCTAAAGGGTACAATTCGTGAGGCCAATATGATTTTGATGGATGGACAACACCACACATGGTTTGTAGCGTCACTTACGCCGCACTTAAGTATGGCACTGTCACAGTAAAAGCTTTCCACCCAGGCCGAAGCTTTGGAGATGGAAATGAGATTGCATGAGACCCCTATACAAGACCCTGGGTTGGGAGTCCAAAAAATCGACATGCAACTGCAAAATCTGTGGTTGGAGATGCAGAGTTTGAAACAGGACAAGACACCTCGACCAGAGGCACGCAAGGAGGTATGGTGCAAAAAATGCAAAGGCCAATGGCATGACAAGGACCACTATCCAGTATTCACGAATTACTTAGTGGGAGGAGGGCCGATGCCATTAAGGCTTGAGGCATAGGCAAGACCAAGCACGCAACCTACATTATGGTGCAGCGATCTATTAGATAGGAAGAAAACACACTATGAATAATTGTCATCTATTGCAAAAGTATACGAAGATGTCCCAGAAATTGTTTTGTAATTTCTGCAGATCGATAGGCCATGTTGAAAGCACTTGCAGAAGCTATGAATTAATGATGGATCAGACTCCTAACTACAAGGTGCAGACCGAAACACGAGCCCTTGACCAAAATGGAGGAATGGCGCACGTTGGATTTTAGGGGAGCGGTTGAGGTCGAGGCAGAATGGGACCAGGAAGGGGTTCCAGAAAACTACTTTGTAGCAATTGCAGAGGTCCAGGGCACTATGCCCGCAATTGTACAAACCTAACAAGGATATCATGCTTGTATTGCACATAGTTTGATAATGAGGCAGAAGACTGCCCTTCGTTGATAGCGAAGATGTGAAAAAAAGGGGTACTCCAACCCCCTCCGACTCAGAATTTGTAGATGATGAGGTCTGAGCCATGCGAAGAAGACCCCAATGTAAACATGATGCTCAAGAGTGGTATGACCATGGGCAATGGTAAAGGGAAGTAGTCAGAACAAAGTGCGTGGGTTCTCAAGGCTCCTACAAAGGAACCTGAATTTGATTTAGAACGTGCGAAGGAGACATTCATGGAAGCTAAGAAGAGCTTCACAGAGGCCTCCACTTCAGCTAGTAAGGATCAATTAGAACCAGGAATGGATCCTTCCATGCTCACTACCTTTCTAGAGACATGCATGAAACTGCTACATGACAGCAACGCAGTAAAAGTGCTATAGGAACTTATCACTAGGTGCGCAAGGTCAGGAGAGACCATCGTGGTCCAGAGACTTGGTAAGCATGTGTTGCACATAGGATGGGAAATGAGGTTGACTGCACAAATTGGTGAGTATGAAATGTTAAATAATGAATCCATACAGGTGAATATAGTTTAAGATAGAGGAGGAATGACCCGTTATAGAGCTTTATGAACCCAACATTTTGGACTACCAAGTGAGTCCATCATTAGGGGTGCTTCAATAGATATTCTAAAGATATTAATGATGTATCCATGAGCTATATTTAGGGTATATATATATAGGTTATGAAATAGTTAATATAGGAAATTAGGTCTGCCCTCATCCTGTTATTTTGTTAAAATTCAGTATTTTTTTTTTAATTAAAAAAAATAAAAAACTAAATCTTAACAAAATAAGAGGATAAGGGCCGACCTAATTTCCTAGATTAACTATTTCATAAATTATATATATACCCTAAATATTTCTCATGGATACATCATTAATATCTTTAGAATATCTATTGAAGCACCCCTGATGATGGACTCACTTGGTAGTCTGAAATGTTGGGTTCATAAAACTCTATAACAGGTCATTCCTCCTCTATCTTAGAGTATGAAATGGATCAGGTAATCCTAGATCTGGGATCGGATGCGAATGTACTACCAAAGCAAGCATGGAAATGCATGGGCAGACCCGTGCTATAGTGGTCTCCTATTCAATTACGAATGGCGAACCAACAGAATATTTTTCCCATGGGAAGATTGCAAGGGGTAATAGTAGATATTGAAGGTGCGAGCACGTAAGCGGATTTTGAAGTGATAGAGATGGTCAATGACAGTAATACCTATCCCGCACTTCTAAGAATAGACTGGGCCACTGATGTGAATGGAGTCATAAATCTGAAGAAGCACAAAATGATCTTTGAGAAAAAGTCACTACGTGTAGTTGTACTGCTAGATCCAGCCGAAGAAGTGTGATACATTGAACCGGTGTGCGATGATGATAATGATGATGATATCGATTGTATTTACAAGATAACTGCGCAAGAACAAGTTTGGGTGAATTCGACTGCAGATGGAAGAATTTCGTGGGATCGCGAAAGCTCCTGCACTTCAGATTCAAACGAAGAAGTAGAGGGATGGTAGAATTGGCTGCACGAAGTAACAACGCTTAATTGCATCATGATGGTTAGATCATTGTGTTGTGTGACAATAGAAGCAAGGGATATGCCGACATATGATGGGTTGACAGTGGTGGATGAATTCCTGAGAAAATTTGAAATCACAGTACCAAAATAGCAGCGATTCATGATGGTGGGGTACGCATCAGAGAAGCTTTGAGGATTGGTGTTGATGCAGAAGGATGATGTGCCTACGATCTGGAAAACCCTAGCTCAGAACGAGAGCCAGTCAAAAAGGGTGGAAAAAATTGCATGCCCAACTTTCTTGATGGGTACAGACATATGATATACAGTGCGCATAAGTGCAAACCACTCCCAGAATAAAGAATCGGAACAAAACACAGTACCAAGAAAGGTGATGTGTGCTACCAATTAACCACAAAGAAGCATTCGCTAGGGTGTGCAAAGTACTGAACAGGGTTCACTAGGCGAGACACACTGATTGGGACCTCCACGTACCAGTGGTTTGATGGGCCTATAGGACCATGTGCAAAACCCTGACCACAAAAACGATTCCAAAGGTGCAGAATAGAGTAGAGATCGTAATTTTGGAAGAGCATGCAAAGACGAATCTGCACATAATATCTCTCACAGTTGTAACAATGCGCGAAGACCAGGACGAAGAAATCACACAGTTACTTGAGGTTGAACACATAAAGATTCGGGAAGCCATTCGACGAGGGAAACTTAGACTTCGTGAACTCGAAAAAGACCAAGTATGGCTGAGGAAGAAAAGCATTTTGATGAATGATGAGATCAAGAGGCTAGAAAACGAGATCAAGCAAGCATGTCTCATCGATAAACCAAGTATGACAAGACAAGGTGTGGATGATCATACCACTGGATTAGAAGATTGTCACCAAGAATTTATTACTTTGCTACCATGGCTATGACCGTACCTCACCAAACGCAGCAACCAGGGGAGTGCACTACATACCGTATAACACACAACACCGGCTGTCGTGAGGGAAATTGGGGAATTCCCACAAACTATACTAGAAGACGAGTTGAAGTCTCACACAGGTGGTGCGACCACATGACTAGCCATAGGGAGCATAATCTCAACACTCCAGGCAGTTGAACGAGAGCACGGGACTATAAAAGTGTCTATTTGGGAGCTGCGTGATAAGGGAGGTACAGGCAGAACCAGTATGTCACAAGGTTCGCGCCCGTGCATGAGGGGCTGCCCTACTGCACGAATAGGCTGGGAAGTGACCATTGGTGTCACTGTTCATGACGGGATGTCTGATTTGAGGCCAAATGGAGGGGGCGACGGGCATTTAAGATGCGAATTAAGGGCATGATTTGGGAAAATCTGCTGCTAAGAAAGCATTGATGGCCTAGAATTGGGGGGAACGGTCGAATTTGAATTCATATGGCGCTATAAATCTCCAGGAGCTAGCCACAAGACAACACTTGTTCACTTGAGATTTGAGCAGTTCATTAGAGCCTAGAGTGTTGAGCATCGAGTGATAGTCAAGCCCTGAAGTTCAGGAACGAAAACATATAGTTTAAACAAGATGGTGGCTACCAAGAGTGGTTTGAGCTTTGTAGAAGTAACCACCGACGAGGCCACGCAGAACCCCACGGTACATGATGTTACCGAAGATGCTGGGGATGCACCAGAAATCATGAAATCACCTCGGATGCCGAGACCAAAAAAAGATAAGCAAGCAGCGGGACCAATCCGCATGTCCCCACGAAATCCATGGTTTGGTAAGCTCTCAATAGAAGAAAATAGCAAGGCTTTCACCATTGAGATAGATGACGAGGAGGAGGACCTACAGGCTCTCATCGATCAAATAGAGGAAGCAGAGGACATGGAAGAGGATATCTAGCCGGTGCACTCTGCAGCGAAATTTCTTGAGTATGTCCCTCCGGGAAAAGGGAAAACTAAGATACCAAAGGATCTGGATGCCACCAAGAGTGCACTCTAGACCCCGCTCCTCCCTGATGGAATTGTATTTGAGGACTTGCACCTGGACCGCATGCCCACAATGAAGTTTGAAAATTGGGACCTCACAGACAGTGCGAAATTCCCACACTTAGAGATGGAGAACCTCATGAAGCAGACATGGAGAGGCCAGTCACAACATTAGAGCCACGAAAATGGTTGCGCAGTGTGGAGAAGGCCGGATTGCCTCATCTACTATGGATTCCACACTTTCACCACACGCCCATCACTATTTTCATCATCAAGAAGTTTCTTTGCCTGGTGCACAATGGGTACTTATGGCTGGAGGAGCCTATTCCCATCACGATAGATCTCATGAAAAGAATTTCTCGACTTCCCTGTAAGGGAAAGGACCCTACGACGATAGTAGGAAAAGGCAGAGATTTGGCTCTTGCAAAAGCCATGAAGCACAAGAAGAAAAAGAGGGGTTACGCTATCAACAACATCAAAGATAAAGGGGTGCATGTAGCCACCCAACTCCTGGCCGAGAAGGTAATGAGAAAATGTTGTGGTGATGAGGTACCAGTGCTAGCAGTTGCGTTGGCCGAACAATGTGCAGAGGGGGTCCAATTCAACTAGGCCGAGTTCCTCTGCGAGGAATTCTTGACTAATTGCAGGTAAGCCTAGGAAGAGGGCAAAACCTCCCACTACACATGGTTTCTCTTGTCCAGAGGACAATAAGTTCCCAAGCATTTAATAGGACTTACCAGAGGTGCAAAGTACGCATCTCTCTGGGCTACCAAGGACACGAAGCAGATTCGTGAGACAAAGATCTTCTGGCTGCTCATGGAGGAGAGAATCTTAATGGGGATTAATAGGAGGTTGTGCCTGTCCCCCACAATATACTACAGTCTATGGAGCCTTGCAAACTTTGAGGCAGACTTGCACAATATTTACATCAAGGCACGAAAGGATTTGGCGAGCAGTGGACCAAGCTCCCCTTCATCGCAACTGATGATGCAATTTTTATAGTGTTAGAATCATGGCCTCTGGAGTGGCATGCCCCGGATTTGGCGGAGCTGGATATGATAGCAACACAAAGAAGAAAGGATGATGCCAAAAAGAGGTGCAATGAAAAAGCGACAGCAGAGGTAAGGGCAATCCGTGAGGCAGCAAAAGCAGCTGCCGAGCAGGCAAAGGCAGCCGAAGTAGCAGCAACAGAACAGACAACAAGGGCCACAACAACACAGGAAGAGGAGCGCCAAGAATTGTCTATAGGATAGGAGGTAGAGGACATAGACCTTGCAGAAGAAGGCACGGACCTAGCCACAACTTCCACGAAACTGAAAAGGTCGCGAGTCACAAAGTGATCGGGTCCACGGAAAAAGGTCAAGGCCTCCAAATTGGCCTTCAACCCGATCATGTTAACAGAAAGTGAGCTCTACGACATCGGTGACATGGTTCACGATGTCACGAAGGAAGTTCTCAAAGAATCCATGTCATAGCAGCAGACTATGTTGGGGGCCCAAAGGGCGCAGCTACAAGAACTACAGATGTGGCCCCCACAGGAAGGAACTGTAGCCACCTATGTCGCAGCAGGCACATCAGTAGCAGAGAAGATGCTATGCACAGGGATGGCCAATACCATAGTGCTCCAGGAAGTTAGCAGAAAATGAGACGAACAGAGCCGCGGTTGGCAGGATCAAGGGACTTGGTCTTAATTTGGCTGCTCTTCCGTGAGACACACTGTATCAACTGTAGGATGGCATAACAATATAACTTTGTGCCAAGGAGGGCCACACGATTCAGGTGATGAGTGAGAAAAAGATCAACATCGAACAACTCAGCCTACAACATGACAAACTAGTGTCACAAAACCAGTAGATAGTGTAGACAATTGATGAAGCATGCCAGCTAGTCCCAGAGTTGTCCATCACCGCAGACCTACCAACAAAAATGTGGATCCATTATTTGGCAAGTGGAGTCTGAAACATGCACGAGGAAACAACACAAGTGTAGTTGGAGCTGAATCTCCAGATTGTTGAGCTGCGACTGAAGACACAGCCTTCCACTCCTCTAGAAGTTAGAGAGCAGTGCCTTAGCACTATTCAAACAGGATTGGAAGAAATTGGATGGGCAATATAGGACTGTACCGGTATGTTGGACCAAGCCTTTGTAGTCCTCACATCATTGCAGGAGGACCCCAACATACAACACCTAGAAACTAAGGTGTGTGAGCTTCAGGAGCAGTATGATAGTCTAAGGGGAACTACGCAGATAGTTGCTCTCACTTAATGGCTTGCAAAGATGCAACAAGCAAGGGCACTGAAAGAGCAGGTGGATGCCGCAAGATAAAAAGAGGCACTTCTCAAAGCACGCGTCCAGCCATGGATTTATGAGGCCTTCACCATTATGGTAGATATTAAGGGCAAGCTCGCACAGATGCAAGGGATCTACACACTAAGGCAGGGATTTGATCCCCACAATGAAGCATCAAAAGAGCGCATATAGCAGGTCTAAGAAACTACAGAGCAGTGCGCCGCAGACCTCTGAGAAGTACAGGACTAGTTGGAGGGGCTCCGCGCCAAGATCGCCGCAGTGATAAGTGACTTGGGGATGAGTCACAATAATTGTGTTGGGGGCCTGTTGGGCATGGAATCCCCCCGCAACATGTTTTGGAGCTCAAAGCCCAAGTTGTGGTCAAATGTATTGTAAGAATTTGTGAATTGTGGGCGCGGAGTGTGAAGTATAGGTTGAGTCATAGGGCTATCCACCCTAGGTATTGTAATGTAATGTAATGTCATGTCGGCCTACCCATGGTCCGTAGACCATGGGATTGTATAAATAGAGTGAGGCTCTAAGTGTAAAGATAGTGAGTTAAAGAGAGCGATGAATATGAATGGTTCAAGCATAGAGTAAGAGTCTAAGTGTATTGGGTTGTAATAGTAGGAAGAGGCTCTATAGCTAAGTGCGCAGAGGCCTAGTAGAGTCCACAGTTAAGTGTGCGAACCCCTACAGCTGAGTGCGCAGGGCGGTGTCGAGTCTGTAATCTTGAACGAAGAATAATAAAGAGAAGTTGATTCCAATTTCCATGCATTTTCTTGTCCATTACATCCTTTACATTTATATTGTTTTGTTTATCACACGCACTTATATGATTGCTAGATATACTGTTAATTATCACTAGTCTTACACAACTAAGTTAAGTAATTGGGTAATAACAGATTAAATAGCAAGGAACTTGGGTATAATACAAATCATGCCCCGAGTAGGGCTGCGTGAGGGTAGCATCACAGGTTGCGAGGGACTAATAGGTGCGCATAGCGACGTGCACGCAGGGTCAAGCCGCAGACCCCCAAAAGCTCATCAGACATCCCTAGGGTGCGGAAACCTGGTTCTATCACCCTCCCCTTCTACTTCGGGTGAAACCTCAGTCTGCGCTCCACAGACTATTGCCAAAAGGACCAGCAGTACTGGGATTTTCTTACCTAAATCACCTCTGAACCTGGCTCAGGCCCATACAGGCCAACAACTATAATAGTTAGTTAATTTTTTAAGAACTAATTAGTGTGTATCATATCCCTTACGTCATAAGAATATAGTTTATCTATGAGTCAACACATGATTCATCTTTATTAGGTGTATTATCTAGCAAATTTCCTTTAAATAATGTTCCATTAGTGTGTTTAGGAACAATATTATTTAATACATAATCAATCTTTGTCAATTATATTAACAAGAGAGACCTAGCACTCCTCAACACTCGTGGCACACCTTAACATGCTTTGGAATAGTACACTAACATTCCTTGGCACCTCGCATGTCTTGGAACATATTTGTACCTGGAACATCTTCGTACCTAGAACATATTGCCATGAGTAGGATGCCCAAGCACATGTTGGCATGCCCTAGCATAGCATAACACTCCCCTATAATGTGTTGGCATGCCCTGCAGTCCCTAGCATGACTTGGAATACCTTGGAATAATATTGCATTGACAAACATTGGCACTTAGCCCACATTGGCACCTAGCATGTATTGGAACATATTATTATTGTGCCTAGCATGCCCCTTTTGGAAAAGATAAATTCCTGATTTATTAACCCTCTTATGTGTTCATTTCCTTGCATTTTATCTTGGTTATTCCTTTTGTTGCCTTGAAACTCCTTGACACATATTGGCATACTCTAGCACCTTGCACATCCTAGCATGTCTTAGCACCTGGCATGCCTTGGCACTATTTGGCACATGTTAGCACACCTTGAAACTACCTAGCACACTCTAGCACTTCTTGACATTCCCTGATATTCCCTAGCATGCCTTACCCGTGCTTAGCATACCTTATCACTCCCTCCTTGGCATGACAGCTAGCACTCATTGACACTCCCCAACACACCCTCATATTCATTCACTTCCATGCATTTTGACCTAGTGCTCCCTTGTGTTGTCCTAGTACTCCCTAACACTCCTTAGCATGCATTGGCACTCTCTAGCACACCTTAGCACTCTTCGATATACTCTACCACTTCATAGCATGGATCACACTCCCTGACACACATTGGCACTTGGCACGTGTTGGCACTTAGCAAGTCTTAGCTTGTTTGTCACGCTTTGAGATGACTTGGTATGATTTGGCATGGTTTAATATTAATGTTATTTGAGATCAATTATTGGAAACCAGATGAGAATAAATGGAGGAAGATTTAGCACTTAGAATGCATGGACACTTGGCACTTGGCATCTGTTGGCATCTATTATTGGTGTGCCTAGCATGCCCCTCATGGGAAAAGGTAAATTGATTACTTATTAACCCTATTATGTGCTCATTTCATTGTAGTTTAACTTGTTCCTCCCTTTTGTTGCCTTGACAGTCCCTGGCATGCACTATCACACCCTTGTACATCTTGGCATGCCTTAGCACTTGGCACATCTTATCTTGTTTGATATGTCTTCGTACTATTTGGCACATGTTAGCATGCACTAGATTTCCCTAACACACCTTGGCAGTCATGACCTCACAACTAGAATTACATTTTTCCATGACTTGGGAACTTTACATTCATTAGGACACCTTGGCACTTCCCAGTTGTCATGCCCTCTGTTATCCTCCATAACGTCCCAGGCTGATGAGGAGATCGACGGAGGTAACCACAGACCAAGCTTTTAGTTTGGTAGTTAGCCCTACAAAACCAGAGAGGGATCTCTCTATGAAATCATAGTCAAGAGATGACGGAAATGTAAAGGATTTTAGGCTAGATAGCTAGGCTTAGGTGGGTTTTGGAAAATTTAGGCTCATCATGTTTGCCTGATGACCTCACCTCTATGGGTTGTATTGACATGGTTTGGTGTTGGCTTGGTGAAGTGGTTATATGCATTTCCAAGGCTGCCCCAATGAATGTGTCCCATGTCATGTTCTTATTCTTTCCACCCCTTGGCTTATTTTCTGATTATTTAAAATATTTTTATTCTTTCCACCCCTTGGCTTATTTTCTGATTATTTAAAATATTTTTATTCTTTCCACCCCTTGGCTTATTTTTTGACTATTTAAAACATTTTTATTCTTTCCACCCCTTGGCTTATTTTCTGATGATTTAAAATATTTTTATTCTTTCCACCCCTTGGCTTGTTTTGTGATGATTTAAAATATTTTTATTCTTTCCACCCCATGGCTGGTTTTCTGATGATTTAAAACATTTTTATTCTTTCCACCCTTTGGCTTATTTTCTGATTATTTAAAATATTTTTATTCTTTCCACCCCTTGGCATATTTTCTGATGATTTCAAATATTTTTATTCTTTCCACCCCTTGGCTTATTTTCTGATTATTTAAAATATTTTTATTCTTTCCACTCCTTGGGTTACCTTCTGATTATTTAAAATATTTTTATTCTTTCCACCCCTTGGCTTATTTTCTGATTATTTAAAACATTTTTATTCTTTCCACCCCTTGGCTTATTTTCTGATGATTTAAAATATTTTTATTCTTTCCACACCTTGGCTTGTTTTGTGATGATTTAAAATATTTTTATTCTTTCCACCCCATGGCTGGTTTTCTGATGATTTAAAATATTTTTATTCTTTCCACCCCTTGGCTTATTTTCTGATGATTTAAAATATTTTTATTCTTTCCACCCCTTGGCATATTTTCTAATGATTTAAAATATTTTTATTCTTTCCACCCCTTGGCTTATTTTCTAATTATTTAAAATATTTTTATTCTTTCCACCCCTTGGGTTATTTTCTGATTATTTAAAATATTTTTATTCTTTCCACCCCTTGGCTTATTTTCTGATTATTTAAAACATTTTTATTCTTTCCACCCCTTGGCTTATTTTTGATGATTTAAAATATTTTTATTCTTTCCACCCCTTGACTTGTTTTGTGATGATTTAAAATATTTTTATTCTTTCCACCCCTTGGCTTATTTTCTGATGATTTAAAATAATTTTATTATTTCCACCCCTTGGCATATTTTCTGATGATTTGAAATATTTTTATTCTTTCCACCCCTTGGCTTATTTTCTGATGATTTAAAATATTTTTATTCTTTCCACCCCTTGGCTTATTTTCTGATGATTTAAAATATTTTTATTCTTTCCACCCCTTGGCTTATTTTTTGATTATTTAAAATATTTTTATTCTTTCCACCCCTTGGCTTATTCCTTCCACCCCTTGGCATATTTTCTAATGATTTAAAATATTTTTATTCTTTCCACCCCTTGGCTTATTTTCTGATTATTTAAAATATTTTTATTCTTTCCACCCCTTGGCTTATTTTCTGATTATTTAAAATATTTTTATTCTTTCCACCCCTTGGCTTATTTTATGATGATTTAAAATATTTTTATTCTTTCCACCCCTTGGCTTATTTTATGATGATTTAAAATATTTTTATTCTTTCCACCCCTTGGCTTATTTTCTGATGATTTAAAAAAAAATTATTCTTTCCACCCCTTGGCTTATTTTCTCATGATTCAAAATATTTTTATTCTTTCCACCTCTTGGCTTATTTTCTGATGATTTAAACTATTTCTATTCTTTCCACCCCTCTTTCCACCCCTTGGCTTATTTTCTGATGATTTAAAATATTTTTATTCTTTCCACCCCTTGGCTTATTTTCTGATGATTTAAAATATTTTTATTCTTTCCACCCCTTGGCTTGTTTTCTGATGATTTAAAATATTTTTATTCTTTCCACCCCTTGGCTTGTTTTTTGATGGTTTAAAATATTTTTATTCTTTCCACCCCTTAGCATATTTTCTGATGGTTTAAAATATTTTTATTCTTTCCACCCCTTGGCTTATTTTCTGATGATTTAAAATATTTTTATTCTTTCCACCCCTTGGCTTATTTGCTGATGATTTAAAATACTTTTATTCTTTCCACCCCTTGGTTTATTTTCTGATTATTTAAAATATATTTATTCTTTCCACCCCTTGGCTTATTTTCTCATGATTTAAAATAATTTTGTTCTTTCCACCCCTTAGCTTATTTTTTTGTTGATTTAAAATATTTTTATTCTTTCCAACCCTTGGCTTATTTTCTGATGATTTAAAATATTTTTATTCTTTCCACCCCTTGGCTTATTTTCTGATGATTTAAAATATTTTTATTCTTTCCACGCCTTGGCTTATTTTCTGATGATTTAAAATATTTTTATTCTTTCTACCCCTTGGCTTATTTTCTGATTATTTAAAATATTTTTATTCTTTCCACCCCTTGGCTTGTTTTAATATTTTTATACTATTAGTACCTTTTATAACTAATTATTATCTTATTTAAATTAATTTATTATTATTATTATTATTATTATTATTATATATATATATATATATATATATATACATATATACATATATACATATATACATATATATATATATATATATATAGATAGATAATTTTTATAAGGTAGTTTAATCCTTTAGGTATATTCATATATACAATTAATTTAAATCTAGATGATTTAGTTTAATTTATTTATATTTATATTTTATTTTATTTTTTATTTTTTATTTTATTTTTAAGTTAATTTAACAATTAGATATTCAATTAACTTAATATTATTTTCTCATTCTAATATTTATATTTTTATGTATTTATTAAATAGTTAATACCTTTTTAACTAACTATTAACTTAAAAACCATTTAAAATTACTTTATATATATATATATATATATATATATATATATATATATATATATATATAGATAGATAGATATATATGCATATATATATATATATATATATATATATATATATATATATATATATATATATATATATATATATATATATAGATATAAAGGTAAGGTCACTTAATATAACTAACTTCCATTTAATTTATTAAATAACTTATTTTTATGACCCTGGTCCAAAGTCAAATTTAGTCATTGGTCAAGTTAGCTATTGGAGGCTTTGCTCAAACTATTTAACATGCAAAGCTGGATCTGATTCTTCAACTTGTCTTGACGATGAACCACACTAGTTGGTTCAAAACGCGTCGACAAATGAAATATCATGTGATTTATGCCGAAAAATCTCTGGTAAACCTTTACCATGTTATGGTGAAAGAAGTTGGGATAATGCACTTTGCCTTTCAATTGCACCCTTTCAAAAATTTTGGTTAGGCTCCTATACAAGTAGTTGGACAAATTTAGAGACTTGGTAGCTGTAAATTGCATGAGCAGTGTTATGTGGTATTGGTATAGCCTAGAAAAGTTTCCCTCACATGTGAAGAACTTCATGATAGCCTTCATCAATGGTGCATATCTCTCCAACAAGTATTTGAATGGGAAAACATGTGAGTGAGCTCCTTTGTATTGTGATTTCAATTAGGGTTTGTACTCTTCTAAGTCTAGGTTCATGCCTTTGAACCGGTGTTAACCATCGTTTGGTATGCCTGTAGCTTGAGAGATGGCATCCACTAAAAACATGAAATCATTCCCTGCAAAGGTGATCTTGTCTTCCTTCAAGGTGGGGGAAAATATACCTATGAGATGCTCATGGTCACCTACTTCTTGCACTCTTTGACAAAACCCTAAATGATTGACATCTTCAAAGCGTTTCATGACAACTGGGGAGGAGGTGATTTCATTGCAATTAGAGGGCTCAAACCTCAGTATCTTCCCCCATTAGTATATTTAGACCAAAAGAATTGATTCTATTATATTTAGGTGCCTTTGGGCTAGGACTAAATCCACAAATAAGATACTTTTGGTCTATTTGAGGTGCTTGAGAGACATGAGAAGGATTTAGGGTGGGGTATAAAGGACACATAATGCTTTAGTAAGGCTTTAATTGTCAAGAAATTATGGAAAACTTTTTAGGGAAAAGGTATTTGGTAATAGGTTATTAAAGAGAAATATCTAAAAAAGTAGACAACTTAAGGAATGGATTAAAGAGGCGGCTCCAAAGAAGAAGGTGGCATCTTATATATGGAGAAGCATGATGAGAAACAAATATTGGCTACTATGAAATCTGAGATGAGAGGTTGGAAGGGGGAAGAGGATAGAAATAGGACTAGATGATATCAAAGGAGTGGAGGGAATACATACTATTTCTATTCACATCTTTGAGCATTTACATAAGAAAAGGCTTTACTTTATGAACTAAATCTCTTGTGATTAAGGATCTTCTTCTGTTACAAGTTATTGGCTTAATGCATTTGAACTTGGATTTCCAGAGTATCTATTTGTGGAATGGGCACATTTCACAACACAATTAAGTCTAATAGGTTTAAAGTTCACTGAGAAGAAAGAAAAGCTAAAATGGGAAGGTGTTATATATAATGAGTAGATATCGATTAAAGAGATTTATAAACATATTTGTCGTGGACGTGGCTTGAATGATAATGATTTTTTGTTTCATAACACGTGGATATGGGATATACCTCTCAAATTAAAATGTTTTATGTGGCTGGTGATCCACAACAATATTTTAACTTGAGATAATATCCATAAAAGGGGCTTTCAGGATCTTGGAAGATGCTCTTTATTGAAAGAATATTTAGAAGACATGGAACATCTATTTCTAGCATGTCCTTTTGCAATCTCAGTATTGAGTGGCTTTCTTCAAACACTTAAAATACATGTAATTTGGAATATGGTTTCCATTTAGAGATGTCTATGCACTCAATGGTTTGAAGGTTTCAAGACATATCGTTCCCTACCTTTCTATATTTTGTGGGGCATATGGAGAAGCAGGAATGAGAAGACTTTTGAACAAACAAAACCAGATACTAGAGATGTCTATTTAATGATATTTGCATATTTTATCGAGATATGGTTAATGAAGGAGGAACAACCTAGAAGAAATTTTTGACTCATGGAGCTATGGTCATACTTTATTTTTTATTTTTTATTTTTTATGGAGCATCCACCAACAGGGTTTGTGGAAGTGGGACACATTTGGTTTTGAAGCCAGAAAACACCTTCCATTTCAGTTGGTATAGTGGCACAGGGTCAAATAATAGAGTTGAGCTAATCATACTCTTGGGGGCTCTTCTATGTGCTAACTGGCTTGCAATTGAAGATTTACCTGTGTTTGGAGATTCCAAGATGATCCTAGATTGGGTACAATTGAGAACAAAATTTGGACCACCTTCCCTTACTTTTTGGATGCAATGCATAAGATCTTTGATGAATACCTTTCAAAGACTGGCCTCTAATAATGTCTATAGAGAGTAGAATCAAGTGGCAGATCTCCTATCAAAGAAGGGATGCAATTGTGTGCCAAGGAGGATTTTCTACTCAGTTTTAGATAAAGGAATCATTTCGCAACTCAGGGAGTTTTAACTTATAAAGGGATGCCCTTGAAATTTTTTCCTTCATCTCATTTATTTTTCATCCATCCATGAAAATTTTAATAGATCGTGATATGTTTTTGTCATGTTTGAATCATATATGTTATATTTGTCATCATAAAAAAAATTTAAGTTTTTTTTTGTGAAAATTGATATAGTAAACAATTTTTATAAATAAAAGAACTATAATTTAGAGTAATAAGATACTTAGAATTTTAACCATTTTATTTTAAAATCTAAGCAAAAACATTAACAATGAAATATCAAAGTATATATCTACTTTTTATTAATGAAAATCAATAATTTTTTCCTTACTAAAAATAAAAATAAATTTAATCTATCTAAATTCTTGAATACTTGATTAATCCAAAATTAAAAAAAATCTAATAAAAATTTTGAATTCCAATTCCAAGTCCACTCGACTAATGCACAGTACCTCATTGAATATTGTTGTTAACCATACATGTAGTTACAGAAAACAGTCTCACCCAATTTTAAAATTAGCTTCATTCAATAGCGTTGTGAACCATTACATGTAGTTACATAAAACAGTCCTACCGAATTTTAAAATTAGCTTCATAAAAAAACTCTAACTTCAATCTAGACCAGCACAGGGATCCAATCAAACTTTTCGCAGCTTGGTTAATTGAGACACCAAACATCCAATGCTACCATGTACCACACCATCAAAATAGTAAAAAATGATTGCAATCTGAACTTCATCGTAACTGATAGCTGGGTAAGTCAAGAGCCGACGTCATCACTTGCATCAAACTCCCATATATTAGATTAGTTAAACACGTTTATTTTTCTTTGTTCTAATCCCTTAGGGAGATTTTTTGTTTTGATTTGGAATCTCAGTTGCGAGCAACCTAACTTCTTATTATTGGACTTCCAGCATCAATCATCAATTTTTTGTATTCGCACTTTGGGTTCTGAATACCTAATTTTATACCCCCACAGTGTTGAAGTTTCTAAGTTTACTTAATTTAGAAACCCTTCATGCACTTTTTCTGATTTATTCCTACCGACTTGTTAATTTTTCTTTAACAAGCTATTTACAAAGTAGACACTAAAAATAAACACCAGTGCATGCTCAACATATTACAAATCAACAACTAAAAGAAACAAGAACAAACACACCACATGACAACATTATTTTTGGACCAATGTCCCTGGAAAAACCCATTTCTGGAAAACCGGTGCTGTTATCTAAGGGTTTTCTTATTAAGCAATATCAGAGTATAATATAGGTGTCGTAACTGGCCTACCCAACAAATAATTTCCTTAGCAGCTATCCCTCACAGTTTGAGAGAAATCTCTTGGTTGAAACCCAAGAAAACACTTACGGCAGCTCTTGAGCACAAAACTGCTCCTGCAACCGCAGCGTCTACCCAATCTAGACTGCATCAGCCCTTCTTTGTCTCACGCTAGCCTTATGTCAACCTTTCTTGGCCTGTGTTAGCCCCATGAGGCCCTGTGTCAGCTCTGGGAGCCTCTGTGTCAACTACGTTGGCCCCTTTGGTGCTCTGCGCAGCACTTGGCTGCCACTGCGTGGCCCTACGTGAGCCTTTGTTGGCTCTGAGTCACCCTTCTTGGCTGCTCTGCTGCTCTCCCAGCACAATCTCTCCCTTCTCTATTCCGCTGTACTCAATGCCCCTTAGTCTCTCTCCTGATCACTAATTCTATCTCTCTTAGCAAACCCCGCTCTAGAGAATAGACTGATTGATCATCTGGTGTGATCCCCAAGTGACCCTCAATCCTCCTCTTATACTTTTCTTGTTGACGATTCAACGGCCAATATTAAGTCCCTAATCAATGGCTAAGATTAGATCTATCTTAATCCATGTTTTTTGGACCACTCTAACACAAATTCATATTAATACACATTAATGCTTTATTTTCCCTAAGTTTAAACTTAGGGACTCCATTAAAAATATTAATTATTTTAAGATCCCCTGATCTGTTTAGAATTTTCCCAAACCCTTTCTGAGTATTAGAGATCTCATGTGCCCCAACCTCTCTGCCAAATTTCGTCGCTAGAGAACATCCAATGCTACCCCAAATAAACACTCCCTCTTAGCGAGGATTATGGTCTAGCAATACTCCTCACTGAATATTACTCTGATCATCCGACATCAGTACCTGTGCTGATACTAGGCCTTCCTTCCCAACATCCTCTGCACTTCTGCCTCCTGTACTGTTGCCCATGGTTTTGCCACTACCATTGCTCCCTCCTGTGCTGCTGCCCATGGTTCTGCCATTGCCACTATTGCATCTGTAGGACAACTCCCTTTGCATCTGTTGGTCCTTTCTCCCAGCACTGCATCTGCACTAAACCTCCTTTCATCATGCTGTGTCGTGTTGCCCACTGCTACACTGCAACTCAGTTACTGAGAAGAGAGTAACTGATCTCCCAACTGACCTTCCTATTGGGCTAGAAACACTGATTGATGCTGAAGCTCCCTCTGCCACTGAAACATGCTCCCTCTCTCTGATCTCTACATTGCTACAACAACTCACTGCATATCGCACCATTTCACACCTCTCTGTGCCTTGGTGCAAAACTCTTTTGCCTCTCGTACTGTTACAGCCTACTAGGACTGCACTCTCTCGGGACTCCTGCATTGTAGCTCCCTCTACCACTCCATCTGCATCCATCTCCACCCACCCAGCTAGTCCTGCTACTCCTCGTCGAGGCTCCCGTAGCAAGGTCTAATCCAAGAGGCTGGGTACCTCAAGGATTCCCTTCATCTCCTATAGTCTGCTTGACTACAGCTCAATGTCTCCCCACTTCCGCTCAAGTGGTGCATGTGGACTCATGGCACAGTCATCATCTGTCAAAACTTCCTTCCCTGCCTGTGCTGGCACTTCCTTAGTCTCAAAAGACTCTCCCTTACTCTTCTTCCTTGGGCACTGGGTCGCATAATACCCTATCTCCCCACAGTGGATGCACTTGATCTTGGAGAGATATTTCTTCTTCTGCTTCTCCTGCATTCCCTCAGATGCTAGGGCCACATCCTCCTCCTCCTTCTTGACTTCGATCCCTTTGTTGCTGCTACCTATCTTTGACTACTGTTTGATCTCTTCCTAGCTAAGAGCTTCCCACATCTCGTCCCAAGGTAGGAGAGTCCCTCTACCCAGGATGCTCTGGACAAACACTTACCACTCTTCTAAGACAACATTCAGGGTTATCCTCACCATAAGCCCCTGATCCGATGTCGTTCCTATAGCAGTCAACTGATCTAATATCTCATTCAGTCCTCTGGGGAAGGGGTCAATCGATTGACCCTTCTTCATCTGATACAACCTCATCTGGTTCTCAAGCAACATTCTTCTCTGCACAAAAGTATGTTGGTACAGGTTCTTGAGAGCCTCCCACATCTCAATTGTCGTTTCTTAATATAAACTTCATGTCTTATTACATTTCTAATTGAGAGATTTACATCAAATACTGGATCAAAGGACTAAAGACTTTGCATAAATGCTTCCTTGTCCAGTAAAAGAATAAATGGTCAACATGTCAGCTTGGCTCCAATTTCTTTGGAATTAATAATTGTTCTGAAAAAATGACTACTCTTGTTTGAATCTAGAACTCTGTTTAAGCTTTGAAAATGGATTTTCTTCCAAATTGATCTTGGAAAGGTCCTTATTAAAGGCTTCTCTATATTTCCTACACTAGAATGAATGGCTTGTATGTTGAAAAGTATAGCAGAGCTCCCTTCTGAAAAGACTGATTATCCCATTGTCACCAAGAGTGCCTCCTTTTCCCTAAATTAGACCCCTTTTCCCTAAATTAGACCCAAAACAACATTGAGTACTTAATTATGATCCAACCTGAGAAATTTTGAGTGACACTACAACTCAAGAGCTATTCAATTTAATGTGCGCTAATAAGATTCGTCATGCTTTCATTAAATAAGTATATTGTTTTTGAATTTGTCATTTGTGCTTGTAGTATGTGGTACTAACCTTGTTTCACGTGAAAGGGTTTCAATTCCTGGACTATGACAATTCTAGTAAGATTTAGGCCTTTTGTAGTATTTGTACCCCATGATCATTTTTGTAAGATCATGTCCTATGTGGAAAGAAATAAGCATTTAGTTATTACCTCCTAAACTAAAGCAGTGTTTCTTTTATTAGGTGCCATGTAATGTCCTCTACAAGTTGAGGATGAATGGGACGTAATATCTTATCCATCCCTGTAGGATATAGTCCTCCATAAATGGGAAAAAACCCCAAAATACCCATTGTTGGGCAAGTTTTGGGGAAACTAGACTTAAAAACCCCAAAGTTTGAGTTTGGAGTAAGGTTTACTCAATCACTTAAGAACATGAAACCCCTCTAGAAAATCTATAAATAAAGAAGGATTGAATTCTTTTTGGATCACCAAGTGTGGATTAATTCATTTGTTCTTGAGCATTAGGTCTGATAGTTTTTGACCCCTTCTATCTCTTGTCAATTTCGGTGGTGAAATATTCCACCCTAGTTGACATTCCCTTACTATGTCTATTTGGGAACAAGGGTCTCTAGCTGGTCAGCAAATTCTGTTGGATATTGGTCTCTAGTCTTTTTCTTGGCATAAGATTACTATTAAAGGCGAATGAATTCAGAGGATAGTGCAAGATAGCATAGTTATGTTTAGCATACACCTCTCTTGATGGAAGCAACAAAGTTTCTGAGTCCTTAATATCTTTTTCTGGGCAAAGAACTTACCTTAGGCAGTGGATTCGTTTCTGGCACTAGAAGTAGTGGAACTCTTTGCTTTATTTAGTTTTTGCATGCATAGTTAAAAGGAACACTTCCCTAGCTATTAATTCTCAGCCTTAGCTAAGGAAGCATGTTTTCATATCTCATATCATATTTAGTAGCGGCAGAATTTAATTTTCTTATCTATCCATCCAAGGAAGGTGCATTAGGATTACGAGTTAAGAAAGTTCAGACATTGTTGTACACATTTCCAGATTCATTGTACCTTCTAGACAAGGAAAAGCGAATAATAGTGTTTGAAATTTTCAGTTATTTCCTGTTTCAAAGAGTAATAAACAATGATGTGATTTGAGTTTCAAATCTATGTACTTGTTGTTGATTTCTTCAGTGGCATGTGCTTCCCTATTCAAAACAAAGCGTTTTTCTACAGTATCTAGCCTCCAAAGATTCTGCAATGAAAATTGAATATCAAATCATGCCCTCGTACTCCAAAGCATATAAGGCATCACCCTAGAGAAGCTCCAAAGTAGACCAATGAGCTTTGACAGACCAAATCCAACCCCATGTCACCATACAAGTGTTGACATCACTGCTACAAAAATTATTCTGAAGTGTTGCATCCTACACCAATTCCTAAGATGGATGCCCCAAGGGGTTCTAGAACGAGGCTCAACCTTCATTTCCACATTTAAGACTTTTCAAAGGGATTGGTCCCTTTAAACCATACCAATTTTTACACTTTCACAATTTGGCCCTGTTCCTATCAATTTATATTTTGTATTGAAAAGTCAGTCCTATTTTACCTGTTTATTAACTTTAGGAACAATTATAGGTCAGCTCCAGCAAAATGTCAACAAATTTGTGGGTTAGGTTGGCATTTCTCCAAATACTATCACACATGGATATATAATCACACATTTTCCTTTTTATACCTTGATTGGTTGAACAAAAAGGTTTGCTGCCTGTGTAATTTTGTCCCATACCTCTGCATCAACAGTCATAGATAAAAATCTTCTTAATTCTTCATCTGTGTACTCAATAAGGTCCCTTTTGTTTGCTATTTTTTATGGAGCAACCTCTAACAGTACACCTTTTACCACAGAGATGTTGTTGTTGGATAGATAGAAATCTCTAGAGGAGTATTACACCAGACATATAAATGGCTATTGTATATCACAATAATAAGCATTAACATATGAAGATGTGGTAGACCCTAAACTCTATGCATTCAATCCATTGCTTTTTCTTTCATGGCAGATTAAACCAAGGGTCAAACATGAACACATCAAAGGTAGCAATTAGATTAATCCTAACTCCTGTAGCTTCAAAATTTTCCAAGAGGAAAGTCAGGCTATTTGGCTTACTTGACATGAATGTTGTAGTGGATGCAGATCACTTCTTTGGAGGCATAGACCCATCCTCTACACTTCCTCTATTGATCCAAACTAAGCTTATATGCTGCAGCCTCTAATAGTCTTTTAAATGCTTGCCTGGAACTTCACATTTGGGCCAACAATACCCTAATTTTAAGAGTAATGCTAAGACTGACACCTCCATAATTGAGTGTTACACATGGTGTAGAATCTTATAGCTCCTAGCACACCTCATTTTCTTTCTACAATAACTTTTCTGAGCTTCTTTCCATTGTTATGTTCTTAGGAGATATATGGAGGAAAATTAGAGACTAAACAATGCCTAGTGTAACCCTCACAGAAGAGTTCTAAGTCAATCTCTTACCACTATCATTTGTAAAGTGTAACATATCATGGAGAGTTCCATTATTGAGATATTCATAAACAAGAAGGTATTTCCCACACTCTACACAATCACTGTATTTCCCATACTACTTCTATGCTATATGACTGAATAAGAATGCTGTGTCCTCAACCTTTGAGTTAAATAGCCTGAAAGGTGTCTAATTCTAAATCGCTCGATTGTTCCACTATTCTATTACTGTCTCTTTTCATCCATCTTAACCAATCAAGATTACAACCACTTGTTGGCATGCTTTTCCTTGGAAAAATTGAGCTATTTTACTTTATTATTTGTGGATGGATAATATCTCGATAGATAGTTAGCCTCATCTAGATCGAGGCCTTGTATAAGGATCTATATATATGTATGAATAGTTTGAACCAGTTCATCAATCATATCTCCATGAATTTGGAAATTGTGATCTCTTAATAATTCCCACAACCAGATATTCAATTACGCCATGAAGAAACATCAACTCATGACAAAACAAGGTAGATTATATGTTAAATCAATGCATGAAAAACCATAGGTCATCCCTTCATCATCACCACAAACGAACTTAATGCTCAATGAAATTTATGATGGTAAAATTTAGAGATAAGCTAGACCATTCCACAATCCTTATAATGATGATTTAGTTCAAGCATCAAAGTATGTTCAACAGTGTTACTAGGAGAAAAAATTTCGTCACAGAGCAGAAGTGTAATAGAAGAAATAGTGAGCAACCAATATAACCATGAGTTCGATACTATGGAGGAAATACAAATGTGCCAGCAGTGCTTAGAAAACACAATTCTCAAGAGTATTACAACAAAGATGGCAATAGCGTTTAGAGCATTCTGGAGATATTTCTTATGCATCAATGAAAGCCAAAAGATAACAGTATCAGAACATTTATTATTAATATGTTTGAGTGCCAATTACCATGGTTTTATCCCATTTGTGTATCAAGTGTAAAGTGCACAAAACAAAACTCTATTTGTCAGTCTCTAAAACAACACCAGAGTGTTATCAAATAAGGTGAAAATGTAACAACTAGTGAATTATCTAGATCATGAACTTAGGCATTTGCAATTCTCAGAGATCTCATGAAAATACCACAGTTAACATATATATCATCCAGATTTCATTCAAGTTAATGTTCATAGATGATCCAAGCTTATGCTAAATTACTGTCCAAAAAATTCTAGCCAAGCATCGATCTGAAGCTATCATGTGAATCAAATATCCAAAGTGTTGGCTCAAATTCAGACTTTACACACCAGAAAATACAATGTTTTCTTAGTTATGATTGTGTTATGCTTTGAACATATGTATTTATAGTCATGTATTAAATATGACTAATTCAGATCAGGAAATAGATCATTAATTCTACAATTTTACCAAAGTTAGACCCTCAAGACAGACTTATAACCAAATGTAATGTGCCACTGTGATATCATAGCATTCAAAGAGTCATCACATTGTTTCATTAAAGGAAATATTTAAGTTGTATTCAGTGCAGAAATGCTGCCCAGAAATTGTTCAGTCAAGACATATACAAAATCACTAACCTTTGCAGACAATCATACCTTCATTAACAGTGCTAATAAATATGAAGAATAAGGTATTATGTGAGGATATGAATTGCTTTTAGAGCATAGATATCATCAGAGATGGTGCAATGTATTCACATGCAGAATTCCAATAGTGAACACAATGCCAACTTTTAAATCTGAGTATTAAATGAGGCATTGAGCATAATGTCACATCAACTTATCTTTAGATGACTTCAACAACATAAAGAGACCAAATAACAGTGAGAAGAGTAGTTCTTTGTGTGCCACTTTCAGATCACATTCATTATTTCCACTAGCAGATGTTCAAAGAATTAGGATTATCACCAAGCCATCATCAATCATAATCATCTTCCAAGACTTCCTTTATCAACAAACATCAAATCATCTGGTCATACTGTCAAGGATTTTATGGCTCCCTTTGAAGCCTTGTTTCATGAGCTTCTTATGTGAAATAATTTTCACAAGGCACCATGATATTGTCCCTAAAAAAGTCGCATTATCTTCCTTTGCTAGATTATTGTGACCAATGCATTAAGTTATCCCTTCCATGATGAGCAGAGATCTTCCATATTGATGCATTCATATTCATCAGACATTCTTTAGGCTTAACGCATTAAAGAGCCCAATGACCTAATCAGAATCCTCACAATTTCCTTTGCTCATTGTGCTTGTTGAGGCATAGGATCTAGTATGCATTTTCTGCAATTAACTTCCAATTTCATGCTTATAAGGGTTGTTGCAAGAAACCGCTCCAAAGTTCCATGCACAGATATCCAAGGGAATCTAAGGGTGTCAATCATAAGGTGCGCATAGACTTTCATTACTCTAGCTGCTAGATGTAGATATAAATGTCTACTTCCATATATCATTACTGCTCCTGTAATTACTGCTACAATTCACTACAATAGATGCTACCACCAAGACCATAGTTGATGTCTTTCCACTCCTCCTGCACACTCTTTGTGGAGCCTCTAGATAGCAAACATTCATTTAAGACAATGATAATATCATGCCAGCTAATGTTGTGGTGAATGATCTTTTGAGGTTCCTCACCACATGTATATATTGAATAGGTTCACAGGAGGATTTATCATTAGGAATTTTTTACAAGATGTATAGTGGTAGATCTAAGCAACTGTTGAGGGGTAATAGTCATGAAACCCTGAAGCTTGTTGTTGCATAACAATAAAGATATTGTATAGAGAGACTGATTGACAACACGACTACTATGAAAATTATAAGATCTTAATTCTAATTCCTTTTCTCTTCTTCAACTTAAATAGGTCGGATGAAAGCAACACATGACTGTAGATATAACCAATCATTCAAGGTAGAATATCATAGCACTAAACATGCCACTGTAGAAATATCATACTTTAGGTGAGAATGAAGAGATTTAATGAAGTTTGTAAATTTCATTCCTCTAATTCAAATGACTGAAGGACTCAGAGGAATGCTTGACATTGACATGATTTAAAACATTCTTTAGAAGAAGGCACCAAGGCACATTCTATCATGCTTCTATTTCAAAGTACTGGATCATATCTAGGCAGAGGTATCTTGGATTACTTATGACATATATGTGTTTGATATACACATGAATAGTGCTGCCAAATTAAATTTTGTCATGATCAGTCATGCTTAAGCATGATCTAAATATCCAAGTGCCCAATTGTCATTGAATTTTCGGCTGCATCTTTGTTTTCATAATAAATCCTCCACATGCAACTCCAGGACTTGATTCCTTGGGAAACTAACTCAACCTATTTGGGCTATTGAATCACCCCCTCGATAGATCAATAGAGAGATACAAATGGAACCATGCTAGCCATGGTCATGACTTATTCACAAATTTGATTGTGAACAAGGTATTTGTTATATACCTAGGGGGGATAATATGGGGTACCAAGGGAGGTACCCAAGGTAATAATGTAATAATGTAATAATGGGATGGGCCATAGTAATAAATAAGGTGGTTAACCCATATCATGTAAGGGACCACAAGTAGTTAGTAATAAGGTAATGGGCCCATGGTATTAGTTTGATGGTATGAGGGAACCATGGTAATGACCCATGGTATTGTATGTATGAGGCCTATATAGAGGCTAGAGACTCCACATGGAGAGATGTCAAGGAATAATGTCAAGGATTATTGTATGAACAGGCATATGGCTTGTGGAGTGTTCTCCTTCCTTAAGGAGTGAATGTATGGTGTTGCCCTACCTTAAGGGTTTTTGATATCAATAAAGTGAAGCATTTCTATATTTGGATCATATTATTCTTGGGTTATTTGCATTGTCTTATATTTTTATATCAGATCTATAATATTTCTGGGTTAGATCTATAACAAGTGGTATCAGAGCTATAACAGTGTTATCATCAATAATTTGCCCAAAATGTCACAACTGCCTTGAACTGGAGGAGTGTCATTTCAATGCTTCTTCTTATGATGCATGTGTGTAAAAATGATGATACCAATATTGATCTGCCTGAAAATATGTTTCCACACCAAATTTGCATATGTATTCAGCCCTTTGACTAGGGCTTCCCATTTTCATTAGAGGACTGATATTTCTTTAGCTTTAACCTGCGAGAGAAAATATTGTTGGCAATTGTTGCAAGTAACTTTTATTAGAAATGGATACAATCCTTTGTGGACATAGTTGTGAGTTACTTCACTTGAGGAGATGGAGTATACTCATTGCAACCTTAGGTTTGTTTCGTAGAAATCCAAACAACTCTCACCTGAATTGATGTGATCTCCTTCATTTTAGTGGATGTGATATAACTTTGATTGAAGTAGTGTAGCATACAATCTTGGAATGGGTGCAAGCAGCCTTTACTCTTGTAGTTGTGATTGATGTGATCCAATGTCAATCCAATCATTGTGTTAAGTTCAAACTAAGTCTATATATAATCAAAGGCTCCCATACTCTGGCACCCAATTCAATGGTGTATATCTCTATAAGTGATGCATTTATAACTTCTTGTAGATCAATTCACTCACAATATATCTCTTTCAAAACCATCAAAATATGTTATCATCACTAATAATGAAAACTCAATCTTGTTGAATGTTGTCTTTGAAAGAAATATTGAAATGATCTCGACACAAGGTTTGTTGAATAACATAATAAAATTTGATAAGATCTAGAACATGTAGCTTCTTTTAGGTGATGAGTTCAATGCCATTCATTCCCTGAATTCTTTGATACCAGTTGCCTCAGTCAAACACATTCACAAAGCCTTGTAAACTCAGACCACAAAGATAATGCCTTAAAGTATGTTTCTGCTTGAGATCTGTAATATTAGATTTTTTTTTTTATTTTTTTTTTTAGAGGAATGCTTGACATTGACATGATTTAAAATATTCTTTAGAAGAAGGGACCAGGGCACATCTCTGTCTTGCTTCTATTTCAAATTACTGGATCATATCTAGGATTATTGATGACATATATGTGCTTTCTATACACATGAATAGTGTCGCCAAATTAATGTTTGTCATTATCAGTCATGTTTAAGCATGGTCTAAATATCCAAGTGCCGAAATTGTCATTGAATTTTTGGCTGCATCTTTGTTTTCGGAATGAATCCTCCATAGGTAGCTCTAGGACTTTATTCCTTTGGAAACTCACTCAACCTGTTTGGGATATTGAATCAACCCATCGGTAGATCAATAGAGAGATACAAATGGCACCATACTACCCATGGTCATGACTTGTTCACAACTCTGATTGTGAACAAGGTATTATCATCAATAATTTTCCCAAAATGTCAGAAGTAGTTAGGGTCTTTAGGATTGTCACATGTTGGAGGGCACTTCCAACTCTATTATAGTTCAGGATGTAGCATCTCTTGGAAGAGGTTGAATTGTGGCACCTCGTGGAGAAGGATATTTTACTTTTAGCAGAAACCAAGGAGTTGGCTAAGCATGATTAGAAATTGGTCAAACTGGAATGAATAGTTTTTGATTTGGTGAAGAATCATCTAACCCCTTTCATTGTCGAGAAAAATATTGATATGGAAATGCATATTACCTTGGTTACATTGTATTGGAGTGAGAACATGTCTAGGAGAATGCTCTTAATGAATAAATCATCCATTACTTGCATGAGCAACACTACTATAATAGTTATCTATCTGATAAAGATCAAGAGTTGAGAGATCAACGAGCTACACTTGATGTAAAGGTAGAAGAGAATGGACTAATTTGGATCAATTTGAATGGATTTGATCATCTTAGCACCATTTTTTACAGTTTGTATTTGCTTGTGAGAATCTACCCTTAAATCGAAAGTTTGTGGGATGCATTTATCAAGGAGGAAATGAGATTGGAGATGGTTTCAGCTAGTGATGAGGATGTAACAGAGCTAACCCTCATTGGGAGGGTGAGGAAAGGAGGAAATAAAATAGGATTTGTGAAGGGTTAGAAGAAGAAGGAAGATTCAATCTCTTCTAACCAACATAAGAATAATTTGAGCCATATCAAGTGCAAGAATAATGGCCAATATGCTTCTCAGTATCTTGAGAAGTAGGGGAAGGGTAAGCAACAACATCAATAAAAATAGTTTCCAGGAATTCTAGAAGCTTCAGGTTCATAAAAGTTCATTGACATGTGTGGTACAACCTTTTCCATGGTGTCACGACTTTCCACCAACACTGTTTCAAGTGTTTGTAGTATGTTGGGAAGTGGAACCTCAAGACATGACAGTAAACAAAATAGATTTTTTCAATTATCTAGATGAGTATACCTCAGCACTTCTAGTCAATGTTATATTCCTTTAGGACAAAGTAAACAGAGCACTCCACATGAGGTACATGATGATATCTTCCTTTAGGAAAATGTAAATAGAGCACTGCACACCAGATCTAGGTATATTTAAATTTTACAACACTTGCACACACAATTAACCTGCATGATTTGGACATTACATCTTAAATGATCCTTAATAACCTACAAGTTATTTCTTAGAAGCATATATTTGGATGTGAGTAGAATTAATCTGACATATAAATTTAGTGAAGGAAATGTGATTCTCCTTCCCCGATCTTGCACAAATTATTAAATTAATATAATTTAAACAAGAAAATTCTAAAGGTCACCAAGGTGCCACCTAAACTTGTAACATAAGATTACCTATTCTACAACTGCAATTCAAGAAGCATCATAAGCTCAACATCAACAAAATCATGATAAAAAATATTTCATGTTTAGCTTTCCCATAAATCTTGTGAGAAAAAAAACAACTACAATTACCCAACAGTCACTATATTCAAACTTAGCCAAAAGATGATATGTATAGGATGGAGACACCAACAAGCAAGAGCCTCCTGTATTCCAAATCTGCATAGTCATGCCATCATAACTGATATGTAATGCTATGTCAAGACTCAAGCCTTACACCATCTCCTGCTAAATCCCTCCAAGGAGAGCTCCTTTTACATATGATTGCTACATCACTATTTCCTATTGTAGTTAGCCATTCCTTAAAATCCTGTTGCAGTTCCTAATCTAGATTCTATATACATCCACCTGACACTTGTACCATCCATTGTAATCATTAAGAAATCTGAATTATGCTTTGTCATACATCTTTGTACTACACACCATATCTAACTTGTATATGACAATACATGCTCAACTACATGAGGAGTATAAGAGTATTTGAGGGATTTCTTCAATTCTTCAAGTTGTATATATGTATGTATTCTTAATCCTGGGAATATTTTATAAAGCTTATGTTATAAACAACATTTGTATCTAACCACAAGAATTCAAATTGATATCCCATAGAGAAAAGATGATATCTTTGAAGAAATTTCTTTCAATTGAATATTAAGTTGAAAAAGGAGTCTATCGAAATTTGAGAAAATTGTGTATTCCCACTACTGACATTTGTCTTGGAATTCCCAAGATAACAAACAAAAAACACCCTCACTTTATAGCTAGAGAGTAGTGAGAAAAGGCGTTGCACTCATAAATGCATTGAATATAGAAACAAAGGGGAAATCAGATAATACTTTTCATATGAATTCAGGGAGCTTTGATGCATGCGAGAGCATTGCTACCCTCTACTAAGGCTTACTATTAGAGGTCTTAAGGTAGCATCTAAGGTCACTTGATGATGGAAATACTAAACAAAGGTACAAGGAGGTACAATAGCATTCTGATATTTATGAAGCAAGGATAATAAGATTGTGGTGCTTTCATTCTATTTTGGAATTATGTGATTTTCCTTAACAAAGTAGACATGAATTACAAGTGTGACCTATCATATAAGCGATCATATTGGTGGGGAAATTAGTCTGTATTAGTATACTCCCAAATAGATATCACTTGGAGCAGCAAGGGGACATTTTTATTTATATGTGCATTATCAATGTGACCCCAATATAATTCACTGTGATGTCAAAGAAACAAACATTTTACTGCATGAACATTTTGAAGACATTGTGGGAGACTTTGGATTGGAAAATATTTTAGACCAAAGGGATTCACATGACACTACTATTGTTTTTGGTATTATGGAGCAGATAGCCCCAGAATACCTTCCAATAAGAAAGTCATTAGGTAAAACTAATGTATTTGGTACAAAGGATATATTATTGTTGTTATACAAAATTATTCAATTATTCAAAAAAAATGTTCTGTGCAGAGAGAACTTAGAGATTGACCTTGGCCACAATTGTTGCCAATTACTTTAGGGATTTTTTTTACCATGTCACATGTGGTTTTAGGGTTTCATTGCAACCTTAGGGATAATCATGAAACAACTTTATTGTTTTAGGGCAATTATGCAATAGATCTCCCATTCCCAATAGATTGAAGCATAGTATAACTAGTCTAGGCACATTTTCCAGTGGTATTTTCAACTACAGCATTATAGGCCTATTTCTTCTAGCATATAGACACTTGTACCAACAAATACTTGTACCAAAGCATATTATGTTATATCATCTCATCACTATTAAACAAGTATGTCTTCACTATGTATATGGTTGAAGATATATTTGTTGGCCTTGATGACTCCTAGTAATATTGATTTTGTATTGGAGTTTCTAAAATACATAAGAATTATATATGGTGTATTGGAATTTGAAAAATACATAGGATGTCACAAGTAATCCTAATAATCAACTTCCCTAATGACTAGGAGGCCTTAAAACTCCACTAGTGGTTTTTGCACTAAATGTGGGTATCATTTATTGATAAAAGTGGGATCTCAGGGAGACTTGTGTGGAAGTTGTCTATAAAGAGAAACCAAATTTAGAATTAAAACTTTGGCACAAGTGCACTCTAACAAAACTAAACAAGTTTCTCTTTATGCTTTCAGGTAGCCCGGGACACCCCTACAAATTGGTAATTACTGAATGTACATTCTAGTCTCATTGGCATATTTTTTTGCCATTTGTTAGACATCAATAAAATTACCTTTCTCTATTTACTGCAAATTAAAAATGCTAAAGAGTTGTAGTTTGATATGAATGCTCTAAAGGAAGGTATCCATGTTGTGGAACCTATTATGCTTTTCTCTTAAATAAGATAAATGACCACCAATGAATTCCTTCTCCAGAACTTAGTTCTCCTACAACTGCAGTCCTTCCTTTGAGAGAGTATATGTTGTGCTATTAAGTTCTCTGAACACATGAGAGGTTATGATCACCTAGAACTACCTAGAGATCTCTTTCATCTGAGTAGATAATGGAGATAATGAAGTATCATGAATCTAACCTTGTGCATTCATCCAATTAATATCCAGTGTTGAGCGCCCAAAGACTTATAAATGACCAATATCCTTGTCAAAGGAAGATGTTAATAAGGAAAATAGAGCCTTCAACTTCACCAAGTTAGTTTTATCTTTGTCCATGTTTTCCTTAGTTTGGAAATAGTGAGTGTCACAACAATAAAGCACAAATTCATGACTACAAATATGATGAGAGTCTTGGCAAGCAATTCTACATGTAGTAAATTTTTTGTTTGTGTTTCAACTATATTTCTTTTAAGTTCTCAAATTGTAGTGTTATCAAAGGACAATAGATACATGTGTTGATGATAATTATCACAATTGTAAGATATTCAAAAATAAAATTTTAAACCCAATTTAATGTGGACTGTTTTCATTTAGTCTCATCTCTGTTATTGTTTTCCATCATATAGACTCATCTTGGTCTTGCTGCTACAGTTTAGCTCTGTTAGAGTCTTGACAAAGATGACTTATTTAAAATTTCATGCTCACATATATCTAAAGTTAATAGCCAATCAACTTCTGAGTTGTAGGATGGTATAATGAATCAATTCTCTCTCAAGGAGGTCACGAAGTTATGTTAATGACAAGGTTATCAGGCAATCAGCGAGCAAGTTCAATATGCCACAGGGTTCAAATATGAGCCTTCCAAATAATAATAACCAAGTATACATAGTCACTACAACTTTCACCAACATGAATATACTATAATTTCACTACAAAAATTACCTTCAAGGAGGTTGAGAGATTGTGTAAAATGACCATCGAGTTCCCAGTTTTGACTAATCAAACCTTCCTGTGCTCAGATTATCGATAAACTTGTTTTAGGGATACCTCCAACATAACCATTATATGTCTCTTAAGATCAATATGATCCTTATTTAAATTTTCTCTTGTGCAATCCCTCGATCTTATACCTGCAACAGGTTAGATGATTTGATCCTTCAAGCAAGGCATCATAGTGACTTGACCCTATCACAAAAAAATTCTATCTTCAAAGCGAAATCTTCCAAAACTAGAGGCACTGATAGAGAGAATAGGTGTTGAATAGTTGATACTAATCAATGATCATGGTGATCATGCTTAGAATTTGATGGAGGAATTTTAGATTCCCGGACCCTTCTAAAACATGTTTTGGTCTAGGATTTGGTACTCTTGATCGACGTCCAGGACTGTAACTTCTTAGGAATGAATCTCAGCTTCAAAAGTAATGATAGAATGAATGCAAGCCTATACTTGTTATCTGAATTATTCGATTTATCTTAGATAGATATCTCCTACACTTGATCAATCCTCTAGAGATGAGAATATTATTTCAAAGAAATATTTGTAGAGGATTGACCTTACCTTTAGGGATCATAGAAAATATCTTTCCATAAGCTTACGATGATGATACAGTATTAAGCTTGATGAGTAGGACTGTTATAAAGTACAGAACATACGTTGTTGTCTTCCAACTTTTTCTCATGATATTTGAATATATTTAGGATTGGTGCCCATGTTTATTGATTAGGGCTTGAAGAAGGCCTTGAGAAATAACCCAGATTTGAACTCTGGCTTGATTTACCATAGAGAGCTGGAGGCATCAATGGAATTCTTTAGTGATTGCAATCACTTTAAGCTTGGGCTTGTCCTCACCTAAGCTCTGATACCATGCTAATTTTCAGTTAACATGTTCTTTTCTTAGGTTAGATACTTCATTCAACCATATGCCCATTAATCCATTTACCAATCAAAATAAACATTATATAACAGTAACTGACGAAATAACATAAATGATAGATGCAAAAGACAAGCCAAGACAGAAATACATGAGAATATGGCTCAAGTTAGGGAAAAACCCCAAGATGAGGAAAACCCTTTATCAAATCTTCTTATTATTATCATCAAATTTTCAGTAGAGAAAGAGAGAGAGTAAAATGGTATAAGGTAACTTTCCAGTATGAATATCAGGGATCACTTCTCTTATATCCATTCAATCATGTAAACTAGGCATTTGTTTCATAAAGGACAAATCATATTGTTGTACAAGATCAGTCTGGTTAGGGCAACAATAGTCCACTGCTTTCTAAGTTGACTGATCCAAAAATCCTCCTTGTTATTGCGACCTTCCTTATTTCACATGATGCTCACTTTAATTGGCTTAAAGCGCTGGTTTATGATCCAAAATTGGATCCTTAAACTCTCTTAAAGCTACATAAACTCTGTAAAAGCTCATACCAGAGTTTAAAGTCTTATGGATGTCGAAGCCTATCAGAAATAACCTCTGAAGAACAACAATTTACAGCTAGCACAGAGCAACGAGGACCTTCGGTCAAAGCGCATTGACCGGTGGCCCATGGGGACTGTGCATGGCGCAAAAATGGTAGTTAGGAAGCTCAGACCAAAAAATAGAGGTTGTTTCTAATGTGTGATTAGCACAAAATGCTAGTCGCACATCGTTGAGCAAAACCCCTCGAGAAGGAAAGGTCCCGAGTGCTCGGTCACATGGGAAGCCAAGAAACCGTGGGGAAGCACTAAGGTGAAAGGCAGGTCCCGCACTCCAAAACGGGCAGTGTATATCGGAGGCACCCTTGGGTGGTAAGCGGATTTGGGTGAAACTGAGTGATTCCATTTAGTGCACGATGCATGTCCAGCGGATGAGAGAGAAAACCGCCTCTCTTCACGCACTAATGGTCGAGAAAGTCAACCACGCAAAATGAGCGAATATTGTAGGATCTAGGGTCTCCAAATCTAATGGTGGAGATTGCACTCGATGGAAGACCAAACCTGATGGAGAAATAAGCCACGGTGAATAAAGATTTGAAGTTCGACATGGATAATGAGTTGGCAGAGATTCATGTTTCACGGGTATTCTTGGAATAAAACAAAAATAACGGCCTTTTCAAACGATCGAGTGTTTCCGGTGAACCTAAAACTTATCCATTACGGAATAGGTGGTCGTTTCCCTGTGAGGTGATGTAGTGACTATAACAGCCAAAAGAAGGGACTCGAACAGTCGTAAGATAGATTGGCCTTAAGCCAAGAACAGTGAGAATAGTAGAAGAGATAGCAAAGAGAAAAAAGATGTGGAATGCGCAGAGAGTCTGGGGAGTCACTCAGAGGTCGAGTGGGAAAAGCCAAAGAGCTCAATTAGCAGCAGCATATTGTTGTTGGAGTTGCTTGGAAGTCAAACAACTCACAGACGCATTTAAAAGGTTGGGAGAAAGAGCTTAGAGAAGCCAGAGGCAAGAGCCAGAGTGAGCGCCCGAAGTGATAACTGAGAGCCAGAACCAGAGCTAGAGCCACAAAGCCAGAGCTAGAGTCAGAGCCACAACTAGAGCAAGAGCCAGAGCCAGAGCCAAGAGCCAGAGCTAGAAAGCCGAAGAGCTCCAAGAGCCAAGGGATAAGATGGTGTTCTGAGCCCAATGTTCTTGTATAAAACATTGGAGTTAAGTGTAGCACTTGTAAAAGAACTATTGTCATAATCCCAGAGAGCCTAATTGAGTTGATTAGAGATCAAGGAGATGTAGCCCAAGATATTAGGGTGAACTCCATATTATATTGTTGTCTTATGTGTTTTTTTATTGTTTCTTTAACTACTGTTATATGCATTTATATATCAGTTTAAGTACCTTCCCATACTAGCACAAAAAACAATTTTAAAGTAAATAATCAGCTGAAAACAAATACAAGCATACACCCATATTGTCAAGCATTTCTTATTTCCACATTGGTTAATCAAATAGACTTGGGAAAATTTAAAGCTTTGGAAGTGGGAGAGGGTCTTGTAAGTTAGAAAAGAAGCCTAAGAGCCCCATTTTTAGATTAGGTGGTATCATAGCCAGGTTGATTAACCCCACCTTCAAAGAAGGTTGTAACAGAATGCTTGATTGACAGGGCAAAGATTGCTTGTCTGAAAGGCGTTTTGATCGTATGCTTGGTTACAGAATTACTATTGCTTGAGTTTGAAAGGTGAAGGGAAAGCTATTGAAGGCATTCTTCTATCCCAAACGACCTCAAGGAAATCCTTGAAGCACAAGAGGTTTGTTGCAAAAGGTTGTTGAATAAGCTCTTTATTAATCTTGTTTGGAGTTCTTTTGTTCATTGGTATAATGAAAACTTCTACAAGTGAGTTCTCAAATTCTTCTTGCTCCAGTTCCTTTGATGGAGAAATCAAGCAAGACTTGTCCACCATGATGGATATGGTGAGAGAAATATATGAGGATGGAAGGAAGAGCAGCATACTTAGAGAGCAGTTGAATTCTGTAGAGGAAGAGAAGCAGATGCTTTCTGAAAAATTGCAGGAAATGGAGAGGCAACTTCATATTACAAGTATGAACCTAAAAAGGATGCATGAGTTGGAGTCACAAATCTTTGTTGCAAAATAAGCCTTGGCCAAGTATTAGCTTGACGAAGAGGTAAACCATTCCCGTTTTTCTTCAAATTCTTCTAAGAATGCTTATATTGGTCCTTTTGAAAAACATACCAGAGGCATAGGTTCCAAGCTAATGTCCAAGATGGGCTATGAAGGAAAAGGATTGGGTAAACATGCACAAGGTATTGTTGAGCCAATAATGGTTGAGGAAAGGCCTAAGTATTTGGGTCTTGGCTATGGATAGTCTTATGGAGAGAATTCCAAAGCTGCCATGAAGGCCATTGAAACAGTTCCGAAAAGGAGTTTCATTGCAGGTCCTCTACCTTAGAAGTGTGAGGATTATATTCAGGAGGAATGCAATAGCTTGAAACATCATTCACATGATGGAGGTGTTCAGAAGCACACACTTGAACCAGAGAGTTGTGGAACCTCTGAAAATCTTGAAGAAAGTGATGGTGTTCCAGAGGGAGCCACTTCTTCATTTGCTTCACCTCCTCATGAAGGTAATAAAGGTGAAAGAGGCAGGTATAAATCTGGTTCTAAACACATTCCTTTTGATCTTGTAAAGCATGGAAAAAGAGTTGCATGTTCCTTTTGTGGTTTGGATAACCATTATGTTTCTAGATGTTGGAAGAGGATGGCCACATATAGGAAACTTTTGAAGGAAAAGAAGAAAGCAGCCAAAGGTCCACAGGACAAGGCAAATCATGTTGTCAAAAGGATGCACGTGTGTTGCACTTACTGCCATAAGAAAGGGCATCTTGCTGAAAGGTGTTGGACTTTGAATCCAGCACTACTTCCACCAAAGCTGAAGGAGAAGGTGGAAAAAGAAAATGGCAGGGATGGAAATAAAGATTCCATGGTTGATGTGGTTCACGATGATTCACTTATTAATGCGGATGTGAAAACAAAGGAGGGACCTTTGAAATGGATTGGTAAGAAATGGTTAGAATTCTTGTCCAATTAAGGCTGGATGTCTACTGATGCATCTATTTTCATTTCATTGTGGAATAAATGCAAGTTGCAGAACCTTACCAAAATGGTAAATAGAAAGAAGTTGAGTAGGAAACTCACTTTATTGCTGCAACAATATGTTCATTTTAGCTTCGAAAGTACAATGTACTTAAGTGAAATTTGATAGATGGAATGCATGCCTAAGCATGAGATGCATGTGATGCTGGCTTAGGAGAATTTAACTTGGTTTCCTAAAATGGAGATAAGGATGAAGTGTTTCATCTTTTGGAAAAGAGTCCTAAAGGTCTTTTTCCTACATGCTCGACTTGAAGGATCATTTGTTGTAAAGGCATGTTTTATTGGCTTGTCATTTGTATGCAGATATAAGACATGGAAGAGTTCAAAAGATGTGAAATATGTTTCTTTGTTAAAGCAAGAGTTAGCCCATGCAGTTGTTGTTTGTATGCCTGCTGTTGTTAACAATTGTTGTTGGCAGTTTTCAAACAGGTACAAATGAAAGTTTTGTGGAGCAGATGTACTTCACATTTGTTTGAGCCACCTTGGATCAAGGACCGAGGAAAAGAATCTCAAGCTACCTTCTGTAAAATTCACAACAGAAGTTATACATGAAGTCAAGGAGAAAACAGTTCTTCCTGAGACGACCAACCCATCCAAGAAAGGAAGTGGTTAGAGATCTTGGCTCAGAGGCACTATGCAAAGGCAAGTGTTGGGAGGCTGAAAGAAGAGGGTGTTGTTACTCTCATTTACTACTCATATCAGTATATCAGTCTTTTGGTGGACCAAAAGTTCTTTTAGTGGGAAGGCATGATCCAAAATTGGATCCTTAAACTCTCTTAAAGCTACCCGAACTCTGTAAAATCTCATACCAGAGTTTAAAGTCTTATGGATGTCAAAGCCTATCAGAAATAACCTTTAAAAAATGACAATTTGCAGCTGGCATAGAGCAACGAGGACCTTCGATCAAAACGCATTGACCGGTGGCCCATGGGGACTGTACATGGGGAAAAAATGGCAGTTAGGAGGCTTAGATCAAAAAATGGAAGCTATTTCTGATGCGCGATTAGTGCAAAATGCTAATCGTGCATCACTAGACAAAACCCCTCAAGAAGGAAAGGCCCTGAGCGCTCGGTCACATGGGAAGCTGGGAAACTATGGGGAAAGCACTAAGGAAAAAGGCGAGTCTCGTGCTCCAAAACCGGTGGTATGTATCGGAGGCACCCTTGGGTGGTAAGAAGATTCGGCTGAAACCGAGCAATTCCATTCAGCGCACGATGCGTGTCCGGCGGATGAGAGATAAAACCACCTCTCATCGCATGCTAATAGTTGAGCAAGTCAACCGCGTGAAATGAGCGAATATCGTAGGATTTGGGGGCTCCAGATCTAATGGTGGAGATTTCACCTGATGGAAGACTGGACCCAATGGAGAAATAAGCCACGATGCATACAGATTTGAAGTCCGATGTGGACGATGAGTTGCCAAAGATTCATGTTTTGCGAGCATTCTTGGAATAAAATAGAAATAACGGTCGTTTCAAACCATCAAGTGTTTCCGGTGAACCTGACACTTATTTGTTACAGAATAGGTGGCCGTTTCCATGTGAGGTGATGCAGTGACTGTAACAACCGAAAGAAGGGACTCAAATAATCGTGAGATAGATTGGCCTTAAGCCAAGAACAGAGAGAACAATAGAAGAGAGAGCGAAGAGCAAAAAGACGTGGAATGCACAGAGAGTTTAGGGAGTCACTTGGAGGTTGAGTGGGAAAAGCCAGAGAGCTCAATTGACAACAGAATATTGTTGTTGGAGTTGCTTGGAAGTCGAGCGACTCATAGAGCCATGTAAAAGGCCGGGAGAAAGATCTTAGAGAAGCCAAAGCCAAGAGCCAGAGTGAGCGCTCGAAGCGAGAGTTGAGAGCAAGAACCAGAGCCAGAGCTAGAGTCAGAGTATAGCTAGAGCAAGAGCTAAAGCCAGAGCTAGAAAGCCGAAGAGCTCCAGAAGCCAAGGAATAAGATGGTGTTCTGAGCCTAATGTTCTTGTATAAAACACTGGATTTATGTGTAGCACTTGTAAAAGAACTATTGTCATAATCCCAGAGAGCCTAATCGAGTTGATTAGAGCTCAAGGAGATGTAGCCCAAGATATCAGGGTGAACTCCATATTATATTGTTGTCTTATGTGTTTGTTTTTATTTTTGCTTTAACTACTGTTATATGCATTTATATATCAATTTAAGTACCTTCCCATATCAGCACAAACAACAGATTTTGAAGTAAATAATCAGGTAAAAACAAATATAAGCATACACCTATATTGTCAAGCATTTCTTATTTCCGCATTGGTTAATCTAATAGACTTGGGAAAATTTAAAGCTTTGGAAGTGGGAGAGGGTCTTGTAAGTTAGAAAAGAAGCCTAAGAGCCTCAGTTTCAGATCCGTTTATGACCACATTAAAGTCACCATTGATATTATCTCCGTGGTTCTGGATTAGGGCTTTTTAAGCATGCTGCTCCAACCCTTGAATTCTGTAAACAGTACGACCTTTTTCTTCTTACAAGGGCTCTATTATTTGTAGTAGTCCTAGCTTGTTTTTAAGTTTCCATGTCATTCTCAACAAGCACATGAATACTATCATATAAGGTCAACGACTTTCTGTTTTATTCAGTTTCTTAGGCAAGTGATTCAAGGCCTGTGGTCAAGCTGTGAGAATATCTTCTAGCTGCGGCCAAACTATAGGAAGAAATCCCATACGAAACAAGTCACGACCCATATATAAGATTGTCCTTAATCATATTGAAGCACTTCTTCCAAACTTGGACCTATTATGACAAACCCCTAACCAAAACAGTTCCAACAATAACTAGAATTTATCTTCCTTAATCTCCATTGCCACAAAGATATCGTTTTCTTTTGATTGATGTATCCCAAATGAAAGAGAATTCTCCTTTATATATACAATTCAGTGGAGTTGAGAGGACATGAATTGTTATCTTCTTAAGCTGACATATAGTTGAGGTCGACCTAAATAATTTACATTAGAGAAACATAAATTCAAAATTCCACTTGTACTTATCTAAATTTGACGATCTTTATATCAATTTTGGTCCTCTCAAAAAGAGGAATTCAATGCCACAATTATATTCCCCAAAGGAGTTGTTCAAAGTGGAATTTGGCCCTAGTTTCCATTTTTAACAAAAATAACCATCAATATTTTTTTCTAGCATTTTGGGTTGAATTCACAATAGTATGCTAAAAAGTGTCATTTCAATGTCTAGAAATTAGGATATATAAATGTGAGATATATACTCTACATATTTGGGTTATCTCTTTTTCAAATCTGATTTTTTTTAGGCTACATGTTAATTGTTTGAACTTTGAACTTTGAATAAATTCTTGAATGGACTTCGTAAATACTCGAATGAATGGACTTCATAAGGTAGTGGTATCATAAATTGTATTATTTCAAAGATTTGACTTCCATATTTTCACAAAATAAAATGTCCTCAATAAATACTTATATGTATAGATACTTATGTCTAGGATTATATGTGTTGGAGTGGTTCCTTTATGTTTTACTATAATCTTGATGTTGACAGGCTTTAGCTGACTTTTTTCATCAATTTCTCATAGAATATGCAAAAGGAAATGATTGTCAAAATGTGTCAAAAAGTACATTTCTCTTGATTTCCCTTTTTATTGTTCATGACAGGATAATCATGGTGTAGGAATGAGTTATCCTACAGTCTGTTTCAATTTGTGGATTTTTTTTCCTCCCATTTTTTTACAAGGATGTAGATTTCATTTTCATGTTGATGGGTTTTGCATGTATCTTATCTAGCCCCAAATGTTGGTAATGGATTCGATCTTGAGAAGTAGTCATGGACATAGACTCTATCAGAGGTTAGTGTTACAATGCCACTTCCACCTGGTAGCAGAAAAAGTTTAATGGTCTGTGACATAAGGAAGAGTTATTTAATGATGGGGTTGAAAGCATAACCTCATGTATTAATTGTAAGTCATTTATTTGTGTTTCTTAGCTGTAAGTCATCTGTTTGATTTTGAGCTTTATCACGTCAATTATTTCACTAATTCAATATGCATGGCTTGTATTTCTTACCTGACGTTAGCTACTTAAAATGGATGATATAACATTCAATTCTAGGCCACTTTTGTTTTAAGTCTGAGATTTTATTAATTAAAAGGATGTTCATATTTTGATTGGTTTTGAAAATTCCACGTGGATGCTAATTTTTCAGTGTGAGCTCTTTGCACTAGTAAGGTCAAATGATTCCTAGAACACAACTATATGACAAGTGCATATTTGGACTTTGTTGTGTATCTGTTATTATTTATATCATTGATGGATGGTTATTGATTGATGTAAAATAGAGGATGGGAGGTCCTACCAATTCTCTTGATAAAACAAAATCAAATGGAGTGGTAGAATTTTGTTTTAAAGGGTAAGCCAGAAATCAACACTTGAAAGGTAGAACTTGAGAATAACACGCTATCTGATCTGGATCTAGAGACACAATAGACCGTGGAAAAAAAAATGATGGTATTGACGAGTCTTCCCTGCAAATAAGCTCTAACTATTAGACCACTGCCCAAATTTTAGTTATCTGCAATGACAATAGTGACTCTAGCTTTATTTGTATGAAAGCGACTTTGGCCATTGTCCTGTTCGTTTCCTATGAATGATTTTGATTTTCAAAATCCAACTAGTTTGTTGTTAAATTAATTAAACCTTTGATGACAAACTTCTGTTTTCAAGGCTCTTTTCTAAATCTATTTTCTTGAGCAAATTTTTCTTTTCACTTTAGGTATTGTAGATGTCTACCATGTGACATATGCTATGATATTATTTCCTAGATAAATAAATAGAAGTGTTGTACAACATATTATTTTTTAAATATAAAGAAAAAAGATTTCCAAATACAAAGTTTATTAATTAAGAACATCTTTTAGACTTCTTAGGTAAGTTATGATTATATTTCAGTAGGGGATTTTGTGTATGCTGATATTGTGTTGTCTCTTTGGTTTCTATCAGGTAACAATGGTTAATAAGGAATGTGTTCTTGAGTAGCAAACACACATCTTATTCTACTATCGACATGGATCTCCATGGTTTTCAGGCATGGAAACAAAAACGCAGATGTTAGTGAGATCTCCATGAAAGTTCATGTTGGATGAATTTAATACCAGTGATGATTTTGATTCCTTGTCAAATAAAGAATGTCACAAGTCAAATTCAAATAAAAAAAAACAACTCAAGAATGAAGGTGAAGCTATTGCTTTCTGTCCAAGTCAATTTCTTTTATTTGTTGGTTGTTGTCATGTTTTGAGTGTAGACTTGTGAAATTCCAATTTTCATGTTGGTTTATGTAAAGTGGAAACATAAATATATATAATTTTTTCTATCATATGCCATTCATGGTTTCTGGAGAACCATGTTACATTTGCATAGAAGTTTAGATATCATTCAGATATCTAAACACCAAACAACAACATTGAGATTTTTCTTTCACTCAACCTATAACATATTGCATCTGCCTTCCTCAATATTCTTCTTCCATATGCTATCCACTTATGAAATTTCCTTTTCAATATTTGGTGCATTTGCTAGTTATAGGTCATTTATATATTATAAAATGTCTTCATAGTTTCACTTCTAATTGATTATTCAACTGAACATATTGATTCTTTTATACATAATTATTTTTCCCTCAACCCATTTTTCATAACTTCCATAACCATTAGGTAGGGACCTATAGCTTCGATGTTTCTTTTCTTGTTTAGTAAAATATTGTCGAGACTTTAAATTATTGAAAGTTGTAGAATTTACAATTTATGAAGTTTCAAGGTCTAATTTTTAAGTCTAATTCTTTAAGGGGTGCTAGCTCAATGGAAGAGCACCTGCTTTACAAGCAGGAAGTTGGTGGTTTGATTCAATCATGCCCTAACATCCATATGGAATGACGACGATCAATTTTTGTTGATAGAGGCCCTTTTGACCATCAACAATGAGCTTTGGTGACATTTTTTGACCCTCACCAAATATGAAATGGTGATGGTCAACGAACGCCACCATATATATGCATCAATAGCAATGACTCTCAAAGGTATGTAACCATAAATTGTTGTTGTTGATATGAAATGGTGACGGTCGATGTCCGTCATTATAGTCATTATTCGTGATGGACCTTGAATGTCACCTCAACACCTATACTTCTAGCAATGCGTCTTTTGGTCACGGTCAATGAACATCACCATATATATGCACCAATAGTGATGGCAATGGAAGATCCATCACAATAAATCGTTGGTGTTCATATGAAATGGTGACGGTCACTATCCATCATTATAATCAATATTTTTGATGGACCTTGAATGTCACCATAACACCTATACTTTTGGTGACGCCACCTTTGGTGACGTTCAGTTTTTGGTGATGGTGGCTATGGTCCATCACCATTTCTCATATGAAATGATGACGATCACTATCCATCATTATAAATCGTTATTGGTGACGGACTTTGAATGTCACTACAACACCTATACTTTTAGCAACGCCACTTTTGGTGAGTTCATTTTTTGGTGACAGAGGTTATGGTCCATCACTATTGTTCATATGAAATGGTCACGGTCACTATCCGTCATTATAAATCATTATTGGTGACGGACTTTGAATGTCACAACAACACCTATATTTTTGGCGATGCCACCTTTGGTGACGTTCAGTTTTTGGTGACAAAGGCTCTTTTGACCGTCACCAATAAGCTTATGGTGATATTTTTCTCCCCTCACCAATGTCCTTTTTTCTTGTAGTGTTGAGAGCGAGTTGCTCCCGAGATCTCAATTCCTCTATCACCCCTCCCTATAGTGCATGAAGAAGCTCATTAGGGAGCACTGCAATGTTCAACCTAATGGTCTTAAGAGTACTTAAGATTATGCGGTCATCAGCCAACTCTGTGCATAGGGACCCTTCTGGTAAAGCAATAGTTTGAAGGTCTAGGTTCCTTACCAATTCCGCAACCTGACTCATCCCCGATGCCATCCTCACTTGTGTTGCACTCTCTTGACCTATGCATGCGTGTATCATGCTAGTTTGGATCTGCATCTCGCATATATCCTTTTGGACGATCCCCAACATCTGCATATACTACTACTCGACCTGTTGCAGCAATTCAGTTGTAGTGTCTTGGACTTTGTCATTGATCTCATTAAGATCGCCCTATGTTAATACCATGGGATCACCCTATGAATTGTCTGATTTTTGCTTTTTGTAGGGACCTTTATGCTTCTCCTATCCATGCATATTTAGTTGAAACAGGGTGCTTTACCCCTCATCTCCTTCATTGCCCTGTTCAGACTGTTCTTCCTCCTTGGTCGTGGGTGAAGGGGATTTACCATTTCTCTATGATTTGTGTTGCTCTTGCTCAGCCTGATGCTTAGTAGCACACTCCTTCTCCATTTGAGCCTTCTCTCCAGCTTCCTTCTTCTGTTGCACGGCCAAATTTTGTGCAACCTCCTTGGTGACATCCTTTCTTTTCTTTGCTGCTGAGATTTCCATGCCCTTATTGGTTCCAGAATCCAAGTCTGATGGGGAACGCCACTCTAGTGGCCATCACTTGATTATCTCTTGTATATCTGTATCTGTGAACAAGTATGGTAAATCGTACCATTTCTGTTATGGATCCTTCCATGCCTGAATGTAGACGCAGTGCAAGTCGGCCTTGAACGTGGCATAAGATAAAAACTGCTCATACAAGGTCGGGGACAACCTTGGATGTTGTTTGATGGGCATGCGGGTGTATGATTCCATAAAAACTCAAAATATTCTTGTATTTGTGACCCATGCAGGGTCCCTTATGGCCCATAGGGAGGCAAACTATGTGGCCTTTGGCAATCCTTCTTCCAATAGAGGAAACTGGTTGTCCTCTGGTAGCTCCCATGTGACCAACATAATGGAGAGAAGAAACCAAGCATAATGGAATTGCTTGGTCTCATCCTAGACCTCGCGGAAATTCACGAGGAATTCACTACACAAGTAACTTAACGAGTGGAACTGCACATCCTTCATTCATTGTGCAGTTAAAGAAACCACGGGCACTGGAACTTGGTCAATGTGAAACTTCCTCATTACCTTCCCTACTAGGATTTGTGTGGCAATCTGCACCGTGGGGTCATTGATAGAAGTGATTGAATATTCGGGCAGCTTTTTCATGAGGGAAAATTCCTTCTTCATCTTGTCCACCAAATCCTTTTCTCTTGTATTTCTACCAAACTCCTTGGTCGAATTCAAACGCTCATGTGGCAGGTGCATGATCCTATGGATGAGAATGTCAGTGATGGGTATAGGCCCTCCTAGCCATAAGCACCCATTGTGTACTAGAGTAAGTAATTGACGCACATATGTTGTGTTCATAGTGGTGTGGTGAAAATGGGGCACCCACAGCAGGTTCAACAACCCTGAATTCTCTACACTATGGATCCATTCCACCGTCTCTAGCTCTATGACACCTAAGTCCGAGTAGTAGACGAGCTTTAGATAGTTGGTTATCACTAGGTCAGCAAACCGCTCATGATCTTCTAGATCCCAATCTTCCATTTTTAATATGGGGATCCGTGCAAGGTGCAGACCTTCGAAAGGATCCTACTCTAGTAGCAGGGTCATAGAAATGATGAATTTGTCCGAGTCTAGGTCCTTGGTGACCTTCACCTTCCCCTTGCATGGAGGGATATAGTTAGGTAACTTGTTAAGGGGCTCCCATCCCTCAGCATCTATGTCCTCAGTTCCCTGTCCTTCCTCAAACTCCAAATTGAAAACCCTCTCGAGATGCTTTTCTTTCTTTTGTTTTTGAGTTGCAGAGTGTTTCTTGGGCGATTCGTGCACCGAAACCGACTTCTTCTATTTATCCTTCTTCGGTTTCGGGGTTTCTCTAACAAGGGTAGGCTTCTGCCTAAGCGACCTCAGCGTCATAGGGACAGGAGCTAGAGCTTCCATACTCACTACCTCTCGAGCAGCTCCTTCAGACACAATATCTCCTCCAATGCTCATAGTCTTAGGAGGGCTTGGTCCTAACATGGTTTCAAGGATGAATTTATGATTCAACTCTGGTAAATTGGAAAATGCAGGGCTTGTGACCAAATCCTCAAAGAAGGAGCGGTTCATGAGCAACAGACAGCACAACTCAAAAAATATAAGGGTGCAAAGTGTTCTCTGTTGGAGCAGCATGCATAATTTATAGGGTTTTTTTAATTCAAATCAAACTGTTCTCCCCAGAATTTGATCATGAATGTTGTTTTGGCAGCAGATCTTCAAAGATTATGGCCTTAAATGTCATGATCCCTCTCCTATTAACCGCCTTTTGGCTGTCAAATCATGAACAATGACTCCAATGGTCCCTTTCTTACTGTGCTGCGGAGCACCTCCCTCCATAGTCCAACTACCTATGTGCAACTTCTTATACTGCAACTTCACCATTTTTCATGCAGCCTTCCTACCATGTAATCCTCCAACCTTGGAAATGTAGTTTATAGTCTCACACTCCCTTTCAACTACATAGAGCACTAAGACTGTCCTGTCGCCTTGTACTCATTGTGCAGGATCCCATGTATATGGCTTCAATCGGTTTCCATCACCCTTCTCAGAAAAGGTTCTCTATTCAGCTTCATTAGCTTAAGTACGCCTCCATCTATGGCTTCTTTGATAATATATGGACCCAGCCAATGCATATGAAATTTCCCCAGAAACTTAGTGAACTTAATATCATGTAACAATACCAAATCATTTATCTTGAACATGCGCAACTTGGTGTGTCGATCGTGCCATGCTTTTTCACATTCCTTCTATAGTTGTTGAGTGAATCGAGGAAATAATTTGTCTTATTCAAGCTCCATCAACGACATGAGCCATTATTCCAAGACTTCGAAATTTGCCATGCCTATGAAAGCTACTATGTGTAGACTAGGCACAATATATTCCATAGGCATCACAACTTCTATGCCATATACCAATCTGAAAGGTGTCTGTCCTGTCAGCTTTTTATAAGTAATCTTGTATGTCCATAACACTGCAGATACACGCACATCCCAGTCACTCAGCCATGCGTTGCAAATATTCCTCAACATGTTCTCCAAAATATTATTAAAGGCCTCAATTGTTCCATTAGCTTGAGGATGACACATTGTGCTCTTCTGATGGTAGCCCTGAAACTCCTCTGTCAACACATTGATTCTCTTGTTTAGGAAGTGCGTACCTTGATCACTCATCAACACTTTTGGGCAGCTGTTGGGTCCCTATAATACTAGTGATTACCCCATTATTATTGTAGTTATACCCCTTATTAATATTGTTGTGCCCCTATTTCCCCCATATTGTTATTACTGTGCCCCATAGAATCCCTCTATTGTTATTTTTGTGGCTTAATATTATTATTGTTAGGTCGGCTGGGTTATGTTGTGACTCCTTAGACTCCTATATATAGAAAGGAGGTTTTGTCATTTGAATCATCCAAGAATTGTTCATTTATGTAATGTAAAGTCGGTTTCCCCCTCGAAGAGGCCAAATTCTAAGGCGTTGATCTATCTTTTCTATCTTTTCTTGAGCTGGTTTCTTAACATTTGGTATCAGAGCTTTGGATTCTAGGGTTTCGCTGCTCCAAATAGGTCATCGTGGAATTTTCGCTATAAATTTTTTTCTGTGATGTTTCAAAAGTTGCAAAAATAACCCATTTGATAATAAATTGCACGGAACCTTGGGTCTGAATTTCAGATATTTTCACGCTATATGTGCGGAGATATGACCAGAGGAAGTTGGTCTTTTTGCAGACTCCTGAATTACATTCCAAACAGGTGACCTGGGGAAAATCGTCATAACCTTCTCTCTGGGGATCAGATTAAAATTTCGTAAGAAGCTACAGAAAGAGGACGGACTTTAGTTTCTTTTATGCGTTTTTCAAATCCAAAGATTGAAACAGTGACTCGTGGCATGTCGTACAATTTTTCTCTACTAAACTAGTCTATAATCAAGTCACTGTGGGAGATTTCGCATAACTCTTCCTTGGCGAATCCAATCTGGGTCAGACTTGTGGAATTGGAAAGAGGACACAGAGGGTTACTGCAAGTCACAAATTCAAAATTGGATGATCTAAAATTATAGAGATACATCAGAGGAAATATCGGGCTCCTACAAAGTGAAAAAAAGGTGTGTAGATTCTTTTAAATTTTTGCTTAAGAGTGGTTTGAAAATTTATTTTGAAGGAATTCAAAGGGCTAGTAGAGCATCATTATCGGTAACTGATTCCCCGAGGAAAGAAAATGCAAACACCTAGTAAGGAACTTGAAAGCTCTAGCATGGCTCATGAAGAAGAAGAAGAAATGCTATATGATATATCAAAATTACAAGAACAAGTGCAACAAGTGTCACTTGCACAAAAAGCAACAGAATCTAAGATGGATGGTTTAAGGAAAGATGTAGAAGCTAAGATGTATGGTTTAAAGAAAGGTGTAGAAGCTAATATGGATTGTTTAAAGAAAGGTGTAGAAGCTAAGATTGATGGCATGGATGATAAGATGGAAGAATTGAAGATAAATATGAATAAGTTGCTACAAGAAATGGTCACTAATGGTGAAAGGGTACTAAAGGAAACTCATGATGAGAACAAAAGAAATGTTAATCATGATTCCATAGACTCTAATGTTGGATCGAAGACTCTCCATATTCCAAAAATCGATATGAGGAAGTTTTAAGGCAAGGATCCCGCCACATGGATATTACAGATGGAGCAATTCTTCGATCTCAATAATGTGCAAAACACACAAAAGGTACGTATGGCAACTTTATATTTGGAACCAAATCAATTTGTATGGTATCAATGGCTTTGCTCTTGTAAACAATTTACCACTTGGGAAATTTTTACGGAAGAATTGATAACACATTATGAGGATACAAAAAGCAACACTTTTTTTAGCCAATTGATAAGTCTCAAACAAAAGGGTTCAATAATGGAGCACATTGAGGAGTTCCAAAAATTGAACATAAGGGTAAAAGATATTCCAAAGGAGCATAGGATTGATGTGTTCATAAGGTCTTTAAAGGATAATATCCAACATGATGTTCACCTTTGGGAACTGTTGTGCCCTACAACAACCCCCCATTTCATATCATCTGTATTTATAAACAATCAACATATGAAATGGGTCCCTTTTAAAAAATTAATTGGTATTAATGAATTTGTTCGAAGAAGGAATGATAATCAAAAGTGTTTGTGAATTGGAGCCTTTTTCGAATAACAATGTTCCCAAAATAAAACAATCTTTTATTATTGCGATAAAGCGATCGCAAGATCGCATATCGCAATAACAAGAGAGACGCATTTAAACAGCACTTCGGTCTTTGCCGATGTGATATCGCTATCGGCGATCGGCGGTATTCAATGCATACACAAAAAAGAGCACATATCTTATACCCCGATGCGACGCTATATCGGCAATCGGCTATCGGCACTGCCTCTTGTGGGAAAATGCTTTAAGTTACAAACCCCGACCCGATGCGATATCGCTATCGGCCGTCGGCGGTATCCCATGCACTCTCATAAGGCGCTCAGGTCTTTCCCCGATGCGATGCGATATCGCTATCGGAAGTCGGCAAATCACTTAATATGCATCTGGTAATGTGTTCACATGCTAGTCCGATGCGATGTCGCAATCGGCGTTCGCCAGGACTACTTTCAAACGATAATGCAACTCTTTCCCCGATGCGATGCGATATTGTTCATCGGTAATCGGCATTTTCAAAAAATGATTGCTTTAAGCTTTAAAGTTATATTTAAATCCGGTTGATAAAGCGCAGATTTCAAAATGCCGTTAAATGCAGGGATAAGGTAATGCATGCGTATTTAATAACTTTTCCCCTTCGATTAACGAATACTTGCGTCTAAGGCATTATCATATCTGTTGCACGCGTTAGGAGGTCATTCAACTGAATAACAGCGTAAAGGTCATTTAATGGGTAGCAGGCCTTAAAAACACCATTAATGCATATGTGATCTCTTACCAGTGATTGGATCCGCAGCCACTTTTTGAAAATTAATATCGCCACGCTTCAAGTGATATATATCTTTCCCTTTATGCTTTGTCTTCATTATTTCTCGTGTTACGATTTCTCTTGCACTTGTGTAGAGGTTCGTTTGTTGAGAAAAGCCTGAACATGATGGGAAAAAAAAATAAGAGGAGTTCTGGTTCTACTACAACACCTGTTGCAGGTCAAGCTGCTTCAATTTCGAAAAAAGGCCTAATCTCGGACACTACGTGCACTGGTCTTGCTAGGACCACATGGCAGGGCACATATAATCTGTTGGAGGCCGAGCAACCAAAAGTGACAGTGAGAACGGCTAGTGTAGATGTACTAAGGAAGTCTGATGCAACTCTCAAAGACTTAGCCGACTCCTTTTTACACAGAATAGCGGCCAGAGAGCAGGTTCTCCCTTATACAGATGTGGTGCGCTGGGCAATTGAAGAAATCCCCATCACTGATAGAACTTTTCATACAAGGGACGGAAGGATTTTCGGGTCATTCAAGCCTGATGACCTGAGGCGAATGTATCATCTGCCTGAACCGGAGCTAGTCTACAACAGAGCCTTCGTGGAGAAATTCGCAAAAGAAAATGAATCACCATCCGAACCCCTCCGAGATTGGAGGCAGAACCCAGCCAAGCACAAGCATGAAAGTTCGGGTAAGTACTCCAACGTTTCTTTGGCTTCTCCCTATTGCTATGCGGGGATTATGATGTGTAGATTGTGGGGATTACATGACTCTGTTAATATCAATATTGACATGGTTCCCCTAATGGAAGCGGCTATCAATAGTATAATCATGGATTGGGCCACTATTCTTTCTGATAAGTTGGTCGTAGCTGTTCGTGAATTTAGAGCCAAAACTATAGTCACCGAAAGGAAAATCCCGCCATTTTATTATTCTGCTTACATTATGGATACCCTGTGTCTTAATTCTGAGTTTCCTATCCTCGGTTGGAGATGGACCACCCAAGATCCAACACCCATTCATTTATACCATCAGAAATTGTGGAAGTCCTCTTACAAGGACCATTTGTACCAAATTTGTAATGGTTTCATGGTACCCATTTACTATTCTATTTATGACAAACCCATTTCCAGAATTTCCTATGAAGCTTCTTTTGACTTACCAGCCGTAGCAAGTTGGTTCGGGGAAGAGTATTTCACCTATATCAGAGTTTTTGGGAGCAAGGCTAGGCCACATGTCCTCCCTTTATATATCCCAGACAAGCTGTTAGCCCAGGAAATCTGCTACCAGATTATGGCCGAGAGTGTCACACAAACTCTCAAAGAGGAGAAGAAGAAAGGTTGGCCCTCTTTTCCTTAAAGAATTGGGGATTTTACGCTGCTTAATTACAAGCGTGCAGAAAAAGAAGCGACAAAACTCCAAACTTTATCCCTGGCCACTATCCCAAGCAGACTCTATGATCCAAAGCAAACTTCCTACATTGCCCTAGAACAAGCAAAATTAACAAAATTTGATCATCAAGAGGATATGTTTGATGACCTGTTCGTAGGTGCCGAGACAATAAGCCAAGCCAAACAGCTTGCCATAATGAAATACAATGATGAGGCGTTGACAAAGTTTAATAAACTTAGGGAGCAGAGGTTGCAAACTCTGCCCCTAGAGTTATTATCCACAACCCCAGCGTCTTCCTCAAGCGAGCCTGGTCGGCAACAGATACATTCACCTCCTGTTACAACTAAAGAACAGGATAAACAACAGAAGGAAGAAGAGAAACTAAAGAAAGAACTAGCAGATAGGCAGAAAAAGGAATTGGAAGAGCAGCAGCGGAAAACGCAGGAGGAGCAGCAGCGGAAAACGCAGGAGGAGCAGCAGCGAAAAGCACTTGAAGAACAGCAGAAGTTAGAACAAGAAAAAGAACGGAGCAAAACCCATACAGAACAACATAAGCAAACCTCCATCGATCCTGAATTGATTAAACAATGGAACCAATTCGATTCCATTATCAGTGGTAAAGAAGGCTCCAAAGACACAGACGCCTCTAAAACAAGCAATGCACCCGATACCACTTCTTCTCAGGTTCTTGGAGGAACCAGCGGCCCACCCATTTCACAGGATGTCGAGATAATCAATAAGGACCCTTCCGATCAAATTGTTCTCCAGGTGGAAGAAATTCCTCCCCTGGATATTTTTTACAGCCCAAAGCATAGAGCCGTTATTAAGCGCTCTAAGAAAAGACGAAGGCTTGATCAACCTTCTATCTTGCCTGAGCAAACAGTCACGGGCAATATGGTCTGGAAGGAGGATTTGGATCCCTCCGATGATCTAACAAAACTGTCTCAATTCGCGGGAGCTTATTCTGCAGCAACTATCGACAAAGCATCAGAGGTAAGTCTTCTGTTGAAGACTAAAGATCATGAAATATATGCATTACAGGCAGAGGTAATTGAAGCGAAAAACAAAGCAGCACAGGTGGAAGAGCAGTTGCTGGCTCAATAGCAGGAAAACAATTTGTTAACCCACCAACTGCAAATTGAAAGGCAAAGGATAAACCAAAGTGAAACGCAGAAGGCAAAAGAATTGTCGGAGGCATTGTCACAGTTGAAAGCATCAAATGAGCTGATGATGAAATCGAAAGATGAGCGAATAGCTCAACTATCAACACAGCTCGAAGGTATCAAGAGCACACAGAATGTGAAAAATTTCAGAGCAGAGGCAACTCAAATAAATGGTGCATTACTGTCTCAGATCAGACTTCTATGTCAACAACTTGCTAAGGCTGAGCCATTATGCGAAATATCTACAATAGTGTGTGAACAAATAGAGAAGGCCAGAAATGAGCTAGATCAGGCCGAAGATGCCATATCTGAATATGTTGAGTGGCAAGATACTGAAGAAGGGAAAGCGGCGAATTTGTCCCGAATCCATGAAACGTACAAGGACATACTCTTCACGGAATGGAATACTCAGGTAATGAAAGCAGAAAGGGTGGCTTCCAGGTGTAAAATAATTGCCAGCAATATGATCGACCTAGTCAATGATACACTTTATTTGGCAAACATGATCTCCAAGTGCACACCTGGAAGCATAACAACAGCGGATATGCTTGAACAAGCAAGTTATCATGGCTTGGAGGAACAGAGGAAGTTAATTACCGGAGTAAATACTTTAACCTCTGAAGCATATTGGCTCTTTCTAGTCAAGCCACATACTCAAAGGTCTGCTCTCAAGTGTTTAACAGATGCCCTCGGATGCCTGATCCCCGACATTCAAGATGCTACATATGACGCCCAGCTAACTTCGCGTCTCAACACTCCACCAGAAGTAGAGCCAATGCTGGCGATATGTCAGCTAAGGACTAAAGGCAAAGAACCCACCGAATGAAGCATTGCCACCAACTGCCAGATCGCCAAGAAAGATGGAAAAAAAAAAAAAACAAAACATTTATTGATGCCAATTTAATAGCTTTTCAGTTGTTTAGATATTTAGATTACTATAGTATTTATAGACCCTTTCATTGTTTTGGAAAGGGTCGTAAAATTTTGTAATAGACTTAAAGGCTGAAGTTTGCACTATTGTGCTTCAGTCTATATTCTTTTTGTGAAACTCGACCAACGGTTCTTAATTTTGATTAGAAGACTGTTTTACACAATTGCGCACGATTGTCTGTTGTTTGGAATGCTTTTCTGATTTGAAGGAAGGACTGCGACATAGTGATTAATATACTGGATTGATCGAGCAGCTTACATGGTACTATTATCTGTATCTGTGTTCTCTCTTATTATATGAATTACTGTGTTATTATCTTTGCTATTGTTGAATGCATGTATGCGATATAACAGCGAATCTTCATTTCGTTTCACTATTGAATGTTTTGATGATTTGTTATCTCTTTCACCCATGCATGTATCAATGATATGAATGATTAAGTGTAGTAATTCGCTCTAATCGCTCTGCATAACTAATTATGCAGAGAAATTTTAAATGGTTTAAACATCTATGCTTAAAGTGTTAGAGTCATCTATATGCCTGCCTTAAAGCACAGATCATCAAACGCTACGCTTTACCAAGTGATAAGTCCCGGGATTAAATTATAGTTATTACATTTCGCTTATAGTTTAGCTGTCCGCTTATTACCATCTTATATCATAAATCACTCATCCATCCCGTTTACTTATAATTCTTGGGAAACTGGTCCCATTATCCCCAGTTGGAACCACTATTCCAAATGGAAAAGGAGCTGCACTAAGGTCCGGACCGGGTGGTTTCCCCAATGTTGTTGCAACGATTTTCGGGGCATCAACATTTTTGGCGCTAGAAGGAGGGCCTTGACTATGAATGGCAAGCAGACCCAAATCGGCAAGTCATTCTAAGAGTAATTCTCCCTACAAACCTCCTCGTTCTTCTCAATTACATGCTGGTTCGCCAGTCCATAACCAAGAAGAAGAGGAATCTACCACCACTGCTCAATCCCATCATATCCCAGAACAGCTAAGTCTTGAATCTCCTGAAGTCCAGTCTCTAATCCATAAACTTCAGAGCTTCTCGATCTCACCATAGAAATCTGAGATATCAGAAAGCAGTGCGACTTCGCAGTTCAACCTCACTCATCCTCTTACCAGACTTCAGAGCGAAAAACTTGGTATTGAACCCACTGAGTTTCCTTTACCCAAAAGGAAAAAGCCAAAGAAAAATACTGAAGGATCTGATAGTGGGGATTTTTCTTCCACATCCTCCATTTCATCTCCTCATCTGCAAAGTCAACCACCCACTCCTCCATTACAAATTGTTGTTCATCAGGGAACAGAAGCCTCAATATCCCAACCTATTCACTCTTCATCTTTATTACCTCACCAAACATCTGGAATCCCGACAGTAGTGAGAACCACTGTCGCTAGCATAATGGCAGATCCATGGACTAGGCCGGGTGCAGTCAACATGCCTGGACCATTGCACGATCTACCAGATGCTCCCGAAAAATGGCTGCCTAAATTTAATCCAGATAATGGAACCCAAGCTGAAGAACACATCAACAACTTCATGTTAGCAGTTAACCTAAAAGGAGTGACAGAGCAAGATGTTGTTGTAAGACTTTTCCCCTACACTTTACAAGGATCAGCAGGATCTTGGTATTTTTCCTTACCTTCTGGTTCGATAACCAGTTGGAATACATGCCAGGAGCAGTTTCTCACCAAATATGGAGATGATAGGTCCCTAGCAACTTTAATAAATGACCTCTCCAATTTGAGAATAGAGCACAGGGAACCAATAAAGGAGTTTAATGCCAGATTTAATAAACTACTGAATAAAATCCCTACCGCTTCTAAACCAAGTGAGCAAATCCGAAGCGAATGGTACATCACTGCCCTACCTGCCAACATAGCCATCTTTGTAGACAGGGCTGGCAAACCTACCTTAGCTGAAAATATGAGAGAAGCACTTGCCATTGAAAAGCGCATCAATGCTCTTGAAAAGAAAGTTGCTCTAGAAGATAGAAAAGCTAAAAAAGTCTCGTTTAAAGAAGATTCCAAGAAGAAAACCCCAAAGGACCCATATGATATGGAAGGTTTACAAAAGGTCCTTAAAACTTTGTCTAATGAAATGGTTGAGATTAAAAAGCAGGTGGCCGAAACTTCAAGCAAAAGACCATTTAGGACTTTTAAGAAAACCGAATCAAAGCCACCTAATGTTATATCTAACGCCGATTCAGACCAAGAAGAAGAGGAAGAGGAAACACCTTCACAGACCGATGATGAAGAAGAAGTAGCTGAATGTCACGGAATGTGGGATTTTATACTCCCAAACTCTGATACTGAGAATGAAGAAGAAGCCTTTCCGGTTACTACAAGAAGTAAAATTACTTCTGAACTTCCCCAGGCAACTTCAAAGAAGAGGAGCGCAGGCGCTACTACAGCAAAGGAAAGAGTTCCCCCAAAGAAGTCACCTGTGGTAGTTCCTCAAAACCAGCCTTCAACTTCTAGTTCTCCTTCAACATCCAAGACTCTAGTGGTATCCGATTCAATGGAATATAACATTGTTGATGATATGAAGAAAACCAAGGCAAATATAACCATGTTTGAACTTAGTAAACTGAAACATCAGCAAAAGCTACTTCTCAAAGAATTAAATGTTGTTCCCTCTATCCCCCTTCCCAGTGGAAGAGCTGCCAACGACTCAGGCCAGCCTCCTGCAGGCATGGTTGAAATTACCGATTCAGTCTTAATCGGAGATAAATCAAATTCTCACACTCCACCCTTCCTGCTCACTTATGAGATTTATAATAGAAACCTACACAACTGTTTAATAGATTCAGGGGCCTCATCTAATATAATGCCAGCTTCAGTTTGCTCTAAGCTGAACATTGAACCCCAGAAGTCTGCCATTCATATTGTACAGTTGGATAGAACTAAAGTGCAGGTTGTGGGAGAAATTAATTCTGTAACCATCAGGTTGTCAGCCGACCCCAGAATTGTCCAGAGAATTGACATCTTAATCGCTGACATACCTGAATTTTATGGTTTAATATTAAGCAGAGATTGGTCCGAAAAACTGCACGGGTATATTTCTACAGATTGGTCACACATGTGGCTTCCCTACAAGGGAAAGCCAAATCAAATAAGGATCGATCGTGAGAAACATATGACCCACACAGTTACTGAATTCGAGCAAGAAAACCAACCTGTGGCATTCAACAACAACATTTTGGGGAACTATTCGGCAGAATCATTCTTTGGCAACTTTGTTGCCCAACCATCTCCTTTTTCAGTCAATCATTTTACATCTCAAATAGAAAAATTTTCACAAACTGACAGGTCCAGATGTTTTAATGATGCTGAGAAAAATGTAGATACTTTTGTTAATATTCCTTTATTTTGGTCTCTGTATTTTGATGGCTCTAAGTCCTCTGAGGGTTCAGGAGCTGGATGTGTATTGGTTAGTCTGCAAGGAGAAAAGACAATGTTGTCTTGTAGGTTAGAGTTTGAGTGCACTAATAATACAGCCGAATATGAGGCTTTAATCCAAGGATTATACAAAGCAATCGGCCTGGAGGTGCGATATCTAAAGGTATTCGGCGATTCGGAAATCATTGTCAAACAGGTTAGAAATGCAATTCATTGCCTTTCGACTCACCTTAAACATTACCAATCGCTCGTCCAAGAGCTTACCTCACACTTTTTGGCATTCAACATTTCTTCTATACCTCGATCTCAAAATTCAGCCGCAGATTTACTAGCCAATGTAGCTTCAAAGCTTCTGCCTTCTGAAGACTACAGCCTTGATAGATTTTCTGTAGAATTACTTTTCAGACCTTCAATTCTCGACAATGTCACTAATTGGAGAGTATTTAATCATGATGATGATATTTTGCAATTTTTAACTTCTGAGAATTCTTATGATAAGCAAGTTATTGAGGAAGATGATCATGATTCCCAAATGAAAGAAGTGCCCAAAGAAAATTCGATCCCTAAACCAGTGGTAAAATTAGAAGATCTTTATGATATCAAAGACAGGTTTAAACCTGGAATTAATACAAAGCTTCAGAGTTCTACCCTTAGGTTTGAATTGATAAATCTAGGAACCAACGAGTCTCCTCAAAACATCAATTTAGGAACAGGACTATCTCAGAATGAAAAGGAAGCATTTATTAAATTGTTAAGAAAAAACAAACACGTTTTTGCTTGGAACTATGATGACTTAAAGACATATGATACATCTATTATCCAGCATACCATTCCTATGCTTCCTGATAAAAAACCAATTCAGCAAAAATTAAGAAAAATACACCCAAATTTGGAGAGCCAGATTAAGTCGGAGCTTAATAAGCTCTTGAAAGCCAAAATTATTTTTCCAGTCCGACATTCAAACTGGGTCTCTAATATGGTGCCAGTCAGAAAGAAAAATGGCGACATACGAATTTGTATTGATTTCAGGAATTTGAACAAAGCGAGCTTAAAAGACAACTTCCCATTGCATACTATGGAGCAAATTCTCCAATCGGTGGCAGGTTCTGAATTGATGTCTTTTCTAGACGGTTTTTCAGGGTACAATCAAGTTCTGGTACATCCTAATGACTAGCTTAAAACTACATTCAGAACAAAATGGGGAACCTACGCATATCAGAAAATGCCTTTTGGTCTTATAAATGCCGGAGCGACATTTCAGAGAGCTATGGATATGGCCTTCAGAGGGTTAATTAATCGATCAGTAGTCGTCTATCTAGATGATATTACTGTGTATTCTAAGAAGAGAGATAATCATTTGCACGACTTAAATCAGATCTTTCAGCGATGCAAAAGATATGGTATTTCTTTAAACCCAAAAAAGTCCTTCTTTGCTCTTGACCAAGGAAAACTCTTAGGCTTTATAGTATCCAAAGATGGTATTTATATTGATCCTGATCGGATTAATGAAATTTCTGAAATCCCTTTCCCACATAATAAAAAATCAATGCAGTCATTTTTGGGTCAGATTAATTTTGTCAAACGATTTGTTCCAGATTTTTCGCAGATTGTATTACCACTTCAGACAATGATCAAGAAGAATTCAGTCTTCAAATGGGGATCAGAAGAAAAACAAGCTTTTGACATTATCAAACAGTCAATAATCAATGCCCCAGCCTTGAATACTCCAAATTTTTCTAATCATTTTACACTATATACTATTGCATCCAACACTTCATATGCCGCAGTACTCACACAACTGAATGATAACAACCTAGAAGCACCCATATCATTTTTCAGTTCAAATCTTCAAGGTGCCGAATTGAATTATTCTGATGTGGAGAAACAAGCCTTTGCTGTGTTCAAAGCAGTCAAACATTATAGACCCTTCCTTTTGAAAACCCACACGAAAGTTATAGTTCCTTTCCCAGCGGTAAGACAACTATTAATTCAGAAAGAATTGGGTGAAAAAAGAGCCAATTGGGTTACAGCGCTTCAAGAGTATGACTTAGAAATAAAGCCAGCAAAGATTGTTAGGGGCCAAGGTTTTTGCAGGATATTGGCAGGAGCATCAAACATTCACAAATCAAGCGATGAGGATCAGATTGAATCCATCAATCAGATAAGTATCACTGACTCTGAATCTCAATATGCTAATTTGATATTTTATTTGAAGAACGGTTATGCTCCTCCAAATTTATCTTACAAGAATAAAAGGGCCATTAGGTTAAAAGCTAAGAATTTCACTCTCATTGATGATGTGTTGTTTAAACAAAATTATGATTCTATCCTATTAAGATGTCTTGAGAAACCTGAAGCTCAAAAGGTTTTGCAGGAGCTACATGATGGACCAGCTGGGGGAAATTTTGGAGCTGACACAACAGCTCATAAGATTATTCATGCTGGATATTATTGGCCTACTCTATTTAGAGATTGCCATGAGTACGTAAGAAAATGCCTTAATTTCCAAACATCTGGTGGAAGACAACGAAAATCAGCTTTCCCTCTGCAACCTGTCAACATTGAACAACCATTCGAACAATGGGGATTAGATATCATCGGGGAAATTACTCCACCATCTTCCAAACAACATAGGTATATCCTTACTGCTACTTATTATTTTACTAAATGGGTAGAGGCTATTCCTTTGAAGGCGGCAAACGCAGAGGCAATCATCGAGTTCATTGACCAGTTCATCATTACCAGGTTTGGTGTTCCAAACGCTCTTGTTTTTTATAATGCTTCCTATTTCTCAGGAAACGCTATATATGATTTTGCTATTAAAAGGGGGTTTAAACTGAAATATTCTTCCAATTATTATCCCCAGGGAAACGGTTTAGCCGAATCTACTAATAAGAATCTCATCAAAATCATTAAGCGAACTGTTGAACAGAATCATAGAAACTGGCATAAATCTTTGGTCTTTGCATTATGGGCTGATAGAATAACACAAAAGGCTTCTATAGGGACCTCCCCTTTCAATTTGGTATATGGAAAAGAAGCTGTGTTGCCTACAAATCTTGTTCTTCCATCTTTAGCCCTAGTACAGCACATTGAAGAGACTCCGTCTTCTTCTATCCAACTTAGACATGACCAAATTCTCAAATTAGAAGAAGAAAGGGAAAAGGCCAGAATCACTCATGCCAAACATCAACAAATCATCAAAGCATCTTTTGACTCAGCATCATCCGATTCCAAACAACTTCAAGTTGGTGACTTAGTTCTCAAATGGGACAAGGCCCATGAGGATAAAGGTAAGCATACCAAATTTCAGAAAATGTGGCTTGGACCATTTCAGATCTGTGAAAAGATAGGCCATTCAACTTTTATATTGCAAGACTTATCAGGGTTGAGAGATTCTCTCCCCGTCAATGGCCTGATCCTGAAGAAATTCTTTAATTGAGAAGGTAACCCCTTCTCCTTTTGTAGATTTGCGTAGTTTGTAGGATTGGTAGGAAATAAAACTGTCGAGTATCTCCATTGACCTTTTGTTGTGTTTGAGAAAGCTGTCTCACAAAAATAATATAAATATTTGTTTTTAGATAATAGAACCCTCAATCAAAAGAAATAGTTTCTAGGAAATTAGATATCCTTGTGTTCTGAAATTATAATCTAAATTTTGAAGACTCCTCTCAAGAGGTAAAAGTTCTGAATCATTTTCTGTTTTCAAAACTAGTCTCCAAAGGTTATCTGTTAAAAGATAGAAGCTAACCCATTTTCAGTATCTCCAACTCTTCACCTGTCATCCATTTGCTCTTAAGGAGAAAATTGTTCACCCCATTCACTAAAGATTATGATTATTCAGAGTGTAATTCTAAAATATAAAAGATTAAAGATAAGAGGTCTTATCATAAGCCTGCTTACCATGTTCATAGGGAAATAAGTTAACTGACATTACCAATACTGCCTATCAAAACAGGGTAATGGCTTGAAATTTCAAGACAAGGGGTCTCATCACGAGCCAGCTTGATCAGTTAAATTATTACCAGTGAATGGCATTGTCATAAGCTGGCTACCAAACCAGGACAGTGGCTTTTTATCTTATTAATTACAAAGAAAAACAGATGAAAAAATAAAATATGAAAACATTTTATGGATTCATTCTGTTAATCACACTCTTATGTGAATGGAAAAGTAGACAATACTATGGTTAAAAGGTATCCCTGTCGAGACTATAAATGTTTGCTGGCAACAGAGGCTCTACCTATGACAAAGGAGTTAATTATAAAAGCTGATTTGGGAAAGTTTTCTATTTTATCACTATAAACCAATAAAGACTTATTTTAGAAACTTATTATGTATTCAGTTTCTTGAAACTAAATGGGACGAAGTTAACAAAATGGAATTCACTTTACTCAGAACACATGAATATCTAGTTATATTAGAAATTTCTCCTTCTGATTGAGTTTCTATTTTTGGAAAAGCTTGAGTGTTTATATTAATTTCAGAGATAACTGGTTCTACCAACGAATCGCCAATTGTTGTGCCCTACAACAACCCCCCATTTCATATCATCTGTATTTATAAACAATCAACATATGAAATGGGTCCCTTTTAAAAAATTAATTGGTATTAATGAATTTGTTCGAAGAAGGAATGATAATCAAAAGTGTTTGTGAATTGGAGCCTTTTTCGAATAACAATGTTCCCAAAATAAAACAATCTTTTATTATTGCGATAAAGCGATCGCAAGATCGCATATCGCAATAACAAGAGAGACGCATTTAAATGGCACTTCGGTCTTTGCCGATGCGATATCGCTATCGGCGATCGGCGGTATTCAATGCATACACAAAAAAGAGCACATATCTTATACCCCGATGCGACGCTATATCGGCAATCGGCTATCGGCACTGCCTCTTGTGGGAAAACGCTTTAAGTTACAAACCCCGACCCGATGCGATATCGCTATCGGCCGTCGGCGGTATCCCATGCACTCTCATAAGGCGCTCAGGTCTTTCCCCGATGCAATGTGATATCGCTATCGGAAGTCGGCAAATCACTTAATATGCATCTGGTAATGTGTTCACATGCTAGTCCGATGCGATGTCGCAATCGGCGTTCGCCAGGACTACTTTCAAACGATAATGCAACTCTTTCCCCGATGCGATGCGATATTGTTCATCGGTAATCGGCATTTTCAAAAAATGATTGCTTTAAGCTTTAAAGTTATATTTAAATCCAGTTGATAAAGCGCAGATTTCAAAATGCCGTTAAATGCAGGGATAAGGTAATGCATGCGTATTTAATAACTTTGCCCCTTCGATTAACGAATACTTGCGTCTAAGGCATTATCATATCTGTTGCACGCGTTAGGAGGTCATTCAACTGAATAACAACGTAAAGGTCATTTAATGGGTAGCAGGCCTTAAAAACACCATTAATGCATATGCGATCTCTTACCAGTGATTGGATCCGCAGCCACTTTTTGAAAATTAATATCGCCACGCTTCAAGTGATATATATCTTTCCCTTTATGCTTTGTCTTCATTATTTCTCGTGTTACGATTTCTCTTGCACTTGTGTAGAGTTCGTTTGTTGAGAAAAGCCTGAACATGATGGGGAAGAAAAATAAGAGGAGTTCTGGTTCTACTACAACACCTGTTGCAGGTCAAGCTGCTTCAATTTCGAAGAAAGGCCTAATCTCGGACACTACGTGCACTGGTCTTGCTAGGACCACATGGCAGGGCACATATAATCTGTTGGAGGCCGAGCAACCAAAAGTGACAGTGAGAACGGCTAGTGTAGATGTACTAAGGAAGTCTGATGCAACTCTCAAAGACTTAGCCGACTCCTTTTTACACAGAATAGCGGCCAGAGAGCAGGTTCTCCCTTATACAGATGTGGTGCGCTGGGCAATTGAAGAAATCCCCATCACTGATAGAACTTTTCATACAAGGGACGGAAGGATTTTTGGGTCATTCAAGCCTGATGACCTGAGGCGAATGTATCATCTGCCTTTACCGGAGCTAGTCTACAACAGAGCCTTCGTGGAGAAATTTGCAAAAGAAAATGAATCACCATCCGAACCCCTCCGAGATTGGAGGCAGAACCCAGCCAAGCACAAGCATGAAAGTTCGGGTAAGTACTCCAACGTTTCTTTGGCTTCTCCCTATTGCTATGTGGGGATTATGATGTGTAGATTGTGAGGATTACATGACTCTGTTAATATCAATATTGACATGGTTCCCCTAATGGAAGCGGCTATCAATAGTATAATCATGGATTGGGCCACTATTCTTTCTGATAAGTTGGTCGTAGCTGTTCGTGAATTTAGAGCCAAAACTATAGTCACCGAAAGGAAAATCCCGCCATTTTATTATTCTGCTTACATTATGGATACCCTGTGTCTTAATTCTGAGTTTCCTGTCCTCGGTTGGAGATGGACCACCCAAGATCCAACACCCATTCATTTATACCATCAGAAATTGTGGAAGTCCTCTTACAAGGACCATTTGTACCAAATTTGTAATGGTTTCATGGTACCCATTTACTATTCTATTTATGACAAACCCATTTCCAGAATTTCCTATGAAGCTTCTTTTGACTTACCAGCCGTAGCAAGTTGGTTCGGGGAAGAGTATTTCACCTATATCAGAGTTTTTGGGAGCAAGGCTAGGCCACATGTCCTCCCTTTATATATCCCAGACAAGCTGTTAGCCCGGGAAATCTGCTACCAGATTATGGCCGAGAGTGTCACACAAACTCTCAAAGAGGAGAAGAAGAAAGGTTGGCCCTCTTTTCCTTTAAGAATTGGGGTTTTTACGCTGCTTAATTACAAGCATGCAGAAAAAGAAGCGACAAAACTCCAAACTTTATCCCTGGCCACTATCCCAAGCAGACTCTATGATCCAAAGCAAACTGCCTACATTGCCCTAGAACAAGCAAAATTAACAAAAGTTGATCATCAAGAGGATATGTTTGATGACCTGTTCGTAGGTGCCGAGACAATAAGCCAAGCCAAACAACTTGCCATAATGAAATACAATGATGAGGCGTTGACAGAGTTTAATAAACTTAGGGAGCAGAGGTTGCAAACTCTGCCCCTAGAGTTATTATCCACAAACCTAGCGTCTTCCTCAAGTGAGCCTAGTCGGCAACAGATACATTCACCTCCTGTTACAACTAAAGAACAGGACAAACAACAGAAGGAAGAAGAGAAACTAAAGAAAGAACTAGCAGATAGGCAGAAAAAAGAATTGGAAGAGCAGCAGCGAAAAACGCAGGAGGAGCAGCAGCGGAAAACGCAGGAGGAGCAGCAGCGAAAAGCACTTGAAGAACAGCAGAAGTTAGAACAAGAAAAAGAACGGAGCAAAACCCATACAGAACATCATAAGCAAACCTCCATCGATCCTGAATTGATTACACAATGGAACCAATTCGATTCCATTATCAATGGTAAAGAAGGCTCCAAAGATACAGACACCTCTAAAACAAGCAATGCACCCGATACCACTTCTTCTCAGGTTCTTGGAGGAACCAGCGGCCCACCCATTTCACAGGATGTCGAGATAATCAATAAGGACCCTTCCGATCAAATTGTTCTCCAGGTGGAAGAAATTCCTCCCCTGGATATTTTTTATAGCCCAAAGCATAGAGCCGTTATTAAGCGCTCTAAGAAAAGACGAAGGCTTGATCAACCTTCTATCTTGCCTGAGCAAACAGTCACGGGCAATATGGTCTGGAAGGAGGATTTGGATCCCTCCGATGATCTAACAAAACTGTCTCAATTCGCGGGAGCTTATTCTGCAGCAACTATCGACAAAGCATCGGAGGTAAGTCTTCTGTTGAAGACTAAAGATCATGAAATATATGCATTACAGGCAGAGGTAATTGAAGCGAAAAACAAAGCAGCACAGGTGGAAGAGCAGTTGCTGGCTCAACAGCAGGAAAACAATTTGTTAACCCAGCAACTGCAAATTGAAAGACAAAGGATAAACCAAAGTGAAACGCAGAAGGCAAAAGAATTGTCGGAGGCATTGTCACAGTTGAAAGCATCAAATGAGCTGATGATGAAATCGAAAGATGAGCGAATAGCTCAACTATCAACACAGCTCGAAGGTATCAAGAGCACACAGAATGTGAAAAATTTCAGAGCAGAGGCAACTCAAATAAATGGTGCATTACTGTCTCAGATCAGACTTCTATGTCAACAACTTGCTAAGGCTGAGCCATTATGCGAAATATCTACAACAGTGTGTGAGCAAATAGAGAAGGCCAGAAATGAGCTAGATCAGGCCGAAGATGCCATATCCGAATATGTTGAGTGGCAAGACACTGAAGAAGGGAAAGCGGCGAATTTGTCCCGAATCCATGAAACGTACAAGGACATACTCTTCACGGAATGGAATACTCAGGTAATGAAAGCAGAAAGGGCGGCTTCCAGGTGTAAAATAATTGCCAGCAATATGATCGACCTAGTCAATGATACACTTTATTTGGCAAACATGATCTCCAAGTGCACACCTGGAAGCATAACAACAGCGGATATGCTTGAACAAGCAAGTTATCATGGCTTGGAGGAACAGAGGAAGTTAATTACCGGAGTAAATACTTTAACCTCTGAAGCATATTGGCTCTTTCTAGTCAAGCCACATACTCAAAGGTCTGCTCTCAAGTGTTTAACAGATGCCCTCGGATGCCTGATCCCTGACATTCAAGATGCTACATATGACGCCCAGCTAACTTCGCGTCTCAACACTCCACCAGAAGTAGAGCCAATGCTGGCGATATGTCAACTAAGGAGTAAAGGCAAAGAACCCACCGAATGAAGCATTGCCGCCAACTGCCAGATTGCCAAGAAAGATGGAAAAAAAAAAAAAAAACAAAACATTTATTGATGCCAATTTAATAGCTTTTCAGTTGTTTAGATATTTAGATTACTATAGTATTTATAGACCCTTTCATTGTTTTGGAAAGGGTCGTAAAATTTTGTAATAGACTTAAAGGCTGAAGTTTGAACTATTGTGCTTTAGTCTATATTCTTTTTGTGAAACTCGACCAACGGTTCTTAATTTTGATTAGAAGACTGTTTTACACAATTGCGCACGACTGTCTGTTGTTTGGAATGCTTTTCTGATTTGAAGGAAGGACTGCGACATAGTGATTAATATACTGGATTGACCGAGCAGCTTACATGGTACTATTATCTGTATCTGTGTTCTCTCTTATTATATGAATTACTGTGTTATTATCTTTGCTATTGTTGAATGCATGTATGCGATATAACAGCGAATCTTCATTTCATTTCACTATTGAATGTTTTGATGATTTGTTATCTCTTTCACCCATGCATGTATCAATGATATGAATGATTAAGTGTAGTAATTCGCTCTAATCGCTCTGCATAACTAATTATGCAGAGCAATTTTAAATGGTTTAAACATCTATGCTTAAAGTGTTAGAGTCATCTATATGCCTGCCTTAAAGCACAGATCATCAAACGCTACGCTTTACCAAGTGATAAGTCCCGGGCTTAAATTATAGTTATTACATTTCTCTTATAGTTTAGCTGTCCGCTTATTACCATCTTATGTCATAAATCACTCATCCATCCCGTTTACTTATAATTCTTGGGAAACTGGTCCCATTATCCCCAGTCGGAACCACTATTCCAAACGGAAAAGGAGCTGCGCTAAGGTCCGGACCGGGTGGTTTCCCCAATGTTGTTGCAACGATTTTCGGGGCATCAACAGGAACCTGATTCATTAGAGAAGGCATTCAGGTTAGCAAGAAAAATGGAAATCAAAATTATGGCAACCAGGAAGCATACCACTCACAACAATAAAGACAGAAGTATTGTTGCCCCTAGTGTTATAGACATTTTTGTGCCTTACAGCTATAAGCATGAAATGTCCATAATATAAGGGATCCAAAGTCCCTAAACATGTTGTTCCTACCCCTAGAGGAACAAGGCTAACAAACCACAACAATTCACAAAAGTTCTCCACCAGAAACTGCTCAAAAAACAAGTCAATTCAGGATCAATTCAATGGCTCCACTAGCTGTCTGCGCTGAAATGTAAAGTCAACACTGGCTACCTGCACTGCAACGCAGGTAGAAGCACTACTAGGGTGCGCTGAGCGAGAGTTGACAAATGGCAAGTTCATTCCAAGAGGTGTCAAAACCCAGGAAGCTTCCAGAATCTTCCTCAATGACACTTGCCTCAGTGAATTTGACTAATGATGAGTAAGAGGTTCCCAATCTCCAAGTGGAAGCAAGAACCTCCAAGTGGAATCAAGAACTGACAGAGGGAGAGGACACTAGTCAGATCTCAAGCTGACTCATCCTCTCTCCAAAAATCTATATATGGATCTCTCCTCCATGAGATCTAGAGGCTGGAATTTTGTTATTGCAAAGAATTGTTGTTGGTTTAAGATTGGAATCATTGGGTGCTTAATGCTTTGAAGGGGGTGAAGAAAGGAATTCCATTTGTTGGGAAGGAGATGCTGGATTGGAGCCCTCTGGGTTGTATCTCTTCCTGAACCTTGTTATTCATCAATAAAGCTATCTTGGTTTCTCCTATATATTGATGTATCTTTGATGTATGATTGCATTAGTATGTTTAGTTTATTTCTAATCCTGAACTAGTTATGAATATGAATCTATGTCTTTGTGTAGTGTTCTCTTCTTGTGATCTTGCAGAGACCTGTTGAAGCTGGGCGAGCGAGAAGACAAGTAGCTGGGAACTCTCAAAGAGAAGAGAAACCGGATCGAAGGACAAACGAAAGACATCAGTTAGTCCATCCATCTCTCTTCATTCTTAATTCATAAAGGAAGAATACTAGAATAGCTGTCTCTGTTTGTTGCTAAGGCACTGTCACACCTTAGGTGGATAGGATCGTCCTGCATAGGCATTTTTCCCCACAACAAATTGGCGACTCCGCTAGGGAGATCTGTTTAGTCATTTTATTTGTGTTTCCATCATTGTTTGTTTCATAGACTCAACAGCAACAATCGAACTGCATCTGCTATTCTCATATGCAAAGTAGACAGTTGCTGCTTTGATCCAATCACTGGATTTGTCTATGATCTGAACAATGGACTCACAAATGATTTGATGATCCTTTGTGATAGATCTTAGTACTCCCTCAAAGCATCCCTTTGATTGTACCTTGCTTGTTGCTTTTATTTGGCCTGAAACCGTAGATTAATTAGCAATCTGTGACCCAGAACCCAGTGAGAAACTCTCGTTTCTCCTTCAGCGCAGACCTTGTGTAGAGGTTCTGCATTTCAACGCAGGTCCCGTAAAGGCTACCTGCGCTAAATGTCAAAACCCCTGTGTTGAGGTTGCGCTAATCCAGTTAGGCCTTGTGTAGCTGGGGTTCTCTGCTATGTTTTGCCTTGTTTGGATCTCTGATTTTTGCAGCCTGTAACCAGCATAGGTACCAGTCTGATAACTCCTTTTATCTGTTTAAATTCCACCTCCTTTTGTATAAAAAGACTGTGAGTGTTTTTATGTGTTTGTGGCGTCATTTGCATTTTTCCTTTGCAAGAGTGAAATAGTCATCCTGTAGCCCTTGATTCAGATCTGTTGATTGTGATCTTAGGAGAGAGTTCATTGGCTATTTACAGTTGATTATACATTTACTTTTGCTTTTGGTTTGAGTTTGTCTCTTTTAAGTGTCGAAACAAGTATTCATTTCAGAAATCGTTAAGTGTTGTAATCTCTTCTACCCTTTTTGATTTCGAAAAAGTAAACTTGTTTGTATTGGTCATTTAAAAGCAAATTCAAAGTTGTACAAAAAGCTTTCTTTGTAGGCATCAATACTAAGAGAGCGGAAAACAAACACTTGCATTGTGCATTTGCATTTTGATAGTTTGCATGATTGATTTAGGAAAAGTGCATTAGAGTGTGCTGAATGCTCTTTGAGAAAAGATGGTGTCTTTCTTTTCCCTTAGTAGCTAGGATTTTCATAGTTGAAAAGATATAAAGCTTGCTTATCATCTTTAGACTACATTTAGGAATTGTATCATACATCTCGTGGTGAACCTCAAAAGGAAAACTTCTAAAAATATCAACCTAAAATAAATTAAATGAACTTAACAACGCTTTGCAACATAACGCACAACATAGAGGTCTAGGCTAGAGACGTGTTCCGGCGTCGTAAAGCCTAGTGACTGTCGATCTCGTTGATGGTGGGTGATTCCTCTTGAGGGACGATAGCGCCAGTACGGATTGTGCTCCCACGTACCGTCGCGTATATATTGGGAGACCCCTATAGTCATAAAACCTTTATCCTTAGGAAGCCATGTCGACCGCCCTACTGATCGCAATGCACTGAACACAGCATTCAGGAAGATCGACCGCCCGTACCTTAAAAAGTATTCTACGGTTTTGCGAAAAGTTTGGCACACCATCTACCTAGAACTCCAGAGCAGTTCCTTTTGGCCTTTTTCAAACTCTATAACAGAAAAATTCCATCCGAGCATTTGTCACTTCGGGCTCATTAAAACATCGAAGGAGACTAGAGTCATCTTTAGCTTTTTCTCGACTCTTTAAAAATGAAAAAGCAAGTTGTGTCTAAAAGCGTCTAAAAAATTCATTTAATTCTGAAACACACTTTCCCCTTTCGTATTTTGGTTGATCGAGTAATCCGCAATCGTGGAAGAAAGTCAATTGAAACCTCGTCGTTCGCGGAGGCTTACGAGTCAACCGTCTTTGTCTCCGGAATCGAAAACAATACGGACAAAGCGAACTCGTTTAACCGGTTCGAAATCTCCTATTAAAGTTAGAACAAGTGTTCCAACGACATCTGAGATTCTGGTTACTCCAAACATTTCTGGAAACCCTGCCTCTATAGAAGAAGTTCAACAGCCACAGAGGGACAGTAACACTGATCCTAGTCTGGGAGCAAATACTTGCGTTACTGAACCAGTTCCATCTGTGACCGGTTCAAAGAGTCTTGCTCCTCAAACAACTATCGCTGTCAATTCAACCCCTTCTTCGGAACCAGAAATATTTTACGGACCTGAAGGTCTTCCCCTTCCACCTGGTTTGATTGCGATAGAGGAAATTGTAGAAGATCTGCAAGCAAGTACTCCAACACATTTTGGAGTCGGGGTCACTCTATTTCTTTCTACATCAGAAGTTAGTCTACCACCAGTGGAAGTTCCTGTAGAATCACTAGGTAATCTCTTGGATAGACTCAAAATGTCTGAACAACCGTCAACATCTAGGACTGTGTCGAATGACACAACGATAGCAGAACTCCCTGCTGTCACTCCGACAATGTTTGTCGGCACACCATGATCCGTTCCAATTTGTTCCTTCGGAATAATATCCAGCAACTCTTATGTTGAGACTCGCCAGATTGGTCCATTTGGAGGTCAATTTGGGCAATCCAGTCCCCAAGGACAAACAATCCCCTTGAGTTCCGGATTTCCACCGTATGGGGGGCAGTATGCCCTTTCATTACCCCCTCCGGGAGGGTATCCATACGGGAGTTCACAACAGTATTCAGGTTATACTGGAGTTACATCAAGTGGTTGGGTACCTATGCTACCTCAAGAACCAAGGGTTGTGTATTATATGCAACAATGTGTACCTATGTCGAACATCCCGACCACACCGGCTATTGTGACAGTGTCGCAAGTTCAAACGTTGCCTGTTGTATGTCAATCTCAGATTTCTCAGGTTGTAATGCAACAGCCCCTTGACCCTGTGACTCAACCACAATCGCCTACTGGTGGGGCGACACAGGTCCAAACGGGTACAATTACCCCACACCTTGGTCCAACGCTTAGTATAGCACAACAGAACATGGCTTCGCAACCGTGGCTGGTGCAATATCAACAACCACAATTCCAACAAGTATACCAAGGTTCTGAGCAGTAGATCTTTGCGAACAGTGGACAACCATACATTCAAAACGGTCAAAATCAACCACTTTACAGTGGTCAAGTCCACCAACCGTATCAGTCATACCAACATCAATTTCATTATGCTGGTATGCAAAGGCCAACTTCTCAGGCAATTCCATCGTACCCTGGGTATGCTTCACCTAACCTGAATCAACAGTTACCATTCATGGAAACCTTAGAGTTACCCGATTTACACCGGTTGACAAATGATCCAATTGCTTACGCCCCTTGGTGGCCAACGATTCCTCACAAACTTCCTTCAGACATTCCTAAATTTAATGGAAATCCGGGTGAAGATCCATCGAATCACGTGATGACCTTTCATCTATGGTGTTCATCAAACACCTTAAACGATGATTCGATAAGGCTTTTCCTCTTTCAGAGGACGTTAACGGGTCCAGCGGCTAAATGGTATATTGAATTACCTAGAGCTTCGTTCGACAATTTCAGCTCCCTAGCCACGACTTTCTTAACCCATTTTCAATTACCGATAAGGTATGAAACGGGAACAGAAATCTTAACCAACTTCAAGCGGACAACGGCCACTCATATATCCGATCATATACATGAGTGGCGTTGTCGTTGTAGGATGGTGAAAACGTACGTTCCCGATCAGCTATTAGCTGAATGGTTTATCAAGTCGTTACTTCCTGCCATAACGGAAGATGTGGCCAAGGGGGGAGTCGTAACGGAGGAGCAATTTATTTCTCATGCGCAATATCTAGACTTAGTCTACACTCAGTCTGGCACGCTCTACGACAAAATACCTGACGCCCCTAGACCGGAATTCTCAATTCCTCCTCCTCCTAAATCAAATAGTGACTCTCATGCCGACGATGGTGTGATTGGCACGGAAAACGCGAAATCGACAAGGGCTTCGTCTAAGAAAGCCCGTAAGACTTCAGATCAAAATGAAAAAGAAGAAATTCTTGCTTCGGAAGTAAATGCCGTATCAGCAGATAAAGGCAAAGAAACCAATCAACCAGGAAGCAAGAAGAAGCAAAACAAAGGGAAGAAGAAGAAACAGGGTGAGTCATCCCCTGAGAAAACTTCTTCAAACCCTCCTAGGAAAGGGAAACCAAAAAATCCATGTTTTATAGGTGATGAGGATCATTGGACAGCCGATTTTCCATACAGAGCTGATCTTAAAAGATTCTTTAAGAGTTCACAAACTTCAGCTGTGTTAACTGATCCGTTTCAAAATCCAGGACAAAATCTGGTTGATAGTGGAAATGCTTCCCCGTCGCAAGTGCTTATGTTGTCGGTTTCAAAACAGCAGAATGATGCTTTGATTTCGACAAGGAACAAATATTATGGGAATTCGAAGCTGTCAAACGACAAGGGAAAAGATCAACCAAGCAGTTCGACGACAACTTCGACAGAAGTTGTACCACCCATCATTCCTGAATTAACAATAAAACCGCCAAAGGGATTAGTACACAAGTCGACATTTAATCCTCGCGCTAGAGCAGCGCATCATTATAACATAGTGGAATATTTGGCCCAATCTCCATCCGCTATGTCGACTCTTGAAGTACTACAGAATTGCCCATCCCAAAGGCAGGCTTTGTTATCGGCTATTGGTGGGGTTGATCCTAAGGATTCCAATCTTGTATCCTTCGACCACAAAGGATATGATCCTCAGTTACCAGCTCAACTAGCTTTCCTTATTCAAGTGAAAGCCCTCAACAAAACTGTTCACCGAACAATTATTGATGAGGGGGCATCTACATGTATTATGTCGATGAGTTGCTGGAATACCTTAGGATCTCCAACCTTGTCGCGATCTCCGACAACATTAAAAGCATTCGACGGAAGGACATATACCCCGTATGGTATCCTAAATAACTTGAAGGTTGAACTAGAGGGAAAAATAGTAGAAATAGATGTTGAAGTCATCGATGGGAATCTTGATTACAACATCCTACTAGGAAGACCGTGGATCTATGCCATGGCAGTTGTTGTGTCGACCTATTTTAGAAATATCGCATTCCCCTTTCAAGGATGGATTACGATCGTCGACCAAAAAAACTTCCTCCCTAATGGTTCTCAAGTTACGGGAAGCATTCCAATGATCCATGGGAGCAACCATTCGCTTCAAGATATTGGAGTAGGCCTACTAAAAGACCCCACATTAATGGGAACTTTCGCACTTCCACCTCCAATCTATATAGGAGAAGTAGCGTTGGTAAGAGCCTGCAATATAATATCTTCCATGAATATCTCAGAAGACGATATCAACATGGATCATGAAATGGTTTTGCCCCCAAGCCCTATAGAAATATTGTAGCAATCAATGTTTCGGGCATGGGAGGCAAACCCAAATCAACACTCATCAAGCGTTTGGGTAGATAGGTCTAGAGAATATGGTACCCCATTAGATCCTTGGTCGAGAGTGCATGGAACCGACGAAGGAATCCTACAATCAATGTTGATTGAGGGGGCACCATGGAATGATTTCCACCATCGTTCCCTTCTTCCGGATTATGAAGAAGATACTCAACATGACCTTTACCACCCTTTAGTTTTTGAATTCCTATCAAACACTGTAAATACGGTGGATTCCGAGTGAAACTTATCCAATATTGAAGAGACTATATCCATAAATATCTCGACTAAAACAAATGTTGTAGAGAATATTTATGTCGGCAAAAGTTGTTCTCCTTCAGAACTGGAAAAATATAACGCTCTTTTTCGCGAGTTCAGAGATGTCTTTGCTTGGTCATATGATGAAATGCCAGGCATTGACTCGAGTATCGTTGAACATGAAATTAAGATGTATCCTAATGTCAAACCAGTAAGACAACGGCTCAGGCAGGTACACCCCAAGAAAGCCGCTGCTATTAAGGCAGAAGTTGAAAAGCTTCTCCATGCTGGTTTCATCTACCCGGTTCCTCTAACCGATTGCGTATCGAATATTGTCCCTGTTATGAAGAAACAGAAAATCTTACGAGCAGGATACTTGTGGCCAACCATGTTCAAAGATTGCATAACCGCAGTCAGAAGTTTCCATGCTTGTCAAATTTTTGATAGCAAAACTAGAAGACCACCCGCACCTTTACAGCCAATAGTTGTTGTTGGGCCTTTCGCCAAATGGGGCATCGATTTCATGACATGTAACCCCACCTCGACCGGGGGGCATGGGTATATCATAGTCGTCGTTGACTATTTTACCAAATGGGCCGAGGCGATGCCTACATTAGATAACACTGGTGAAACAAATGCCCTTTTCTTTTTCAATCATGTAGTCGCCAGGTTCGGCGTACCACAGGCTATAGTTACAGATGATGGATCGCATTTTCGCAATCACATGATGGTTGAATTAGCTTCCAAGCTAGGGCTATCTCACGATAGCTCTACCCCGTATTATCCACAAGCTAACGGACAAGTTGAAGCAATCAACAAGGTCCTGAATCGTATGTTGCAAAGGATGATCGGAGTTCACAAAAGAAAGTGGCACCTAATCCTGTACTCAGCCTTGTGGGCTTACCGAACATCGGTAAGGAATGCGACCGGGTTCACACCTTTCCAACTGGTGTATGGCCTGGAAGCAAACTTGCCAATCCAATGTGAAATCTCGTCTCTTAAACTCGCAATTGATCTCCTCCCCGGAACTTCAGAAGAGGAGGCCCGTTTCTTGGAATTAATCCAATTGGATGAAACTCGTTGTGATGCCGCTTTGGCTAATGAAGCCCATAAGAAACGAGTCAAGGCACAGTTCGACAAAAATGTCAAACCCCGTGTCTTCTCAGAAGGTGACTTGGTCTTTCTTTATGACCAAGAATCCGATAAATTGGGAGCAGGTAAATTTAATTCTTTATGGATGGGCCCCTATATTGTTAAACGAGTGTTAGCAAAAGGAGCCTACGAGTTAATGGATTATGACGGAATTCCACTGGCGCAACCCCGTAATGGGTTGTACCTCAAGCGTTACTATGCTTAAATAGTAACCTGTATGCTTTTGTTGTATTTTGTTTTCGCTAAAGTGTTTGTTTTGGTCAAGTAATCCACCTTTTTACATTTATTGCAGATGTCAAACCTTCTGGAGACATGTGTTGGATATGCCGACGGAGCGAGTCGTAGTTCGCGGAACCTGTCCTCCGTAGCCTGGGCCGTTTTTGATCCAAGCGGCGAGTTAGTAAGTTTCAGAGGTGTATGTATCGGGCAATCAACGAATAGCATCGCTGAGTATAGCGCGTTGATAGAAATACTCTCAGATGCCATCACCCATGGTATATGCCGACTAATCGTCAGGCTAGACTCACAACTCGTAATACTACAACTCAATGGTATATATTCCGTCCGCAACCCAGCTATTTATCGCATGTTCCTAAGGGTTGAGATTTTGGAAAGACAATTTGATTTAATTCAATACCAACATATTTCCATAAACTTAAACACATTAACTGACTCATTAGCAAACTATGTGTTAGATAGACATTTGCGACATTTATAAAAATAGACACATCATCAATGTTGTACATATGGATCATATAACTCAACCAGAATAAACCCCGAAAATCAAAATATATAAGTTGTTTATCGTTTATACATGATGTTCTGTAACCAAGACAAAAATCGGTCGCATGACCCAAAAGCTCAAAATGCTAGGGGGCACCCTAGCCTAGTGATGCTCATGATAGCACGTCACGGCATGTGCAATCATGTGTAAGAGACGAGTCCATCGTCTAGGCACACCAGTAGTATGCCGCTGCAACTATAGAGGTAACTCGTCGATCCTCACATCCGGAATGCCAAGAGTAAGGCTCTCAACCTGCTCCTGCACAACTGTGAGGGTCTCGGCCACATCAAGGTCACGAAGAATAACCCTCCCAGCAGTCTCCCCTGCTGGGGCAGCAACTGGCGCTCTTGGGCAAACTGCTGGATGAACAGGACCAACATCTGCATGCACACATGAGTTTGATTAAAGTCTTGATAGAATAAAGCACAAGGACATTATAAATAAAAAACAGTAAACAGTGATATGGTCGAAGATTTTACCAATAGCGCCCCACTGTTCGCCATTCGGCAGTACCAAGTCCGGATCACCTCGGAAATCCATGCCAACATATGGATACTCAGAATAGACCATCTCCTGACGCTCAAACCACTTGAAGAAGGTATCAGTGAAAGAAGTCTGAGATTGACCAGCATGCCTAGACATGTGATCAACCCATCTCTACATGCGTGGCTCGTGTAGGAGAAGGCAAGTCGAGTGTGATATACTGAGGCTGTATCAGTGGTATCTTCTCCAAGGCAAAGGCAGTCAAAATAGAACCAAATCCAAAGTTCTTCAGCTTCCCTTCCTTTACCTTGGTCAACTGACTTTTCATCTGAAGAAGTACTGCATCACACCAGTTGAATATTTTTGGTTGGAGGCACTCCAAGGCGTGCTGCACATAGGATCTGTTGGCAACATGAAGAGATGCACTACCGGCCATCCTACCAATAGTATACAGAATGGACCTGCGAGACCTGTCAGTAATCTCACGGATAACGACCTTGCCATCTCTACTCGGCTGAGATCCTTCCCTACAATACTGGTGGACATAATCTCTCACAGAGTCATTCCCTCAGGCCGAACCTGACAAAGAAATGGGGGCACCCCGCCTCGACAAACTAGTCAAGAAGTAAATGTCTACCAAGGTTAAGGGGATAGATTTGCCCCTAATCTGAAATACTTGGTTGATAGGATCCCAAGCATCAAGCATATACTGCAGTAGGGAGATCTGTGCTCTCATACTAGAGATACGGAAGAACTTCAGCAGACCACAGTTCCGCAGCGCGTTCACCGTGACAGGATCATGGAGGGAAATCATGTCCTCTTCTTCGTGTTCTCGTTCTCGCCATGTAAGGGTCATTTTGCTCCAATAATCTATGAAAAACAAACATGAGAGGAGTTAGATCCTGGATTTGATGAGAAACTGGCAAAATTTTCATCAAAAACTATGCAACAAAAACTATTTTTCTGTGCCCAGCGTAACTAGCCAGTGTTCCACCTGCGTTGAAGGTCAAACTGCCTTCATGCAGCTTGACATTCAGCGCAGGTTTCGAGTGAACCAGGTGCGCTGATGGCAGAGAGCCCTAACAAAACCCCAGGGGCTCAGGGAAATAGGAAAACCGACATAGAATGGAAAAAGGAAACCATGAAAAGAAAGAGCTAGGGTTTAGCTCCTACCTGGTCCAGACGGCGCCGAAAATCGTCCGCAGAATCTCCCGGAATCAGCTGATGAAAATCAAGGGCGAAGAGGCACCTCCAAAGCTCCAACAAACCAAGTTCAAATGAAATGGTAAAATGAGAGGTAAAAACACTTTTTAATTGCTTTTTACGTAGTTCAAAGCGAAATATTAGGGTTTTAATCTCATTTTCAAGCATATGTTATTCATTTCTAACTAGTTTGATGCAGCAATTAAGGATACAGTACTATATTTGAAAAGGGCAAAGCTAGTCATGGTAAAAAATAAAAAATTTGACCATATAAATCGAGCAGTTTTAGCACATAGTTCATGCTCGTTAAAAAATAAACATAAGATCGAGAAAGTGTTTTCCCGCGTTTAAGCTCGTTAAAAAAATGAACTATCCCGGTAAATAACCACAGTGAATGTAATATCATCAGCCATTAAAGCCTCGATCGTGTTTGCACCGTCACCTCCACTTTTCCATTAGCCGATCGTTCACCTCCATATGATTGTTTACCCATTTTGAGGAACAGCTGCGAAGAGTGATTTCACTAGCCATCCTTGTGACACTGCAATGATTGGAAAATTCCAACCTGTACCTGGAATCAACTGCTAACCCGTTTCATCACTCGTTCCTCAAAAGACGAGTCTTCTTTAAGCTCTTTTAATCTGACTCGTAAAATATGAAAAGATTGTTGATTCCTTGGCCTTCCAGCTCATTAAAGGGACAGGAAGTGTTATCCCTCCTCTAAATTTTAATCTTTTTGGATCTGAGGGATTATTGCACAAAACGATTGAGCGCTTGTTTTATTCGGCTCGTTAAAACTATCGAAAACTCATCCCTTCTGTATTTTTTTATACTTTTTCAGACCTAAGGGATTAGATGACGAAAAAGGACTTTTGGAGTTAACTTTATGTACCTTTTCAGACTCTCTAAAAATGAAAAGGACCGAGTTATCTTTGTCGTTAGACTAGTTAAAATCATTAAATAGCGACAAACTTGTCTTTAGACGAGAACGAGTTTCACTATCGCTAGGCTCGTTAAAACATAGCGATGGGCTTGCACGAAGGGCAAGTTATAGAACAAGCATATGTTATCCTCCTCAAGCTTGACAAAAATAAAGAGGTACTGGTCAGCAATGACTGGGGAAAATTGGGAGAAACTCAAGAAAACTTTGATGGTAGCAAGTCGCTCTTGAACATGACACTTTTCCTCTGTACCACAATCGGGTTGGTTTGTTTCATTCACCGGTCACATCACCATGGTCTCGCCATACCATCCATATTTGGGGTAATGCTACCGATCCATCGCATCAGTGTCACCATATGTTCAAGAGAAGTCGTTCAGAAAAGTCAACCGTGTCCCATCCACTGCCGTACATTATCCTTCATCCTTTCATGACCGCCACCCTGAATCATATGTCACAGATCGTTTTCACCTCCATCAAAATCATTAGCTCCATTCCATGTCATTGATGTGGGATTCATTAAGGCCCTCCTTTGACGGATCACTTCTTGTCGACATCAGCTCATTATCCAAGAAGTTGATCTAGGAACAACCCCTTCAGTACTTTGAAGCTTGCATGCCTTAATGGCAAGTTTCTCACTTCTGGCGACAGGTATACATCAATGACCTTCGACCGAAAGATTTTGTGTGGTGTTCGACACCAAGTCCTTTATTCACACCATGCGAATTGTACTGCAGTACCTTGACGGTCATTATCATTATCGGTGATTCCTCTCGCGCTTGTTAACGGTTTACCTCATTGACCGGTAATCAAGCGATGTCTTTCCATGTTCGACTTCAGAAAATTTCTCACATGGATCGACTTGTACTTAGAGTGAAGATCGAACGAGTGTGAAGACCCCGGATCTAGTTTCATCCATTCGGGCTGTGATATATATTCAGAAAAGATAAAGACATTGACATGTACATCATTGCAGCAGATAATCATCCTACCCAAAGGATGCTAATTTCATCAAAATTATCAGTCTACCATCAGACGATTCTCTATTCTATGTACAGAAAAATGAATTTATAAATCTAAGCATGGGAATGCCCACCTCAGCTAGATCATGAAAGCAGTATGAAAAATAATGTATTGTATTGTATCTTATTACAGGTCTCCTCCCAGCATTAGATGAACTTCGGATCCTCCTGATAAAGCATTTCACCCGATAAACGACCTCATACTTTAGGGGGAAACTGTTATAGACATTTTTGTGCCTTACAGCTATAAGCATGACATGTCCATAATCAAAGGGATCCAAAGTCCCTAAACATGTTGTTCCTACCCCTAGAGGAACAAGGCTAACAAACCACAGCAATTCACAGAAGTTCTCCACCAGAAACTGCTCAAAAAATAAGTCAATTCAGGATCAATTCAGTGGTTCCACTAGCTGTCTGCGCTGAAATGCAAAGTCAACACTGGCTACCTGCACTGCAACGCAGGTAGAAGCACCACCAGGGTGCGCTGAGCGAGAGTTGACAAATGGCAAGTTCATTCCAAGAGGTGTCAAGACCCACAAATCTTCCAGAATCTTCCTCAATGACACTTGCCTCAGTGAATTCGACTAATGATGAGTAAGAGGTTCCCAATCCCCAAGTGGAAGCAAGAACCTCCAAGTGGAATCAAGAACTGACAGAGGGAGAGGACACTAGTCAGATCTCAAGCTGACTCATCCTCTCTCCAAACATCTATATATGGATCTCTCCTCCATGAGATCTAGAGGCTGGAATTTTGTTATTGCAAAGAATTGTTGTTGGTTTGAGATTGGAATCATTGGGTGCTTAATGCTTTGAAGGGGGTGAAGATAGGAATTCCATTTGCTGGGAAGGGGATGCTGGATTGGATCCCTCTGGGTTGTATCTCTTCCTGAACCTTGTTATTCATCAATAAAGCTATCTTGGTTTCTCCTATATACTGATGTATCTTTGATGTATGATTGCATTAGTATGTTTAGTTTATTTCTAATCCTGAACTAGTTATGAGTATGAATCTATGTCTTTGTGTAGTGTTCTTTTCTTGTGATCTTGCAGAGACCTGTTGAAGCTGGGCAAGCGAGAAGACAAGTAGCTGGGAACTCTCAAAGAGAAGAGAAACCGGATCGAAGGACAAATGGAAGACACCAGTTAGTCCATCCATCTCTCTTCATTCTTAATTCATAAAGGAAGAATACTAGAATAGCTGTCTCTGTTTGTTTCTAAGGCACTGTCACACCTTAGGTGGATAGGATCATCCTGCATAAGCATTTTTCCCCACAACACCTAGTCTTCCACAACCTATAAGGTTGACACACAACAATTGGAAGAAAAAATAGCAAAAGGGCTTTGTTACAGTTGTGATAGCAAATACACTAAAGGTCATAAGTGTGCTGAGAAGAAATTATTCTACATAGATTGTGAAGAGGAAGAAGAAAAGGAGCAAGAAAGGTCAAAAGGAGAGGATATACTCCAGGAACAAAGCCTAGATGAAGAACAAATAAATCCGACCATATCTTGTAATGCATTGGCGGGAATTACGACTCCTCAAACCATCAAGATAGAAGGACAAATCAAGAAGAAAAAGGTAATAGTGTTGATTGATTCAGGAAGCACCCACAATTTTATTCATTGTAAGGTAGAAAAAGAATTGAATTGCTTCCTATATCTAGCACCAGAGTGTCAAGTGATGATTGCAAATGGAGGAACAATAAATTGCTCTGGAAAGTGCCATAATATCAAGCTATCCATGGGAGAATATGTATTGACTAGCCCAATGCTTTCCATTCCAATGGGAGGTGTTGATGTTGTACTAGGAGTCCAATGGCTACAATCCTTGGGTACAATAGCTTTTAATTTTCAAGAACTTTTCATCAAATTTTCTACGGAAGGAAAGGAAGTTTAATTAAGGGGTATTGCAGGGAAACCAGGAAAGATAATCAGCTCTAATGGTATGACAAAGCTTCTAAAAAAGGAACAAAGAGGTGTAATTGCACAATTATGTTCGCTAGATGTTTCCACATCGGAATCATCTATTTCTCCAGATCTCCAAAAAGTCCTAGACAATCATTCCAAGGTATTTGAGACTCCCAAAGGTCTCCCACCTATGCGTGATCATGATCATGCTATTCATCGAATTCTAGGAAGTGTTCCTCCAAACATCAGGCCGTACAGATATCCCTATGTCCAAAAGAGTGAAATTGAACGTATGGTTGCAAAAATGCTAGAGGCTGGTATAATTCAACCGACTCAAAGTTCTTTCTCTGCTCCAGTAGTATTGTTGCACAAGAAGGATGGATCATGGCGCATGTGTCCAGATTATAGGGAGCTCAACAAGCTCACTATTAAAGATAAGTTCCCCATTGTTGTCATTGATGAATTACTGGATGAATTGCATGGATCAATTTACTTCACCAAGTTGGATCTTCGTTCAGGATATCATCAAATTAGAATGAAGACTGAAGACATTCCAAAAACATCATTTAGAACTCATGAGGGTCATTATGAATTTTTGGTCATGCCTTTTGGCCTTACCAATGCACCTTCAACATTTCAAGGTTTGATGAATTCAATTTTCAAACCATTCCTTAGAAAATTTGTGTTAGTATTTTTTGATGATATACTAATCTACAACAAGTCTTGGAAGGATCATGTTGAACATGTTGATAGGGTGCTACAACTATTGGAGGAGAAACAATTATATGCAAAAAGATCCAAATGTTTCTTTGGAGTCCAGGAGGTGGAATATCTGGGTCATATTGTATCTCATGGAGTTAAGGTAGACCCTAGCAAAATTAAAGCCATTAAGGAATGGAAACTCCCTACATCCATAAAGCATCTGCGAGGATTTCTCGGGTTGACAGGGTATTATCGCAAGTTTGTTAAGAATTATGGGAGAATAGCAGCACCTCTAACAACATTATTGAAGAAAGATGCATTTTCATGGATTCCAGAAGCAACAAAGGCCTTTGAACATCTTAAAGAGGCAATGTACCAAGCACCGGTCTTAGCTACACCGGACTTCACAAAAACCTTTATTGTGGAATGTGATGCTTCAGGAAATGGAATTGGTGTTGTTCTAATGCAAGATGAAAGACCATTGCTTTTGAAAGTCTTCCAATCAAGGGAAATTTTTTAAGCAAAGCTATTTATGAGAAGGAAATGTTGGCAATACTCCATGCACTTAAGGAATGGTGACCCTACCTAATGGGAAGACACTTCAAGGTAAAAACAGATCATGATAGCCTTAAATACTTTTTAGAACAAAGATTATCCTCTGAAGAGCAAAAAAGTGGGTCACAAAGATGTTGGGTTATGACTTTGAAATCATCTACAAAAAATGGAAGCAAAATGTGGTGGCAGATGCACTCTCAAGAAAGGATGAGGATGTGGAAGCATTGTTGTGTGCCATTTCTATTATCCAACCAGATTGGATAAACGAAGCAAGGGAGGAATGGAAGAATGACGAAGAAGTGTGGGCACTTATTCGAAAGTTACAACAAGATTCCAGTACGTCTGATACATTTCGCTGGAAAAATGATTCGTTATGGTACAAAGATTGCTTATACCTCTGTAAGAATTCCCAGCTGAAACAAAATATTCTTATGGAATTGCACACTTCTCCCTTAGGAGGGCACACAGGATTTTTAAAAACTTACCACAGGGTTAAGAAGGAATTTTTTTGGGATGGCCTTAAATCAGATATCCAAAATTTTGTGGCGGAATGTTTGGTTTCCCAACAAAATAAAGTTGAAACAATTAAGACACCGGGTCTATTACAACCTTTATCCATTCGAAGCCAACGTTGGGAGGAGCTTTCAATGGATTTTATCACAGGTTTACCCAAGTCTGAGGGAAAGAGTGTCATCATGGTGGTAGTTGACAGACTTACCAAGTATGCACACTTTTGTGCATTATCAAATCCATTTAAAGCTAGTACAGTTTCTACTGCATTTATGGAAACAATTCAAAAGCTACATGGAAACCCAAAGAGTATTGTAAGTGACAGAGATCCCATTTTCACTGGAAATTTTTGGACAGAATTATTTTTTTGCCTTGGTACTCAGTTAGCTCATAGCTCATCTTATCATCCTCAATCTGATGGGAAAACTAAGATAGTAAACAAACGTTTGGAAGGATATCTTCGTTGCTTTGTATCTGAGAAACAGACACAATGGGTCAAATGGTTGCCTCTGGCTGAATGGTGGTATAACACTTCCTTGCATACAGCAACAAAAATGACCCCATTTATGGCACTTTATGGGTATCAACCACCATCCATCACATCATATTTAAGAGAAAATTCTAAGGTTCAAGTAGTGGAACATCACATCAAACATCGACAACAAGTCCTCCAACTCTTAAAGGATAACCTCGTGTTGGCATAGAATAGAATGAAACAACAGGCAGATCAACATCGCAGTGAAAGAAGTTTTGATGTAGGTGATTGGGTATTCCTATGGCTACAACCATATAAGCAAATGTCCCTCAAGCAAGCTAAGAAGGATAATAAATTATCACCAAAGTATTATGGTCCGTACAAGGTGTTACAAAAGATTGGTACTATGGTATACAAATTGGAGCTTCCTGCAACTTCTCGATTGCACCCAGTTTTCCATGTTTCATGTTTAAAAAAGGTTATAGGTGACAAGCTCCCAGTTCAAACAATATTGCCAGAACTTGACGAGGAAGGAAAAATTATATTGGAACCGGAAGAAGTCACAGAAACAAGAACTAGACAACTACGAAATCGATCAATTTCGGAGTATCTTATCAAGTGGAAGAACTTATCCACTGAAGATTCCACATGGGAGGATGAGAATTTTATACAAAAGTATCTAGAACTACTCAAGCATTGAGGACAACACTTTTTTGAAGGAGAGGGGCATGTTGGGTCCCTATAATACTAGTGATTAACCCCGTTATTATTGTAGTTATACCCCTTATTAATATTGTTGTGCCCCTATTGCCCCCATATTGTTATTACTATGCCCCATAGAATCCCTCTATTGTTACTTTTGTGGCTTTATATTATTATTGTTAAGTCAGCTGGGTTATATTGTGACTCCTTAGACTCCTATATATAGAAAGGAGGTTTTGTCATTTGAATCATCCAAGAATTGTTCATTTATGTAATGTAAAGGAGGTTGCCCCCTCGAAGAGGCTAAATTCTAAGGCATTGATCTATCTTTTATATCTTTTCTTGAGCTGATTTCTTAACAGCAACCAAATCTGGTTAACACATATTCAAACAAACACTTCATTGTTGTAGACCTTGTGCAATCCTTAATCGGTTGTGCTTTTTCCCATCTGGTTAGATACTTTGTGGTAGTGATGATATAGCTCGCACATGTATTCTTCCCTGGGGACTGAAGTAGCCTAATGAAATCAATTTCCCATTTTTCAGATGGTTGCAGCGATACTTGAGGATTCAGTGGTAGCTCGTCCCTCTGTGTTGGTTTTCCCATTCATTGACATGCATCGCACACCTTACAATACAATTTAGAATCTTTATGCAACATAGGCCATCATAAACCTTTGTGCAAAATATTTTGTGATGTTTCCTTTCATGCATAATGTCCTCTTGCAGCCCCTCCATGAGCTTCAGTGAGGATGCAATACCACTCAAAATCTGGCACATATCGTCGCAATATTTTGTCTGCACCCATCTTGTACAAATTTCCTGCAATCACTAAGAAATCCTTCGCATATACTACTATTTCCTTCTTTTTTTGACTTGTATACCCCTCCGGTGCCATCCCTGTAGTCAAAAAGTGAATAATATCTATAAAGTAGTTATCTACTACATGCACCACGAAGAGCTGCGAATTAGGCAACCCTTCCTCCAAATTAGTAGGTCCTTCTCCTATTTCGATCTGCGATAGATGGTCAGGTCCTGCATTCAACTTTCCTGGCTTCATAATCATCTCAAAGGCATACTCCTAGAATAGAAACAACTATCGACAGATCTTCCCCCCAACACATGCTTATTGACTAGGTATTTCAAGGAAAAATGATCTGTGTACATTTTGAAATGCCTGCCCAACATATTGTGCTTGAAGTTTTGAAGTGCGTACACCATAGCCAAGCCTTTGTGCTCTATTGTCAATTAATTCTTCACATACTTCAATAATTTCCTACTTTCAAAGGTGATAGGGTGGTCCATCTCTCCTTCACTGGCCATTGTTGGCACTATCCCAACGCAATGCAAGAGGCATTGACATGTACATGGAATTCCTTCTTTTAATCAAGGAAAACCAAAATCGTCATGGTGACCATCTTCTCCTTTAATACGTCTAAACTGCATTGACATTCTTCATCCCAACATAGTGTAGCATCCTTCTTCAGTAGTTTCTCAATGGGCAGGGTAATCTAAGCATAAGTCTTGATGAACTTCCTGTAATATCCTGTATGCCTGAGAATTTCACGGATATTTTTGACACTTCTTGGGGCCTCCAAATTCACTATTAACTCAACCTTGTCAGGGTCCACCATCATCCCTTGCTTTTTCACCAGATGAACTAGCAAGATCCCATAGGGGACACAGAATAAACACTTCTTCAAATTTAGAGCGATCTGGTATCTGTGGCACGTATCCAGCATCAGGCATAGACTTTCTACATGGCGCTTCACTAAACCAAACACTGTCTAGTAATCCAAATACACCTCCAAGAAATTATCAATTAACTCCTTAAATGTCGCTATAACTATGCAAGAGAATATTGCAAGCACATTCTCAAGTCCAGACGAAATTACAATATACTGGAAACAACCCCATTTTCTCGTGAAGGTTGTTTTGCTCCTGTCCTCTAGCGTGATCTCGATCTAATGGTACCCAGAAAACCCATCAGTGAATGAGTAGGCCTCCTGCCCTCCATCGTTGTCCATTACCTCATCAGTAAATGGTGTCAGAAAAGGATCATGGACATAGGCATCATTAGGCTTCCTTAGATCGATGCAAATCCTTATTTCTCCCATCTATTTCTTCTCTTGAACCACCATCGAGCTCACAGAATCAGATTCTTGCATAGGTTTTATGATGCCTACTTATAGCACCGTATCTAACTCCAAGCAGACCTTTTCCTTGTATTTGGGATTAAGACGATATAGCCTCTGCTTAATAGCCTTCGTGTCTGGTTTCAAGGTGATTTCCATCACACCCAAGTCACCTATGATGCCCTTCAAGTCCAAAAAATGTGTACGAAAAAGTTCTTGGTACTCGTGGAGTAACTTAGTAACTTTATCCATTGTGGAATCATCCCAGTAATCCCCAATCTTTGAAAATTTTGGCTCTGCTTTAGTACCAATGTTCACTTGCTTGGTTTTCAATGGCGCAGTGATGTCCTGGTTCTCCATTTGTGGACCTTTGACCTCGCGATGGTCTTCTGCCTCTGGAATATTGATATTTCTTGGATCTTCATCCTCCCCCTCAGTGGTCACATTATACCATTCCAGCACATGGCGTAGTTGGGTGTTCCAATCTTGTTGAACCAAGTCTAAAGGTTCCTGCGAAATTTTAAAGATGACTACCTTAATCTCCTGCAAGGCTTCATCAGTGCTCTCAAACCCATCTTCAAAACTGAAGGTCATTAATAATCCGTCCCTTAATATATTCCACTCTGCGATGCCATGGTGGAGCTCTATTTTCAAATACCAATTCATAGGAATTGTATCCAAAGTATGACAGAATAATTGCACCCACTCTAGCTGTGGCTCTGTTCCATAGGCTTTCGTCCACTTCACTAAATGATCGAGAAGATAATTTCTTCCATCATATTTCTATGTTAGGAAAACTTTAGGATGACCAAATCGTAACCTCATCATGCTTCTATAATCTCATCATTCATTGAATCTGTCCTTGTACATACCCCACCATCGTATGGGCATAGCGTGCAGTGCCAAATCCAGTGCTTGGAATCAATGATCCTTAGGGATTTCTCATTCAAAGGCATCCAAATACTTATCTACGTGCGTCAAACCATCGTAATAGGGTAAATTTCTTACCTCCGATTGTTATGGGTAAAAATGCCTATGCAGGACGATCCTATCCACCTAAGGTGTGACAGCGCCTTAGCAACAAACGAATACAGCTATTATGATTTCTTCCTTTATGAAATGTGAAAGAGGGGAGATCGGCAGACTTACCGTTGTCTTTCGGTTGTCCCTCGATCTAGATCCTCTTCTCTTTGTGTGTCCACAGCTACTTATCTCCTCGCTTGCTCAAGAGAACAGCTACTTGAATCCCATGAGATCACAAGAGAACAGCTACCTGTGACAAGAGAACAGCTACTTGCGACAAGAGAAGAACACAATACAAAGGCAAATATACATATTCATAAATGATTCAGGATTAGAAGTAAATCAAATACACTAATGCAATCATACAAAATACACCAGCATATAGGAAAGAATCAAGATAGCTTTATTGATAAGTAACAGGGTTCAGGAAGAGATACAACCCATAGGGCTCCAATCCAGCATCTCCTTCCCAGCAGAATGGAATTCCTTCTTCAGCTCCCTTCAAAGCATTAAGCACCCAATGTTTCCAGCCACAAACCAACAACAATTCTTTGCAATCACAACATTCCAGCCTCTAGATCCCATGGAGGAGAGATCTATATATAGTTATTTTGGAGAGAGGATGAGTCAGCTTGAGATCTGACTAGTGTCCTCTCCCTCTCTCAGTTCTTGAGTCCACTTGGAGGTTCTTGCTTCCACTTGGAGATTTGGAACCTCTTACTCATCACCAGTCGAATTCCTTGATGCAAGTGTCATTTTGGAAGCTTCCTGGGCATTGACACCTTGAGGAATGACTCTTCCACATGTCCAAACTCGCTCAGCGCAGGTAGCTAGTGTTGGAGTTAACATTCAACGCAGGTAGCCAGTGTAGCAGTTGACATTCAGCGCAGATGCTCAGTGGAGCAGTTGACATGATCCAGAATTGGCTTGTTTTTTAGTGTTTTCAGGTGGAGAACTCCTGTGAATTGCTGTGGTTAGTTGGCCTTGTTCCTCTAGGGGTAGGAACAACATGTTTAGGGACTTTGGATCCCTTAGTTTATGGACATTTCATGCTCAATGCTGTAAGGCACAAAAATGTCTATAACAGTTGCCCCCTAAAGTATGAGGCCGTTTATCGGGTGAAATGCTTTATCCAGGAGGGTCCGAAGTTCATCCATCTGCTGGGGGGAGACCTGTAATAAAATACAATACAACACATTATGATTCATATTGCTTTCATGATCTAGCTGAGGCAGGCATTCCCATGCTCAGCTTTATAAATTCATTTTTGTACATAGAACAGACGATCGTCTGATGTTAGACTGATAATTTTGGTGAAATTATCATCCTTTGAGTAGGATGATCATCTTCTGCAATGATGTACATGTCAAATGTCTTTATCTTTCCTGAATATATATCGTAGCCCGGATGGATGAAACTAGATCCGGGGTCTTCAAACTCGTTCAATCTTCACTCTAAGTACAAGTCGATCCATGTGAGAATTGCGCTGAAGTCGAACATGGAAAGACATCGCTTGATTACTGGTCAATGATGTAAACTGTTAACAAGCGCGAGAGGAATCACCGATAATGATGATGACCCTCAAGGTACTGCAGTACAATTCACGTGGTGTGAATAAAGTACTTGGCGTCGAACACCACGCAAAATCTTCTGGTCGAAGGTCATTGATGTATACCTGTCGCCGGAAGTGAGAAGCTTGCCATTGAGGCATGCAAGCTTCAAAGTACTGAAGGGGGTGTTCCTAGATCAACTTCTTGGATAATGAGCTGATGTCAATTCGTCACAGGAGGGCCTTAATGAATCCCACATCAGTGACACGGAACGGAGCTAATGATTTTAATGGAGGTGAAAACGATCTGTGACATATGATTCAGGGTGGCGGTCATGAATGGATGAAGGATAATGTATGGCAGTGGATGGGACCCGGTTGACTCTTTCTGAACGAATTCTCTTGAACATATGGCGACACTGATGCGATGGATTGGTAGCATTACCCCAAATATGGATGGTATGGCGAGACCATGGTGATGTGACCGGTGAATGAAACAACCCAACCCGAATGTGGTACGGAGGAAAAGTATCATGTTCAAGAGCGACCTGCTACCATCAAAGTTTTCTCGATTCTTTCCCAATTTTTCCCCAGTCATTGCTGACCAGTACCTCTTTATTTTTGTCAAGCTTGAGGAGGATATCATATGCTTGTTCTATAACCTGCCCTTCGGGCAAGCCCATCGCTATGTTTTAACGAGCCTAGCGATAGTGAAACTCGTTCTCGTCTAAAGACAAGTTTTTCGCTATTTAATAATTTTAACGAGTCTAACGACAAGGATAACTCGGTCCTTTTCATTTTTAGAGAGTCTGAAAAGGTACATAAAGTTAACTCCAAGATTCCTTTTTCGTCATCTAATCCCTTAAGTCCGAAAAAGTATAAAACAATACAGAAGGGATGAGTTTTCGATAATTTTAACGAGCCGAATAAAACAAGCGCTCGACCTTTTTGTGCAATAATCCCTCAGGTCCAAAAAGATTAAAATCTAGAGGAGGGATATCTCTTCCTGTCCTTTAACAAGCTGGAAGGCCAAAACTCGGCAATCTTTTCATATTTTACGAGTCAATTGAAAAGAGCTTAAAGAAGACTCGTTTTTTGAGGAACGAGTGATAAATAGGGATAGCAACTGATTCCAGGTACAGGTTGGAATTTTCCAATCACGGCAGTGTCACAAGGATGGCTAGGTGAAATCACTCTTCGCAGCTGTTCCTCAAAATGGGTAAACAATCATATGGAGGTGAACGATCGGCCAAATGAAAAGTGGAGGTGGCAGGTGCAAAACACGACCAAGGCTTTAACGGCTGATAAATTACATTCACAGTGGTTATTTACTGGGATAGGTTCATTTTTTAGTTAAAAATGAGCTTAAACACTGGAGGAAACTCTGCTCACTGCTTATATTTCTTTTTTAACGAGCATGAAGACCGCGTTAAAACTGCTCGGATCTTACGTTTATTTTTTAACGAGCATGAACTTTATGCTAAAAATGATCGATTACCCAGTCATTTGATAAGAGTGTCTCATCAATATTCTATTTTTTATGGAGCTTCATCTCACTAAGCTTTGCTCCTGATCCTTTCTTTATGCAAGTTTGGAAACGGCTAATCCTACGAGTTTAAAGGGTTAGACCTACAGGCTTAAAGGGAGGACCTAAAAATTTAAAAAATAAATAGTCGCCCCTTGCTTGCACTCCAAAAGTTTGCATGCCCCCAGGTATAAAACAGAGTTTCAAGGTTACCTCTACTTACCCTCCGCCAAAATATTTGTTTTAATCGAGAGAGGCTTACCTCTTTCAGGTTACCCAAAGATTGTCTCGTTACTGTTTCAAACAAAACACTTCCTCGGCAATGTCTACCGAAATAGACAAGGGTGAATGACTCTGGTGCCAAACACGTAACTTTGACAAAAGAATCTTATTCTAGAACAACCCCTCTTCCATCCACGGACGGGGTACGGACTAGTCATATTCTCCCGCGGAAACCTACCCTATACCCAAAGTTTTCCTGCCGAAGCAGACCAGGACGCATGCCCCCTAGGTTCCAGTCATATCCTCCCGGATTACTCGCGCTCATTAGGACGACGGACCGTGGGTTGAGACACTTCTTGCATGAATAGACTATTTAGGGATGGCACATGACTATTTGCGATGTGTGATCCGGGAAACGAAAGTTGGTCCACGAGCTTGACCATTCTTCCTTCATGCGGAAAACACATTACTCTAAAGAGTGAGGAGACTACAGCTCCCATGCAATATATATAGTCTCGTCCAAGGAGTAGGTTATAATCCAAGGGTCCTTGAACGACCATCACGTTCATTTGAACAGTCTTCCCTTTCAATGTTATAGGCACATTGGGGAGGATCCCTAAAGGTCGACTGGTTCCTTTATCAAAGCCTGATAGACTTCTCATCTCAGGAAAAAGCGCTGGCGAACCAAGCGCTTTCCAAGAAATAGAGGAAAGGATACTCACAGATGCCCCTTCATCAATGATAGTGCCAGCCATTACCATTCTGTATATTTGACACATAATTCTGAATGGTATACTGGCTGGAAACCGGGGTCTGCCTAGTTGGTTCCAATCAAAGGACACAACCAGGTTGCTTGGTGGTGGGACCGAATATACGGCCGGATAGCGCTCTGATGAACTTCCTTGCTGCGACAAAGGAATGGTGGCATTTCCCCCTTGATCATCAGAGTCAGTGCTGATGAAGAGAATCTGGACGGTGTCGTCTTTATTCTCCTATGTGATGGTGTCATTCGAAGATGGAGCCTCTGAAGGCGAAACCGGGTCAACTGCCGTATCAACCTTTTTGACTTTCGTCAGGCATGGATCCAGACGATTCATCTTCAATGACAGGTTCTTCGGCTGACCACCTATGTGGCTCAGCCGGATTCTCAACTAGTGAGGGACTTGGCAGGAGTCTTTGAGATCCAGGAGGGAGATGCGCTCGTAAAATCGGGCGATCTTCCAGAACTCTTTTTGCCTCATCTAAGAAGGGACAACAGTGGATGGTGTGATCACCTTCACATAGTCTGCAGGGAAATTTAGCTCTCCCGCTCTGTCCTGGAGCTTCACTCCCACTAGTTGACGGTGAGCAGTCGACATGGCTATCAGAGGTCGATGCTACCGAATTGTGCAAACGGGGGGACCAGTCTCTTAGTATCCGCGGGATACAGGGAAAATCTCTATGGAAGTGGTCTCCATTGCATATGATGCATGGCGATTTAGGCCTTACGAGTGCGGTGTGTGGATTCTTGTTAGATGACACTTGTTTGCCCCCAGTCGCCTTAGGCTCCTTCTTCTTCTTTTCTTTCTTCTTCTTCTCCTTCTTCTCCTTAGGAACCTGGTTTTTAATTCGACCAGTTCCGTCAAGCGAAGAGGAAGGAGGGGAGGAAGATGAAGTTGAAGGCTGGGAGGCAACTCTTGTCTGATCTAACTGTTGACTCGACTGTTCAGGAATGGTGGTATTCTGAACGACATTGGTCGAAAAGAGCCAAACTGGTAGGCCAATTGTCAGTCCTGGAAGCGACAATGTGGCCATGTGGGGCGCACCAACATCTCCCCAAGAGGAGAAGGGACTAGGATTTCCACCAAGAGGAATTCCTTGGTTGGTGTGCTCCATCTCTTCAACCTAAAGATCAACGCAGGAATTAAAGGGTGATTGTTCCGTTTAAAATAAATTGTTAACGACGCTTTTAGACACAACTTGCTTTTTCAGTTTTAAAGAGTCGAGAAAAAGCTAAAGATGACTCTAGTCTCCTTCGATGTTTTAACGAGCCCGAAGTGACAAATTCTCGGATGGACTTTTTCTGTTATAGAGTCTGAAAAAGGCCAAAAGAAACTGCTCTGGAGTTGTAGGCAGAGGGTGTGCCAAACTTTTCGCAAAACCACAGAATACTTTTTACGGTACGGGTGGTCGATCTTCGTGAATGCTGTGTTCATTGCATTGCGATCAGTAGGGCAGCCGACACGGCTTCCTAAGGATAAAAGATATATGCCTATAGGGGTCTCCCAATATATACGCGACGGTACGTGGGAGCACAAATCTGTACTAGCGCCACCGTCTCTAAGGAGGAATCACCCACCTTCTTCGAGATCGACAGTCACTAGGCTTAACGACGCCGGAACACGTCTCTAGCCTAGACCTCTATGTTGTGCGTTATATTACAAAGCATTGTTAGGTTCATTCAGTTTATTTTAGGTTGATATTTTTAAATTTTGCCTTTCAAGGTTCACCACGAGATGTATGATACAAATTCCTAAATGCAGTCTAAGATGATAAGCAAGCTTTATTATCTTTTCAACTTTGAAAATCCTAGCTACTAAGGGAAAAGAATAACACTATCTTTTCTCAAAGAGCAATCAGCACACTTTAATGCACTTTCCCTAAATCCAACATGCAAACTATCAAATGCAAAATGCACAATGCAGGTGTTTGTTTTCCACTTTCTTAGTATAAATGCCTACAAAGAAAGATTTTTGCACAACTTTGAATTTGCTTTCACAATGATCAATACAAACAAGTTCACTTTCTTCGAAATCAACAAGGGTAGAAGAGATTACAATCACTTTGGGATTTTCGAAATAAAGACTTGTTTTGACACTTTGAAAGAGACAAATTCAAACCAATAAGCAAAAGTAAATCTATAATCAATCTGAAAATAGCCAATGAACTCTCTTCTAAGATCACTATCAATCAGATCTGAATCAGAGGCTACAGGATGACTACTTTACTCATGCAAAGGAAGACTGTAAATGACGCCACAAACACATAAAAACATTCACAGTCTTTTGTACAAAAAAGAGGCGAAATCTAAGCAAAGAAAAGGCTTATCAGACTGGTACCTATGCTGGTTAAAGGCTACAAAAAACAGAGATCAAAACAGGGCAACAGAGGACAAAGAACCCCAGCTGCTCAAAGTAAAATTGGTTCAGCGTAACCTCAACACTGAGGACTTGACATTTAGCGCAGGTAGCCCCTTCGGGACCTGCGTTGAAATGCAAACTGCCTTCACAGCAGTTGCGCTGAAAGAGAAACTCTCGTTTCCCTTGGGTTCTGGGTCATAAAATGCTCAAAAATCAACTATTTCAGGCCAAATCAGAAACACAAGCAAGGTATAAGCAGAGGGATGCTTTGATAGGGTACTAAAGACTATCACAAGGATCATCAAATCATTTGTGGATCTAGTTTAGATCATAGACAAGTCCAACAACTGGATCAAAGCAGCAACTTTCTACTTTGCATCCGGGAAAGATGCAGTTCAATAGTTACTGTCAAGTCTATGAAGTAAAAAAATGACAGAAACACAAATGAAATGAATAAACAATTTCTTCCCCAGCGGATTCGCCAATTTGTTGTGGGGAAAAATGCCTATGCAGGACGATCCTATCCACCTAAGGTGTGACAGCGCCTTAGCAACAAACGAATACAGCTATTATGATTTCTTCCTTTATGAAATGTGAAAGAGGGGAGATTGGCAGACTTACCGTTGTCTTTCGATTGTCCCTTGATCTAGATCCTCTTCTCTTTCTGTGTCCACAGCTACTTATCTCCTAGCTTGCTCAAGAGAACAGCTACTTGAATCCCACGAGATCACAAGAGAACAGCTACCTGTGACAAGAGAACAACTACTTGCGACAAGAGAAGAACACAATACAAAGGCAAATATACATATTCATAAATGATTCAGGATTAGAAGTAAATCAAATACACTAATGCAATCATACAAAAATACACCAGCATATAGGAAAGAATCAAGATAGCTTTATTGATAAGTAACAGGGTTCAGGAAGAGATACAACCCATAGGGCTCCAATCCAGCATCTCCTTCCCAGCAGAATGGAATTCCTTCTTCAGCTCCCTTCAAAGCATTAAGCACCCAATGTTTCCAGCCACAAACCAACAGCAATTCTTTGCAATCACAACATTCCAGCCTCTAGGTCCCACGGAGGAGAGATCTATATATAGTTATTTTGGAGAGAGGATGAGTCAACTTGAGATCTGACTAGTGTCCTCTCCCTCTCTAAGTTCTTGAGTCCACTTGGAGGTTCTTGCTTCCACTTGGAGATTTGGAACCTCTTACTCATCACCAGTCGAATTCCTTGATGCAAGTGTCATTTTGGAAGCTTCCTGGGCATTGACACCTTGAGGAATGACTCTGCCACATGTCCAAACTCGCTCAGCGCTGGTAGCTAGTGTTGGAGTTGACATTCAACGCAGGTAGCCAGTGTAGCAGTTGACAATCAGCACAGATGCTCAGTGGAGCAGTTGACATGATCCAGAATTGGCTTGTTTTTTAGTGTTTTCAGGTGGAGAACTCCTGTGAATTACTGTGGTTAGTTGGCCTTGTTCCTCTAGGGGTAGGAACAACATGTTTAGGGACTTTGGATCCCTTAGTTTATGGACATTTCATGCTCAATGCTGTAAGGAACAAAAATGTCTATAACGCCGATGACACACAACGCGGCGATTTAGTCATCATGTTGCAGCGCAACATAGATACTTCATGCAACCTATTCTGCCAATGCTCCAATTCTTCATCTGAATCATATGTATAGGAACTCTCCCAATCCCATGCAATCTATCCATTAGCTGTTGCATTAATCCAATCTTGATCACACATAGTTATTTTGTAGTTCTGATCCAAGTCATCATCACTCTCTTCGTAATCATGGATTGATTCAGTATAGCACGGTCCTTCTGCAGGGTCCAATAGTACTACAACCTGAAGTGATTTCCTTTTAGACAACATCATCCTCTTCTTCAATTTGATGACTCCATTCATGTCAATGTCCTAGTTAATTCTGAGGAGAGTAGGGTATGGATTGTTTTCATCGATGATCTCTATTACTTCGAAATCAGCCAATGCACTTGTACCTTCTATATCCACTGTCACTCCATGTAGTCATCCCATAGGGATGATCTTCTGCTAGTTTTCCATTCTAAGTTGGATCAAAGACCAATGCATTGTGGGTATCCCCATTCTCTCCCATGTTTGTTTAGGAAAAATGTTTGCGTCACACACCAGATACAAAATGACCTCATCCATCTCATACTCTCCTATCTGCACAGTGAGCCTCATCTCGCACCCTAATCTTACCTTATGTTTGCCAAATTTTCTAACCACGCGATGTCCATCAGGGGTGTTTTCTTTACCAGCACACTTGTTTATTGATTCCTGCAGGCCTTCCAAGAACATGGTAAGCATAGAGGGACAAACCCCTACAAGCCTACTAGATTATGGTACTTTGTTCTGACTTCCTGAGGTAGATGCCTCAACGAAGCTTTTCTTGGCCTCCATAAACTTTTCCTCCACACGCTCCAGATCTAATCCAACTTCTCTCTTTGGGGCCTTGTGGACCCATCCATCCTCTTCAGTTTGTCTTCCCTTATCATCCCTAGTTGTAATCTTGCTTCTCAGACCGATATTCAGATTCGGATCTTCCTCGCAGGGCTCAACTCTCATCCTTTCTAAGTTTTGTGTAGGTTGTGGATGTTGCGCCTTTTTCTCCTACATCTTCGCCATCAACAGAGGGAATTCTTCTATAGTGTGTTCAAACTGGATACAGTATTGACAAGATGGGCATGTCTGATTTTTAAACTCCCGCACGTAGTGCCCTGGTGTCCCACAATTATAGAAAATAACCTGACCCCGGCCTCTACTAGGCCCCCCTCTTCCTCGGCCTTATCCTTAGCCCTAATATCCTCCACTCGCTCCTTCAGCACCCTTATCTGGAGGCCGAGTTTTTGTTTGCATTTGATAGGTAGGCATTCTTTCCATCATTAGTTCATAGTTGTGATAGTGGCACTCATCATGGTCCACTGATTCGCAGAAGTTGTAGAATAATTTTTGTGGTGTCTAAATGAACTTTTGAAGTAAATGGAAATTATTTGTTGCATGTTTCCCAACCATATGATAAATAGCACACTATAGTGTGGCCCCTGCACTTGGTCCTGCTGGAGCTTCTGGCCTCAGGGGAATTGGTCCCCCTCTTGTGATATAGTTCATAAATACGGGACAATGGTCTTTATCATGCCCCTAGCTCTTACATTTCAGGCACCAAACTTCCTCATGCACCTTGGGTTTAGTCTCCTTCTCTTTCTTCAAGCTGTGCAATTCCAAATAGAGGTTTTGCAACTGCAAGTGAATCTTCTATACCCCCAAGGTTGCGTCATGAATAGGCATCACATACAATATCATCATAATTTAGAGGGCTTCTACTCGAGTTCCTATCTTCTCCTATGACAAATAAATCCTCAAGTGGAGTAGAAGCAAGACTATAAACCATTCATGGTGCTAACCATATGTGATCTGCATATTAGCTTCGCTGATCACACACTTCAGCCTTTGATCTAACTCCCAAGGCGTTTCATCAACCCTCATCATAATTTCCTTAAATCTAACCATTGAATGTGAGTCAGAATTAGGCTTACTAAACTCCTTTTTTGAAGCATCCTTGGTCTCTGCTAGCATTGTTATAGGATGATCAATGCAATACTTAATATACCATGTCAGTGTGTGATCCTGCAGAGTAGTAATTTACTGCACCTTCTTTATGTTATCATCAGTGATCTATTGTGTGGTCCACACAGCATTCGCAACAAATGAGAATTGATTTGTATCTTTGCTCCCTATACCCTTCAAAATTGGCAGCTTTATTGAGTTTGACATGTTGAATGGAGTTGGTGGTGGCAGAGGTGTGGGCGAAGGTGTATGTTGTGGAGGTGAAGGTGGAGGTGGAGTATATGGATGGTGTATCACCGGAAAACCTTATCTTATCAGTTGGAAAACACTCTATGGTGAGGCCTGTATCGTTCCCTTATTGTCACTCAAAGGAGGTCCAATCAACGGGATATATTCAGGACCTCCTTTCTCTCAATTTCTAAAGAGTTTTCCACTTCACGTAGCTCCAAAAATGAAGGGAATGTCATAACCTGTTTCTCACACAAGAGCATCTTAATCCAGGTATTCAAAGATCTCAGATAATTACCTCGAAGTCCCTTGAAGAAGTGTCGTTGTACTTTGCTATAGTTGACTGAGGTATCAATGACGAACTTTATAGCAAATCCTCTTATAATCTGATCGAGCCAGTGGTCAAAAACATGTGCAACCTTGTCTTCAGAGGCTTCTAATCATCATACCAACTTTGGAGTCAACATTATTGGACCATCAAGCTTCCACCTTCCTTGGTCGTATGCCAACTTAGCTATCCATTCGTATAGTTTGATCAGGAAGGTACATAAGAAAATTTCATGTATTTTTGTATATAAATATTTTTCTAACCACTACTCCTTTGATAGGTGAAAATTCCTATTCTCCTGGATCATGAATTCGTGCGTTTTTCTATCCAACCACTTCTTAATTTCCTTCTTGGTTGAATTCCAGTGATGTGACGTCACACATCTCCTTAAGCGGATCTCGGTCCTAGCAATGGAACCATTTGTTGGCTTATTGGGTCCTAACCTAGATTCAGAGTTAATTCCATCAAACAAAACCCTACACTACTGGCCCTTTCGGCATCAACCCATGTAGCACAGGCTGAAGTCTCACCCGAAGAAGTGTGGGGGGATGTTGGAACCAAGTTTTCACATCCATAGATCAATGCGATGTCTTTTATTTCCCTAGATCTTCCTTCGCCTAGATCTATAAGCCCCTAGGGCTTAGTACTACAATTTCCTTTGATAGCCTCCAGACCTTCACAATGGTCTACAATAGGTCTTTGCGGGCCCTTAACAAATGAATCGTCTGCTTACACACACCATAAAATAATCTTAGATCTGAACTCACACAGATCTACTTAAGTATTTAATAAACATAGAAAAATGTATTATAATCTTCGTGAAAGTATTTAACATGCATTACATATAGTTAACAAGGCGTATCTCATAGAGACATGCATCAATAGACCAATATTTCATAAATACATTATTAGATCACAACATATATCGCAATCATAATTAAACAAAAGTAAATAGATAAACACAGTAATTCTTCAACAATCTGCTTTATTGATCTTCAATATGGTATTACGTACTCAAAATTGCCCTATGCATTCAACTGCGGGGGTCTACGCACTCAGCTGCGGACTCTACTCTAGGCCTCTGTGCAATTGGCTGCAAAACCTTTCCTTCCTCTATGAGTCACTTCTCTGTGCTATCTTCTATTGACCCATTACGTCCATGATCATCATATTATTCCTTAGACTTTATAAGAGACACCTATTTATACAATCCCATGGTCCATGAACCATGGGTGGATCTCAAAACCGACTCAAATTTACATAGACAAGGAGCTAGAAGCCCTTTTACTCGTAATTACCTATGCATTCTGCATCCACAACTTGCAGACAATTTACATATTTTACCAAAATTTACATCAAAATTTGGGTTTTTAACCCCAAAACTAACCTAGGGGACCCCATCCCAACAATCACCTTTGTAAAAGCTAATAGGGGAGACAATGACAACTCACATCAATTTGAGAACAAAAATTTGAGCAACACTTCAACATCAAGGGAAAAAATACAAAGCAACATTGTCGGTAAAGTATAGAAGGCAAAAGAAGTGGACAATCAAACAACAATATATTAGAAACCTCACTTCTTTAGGAGACAACACTAACAAATGTCAAGATCATTAGATTCTCAAACTGCATCCACTTCGAGGTACATATATTTATTTTATGGATATTGTTATTGTTGTAAAAACTTTGGACATAAAACCATAAATTGTAGAGCTTATGTCAAAAGAATTGATTTTGGAAATTTTAAGATGAGAAACAATGGATTCACAAACATTAAAACAAACATGAATCTAGACAAAATTGCATTTTCTCCTCTCCTTGATATCAATGAATGTTTATATTGTCACAAATTCGGGCACTAGTCTTATGAATGTCAGCTTAAAGACAATAGATTAACATCTCATAACATTTATAGAATAAACGGATGTATGCAATGGAGAAAGAAGGTAGAAGAAAAGAAACCTGATAAGTGTGATCTAGTTCTGTATGCTCAATATCAAAATAATAAATGGTATGTGGATAGTGGTAGCTCCATAAATATGATAAGGGATAAAGGCAAGTTTGTTTCCTTGAAGGAAAATAAAAGTGGAAATGCCACATTCTGCAACGATGAAGAAGGAAGAATAAGAGGAAAAGGTATAGTCAGTCTAAACAATGGAATATGAAAGAGTTAGATGTATTGTTTGTAGATGGTCTAAAACATAACTTGTTGAGTGTAAGTCATATGTGTGACAAAGGGTGTGATGTTCTCTTTAGAGCTCAAGACTGCAAAATCAGGTCAACATCTACAGGGAAGATTCTGGCTAAAGGAGTTCGAGCTGAGAATAATGCATATATCTTGAAAGAAGAAAGTGAGGAATGCTACATCAGGAAACAAGATGAATCCTGACTATGGCATAGGAGATTGGGGCATCTCAACTTTGATCACACCATCAAACTCAACAAAGAGGGGGTATTCAAAGATCTACCAACAGTAAAAAAGCCTCAAAATACTTTCTGCAAATCATGTCAAAGGGGAAAACAAACATGAAATCATTAAAAATCAAAGATAAACTATCAAGTAGTAATCCTTTGTAGCTAGTTGATCTATATTTGTGTGGACCTTCCAGAAAATAAGCATGAGGAGGAGAACAATATTTCATTCTGGTAATCAATGACTATTGAAGATTGACTTGGGTGGAATTTCTCATAAATAAGTTAGAAGCATTTGAGAAATTTAAAAAATTTAAGGCATTGGTAGAAAATCAAACGTGGTGCAAGATAAAGTGCATAAGGTCAGACAAAGGAGGTGAATTTACATCAGATGAGTTTGAAAACCTATGTAATGAATTTGGGATAAAACAACAATATACTATTGCAGACACACCACAACAGAATGGAGTCGTAGAGAGACAAAATAGGTATGTTCAAAAAATAGCTAGAGCCATGCTGTAATAAAAAACCATTGTACAAACCTATTGGGTAGAAGTGGTGCATACAACAGTAAATATTCTTAATAAGGTACATCTTAGACCAAATTGTGATGAGACACCTTATGACCTATGGCATGGGAAACCAGCAACAATAAAACATTTTAAAGTATTCGGGAGTAAATGTTATATCAAAAATAATGATGAAAAGCTAGGAAAGTTTGATGCTCGATCTGATGAAGGAATATTTTTGGGATATTGGTCAAAAAGGAAGTGATATAGATATTATAATAAAAGACTACATAGGATTATGGAATGCATAGATGTAAATGTTAATGAAGAGTTGCCCAATAAGAACAAGAGCATGTGTTTTATAAATCCTCCAAATCATCATCGTCACATCAGTAAGGAGAATGAAGTACAAGATGAAGAATTAGAAGATATTGAGACTCATTAAAAAGTTCCTTCAAGACAAAATCAAAAGAATCACCCTGAAAATCAAATTATTAGAGATAAAAATGGAGTAAAAATGAGGAGGCAACTAGCAGAAAAATCTGAGCAAGTTCATATAGGCATGTTATCACATATAGAGCCAAGGAACTTTGAAGAGGCAAGTAAAGACAAAACTCAGATCGATGTTATGAATGAGGAGTTATACCAAATTGAGAAGAGCGAGACCTGGGAACTAACGTAAAGACCTGTCGGAAAGAATATCATTGGCACAAAATGGGTATTCAAAAATAAGATGAATGAACAAGGTTAAGTTGTTAGAAACAAACCCAAACTCATGTGTCAGGGTTATTCACAAGTAGAATGACTTTATTAACAAGAGACCTTTTCATTAGTCGCAAGATTGGAGGCAATCAAGATGTTTTTGGCCTTTTCATGCTACAATGATTTCAAGGTGTATCAAATGGATGTGAAGTCTGCTTTCCTAAATGGTCATCTTGAGGAAGAAGTCTTATGGAACAACATGAAGGTTTCTCATTGAAAATTAATCCTAATTATGTCTGCAAGTTAAAGAAAGCATTCTATGGTCTTAAACAAGTACCATAGGCATGGTAGTCTAGACTGGACAAGTACCTTCAAAAATAGGGGTTCAAGAGAGGAGAGCTAATAATAATCTACACGTAAATGTTAATGGAGATGAGTTACTGATTATAGTTGTGTATGTGGATGATATTATGTTTGGCATAAATAAACATCATCTAGTAGAATGGTTTGCTCAAGAGATGAAGACTGGGTTCGAAATTTCTATGATTAGAGAACTTACCTTCTACCTAGGGTTCCAAATCCTACAAAAGCCTGGAGGCATATGCATTTCTCAAGAGAAATATCTAAGTGATATGCTGAAAATATTCTAAATGGAAGATTGTAAACCTATATCAACCCCCATGACTACGGGATGTAAGCTATGTAGATGATGAATAACCTAACATGGATCAAAATATATATAGATATATGATATAAATTCTATTATACCTAACAAATTCTTAACCAAATATAATAATGGCGGTCGGATTAGTAGCAAGGTATCGATCAACACCCAAACAAAACCATATGTTAGCAACAAACAAAAGATTTAGATACTTGAAAGGGACTATAGGCTATGTTCTATGGTATCCGAAATGTAAGGATTTTACATTGATAGCACACACGGATGCAGATTTCGCGAGCTAGGTGGATGACATAATAAGTACAAGAGGTGGTTCATTCTACCTAGGTGATTCTTTGGTGGCATGGATAAGAAAAAAAAAAAACATCAGTTTCTCTATCTACAGTGGAAGCTGAATATATAGCAGATGTAACCTGTTGCACACAAGTCTTGTGGATGAAACACACACTACAAGACATGAAGGTAAATTTTAATGAACCTATACCTATCAAGTGTGACTATACAAGTGCAATAAGAATTTCAAAAAATGTTGTTCTCCATTCAAAGACTAAACATATCCCTATAAAGTACCACTTTATTAGAGAAAAAGTGGTGGAGAAAATAATGAAGATGGAGTAAATACGCACAAGGGAACAACTAGTAGACATATTTAAAAAACCCTTGCTAAAGAACCATTTGAATATCTGAGAAATAAGATAGGGATAGTACATACAAACTCTCTTCACCTATGTGACTTCAAAAGGAGAACCTAAAATACTATACAGTATATGAAATTGAGTACAATCTAAGGGAGAGATTATAGAAGAAAGAAGGAGTAATGAAGAGGAACATGAGGCTTATGATCATATCAAGAATTTGAAGCAATTAAAGAAGCAACAAGAAAAAAATCATCATCAAAGTGGGAAATCAAGTCACGTTCTCTAGGAGCTAACAACATCAATCAAGTTCACCATTCAAAAGTCCATTCTTCAATGATTATTTTTTCCCATGTATATATCTGATACATAAACATGTAAATAAATTTCTGCAAGTATACATAGTACTAGTATTGCTAAGACAATTGCATATCTATTCAAATCATGTTGGAAGTTAAGCCTAACTTATTGTATAATTCAATCATTAATTTTTCTCAAAATTCTTCATTTTCTGAGTGCATCAATGTTCATTATGATGATCCCCGTTAAGTATTTGATGTATGAAAAACATAGAGCCATCCAAATATAAACATGAAAGCAAAAGCAAAGACATTGACATCAAAGTGAAGGAGCAGATCCTATTTTATTCATATACACACACAGACACACACACACACAGATATATATATATATATATATATATATATATATATATACAAGAAAAAAAAGGGGGGGTTATTTCCATCAAGTGGAGGAGAAAACTCTATATATCTTTATGTTTGGTTTATAGATGCATTCATCATGAAGCATCATGATATCTACATCAAAACCTTATTATTGAAAATCTCCATGTGAAGACTTCTATCTCAGTAAGTAATCAAATATTGTACCAATTTCACTGCATCACTAGGATTTCTTGAAATCCTCTAGCACTGTTATTGTGAACACTATTGTGAATGCTTGAAGAAGAAAAATGAATTTATCAACAAAATATAAAAGTTCTAAGGTACTTCAACAGCGCAATTGAACAAAGTACAATTTATTGTTCCAATAAAAATCCACAATCTCATAGGAATTTGAGTATGGACTCAATTCATCAAGAACTCATCATTGTTCTAATCAAAAGATCATGTGAAAAAGAAATTGCAGTGAGATCATTCTCCATTCCAAAATAAACAAAAAAAATAGGAAATTATTCTTGCTCATCAATCACATCTCAAGCAGTGACAAACTTTTGAAGAAAATGAGACTCTGCAATATCAAATACCCTAGGAGAAAATTATTTCAAATAAACATATTGAAGAATTCAATGCAGAAATCATTCAAATTTATTGTATTGCAGAATAAAAGAAAAATTTATGAAAATGTCTCTACAATTTGAAGGCCATGGGTGATTGAAACACCATGCCTCACTCAATTGCAACACTTCAACTTCATTATTATGGTCGTAAAGATTTAGATAATATTGATGCTACATGATCAAAGTGAAACTATGGAGGAAATTTTGCAAAGCATCATCATATGAGTTGAGGAATATCAAATTCCTTCATATGAAAAAGTAAATGAAGAGCTAGTAACCCTACAAAAGAAGAAATGAAATTATTTAAAGAAAGCATTCTCCATGTCCATAAAAGATTTAGAAAATAAATCTCATACATATCATAGAAAATGAATGAAGAGACATTTAAATCCATTTCATTGTCAAACCTATTCTCTACAAGAATTGAGATGCAATTTCTGGGCATTCAACTCTAAGAGAATCTAGAGAACAATAAATTGTTGAATAAGAGGCTACTAGTACATGCCATTGGAAAGGGAATCACTAAGCATTGATCATTTTCCTGTAGTAAAATCTTCAAAGAAAAAAGGGGGAGAGATACATAAAAGCTCAAGAAATCGGAGAAAGTAAGCATAAAGAGAAAAGTTGGCATTCAAAAAAGAGAACCAAGCGCTCAAAATGATTTTTATATATCATGATAAGGTACAAACAGTGACAAGGAAAGTAATGCACGAACAAATAATGGTAATGTTTAAATGCAATTATGAAGGTCAAAATTTGACAAGAGTAGAGGTGTCAGGGACAGAAAGACAACAACATACATAGTAATGACAAATAGTGGATTGGAACAACATTAAATATTATGTGCAATAGTGTAATAATTGTGTACAACAAAATAATTGTGTGTAGAGGAATAATTATATGCAGCATTCATTTAATGGCGTGTTTCTATTGGAAAAGTTATATTTGATTCCCTCAGCATTAATTACCTTGCAACAACATTAGTGATTATTAGGGAAGTATTATCATTATCAAGCATTCAAATGGAATTGAGAAGCCTTCATTGGCATTATTATTGTTACACAAAATGTATTCAATGTTGGAGACATATTGTTTCTTAATCATTAGTGTTACTGAACAATAATGTTATTGTTGTTGGGTGTGTGTTATATTCTTTCCATGACTATCCTCACGCGCGGGGGGTCATGGGGGGGAAACAAGCCCCCTTGTTCGTTGAGTCGGGTGCAGTAAGGGGGCCATAGGGCAGGTGGTAACCCCCCTGTTGGGGGGTTAGAGGGGGGTGATAGACCCCCTCTACAGGACCGAGGTAATGCCCTGGGGAATTTTTTTTTGGACCCTATATTAGGTGGGCAAACCTACCTATGGCTTTGTATGTGGTTTCCGCACATGGTTTTTGGCATGATGGTTTTCTGCCCCTAGTTTTTTGTAGATCCAGTCAAGGGAACTACAGGTTATGTTCTAATCCAAGGTTAATTGATTAGGCTTTATGGATTCTTCAGCATGTATATATATATATATATATATATATATATATATATATATATATATATATATATTGTAACTACGAAAGAAATATAATGAAAAATCAATCTGGTAGTCCCAGTTTTGGGATCGAGGGGAAAATATTTGTGTATATCTGATTTATGTTTTATGCTCTCACCATTGTTTATTTTATGTTTTTAGAATTCGTGTGTAGGTAATTTTTGTATGGGATTAAAACCTACAATTTCTTCCTTCATTATTGAAGTGTTATTGGAGATATGGTTGTTTATTCATTATTATATTAAGAATATGAATTAGGGTTTTGAGCCATAGGCGCTCAGTTTTCTTAAAACAGCCTACATTTCAAACATGATGTTTTAATCTTACCTTGCAGCCTTGGAAATGAACCATAACAGACACTGCCTTTAGCATTTACCTCACTGCATTACCTACAAAATTTACCTCAACACATCATCCAAAGTCAATGCTCAACGCATCAAATTTCAAATTCAATACATTTCTTATTTTGAGAGGGATAAATTGTGATGTGATACTGAGAGAGTGTTTAGCATGCTACTTCATCCAAATCGAAAGGTGAGAGAGTGTTTATTGTTCCGATATGTAAAGAATAAAGGATAAGGCAGTGGTTAAAGGTAGTAGTATAGATTCAATAGAAAGTCATGTAGCTTCATTGAAATTGTGATATATGAATATTATTCAACGTCATCGGGTTATGATGAGTTTTAGTTTACATTGTGCATCAAGATACAACTCTTTTTCATAAGCTTTGGGAAAGGTCTAAATTCAAAATTCTATTGTTTGGGTAATCTTCTCCAGTTCATATTACTCATTGTAGAGTATGCATTGTCATTATTTAGGTTAAAAAACTGGTTCTAATCATATGAGGATCATAACATTGCCACATACGTATAGTAAGCAATACATAAACCTATGCACATTACAATCAAATCTGTAGAGGTTGTCCTAGCCACTAGGAATTCCACATCGACACCTCTACAATATAATGGGACTGGTGGATGGACATTGATCCACAAAGATATATGGATTTTCTGCCAAAACCAATAGTGTACACTGTATTGATGCAAACTAGTGATGGGCATAGCTGGAATAAGTACCCATTTCCAAGGCCTAGTAACAATCTGGTGTTGTATTTCCATGATGAGATATATGATGGCACCAATGTTAAGGACGTAACATATATACTTGTGTGTGCTCCCCATGGGACTAACCTCACACATCTCATTGGAAAAGACCACGACTTTGGACACCCCACAGTGTTCGACGATACAATCACTCCCGACAATAACTTTCACTTGGCTCCTTTTGGAAGAGCTCAACGATTCTACTTATATGATATCAAGAGCACCTTCAGTTCCTAGCTTCAATTCACTTTCATCCTGAATTCAACAGATTACAAAAGCACCGTCACATTTGTTGGAGCAGACCCAATACTTGCTGAATACATATGGTTGGAAATCACAATATATGTTTTGAATCTACGGGAAGCTCAGGATTTTTGTTTCCCTATCAAATCTTTGAAAATCATCACATGGAGAAGAAGCTTTCTTAGTATTGTCGAAGTGTGCTAGATTCCTCCCTGTCAATAGAAGGAAAAGTGAAAAAAAAAATACAGTTCAATGGTATTAATAAAATCTAGTTCAATGGTATTAATATAATGCGTTCGATTACCTCTTTAAACACTCACTACTTTAAACACTATGCAATGCTACAAATATGGGAAGCCTCAGAGATTAATACATTAAGCAACATTGAAAATTGATGCATTGGCAATTTCTTTTTTAATACATTCTCAAGCATAGTTTTATGAATTATGGTTTTGTGCCCTAACATGCTTATTCCCTCAAAATGAATTATTAACAACCCTCCTATATATTTATAACAATGAGTTTTCCATCAAAAGATGCAAATTATTGCCTTATTCTTATATTCTTTTCACTTCTACATGGGGACATTTCTCAAGATAATGGAATTCTCATACATATCATGCTCTCCTTACAAAGTGTTCTCTCAATATTATTCTTGAAACTGTTTATAGAGTGTTCGCACAATAATATTTTGAAATGCTTTGATATAGTGAGCTGAAAAATGAAAATGGATAATTGTGGGTTGAAGGGATACAAGGCATCTATAACCCCTTGCCATTGATGTCAAAGGGGGAGGAAGAGGTTATGGGCAGCAATGAGAGATATCTCTCAAGACAAAAGGGGGGGATGAATTAGTTGCCATCAATGCCAAAGGGGGAGATTGTTGGCAATATTTCCATTGATGTCAAGTTAAGTTGATTGATTAATGTCAACGAATGTTATTGATGTCACTAAGCACATTGGTGATAATTTATGTTGAATGGAAAGTGTACATAAATGTTGAATGTTGAATGGAAAGTGTACATAAATATTGAATGTTGAATATAAAAGGCTAAAAATGATGAGAAGTGCAAAGGCTATGCTGATCAATGTGAAGGCTAAAAATTAAGACAAAAGTTGAAATACATATATTTCTTTCAACAAAAAATGTAGATAATAAAAATCTAATTTGTCTCTTGCAATTATTACTGAATGAGCCGTTAATTCAGCTCTATTTTGTATTACAAATAATTTTCAGAACTAAAAGTGAAAAGACAATATTGTGAGCAATTTTTGGAAGTTTAAGAGACAATGTTTCATTTCATATTATTGCAAAGAATACAAACCACCAAGTTGGCTTGGTTATAAAATATACAATGGAGAATGGAAAAGAATTTTTTTTTGAAGAAAAACAATCTACATGAGAAAGACGATGAGTAGCAAGGAAAGATATGCAATGTGGAAAGGAGAAGCAGTGCAGCTGTACACTTGATAGCAGAACTGTAAATGAGGTAACCTGCATTCGTAACATGATGTTGTGATTGAGATATTTTTTCCCTTACTATGTTGTAGCTTGAAAAGGAACAGGTTCTAACACGTTGAGGTAGGAGCCTTCTGTGGATTGTATCATGTAGAAAACGTGTGGGAGTTAGAGCTTCCTTTGAGGTAGGAGCCTCTTGTAGGTTGGAGCGTATAAAAATATGTTGTAATAAGGAGTAGCACCTTGCCTTCACATCACTTTCAACCTAAAGTTCATGGTTTTCTCCCTTCAGGGTTTCCACTTATATCTTATGTCTTCATGTTTTTATTCTTCCATGTTGTGTGAATGTTTTGAATTCTTGATAAATAAATATACAAACCTCTCTCCTTGAAACCTGCAAAAGGAATTCAATAGCTATTGAGCACAAACATAAATCATTAACTACATAAGAAGAAGATTAATTTGAGAAAAAATAAAGAATTTAAATTACTGATTCACCCACCCCTCTCAGTAATTGCCAATCATAAATATCAAACTTAAGTATGTGCCAAATCACGCCCACTGAACTCTAGGATTGTCTTGTTATATTATTTTATGAATGGTTGTTTGCTTATTCCTACATATTGTTTATTTAAAACAATCCTCACCTCATTTTATTTTATCTACTGAACATTTTTAGCAGTCTCTTCCAATAATATGGTTATGTTGGCATTATCTCCATCAATCATAGAATTCTCAAGATCCAAACGCACTCAAATGGCACTACAATATCTTGACTCACCCACAAATATCATCCTTAGCATGAGAGAAAGGTCCTCAAAACCCCACCCAACTAATCTTTCACAACTTTCCAAAAATTCAACCACAAAAGAGTTCCTACCAACCACAAGTTATCCTTTTAGCCTCTAGGTCGACTCACTACAAAAGAAAAACCATTGGTATTTTGTTTTTGTATGGCCACCAATGTTTATCTCTCTCTCTCTCCTAGCCTTCTAGGGTGAACCTCAACAAGGTAACTAGGGTTTCACTTTCTAAGATGCCTTTCTATGTCTGATCTCCAATTTTTAAGTTAAATCTGAACCATTGATTCAATCCCTAGCATTGGGGGCACAAATACAACTGTTTCTCACTCAAAAACCCTTTTGTTAGTATTTGCAACATAATAACCATTCATGTGATGGGATATTGATCCATCTTCATCAATATTATGATTTACAGAATTATAATGTTATTTCCACTATCTACTAAACTTATTTTTTCCTTTTTACCTCTAGAACCTTTTAGCTCTAGCTTAGTTAAACCACATAAATTATGATATTATGATCTAATTTTTATAATGGATGTCTTTTGTTTTATTGGATATGCATGGAAATAATGTACATGTCAAAGAAGAGGGCCTACAAATCTCTAGTGGTTGAGACCTCAAATGAACGACCATTTAGAGGCATTGTAGTTTTCACCATAACATGTCCTCCTATGACAAATTCGAGCACTTTGTATCCAAACCCTTCTATATGATTGTGGCACTATATATCTAAATTATTCAAGACATTTTTTATTACAAAACTCTAAAATGAATCTTCGAGATATAAAGAGAAGACTTGAGGGATGCTACAAGTGAGCAATTTTTCGAACAAAATTTTAGTTTGAAGGCAACCTGCTTACAAATATTCAATAAGATTAGTGACATTCCAAAGGACAAGACTAAATTAAGAAGAAAAGCAAATGAATAAAAACCCTAGTCTTACCATTTTTTTAGCCTCTGTGGTATAACTCAAACTATGCTCCATCCAAGCAATTAAAAAAACAACTACAACCTGGGGTTCTCTCTTTCTTTCCTCGAGAAGGAATAAGTTTTTCCTCCTCAACCCACAATAGTAGCAAGGAAGGAAGAATCTCCAAGTAGTAGGATCTCCAAGTGGTGGTCTTTGGAACACCTCAATTTCTTTAAATTAATTAACATTCTTAACAGTTCCTTCCAACAATATGTATATGTTGGCTCTCTCTCCATCAATCCTGGAATTCTCAAGCTCCCAACACACGTAAATGGTGCTACAATATCTTGACTCAACCACAAAAAGCATCCTTACCATGAGAGAAAGTCTCGGGGTGTTATAGACATATTTGGGCACTGCAAACCGAATTACATATGTCCATAAACCAAGGGCTTCTAAGTCCCTAAAAGTGTTGTTTCATACCCTAAAGGAGCAAGGTCAACTGATTACATCATCTCCCAGAAGTTTTTCATGAAAAACCACTTAGAACTGGTTAAAGCAGGATCATACAGATTGCCTAGTGCAAAAGGTGCGATGCATCTCACCTGCCACATGCAAAAAGTGTGATGCATACTGGAAAGCCCTTCTATAGGGTGCGATGAGCGAGAGCAGACAAATGGCACAAGCAGTTTGCTAAGTGGAGAACCTGAGAATCTTCTAGAAGCTGCTCATTTGACACTTTCCTCCCTGAGTTCACCCAAGGATGAGTAAGAGATCATGAAATCTCCAAGTGGAACCAATAACTATGAGAGAGATGACACTAATCAAAATCCCAGAAGCTGACTCACCCCCTTGCAAATATTTATAAATGGATCTCTCATCCCAGAGATCCAGAAGTTGGAATTGGGTAATTTGCAAAGAGGTGTTGCTCGTTTCTCTTTGAAGACATTGTTGGGTGATATTTCTTTGTGTGAGGTGAAGAGGGCTTTCAAGCTGGGAGGATGGCGTTGGGTTAGACCAAGTGGTTGTAATCCTCTCTTCTACTACTTTTACTAATAAAGCTATTTGAGTTTTCCTCCATATTCTTGTGTAATCTCTGAATATTGTGTTGATATATGCATTTGTATGGTCAATATATATCTGATCCTATATTGTTTACAGTCAAAGATCTCTATGCTTTGATGGTATTATGTTGTTGTGAATCTACATGTGCTCCTTGAAATGGGACAAGTAAGGAAGCAGTGGCGAGATTCTGTCAAAGGGGAAAGGAAACAAGCAAGGAGCCAAGAGGAAGACTGAGGTTGGTACTCTCTGCTTCTTTCTCATCTCTCTCTCGTAAAGGAAAAACAAGTGACTTTAATCTGTTTGTTTCTAAGAAAGCTACCCGTCTTAGTGGGACTAGCAGCTTTGCATAGACACTATATTTCCTGGTAACAAAAATGGTGACTCCACTGGGGACCGATTAGTTTGATTTCTTATCTCTATTTGTTTGATTCATAAACCACAGACGTAGCCTGAAGTTAAGCCAGCTAGCCTTCGAACTGCATTTGCTATGCAAGTGCAAAGTAGATCAACGTTGCTTCAGTCAATCTCTGGGTTTGTTTATGAACTGAACAATTGACTTGGAAAAATCCTAAGTGCCCTAGAGGTAGCTTCAGTAACCTCATTATATCAGCCCCTGTACTTTGTAGTTACTGACTATCATTTTCTCGGCCTAAATCCCTAAACTAAACTACAAATTGTGAGCAAAAACCAAGTTAAAGTCTCGTCCCTGGACCATTGCACCCTGTCTTCTTAGAAATATGGATGCATCGCACCTCCCGTGTGCAGTAGGTGAGATGCATCCCTGTTTCCCTGTGTTACAGGTGCGATGATTAGACAAGATTAGATCTGCCTCCAGATTTTGGTTTTTTCTTCATTGTCTTCAGTTTTATTCAGGAGTTTTGTTGTCTATGATCAGTAGACCACTGTCAAAAACCCCTTTCTTTGCATCATTCAACCTCCATTGTACAAATAATTATGAATGTTTTTATGTATTGTGCGCCATTTACAGTTCTCTTTTACAAAGAAGTAGCTTAATTGAACTGTCGTCTTTTGATTTGGAAGTGTTGCAAGTGTCGTTTTCAGTCAAAGAAAAGAATCCCATTGTTCTTGATAGTCAATTATACTGTTACTCTTGTATTTGATCCGAATTACTAGTTATTCAAGTGTCAAAAGATGTTTTCAATTCAAAATCGTAAAGTGTCGTCTTGTCTCCTTTTTGTTTTATGAAAAGAAAATCATTAGTACTGTCACTTTGAAAGAAGGAATAGTTCAGATTTATACTTAGCATTCCTTTTGTCATTCACACATTAAAAAAGCGAAAACAAATATATTGCATGTGCATTTGCATTTAGACTGCTTGTTGATTGTGATTTAGGACAGTGCATCTAGTGTGTGCTCTCTACTCTATGTTGAAAAGATTTCATTTCTCTTTCCTTAGTAGCTAGGATTTTCATTGAAAAAAGAAGATTAAACGACTATTTATCATCTTAGATTGCACTTTAGGAATTGTATATCTACATCACGCGGTGAACCTGAAAGGAAAATTTCTTAAGAAAGATCAACTATAAAATAAATTCAATGAACATAAAAATGCTTTGGAACCTAATGCACAACATCTAGAAGTCTAGGCTAGAGATGTATTCCGACGTCGTAAAGCCTGGTAACTGTTACTTTCATCGTAGGTTGGGTGATTCCTCCTCTTTGAGACGACAACTGCCAATACGGACTTGTGCTCCCACGTACTGTTGAGTATATATTGGGAGACCAAAATAGGCTATATCCTTTATCCTTAGGAAGCTGTGTCTGCCGCCCTATCGATCGCAATGCACTGAACACAGCATTTAAGAAGATTGATTGTCGTACCGTAAAAATTATTCTGTAGTTTTGCGATTGGTTTGGTCATCCCTCTGTCTAGATTTCCAGAGTAGTCTCTTTCATTCCTTTTCAGACTCCTTAAAATAAAAGGTCCATTTGAGCACTTGTCACTTCAGGCTCATTAAAGATCGAAGGCAACTAGAGTCATCTTTAGCTTTTTCTCGACTCTTAAAAATTGAAAAAGCGAGTTGTGTCAAAGCGTCTAAAATTTATTTTAATCAGAATAACGTCACTATTCCCTCATTGGTCTTGGGTTGAGAAAAATGGAGTCCACCAACCAAGGATTTCCCCTTGGGGGAAATCCTAGTCCTTTCTCCTCTTGGGGAGATGTTGGTGCACCTCATATGGCCACATTGTCCCTTCCAGGACTGATAATTGGCCTGCCGGTATGGATTTTCTCGACCTCCGTCGTTCAAAGCACCGTGATTCCTAAGCAATCAAATCAGCAACTAGATGATACCAGGGTTCCCCCCCAACCTTCTACTTCGTTTGTCTCTCCCTCTCCTTCTTCCTCTTCACTTGGTGAAGATAGTAAAACTAAAAACCAAGTAACTGAGAAGAAGAAGAAGGAACCAACGGAAAAAAGGGGCAACCATGCATCATCTAGCAAAAATCCACACACTGCACCATCCAAACCTAAATCTCCATGTGTCATCTGTAAAGGAGACCACTATCACCATGATTGTCCTTGTATCCCACGGATCCTAAGGGACTGGTCTCCCCACTTGCACAACCCGGTGTCGTCAACCTCTGACGATCATGTCGAAAGTACACCGTCAAATAGTGAAAACGAAGTCATCGGACAAAACAGAAAATCTAAATTTCCCTACAGACTGTGCGAAGGCGATCATGCCCTCCACTGTTGTCCCTTCCTGGATGAAGCTAAAAGAGTCTTGGATAATCGTCCTGCATCACCGTAGCGACTCCCTCCTGGGTACAAGAAACTCTTGCCGAGTCCATTGCTAGTTGAAAATCTGACTGACCCACCTTTGGAATCGGTCGAAGCACCTATCATTGAAGATAAACCCTCTAAGTCCACATCAGAACAAAGTCAACAGGTCGAGATGGCAGTTGACCCCATCTTGACTTCAGAAGATTTACCTTCAGATGATACAGTCACCGAAGAGAATGAGAACGACACTGTTCAAATTCTTTTCATAAACACAGACTCTGATGAACATGGAGGCAATCTACTCATTCCTTTGCCGCAGGAAGGAAATTCATCAGAGTTATATCCGGCCATTTATTCGGTCCCACCTCCAAGCAACCTAGTCATTTCCTTCGACTGGAATCTACTAGGCAGACCCCGTTTACCATCTAATGTACCATTTTGAATCATAGTGCAAACTTACAAAATGGTCATGGTTGGTACCATCATAGATGAAGGGGATTCTGTGAGTATCCTTTCCTCGACTGCTTGGAAAGAACTTGGTTCACCATCGCTTTTGCCTGAGATGTTAAATCTGATAGGCTTTGATAAAGGAACCAGTCGACCGTTAGGGATCCTTACAAGTTTACCTATAACTTTGAGAAGGAAAACCATTTATCTTAACGTAATGGTAGTCCAAGTACCTTTAGATTACAATCTACTCCTTGGGCGTGACTACATTTATAGCATCGAGCCATCGTCTCGTCTCTCTTTCGAGTAATGTGTTTTCCGCATGAAGGCAGAATGGTCCAGCTCGTAGACCAGCTTTCATTCCCCGGTTCACACATAGCTAATAGTCAAATGCCATCCCTAACAGGTCTTTTTGTGTAAGGAATGTCTCTTCAATCTCCAGTCCGTCCACATGATGAGCACGAGTGATTTGGTGGTCGTGATTAAAACCCAGGGGGCATGCACCCTGGTCTACTTCGGCAGGAAAACTTCAGGTATAGGGTAGGTTTCCACAGAGGATATATGACTAGTCTGACACACCCGTGCATTTAGGAAAATGGGATTAGACCAGAATAAGATACCTCTGTTAGAAGGTAGGCCTTTCTCGATAGAAAAAAAGTTTTGTTTGCAAATTGAGGGGTAACCTGGAGAAGGTAGGCCTTTCCCGATAGAACAAATGTTTTGTCTACAAATTGAGGGGTAACCTGGGGAACTCTACTTCACTATACCTGGGGGCATGCAAACCTTTTTGCGTGAAAGTGAAAAACGACCATTTATTTTTCTTAGTGTGTAGGTTCTTAACCCTTTAAACTCATAGGATTGGTCGTTCCTAGCTTACATAATAAAAGGAATCGGAGCATAATTTCGAATGGTGTAAGCTCCCTAAAAAGGAACCTATCGATGAGACATCCTTATTATATGACTGGCACGAGTAGTTTTATGCAAACTTCAAGCTCGTTAAAAATTAAACCTAACAATGAGCATGTGTTCCACCAGAGTTTAAGCTCATTAAAAAATGAACCCACCTCCGGTAAATAACCATTGTGAATGATTATCATCAGCCTTTGAGCCTTGGTCGTGTTCTTACCATCACCTCGACTCTGTTTTAGCCGATCATTCGCCTCCATTTGATTGTTTATCCCTTTTTGAGGAACAGCTGCGACAAGTGATCCTATTAGCCACCTTCTTTACACTGCCGTGATTGGAAAGTTCCAAACCTTACCTTGAACCAGCTGCTATCTGAAAACATCACTCCTTCCTTAAAAGACGAGTCTCCTTTAAGCTCTTTTCATAAAGATTGCTGAGAAATTGGCCTCTCCATCTCATTAAAGTGATCATAAGTGCTATCCCTCCTCTAGATTTTAATCTTTTTGGACCTAAGGGATTATTACACAAAGAGATCAAGCGTTTGTCTTGTTCGACTCGTTAAAACTATCGAAAAATCATCCCTTTCGCATTGTTTTATACTTTTTCGGACATAAGGTCGATTATATTATGAAAAAGGAATGTTGGAGTCTTCTTTCCGTCTCTTTTCAGACTCTCTAAAATTGAAAAGAACCGAGTTATCCTTGTCGTTAAACTTGTTAAAACAATAACGACAAACTTGTCCATTCAGACAAGAGCGAGTTTCACTCTTGCTAGGCTCGCTAAAACATAGCAACGGGTTTGCCTGAAGGGAAAATTATAGAACAAGCATATGTTATCCTCCTCAAGCTTGACAAAAATAAAGAGGTACTGGTCAGAAATGACTGGGGAAAATTGGGAAGAAAACTTGAAGAAACTTTATTGGTAGCAGGTCGCTCTTGAACATGACACTTTCACTCCATCACCATGATTGAGTCGGGTTGGGTTATTCCATTCACTGGTCATATCACCATTGGTCCACCGTACAATCCATGTTTGGGGTTAACGCTACCAATCCATTTTAGTGTCGTCGATATGTTCAAGAGAAGTCGCTCAGAGAATTCACCTACCCAGCTTGTGTCTCATCCGCTACAATACCTTCATGCTTCATTCTTTCATGACCGCCACCTTGAACCTTGTATCATCAGATCGTTTTCACCTCTACAAAATCATTTGCTCCGTTCCATGTCGTAGATGTGGGATCCATTAATGCCCTCCTACGACGGATAACTTCTTGTCGACATCAGCTCATTATCCAAGAAGTTGACCTAGGGACAACCCTTCCAATACTTTAAAGCTTGCATGCCTCAATGGCAAGTTTCTCACTTCCAGCGACAGGTTTACACTAATGGCCTTCGACCAAAATAATTTGCGTGGTGTTCGACATTAACTCATGTATTCACACCACGTGAATTGTATTGCCGTACCTTGAGGGTCATTATCATTATCGTTGATTCCTCTCGCGTCTGTTAATAGCTTACATCATTGGCTGGTAATCAGGCAATGTCTTTCCATGTTCGACATCAGAACATCCATTCACATGGATCAACTTGTACTTCGGGCGAAGATTGAATGAGTTTTGAAGACCTTGGATCTAGTTTCATCCATCCAAGCTGCGATATATTCAGGAAAATAAAGACATCAAATGTACATCATTGTTGCACAGATAATCATCCAAACTAAGGGATGATGGCTCTACTAGAATCATCAATCTGCACACAGACAGTTGTCTGTCCTATGTACATGAAAATGAATTTATCAAAGCTGAGCATGGGAATGCCTGCCTCAGCTAGATCATGGAAATATTATGAAGATAATGTATTGTATTGTATCTTATTACAGGTCACCTTCCAGTACGAAAAACCTCGGATCCTCACTATAAAGCATTTCACCCGACATCAAAAGATTTACGAACTCATGCTTTAGGGGGCAACTGTTATAGATATATTTGGGCACTGCAACCCCAATCACATATGTCCATAAAACAAAGGTTTCTAAGTCCCTAAAAGTGTTGTTTCATACCCTAAAGGAGCAAGGTCAACTGATTACATCATCTCCCAGAAGTTTTCCATGAAAAACCACTTAGAACTGGTCAAAGCAGGACCATACAGATTGCGCAATGCAAAAGGTACGATGCAACTCACCTGCCACATGCAAAAAGTGCGATGCATACTGGAAAGCCCTTATATAGGGTGCGATGAGTTAGAGCAGAAAAATGGCACAAGTAGTTTGCTAAGTGGAGAACTTGAGAATCTTCTAGAAGATGCTCATTTGACACTTGCCTCCCTGAGTTTGCCCAAGGATGATTAATAGATCATGAAATCCCCAAGTGGAACCAAGAACTATCAGAGAGATGACACTAATCAAAATCCCAGAAGCTGAATCACCCCCCTGCAAATATCTATAAATGGATCTCTCATCCCAGAGATCGAGAGGTTGGAATTGGGTAATTTGCAAAGAGGTGTTGTTGGTTTCTCTTTGAAGACATTTTTGGGTGATCTTGCTTTGTGTGAGGTGAAGAGGGCTTTCAAGCTGGGAGGATGGCGCTAGGTCAGACCAAGTGGTTGTAATCCTCTCTTCTACTACTTTTACTAATAAAGCTATTTGATTTTTCCTCCATATTCTTGTGTAATCTTCGAATATTGTGTTGATATATGCTTTTGTATGGTCAATATGTATCTGATCTCTATGCTTTGATGGTATTATGCTGCTTTGAATCTACAGGTGCTCTTTGAAGCGGGACAAGTAAGGAACTAGTGGCGAGATTCTGTCAAAGGGGAAAGGAAACAAGCAAGGAGCCAAGCGGAAGACTGAGGTTGGTACTCTCTGCTTCTTTCTCATCTCTCTCTCATAAAGGAAAAACAAGTGACTTTAATCTGTTTGTTTCTAAGAAACCTACCCGTCTTAGTGGGACTAGTAGCTCTGCATAGACACTAGATTTCCCGGTAACACGGGGTTCTCTCTCTCTTTCCCAGACAAGAAATAGAATTATTCTACCCAAACCACAATAGTAGAAAGGTAGGAGAAAGCTCCAAGTGGTAGGATATCCAAGTGGCAGAGTAGCAAGGTAGGATCTCTAAGCAGTGGGATTTGGATCTCCAAGTGGCGTGAGTGAGGGGTTGTGAAATGGCACGATTGATAGAATGATTATTAATTAACCCACTTGTTATTTGACTCAATGCTCGACACATGTAATGATTATTAAACATACTTACTTTTAATTTTTTATATATAATGTTAAAACTTATATAAACTTGAATTTTATATAAACTTAAAACTTAATTTTTATAATTTTAGATGTTAACATATATATATATATATATATATATATATATATATATATGGAAATGGAGATTAATCAATCTATGATGGTTGTGGTTCTTTTGAGTGTATTCCATCTCACTCGCAACAACAAAAAATATGTCCTCGTAGTTGCAATGAACACGGGTACCAAAACTAAAAAAATAACTTTTTTCTGGACCTTTGCGATAATATGGGCCATTCCATTAGACTATTTTGTCACAATTTAGTTGTATATGTAGTAGTGATGCAAGAATCACATTAATTGAATTTTATATGAAAATGTTATACTTCCCAGAAGTTGTCCTATTGTGTTAAATACTATGGTATGAAAGGATGCCATGTCAAGCCCCATTACTAATGAAAAAGTCATTTTTTTAATTTCAAGAAGATTATGTAAGGTACAAAACCAAAACTCTAGTTGAGGGTTGAGGGAGTCAAACCTTACTCCTATTTTTCTCTTCAGCTATGTTAAATAAGTGGCCACTAGAAGGACTATGTTTTTTACTTTGTGTTATTGCATTTTGTTCCATTTGTTCAGTATACAAACTAGAGGTGGGAATTTAGAGAGAAGAAAATAGGGGATTAACCTATTGTACTATCCTTACACGTCACGGGTCTCTGGTAACTCCACAGATAGTACCTCTTCATTCGTACTTGCATATTTCCATACAAAAGTAAAGAAAAAAAAGAAACCTCACCCTCTAGCTTGGTCTTCTCCCTTAAAGGGTTTTCTAGGGTAAAACATGCACATGTTGTCAATGGTTTTTGTGTGTAATTATCTCTATTCTTTATTTTTAACATTTCTTATATTTCATTCATTCAAGCGAAAAATTAATTATTAAAGTATTTAAGATCAAAAAATAAAAAATAGCTTCATACTATACATTTTAATTATTTTATGATATCTATTATGACACATTGTTTAGCTATATTATCCATAGTTGTTTATAGATTAGTCTAATTCCTAGTTTCAATATCGAGGTCGTTAAAATTTGTTCTTATTTTAATAATGATGATTTTCTTCCTAACACTAGTCAAAATAAAGAGTTGCTTCGACCTTTTATCTATATTAGGGTTTATCACTTCCTTATAATATTTTAATTTTATTTTCCCTCTAACTCTTTAGAGTGCCTTGGAGTCTATTTAGTGGAAACCCCTTGATACTAACAAGTGACACTATCGAAAAATTAATGGAGACAAGAAGAGTTTGGAATTTGTCATGTGAATAATCAAGCTATTAGGACATTAGATGTCTCGAATTCTCGAGGTGATGATCAATGCAACTCCCCGATACTAATAGAAATTTACATTTTTGATGCGTTAATGACTATAGATGGCAAGGTTTGTCAAATGATATATATGGGGTTGTTGGGGTGTTAGGTATTGGGCAATTGGGGCAATTGGATGCTTCTATGGGGAATTTTCTCTTGATATTGTTGACCCATAAAAAGGGCACTGATGTGGTAGATGTTGAGTTGGTGACTAACATGGTGTTGACGTGGAGATGATGTGGTGTTAATATGGAGTTCATGTGGAGATGAAGTGGGTTGATGTGGAAAATTGATATGGCATGGACGTGGTGTCAAGGTGGTTTCTAGGTGGCAGTCGTGGCAACAATGGCATGGCTATTAGGTTTTAGGAGTTATACGAAGTCACTACCAAAGTAAGGCCTTAACCATAACAAAACTTGATAAGCCATCCTTTGTTGCAAGTTTAAGAAGGTTCTCCAGATACAAGGAAATATTGAGCCATCATCCCAATGAGAAATAGGTAGGCCTATTGGCTTTTACGATGGAGGGTGTTAAGAATGGGTTCAGATGGTAAGTGAATTCACTAATTCCACTAGGGCCTCAGGGCATGGTGACTTGATAAATAAAGATAGAATCTAAATAAATAGTCAACCTTTGTTAATCAATTACCAATTGTTAAAACGAGTAGGAACCTTATATCATAAGTTATATTAGAGAAGTAATGATAGGAGGCCAAAATATAATAGAACAATTAGTGGCATGGATAAGCCAATGCAGCAGTTGACAAAGAAATGCACAATAATGGTATATGGGAAAGGTGGGGCCATGTGTCTACCACATGGAAAGGTATAGATATTGATGTAGCTTTGGAGGAAAGTCTTCAAGTATGCATAACTTTGTGCTCAGAGCGTAGCTTGAGATGAAATTTATATCATTGGAAAAGTCTCAATGAGCAAAATATTATAGTGATGTTAGAAATGAGCTTTGGGTTGATTATTAAAAGAGGAAATTTTGTTTACCCCATCTCCATAATTTACCCAACGAGGAGAGATTTGGACATGCCATAGCACTAATCAAGGATGGGAGATGGTGACCTTATAGTTTAGTCAAGATATAACAATTTACTAGTGTCATGGATTGTTATTGTAACAATCTTGGTGAAAGTTCATGTAATAAAGTTAATAAAGGAAAAATAAGACCAGGGTTAAGGGACACTTATTTTAAGATGAATTTGGGAAAATATATCCTAGTGGGCATCAAAGGATGTGTGTTTTGGCTAAGGAAAAGTAGCAAAGGCTAAGGTAAAGGCATTAAAAGGAAAAAAGGCATTTTGGCACATTGTTTATGAAAATAAAGGAAATTAGTAAAAAAATAAGGTGAAAGGTCACAGGTTGCATGTGAGGAGGAAATTGAAGGAAAATAATGGAAAATGAAGAAATTAGAGGCCTCATCCATAAAAAAGATTTTAAGGATCAATTGGTAACCTTTTGTGAGTTCAACTTTTGAGATCTCTCACGATTTTCTCTCTCTCTCACTCTTGGTCACTTAGAGTTTACCTGGTCCACTCTAGCTTTGGATCAAAGAAGGAAAAGAAAGCAAAGGGAAAGGAAGGCAAGCAAGGATCAAGGAAGGGAAATCAAGATCAAGCAGCTTCGGCAGTAATACTTGTAGGTAACCTTTTTGAATGTGTGATTCCCTAGCTTGTTTGGACATGCATGGTGTTGCATGTTGGTTTATGGTTCTCTTGCCGTCGGTGGCATGGTTTTGCTAGGTTATGATAGTGGTTTTCAGCCTAGCCTTGCCTTTTTCTAGATGCCATGGTGTTGGGATGTTTATATTGGTTTTTGAGCTTTGTTTTGTCAGATGGATTTCAAAATCCAGGGTAGAGGTGGTCTCAAGTTCCAATCCCAAAGGCCTAGGAATCCCTTGACCGATTTTAGCAGGATACATGGTAAAGAATGAGAGACTGGTCTCAATTTAGGGCCTAGTCATCCAGTTTGGATTGTGGTAAAGCCTCATAGACAAGGAGACTAAAAATTCCTCAAGGATATTGGTGTATTCCAAATGTCATTACAAATTTGGTTCAGTTGTGATTGGAGCACCGGTTTTGGTGTGATCATGGTTTGATGAGGCTGGAGGTGGTTTAACCTTTGGATTCCCTTGCTTGTTCTTGGATTGGTTGTTATATGATATCCCATATTCATGCTTGGAATATTGCACGGGGGTTACTGACTGAAAGGGATATTTGGTTCAACCATGTCTATGGTTAGGTGATAGGCGGAAGTCTCAAAACTCATCATATTTTCCGATGAATAAAAAAATTTAAGTTCCCTTACATTTCCACTAGTTTATATGCGGATTTAATGGTTTTTATATCTCTGATATTTATATTGTTTTATGTTTGTTATAAGCATGGTTGAATGACTGGTTTATGTCATGGGTATTTCACGTATTAACTTGTAACTGTTAAATGAATGGATGAATACCTAATTGACGATGTACTAGTTCAGTTGAGAAGGAGGTGATCCTTCTGGTTATGTTTCGTAAGTCCTATCAGTCATTTATGCTCTATCTTGTATCTTAGACCAGTATGTTTCATTTATGCCAAGTGTTTGACATAATGTCAGTCCCGGTTGGGGGTGCTCAAGCTAGTCTTGAGGTTGATTTTTGAGTATTTAGTATTGTTATCATGTCTTTGTTTGATTTTGAAGGTTGTAGCCAATTATGGGAAGAGGTCGAGATTCTAGGCTAGAAAAGTGGCTCAAATCTTAGGGTTGCTGGCACAAGCCTGTTGAGAAAAGTCCACGGTCACTGGCATAAAGGTCTATTAGAGAAAATTTGAGTTGTTGGTCGTTGTCATGCCCTTAGCATGGGAGAAACTCCAGGTTAATAGGCTTAAATCATGAGTGGGACTCAGGAACAGGCTGTCTAAGTGGTTGACTTGTCTCCTGAGGGTGTAATTACTGATGTGGACGGGTTTTTTTGATGAGTTATGTCGATTCCATTTCCTTAACGTCACCGAGGAGGTTCAATTCCTTAGTAACCTCTCTCATCACATGTTCGTCTGGTTGGTTGGTTTCTTGGGTGGACTTGGAAGGAGGGGGTGTTACAATTATGGCTTGAAAAGTAAGTTTGATTAAGGAAGAGATTGAAGAGTGCATAGTGAACCATCAATTTAATTTCTCACAAGGATATATGTGGATCTCAATGCATGGAATATTTCATAGGTATGTTATATTGTAGAATTTGCTTCAAACAGCTAGGACATGACCACTCTCACTATAGCTCCATTCGAGCAATAACCAAGTTTATTAATGACAAAATTTGTTAAACATTAATATATAAATAAAGTGTAACTAAAGTAAAAGTGAAAATGTGAGTTCCATTTTGGAAGCACTTTCACCTCCACCCCAAAGTGAAGTATGCACATATTCATTTTCATTTCTACATTGAAAATGTACATCTTAAAGGCTGAGATAAATATTTACTGATTATTGTTAGTTAACTTATGCATCATCCAGAAGGTGATGGAGGGAATAGGGTTCGATCCAGGAACCCTAGGCCCTAGGCCTAGGTGATGCAGGTGTCGCAGGGTTGGCCTTGACAGTACAGGGCTAGGACCGCAGCTGGCAGGGTCAACAAAGACGCTCGAGGTGGACAGTCGCTGAAGGCGCCAGCTGGAAACCTGCAAACGGCGTTGAGGTTACTGAGGAACGGGGTTCGTTTTGCATTTTCGTATTATGCGGTTATCTTTTCCCTATGGTGGAACCCGTTAGGCGATATTACCATTTTTTGTGCCCTCCGGAGGTTTTGAAGATCAGGCGTTTTCTGCTGTGCACATCGGGTAGCGGTTGAGGGGAGGTATAAGGTTTTTACGGGGCTGTTTTTTACCATGGTTAATCCAAGAGAATCAGTTGAACTTGACCCATCCCCGGAAGATATTCTCTCCGTCTGGGGAAAGGAGGCCACGGAGGAAAACATTGACGAGTATTTTGGGCATTCTGTCAGCCAAGCGACCGCTTTGTTCTCGGGCGGAGGCATATGGCGTTCAAATGCGGCTAAAGGGTTACTGGACGAGAGCTTGGAGCTCTCAAGCGGCTTTGGTGTCGGAGGCAGCAAACCCACATGCATGGTCAGGTTCGTCGAGAGGCAAGAATTTTGTTTCGCCAAACAGTAAGTCCCTTTCCCCATCAAAATTTTTTGCTTCGTCGAGTGGACTTGAGGATATTATTAATTTTCCAAATATCAAAGGGGTGTGGAGGACTGTGGGGGGTGTACAGAGTTATGGGAAAGAATTGGGGGATAGAAATAGTCACCCGGCGCTAAACAGAACCCTTTTCCCAAAAGAACCCTTGCAGAGATCTTCTAGGGTGAAAGAGGGTTTAGTGGGGGTGGAAAAAACCTCAAATTTGGGGGTTTTTGCAAACCCTCCTGATTCAGGAAAGGCGGAGGCAGGCGTTCCTTCGGATGCAGGCGAAGTAGGGAGTCTGATGGAAGGACTGATTGAAACCCCCCCCCCCCCCGAGTACAAGGATCTGAGAGACATGGAAGATGGAAGCGGCCAAATCAGGGATGCAGGTAATTCAAACCCTATCTCAGGAGAACGAGAATCAGCTCCAGATGCAGAGAAGGTAGGGGAAAAAAGGAAGAAAGCTAAATCGTGGAAAACTAAGAGGGTCACAAATTTGGTACTAGGAATGGACGTTCAGGTTGAGGATGCTCTGGATGTGGCGGAGAGCACTCTTGTGGGCAGAGTGAGAGGAAGGTATGTATCTGGCAAATTTCTTAAGCAGTGGGCCGAGAGTCAGTGGTTGAAGACACCGGCGAATTCCTTCACGACTGCTACGCTGGTAAAGGGCTGGTTTATGGTAAAATTTGACAGTAAAGAAGCTATGGAATGGGTCGAGGAACGAATCTGGGCGTTTGGGAATCGACCTGTATTTTTTAAAAGATGGTCTCCTCTGTTTGATGCCTCTAAGGAGAAGGTAGACGAATTACCCGTATGGGTTAGGGCTCCAAATTTACCTCCCTTTCTCTGGGTGGACTCAGTTTTTATGTCTATTGGAAACCATCTGGGCACCTTTCTGGATGCAGATAGATCCTTTCTTCATACCTTTGAAAGAGCAGTGGCGAGTATCCTTGTAAGGCTAAACCCATCGGAAGGTCTTGCAAAATCGGTTACTTTGCAATATAAGGACTATGTGTATGAGCAGATTTTGGACTATGAACTATTCCCCTTCAGGTGCCACCGTTGTCATGAATACAGGCACTTGGCCAGGGACTGTCCCTTGGGAAAAAGAAGAAGGAAGATGAAGAACAAAGAAGAGGAATGGGAGGGTTTCCTGAGGAAAAACGAGGAGCCGGTGGAGGAGAACAGCACTGAAGCAGAGCTCCAAAGAGCAAATCAAGCTCCCGAGGCGGAAGAGGACATGCAGCGGGAGGAAGTGATCCCGATTTGTGATGATGAATACCAGCCGCTCAAGGAAATCCCCTTGGACGTCCCAGTCGGCCCTGCTGCGGACGTTCAAACCGGTATGCAGACTTCTCCTCTTAATCTCTCTTCAAATTCCGAATCTTTTATCGGTGGTTTTTCTTTGGATTTTCATATGGCCTCAAATTTAGAAGATCCTCTGCAAAACATTGAATCACTCTCAGAAGCTATTCCTTCTTTAAATTTGAACTGTGAGGACCTCTCTAAGATGAGTCAGATCTCTGGTAGTTCGTCCCCTGTCCATCACTATAACCTCAGATCTCACAGTAAAAGACCTGCATGTCATCAGATTTTCCCGGAAACGGTTGGTGGTCTCTGTCCTGAGTCGTCTAAGAGTCACTTAAAAAAAGGTAGAGGGCGGAAATCTCTTTTATCTAAAGCACAAGTTAAGGCTAAATATGATGTAGCGGATGGTAAACAAATGTCGATCCCTGGGGCGCTTAGAGCAGCAAAACCCCCTGAGACAGTTATCAAATGATCTGTCTTTCATGGAACTGTAGGGGGTTGGCTAGTAAACCCAAAAAACTAGCTCTGAAAGATTTAATCTCCCGCCACAACCCGGATATGGTCTTTCTCCAGGAAACCCTGGGCAATAGTGCTGATGTTGAATCCTCCCTCTGCTCTCTCTTTCCGGGTTGGGTTTTCACAGCCCTGGATGCTTCCGGCCATTCCGACGGTCTTGCTATTAGTTTTAAAAAGGGAAGATTCAAGGTATTAAATTCCTAGGGTCTGCCCCATGCTCTTGGTTTGGAGATCCTTTCACCAGATTTTGAATTGCCTTTTCTGGTCATCAATGTGTATGGTCCCTGTCAGGGTCGGGCCTCCTTTTGGAATGATTTCCTCTCGAAAGAGCTGTTAAAAAACAAAAGGTTGCTTATAGGGGGAGATCTAAATTTTTCTTTGGGGATGGCTGAAGCCTGGGGGCCCAATGCAAGGGAAGATCCTCTGGCCGATTTTTTCCTAAAAGCCTTTCAGACTCATAATCTGATTGATGTTAACATAATAAAGGCTAAACCGACCTGGAGAAACAGAAGAACGGGAGAAGAGAGAATTGCTAAAAGATTGGACCGGTTTCTCATAAATGAGTCACTGGCTTCTTATATCCCTCTCTTCAGGCAATGGGTGGGTGAAGGGGGAAATTCGGACCATTTTCCCATTTACCTTGAGTTCTCAAAGACCCCTCCCAAGCCGGCTTCTCTGTTTAAGTTCAATGCTACCTGGCTTCAGGAGGAGTCTTTTCTTCAGCTGTTCAGGAATACATGGAGGCATCCGGGCCCTTCCCCTCCGGAAAACAAAGGAGATCATTTTATGGAGAATCTAAAAAGGCTGAAGAGAGCAACCATTGAATGGGCTGCAGACAGAAGGAGGAAACTAAATGAGGAATTGGTCAGAATTGATGAGGCTCTAAGTGTTTTAGAAGATCTTGATGCTGATGCTTACATTTCACAAGAGGCGAAAGAAAGAATTCTGGTGTTAGAAAAGAACAGAGCTAAGATCCTTCTGGACAAAGAAGAGGAGTGGAGACTGAAAAGTAGGGCTATTTGGCTGAAAGTGGGGGATGAAAATACAAAATTCTTCCATAATTATGCAAAGGGGCAGAAAAACGCAAATACTATTTGGAAATTAAAGGACTCTGAAGGAATGGAGAATTCCACTTTTGAGGCTATAGCTAATCTGGGCAAGAATCACTTTCAATCCCTTTTTGCTGACCCAGGGGGAATTTCTATAGCCGAAATCATTCGGACTGCCGAAGCTTTCCCTTGTTTTGTGGAGGAGGAGGAAGCAGAAAATCTATTCAGAGAAGTGACTAAGGAGGAAGTAGAAAGTGTCATAAAATCAATGCCAAAAGACAAAAGTCTGGGTTCGGATGGTTGGACCATAGAGCTGTTTATTCACTTCTTTGATCATATTGGTGAAGAGCTTACAGATGTTGTGGAGGAGTCAAGGAAAAAAGGAGAAATATATGGTCCTTTTAATGCAACCTTCATTGCCCTCATCCCGAAAAAAGAGGATCCGGAATCCTTTGAAGATTTCAGACCTATCTCTCTCTGCAATGCTATCTACAAGATCATAGCAAAAATCATTGCGGTCCGCCTGAAGCCCATTCTTTCAGTTTGTATTTCCAACGAGCAATTTGGATTCCTGGATGGTCGACAAATTCATGAAGCCATTGGGGTGGCCCAGGAAACCATCCACAGCATCAGACAAGCAAAGAAAAAAGGGGCGGTGCTTAAATTAGATCTTTCCAAAGCCTACGACAGGATTAGCTGGTCGTACCTCAGACTTTTATTGACTCACCTTGGCTTTAAGGTGGAGTTTATAAATTGGATAATGGGATGCATTTCAAATGTATGTTTTGTTGTTTTGATAAATGGGGCTGCATCCCAATTCTTCAAAAGTCAGCGAGGCTTGAGACAAGGATGCCCTCTCTCTCCTTTGCTCTTTCTTCTGGCTGCTGAAGGCCTCAGCAGATTGATTTCAAAAGCTAAGAGATCAGGTTTGATTACAGGTTTGGAAGTAGCTGTAAATCTTTTCATAACTCATCTCCTATTTGTTGATGATATTTTATTGTTTACAAATGGGAATATAAATGAACTAAAAGAGCTTAAAGACATACTTGATCTATTTCTGAAAGCTACAGGGCTTCAAATAAATCCCAGAAAGTCGCACTTTATTATGGAAGCTTTCACCAGGCAAGAGGAGATTTTGATCACATCATACTTGCCCTTTGAAATCTGCAGTATGGATCAGCCTTTCAAGTACCTGGGGTTTTGGTTAAAACCGTCTTCATACCGAAAGCAGGATTGGAATTGGCTGGTGGCAAAAATTGAACAAAGGATTTCCCACTGGAGTTTCAAATGGCTATCTAGGGCTGGCAGGCTAACTCTGATAAACTCTGTTCTTCAGGCCATCCCGGTCTTTTGGGCTGCTCTGACCTGGATCCCAAAAGGAGTTCTTCATAAAATCAAGCAAATATGTAGCAGATTTCTGTGGTCGGGAGCCAAAGAAGATTCAGTCCTTCCCTGGGTAGCTTGGGATAAGATTGCTAGACCAAAGGAATGGGGGGGATGGGGCATCAAGCATCTCGTTGATTTTAGTCAATCTCTGGCAGCAAAATCAGGATGGCGAATTATAAAAGCGGAGAACCTTTGGACTAGAGTGGTCAAAAGAAAGTATATTGACCCAGTTCCGCTAGAGGATTGGATTCGGAGCCCAAACAAAAAAGGTAGGAATTGCTCGGTAATCTGGAAGGCCACTTCAGAGGCATTCAAAATTATAGAACAAGGACTTGCTTGGCAGGTGGGGAATGGAGAAAATCTACGGATTGGCAGGGATCCGTGGGTAGGGTGCAACGATCTTTTTGCATTATCCCCTGGTCTTCTTGCTCATCTAGATACAAAGGGAATCCACAGGTTAAGTCAGATAGCAAACATGGAGTTATATTCCATTTGGGGTCAGGAATGGAAATCTGTAGAGGAATTGGGCATTGATCTCACCTGGAGAATCGAGTGGCAGGCCTTCATTCATGAACTTAAGCGGTCAAATGTCAGAATAAAGGACCATCCAGACTCCCTAGTGTGGGCTCATGCTGAGACAGGACTCTACTCCCCAAAGGCTGGCTATAATTTCCTGATGAAGAGAAAGGGATGGGATCCTCCTGTTTGGTGGGTAAAGCCTCTGTTCAAACTGAAATGCCCCAAAAAAGCCAGAATTTTTCTCTGGTGTGCGCTTAAAAGAAAGATCCCTTCTTGGGAAATCCTTCAAGCATGCTTCAAGCAGGGGCCGAGTAGATGCCCCTTATGCCTGGCAGCTTCTGAATCCATCCCACACTTATTTGTGGAATGCCCCTTCACTAGACAAGTCTGGGATGAAACAAAAAAACTCCTGAACATTAACTCCAGATGGGAAGGGGAACATCTCCCTGCAGCTTGGGAATCTTGGTGGTCTCACTATCCCAAGAAGAACCTGAGAAACCTTCCTCCTATCCTCTACTGGGGCATTTGGATTGCCCGGAACTGTAGCATATTCAATGAAAAAGCAATCCCGGTGGAAGTAATTGCAATCCAAGGCTCAGCCATCCTTGCTAGCATTCCTGAGCCGGAAGGCCCTACATCCTCGAACCAGCAGAAGGAAATCCATATTAAAGAAGGCATCCCTTGGGCATTCTTCGACGGGGCAGCACAAAACAACTCCACTGGTGCTGGAATTATTATTCATCTTAGTCCCTCGCATTCGCTAAAAGCCTCAGTGGGTCTCGGGATGGGCACAAATAATTTTTCCGAACTATCAGCCTTAAAACTTCTCCTTTGCTGGCTCATTCATAGACAGGTCCTCACAGTTCAGATTTTTGGAGATTCTTCAAATGTTGTAAACTGGGTCAATGGAAAATTTAGATGCCGGAATTATATGTTGATGCCTCTGCTAGAAGAAATTCAGAATCTAAAATCTTCATTTACTGTTTTCTCTCTTGACCATATTTACAGGGACAATAATGATGAAGCAGACAGGTATTCTAAAGCAGGTTTACAACAGGCTGTGGGTTCGTGGAGGATAAAAGAGCAGGTCCAGGACCAGATCCGTGAGACGGATATGGCCCCTTACACTTAATGTTTTTTTGTTACATGCTGTAATTGCTCCAGGATCAAATGGACATATTATTTGATACTGGCGGCATATGATATTTGAACTTTTTCTTACACTTTTTCATCTCTTTTTTAATTCGGAGAAGCTCGACAGAACCTTTGTTTTTGTTAATATGCGGGTTGTTTTCCTTTTAACAAGGAGACCCAGACTTTCTAGACAGCCTCAATTTTTTTTGGTATGGCTGATTCAGGCCGAAGTTCAGAAGAACTTACTGGTTTTTTTGTAAAAGACATGCTTGATGACATCATGGAGAAGGATGGTTTAATCTTTCTGCCTCAAGCAGTTTTTTGCTGAATGTTCATTCATCTGATTGTAACTTTTTTATTTTTATTAATAGAAAAGTTCGGCTTTTTTCCTCGAAAAAAAAAAAAAAAAACTTATGCATCATCCTCACTTGAATTATTGAAAAAATTTAACTTGAATTTAATCATAAAGCATGTGTTTTTAAAGAATGAGGAATTAGGTTGGAGAGTAAAAGTATACATTTTAAAATGGGTATAGGTAAAGAGGCACTCGATGAGGTATATTTTGAAGTTGATATAAATTCAAATTTGTATCTTGATTTAATCATAAAATATCTATTTTAAAAGAATGAGGAATTAGTTTTGGAGCGTGAAAGTATGCATTTTAAAATAGATACAAGTAAAAAGTAACTAGATCAAGTAAGTTTTGAAGTGGATGTAAATACAAGTTTGTAACTTGAATTTAATAATAATGTATATGTTTTAAAAAAACCAGAAATTAGGTTGGAAAGTGGCATTATGCATTTTAAATGGATATAAGTAAAAAGGAATGGGATGAGGTACATTGGGAAGTGGATGTAAATTCAAATTTGTAACTTGAATTTAATAATAAAGTATATGTTTTAAAAAAAAACGAGAAATGAGGTTGGAAAGTGACATTAAGCATTTTAAAATGGATACAAGTAAAAAGGAATGGAATGAGGTGCCTTGGGAAGTGGATGTAAATTCAAATTTGTAACTTGAATTTAATAATAAAGTATATGTTTTAAAAAAACTAGAAATTAGGTTAGAGAGTGACATTATGCATTTTAAAATAGATATAAGTAAAAAGATATGAGCTGAAGTGCATTGGGAAGTGGATGTAAATTAAAATTTCTAACTTGAATTTAATAATAATGTATTCTAAATGAGGAATTAGATTGGACAGTGAAAACATATATTTTAAAATGAATGTAGGTAAAGAGGAACCAGGTTGGAGAATGAAAATATATATTTTAAAACGAATGTAGGTAAAGAGGAACCGATTCAGGTGCATTTTGTAGTGTATGTAGGTGAAGAGGAATAGGATCTCAACTGAAAATGTGCATTTTAAAGTAGATGCAGCTGAAAAGACTCTAGGGTGAAAGTGCATGATTATTGTATAAATGCCACAAAATGTTAATAAGGTAGAGACAGTTGAAATTGTAGAATATGAAAATTGAGGTGGAAGTGGGGTAAACGTTAAAGATGTTATAAAAATTAAAGTGGGTAGGAATGAGTTGAAAATGTGAAATATAAAAGCCGAGGTAGAAGTGGGGGTAACGGTGGAAGTTTAGATGAGGCAGAAGTGAGCAAGTAAAATAAACATGAGGGTGTCAGCATGCACTTTAAAGGGTTAGCATTATTCGTTCTTCGACTACAACAATACAGATTTCATTCTTCAATATAAAAAGTTGAGTGAGGTAGGAATGAGTTGAAAATGTGAAATATAAAAACTGAGGTAGAAGTGGGGTAAGGTAGAAGTGTGCAAGGGTGGAAGGTTAGATGAGGCAGAAGTGAGCAAATAAAATTAATTATTGTGAGGGTGTCAGTATCCAGTTAGGGTTAGCATTATTTGTTGTTCCACAGCAACAATACAGATTTCATTCTTCAATCCCCACGTTTATTAATAGTCTGCTTCTTCTTCTTATCAGGAAAAAACAACGAATACTGTGCAGGATTGTCAGGGTGACTTGGTGGTGTCCTTGCGAATCTGCAAGTATCAATTATTTGTGTGAAAGCTTAAAATCCTGCACAATGAAAGCTGTATTAATGTTCATATGTTTCATATCAGCGGTCATTGCTGATGCAGCAGGGGATGATGGGAAGATTCACATAGTCCACATGGATAAATCTCAGATGCCCACTGTGTTTTCCTCTCACGAGCACTGGTATAATTCCATCGTTACATCTCTCACAACAAACAAGAAACAAGAAGCCTTACTGTATATCTATGACACAGTCATGCACGGGTTCAGCGCCAAGCTAACCCAATCGGAGCTGGACGCTCTGACAAAAGCGCAAGGTCACCTAGCAAGCTACCCGGACACCACGGGAAAGTTGCTTACCACATATTCTTACAACATCTTGGGCCTCAACGAAAAATCTGGCATATGGCCCCAATCACACTTCGGCAACAGCTCAGATGTTATCATCGGACTTCTAGACAGTGGCATCTGGCCCGACAGCCAAAGCTTCAGAGACATCGGAATGGGCGAGGTACCGGCCCGTTGGAAAGGCCAATGCCAGGCGGGAACTGCCTTTAATAGCTCGCTCTGCAACAGAAAACTCATCGGAGCTCGTTACTTCAACAAAGGATTCCTGGCAAGTGGTGGGCACATAGATCCGATCCACGATTACAATTCCGCCCGAGATTATTTTAGCCACGGTTCCCACACCTCGTCCACGGCCGCAGGAAACTTTGTGCCGGATGTTGATTATTTTGGCTACGCAACGGGCACGGCCAGAGGCATGGCGCCTCGGGCACGGCTGGCCATGTACAAGATCGGCTGGTACCCCGAGCACATCGTGGGTTCTGACGTTCTTGCCGCGATAGAGACAGCTATAGCCGATGGGGTCGACGTCTTGTCGCTGTCATTTGGCCTCTCGACCGAGGATCTCATCCAGAACCCCATAGCTGTCGGAGCCTTTGCAGCCACGGAGAAAGGCGTGCTCGTTTCTTGTTCCGCCGGCAACAACGGGCCGGATGGATCAACAGTCCTAAACGGCGCGCCGTGGATTTTGACGGTAGGAGCTAGCACCATTGATCGGGCATTCGCAGCCGAAATAAATCTCGGTAACGGGAAATTCATGGAGGGAACTTCTTACTTTGTCGAGAAAAAAGTTGTTTCCGGCATCCTGGTTTTCAACGAGAGTTCTCCAACATGCCGCTTCCGGTCGCTTGATCCAAAATCTGTGGCCAGTAAAATTTTGCTGTGCATGAGTAACAGTTCTGAGGATCCCGACTTCCAGATTAAAGAAGCCGACCGAACCGGAGCTGCCGGTATTATAATGGCCTACGACGACCACACTTCACGTGTCCTGTCGCCTTCCAGTTACTCGATGCCCGCCGTGTCGGTTTCTTCGGGTCAAGGTCGTCTAATAGCAGATTATGCAAACACCACTGTAGCATTGAGATTCGTGGTAACCCGGCTGGGATTTAAGCCTGCGCCTGTCGTGGCAGGTTTCTCATCGCGAGGGCCCTATTTTCTCACCCCGGGAATTGTGAAACCGGACGTGATTGCGCCGGGCGTCGACATTCTGGCGGCCGTATTGCCTTATGAAAATGCAACATTCGTCGGATCTGCTCCGTTAAAGGCCAACTACTCTTTGGATTCCGGCACCTCTATGTCGTGTCCTCATGCTGCGGCTGTGGCGGCACTGGTGAAAGCCGTGCACCCGGATTGGAGCCCCGCTGCCATTAGGTCAGCTCTCATGACCACGGCCTACAGAGTGGATAATACCGGCCGGGCTATAACAGATCAGGCCGACCCTCGTTTTGGTCCCGCAAATCCCATGGCTCTCGGTTCCGGGCACCTTAATGCCAACAAAGCAGCAGATCCTGGGCTGCTTTATGATGCTGGGGTGAATGAATATCTGGATTATCTCTGTGCTCTCAATTATACGAACCAAGAAATTAGGTTACTGAGCCGGAAGAATTACTCCTGTGCCGCCCATGGGGCCATTGGTGACCTCAACTATCCTTCCTTCGTTGCAGATTTCAGGAACGAGACGAGGTCAGTCCCACAGAAATTCAAGAGAATTGTCACCAATGTGGCCGAAAATGAAAATAAGACGTCATCTGTGTACACAGCAATAGTGAAGACTCCTCCAGAAATTTCAGTGCAGGTGGAACCTGACCTTTTGGTGTTCAAAGAAAAGAATGAAAAGCTGGAATTCTCTGTCAGTATCACACCTGTAAATGTGAAGAAAGGATGCTCAAGTTCAGGGTACTTGAGTTGGGTTGATGGAAGGGGCCATGAGGTGAGCAGTCCACTGGTAGCCATATTCTGCTGATCATGTCCAGTACTTGTGGCCTGCAAGTTTTCTTCTTGTGTCTAGTCCTTGCCATTAGTTTATAAGGGTTTTTAAGTCATTTTTTTTTTCCTCGTAATGTTTTTTAGACTACTCTACGCTTTTAGACTCTACCGGACAGTGCTACAGAGGGTCAATGACTTTGTTGGGACTTCAACAAATTGGACTACCCATAATGGAGTCTTTTGGCTGTGGTAATTGGCTTGAACTTTTACATTTCACTCTCTTCCATTATATATAAGCAAATTAGAAACCAAAGTACCAGAATAGTAAAAGTGATTTGTAATGTCAACAAAGTGATATTATTTTCTTTTACTTGTAATTATTAATATAATATTATTAAAATAGGAAAAAAAAAAAAAAAAAAAAAATTGATATAAATTTTATCATGTTTTTAATATAAATGGCAAAAAAATAATAAATGTGTATTTCAATTTTTTTTACACGAGGTTTAGTTTTTTGTTTTTTGTTTTTAATTCACCCCACATACTTATTCATGTAACTTTGTTGAGAAATTTGCTGCATTTTTAATGAAAAACTTTTTAGTTAGACATCTTATTTGGTGTAATAATTTGTATCATGTCTTAATCCTTTCAATTTAACATTTACGACGAATCACAGTGTATATAATTTTAACACATTACAATTGATTATTTCTTTTTGAGAGAGTATTTTAAAAGTTATTATGAAAATGATTTTTTGGGAGAGTACTTTAAAAGCTATTAAGAAAGTGAAAATTTAATTATTAGATAGAAGAATCTCTCATCTCTTCAAAACCCTACTAACATCCAAAACTTTATAAAAAAGACAATACTCAAGATGGCTATGATTTTTATAAACACATAAACCTTTAATTAATCTAGAGCCAATACAAGATTTAATAAATTTCCACACTTCAAAAGTTTATTGGCATTGGGTGCACCAAATCCTAAAAACAAGGTGGAAAACAATTTTTCTAGAGAATTAAGAGAACTAATCCCTTATTATTACAACAAAATCTTTAAAAAAATTGATTCATCTCTGAGCATAATTTTAATTGAGAAGGAAGGAAACCAAACAACAACCATCAAAATGCCACTAACATGTGACATATTACCAATATATGACATAAAACTAATAATGCATTAAAACTCATTCTTGTTTTTGCATGTGAAAGGTTATTTGATAATGAATACAACATGATTGAATCATGTTATATGGTTCATTGTTAATATAACATCAATCCATAATACAAATCTTCCCAACCATCTAATATAATCTTAATTGACAAAAAGGAGATAGTGCAGCACTATGACCTCTTGGAAGGTCACCCATCTAAGTACTCTAGTTAGAAGAGAGATACAAGGATCTCATAAAATCTTATGCATTAACACTCTAATAATCACACCAATCAAAATGCTTAATGCTACATCACATATTGCTAAAATTTAAAAATAAAAAATTTGTCTAATTATAACTTTATTATTAAGTAATTTGTCTAATTATAACTTTATTATTAAGTTCATCAAAATCACACAAATTTTATTTTATACAAAAATTATTTTTATAGTTTACATCGGATAATTCTAAACAAAAGCTAGAATAAAAAGCTAGATAATTTGTCCATCATGGTTTTATAAAACGGAGAAATTATAGTTGAAAATAAAAACTATTGTTTATTAAAAAAAACATCAAAAATGGTGTAGATCTCTTATGAATGTTGTTGTTGAGCATCTCATTGTGATGGAAAGGAAGTTTTAAGAGGAAATTGAATGATTTCATTACCTATCTTCCAATAACCCGGTTCCATAAGGCACTTGCCTTTGAGAGTGTCTTTGTTTCATAATTTATTTCCATGTAAAAATGACAGAGAAAAAAATAATTAAAAAAAGAATTAATAGATAAGTCAAATATATATATTTTAAAAAAAACTAGGGAACAAGAATATGGAGACATAGCAAAAAATAATTATAAAAAAAATCAATATATAAGTCAAACTTATATACTTTTAAAAAAACATGGAACAAGAATTTTAACCATAGACATTTATCTCAAATTTACCATGGAGATTCTTAATTTGTAAATAGGCTTTGTTATAGTGAATACCATGGCTTATCAATACCACATGGCCAAAAAACCCGTAACTCACTTCATATGATATATTTTTATTTTTAATTTTTATTTTTCTACATAAAGGCTAATTCTATTAAAAAAGAGAAAAAATATTTACAAAGAGGTCAAGACCTCAGAGGAGGCTGAAGCCATCCCTCAACCAGATATCTTGATAGACATAAACCCCTGTGACAACAATCTCGGGATTAAGAAGACTTAAAACATGTTTTTTAGATCCCTTACAGACAAAAATGCGCACCAAAGTTATGAACATCACTGCAAAACTATCGAGGACTATGGCGTTGCTGATAATCGTTCTGCCCTGATAGCCATATACAAAATTTAGCAAAAACAATGGCTTTCTGAGCCATGACCTGATACAACTCATTAGACTATAATGGCTGGTATCAATACCTAACCAGGAGCTGAAACAAAACAGAATTGACATAATCCAGAGAAGCATAGCAAAATGATAAAAAGACCAGAAGGGAGACTTCCATCATTGCGTACTGTACCGAAGAAATCAAGCATGTTTCAAAGAGTCCGGAGTGCCCTTTTCCACCTGGCTAGGAGAGCCCATCCACATGTCGACGGCGTTGTCCCCATCTCCCATGTCGCCGCCACCTGTAGGAGCTTCCAGATTCAGATTGCCATCAGGAGGGTGCTTCGGTTCGACCGCAGGCAAATTGCGTTGTGTAGAATCAACTGGAGGCTGAGGTGCCTCAGGCACATTCCCCTCTTCCTGCACATTGTCATAATTGAACACAGTCCCAACCACGTCTCCCTGAAGCACACTGTCGTCTTGAGACTGAGACGTTGTGGTATGAACAGAGTTGCTGGGTTTATCCTCCTCCTCAGCCAAGATAACCATAATGCTGGCTGACAAAACGGGTTTATTGAGCCGACTGTGAAATTTGAAACGAGTGGTTTGGAAAGAGTTGTGCGCGAAGGGCTTGCCATGATCAAAGGGTGGAGAAGGCGCGGATGTTGAAGCCAGCGGAATGATATTCTGGGGGGCAGACTGAGAAGCACGACCACTGGTGCCTCCATGGCGAGAAACACCACGGCGTCGCACCATCTTCAAACTAACAGAGAGACCTGAGAAGGGGATTAAGCAAGACCAGGTAGAGAACAGATTCTGGATAAGCCCCCAAGCGGCCAGAGCGAAACAGGGATGCGGGAAAAAAAGCAAATGGATATGGAAAGAGCCGATGAGAGCGATAGCCTGAACCAGAAGCTGAGCCATGAATAAAACAGCCTGCACGGGATCTCGAATAGGGCACGCATTCATTGTCGAATGCTTAACCATAATCCTATACCCCATTGCATTGATATCAATTGCGGTGAGTTTGTGGGAGCTGTGCCGGATCACCAGATGCAAGGACAGCTGCCGGCGGAGAGTTAACCGGCGTTAAATGCACCTCAAGGACACTCGCATCCGGGCGTGTATCTACTTCCTGGTTCATATCATTCTTTACAATGTTATGGTAATTTGAGAGCTGATCCTTTGAGGCAATGCTGGAGAGTGAACCTGCAAAGAAATCCAACCCACATTCCACTACTATATTAGCTAGAAAATCAACCAGCTTGTTTCCTTCTCGCCTCGTGTGTTTGAATGAAATTGCCCTGTGTTGAGAAAGCCATTTGTCAATTAGCTCAAGTCTTTGAGCCATTCTCCAACTGCTGCTGACCTTGTGTGTGGGAGTACCCTGCATGATTTTTGTAACCAAGTTTATGATAATTTGAGAATCCCCTTCTATGATGAGTGGGAAAAGTCCTCTGTCCTGAGCTAGAATGAGACCTCGCCATAATCCTTCTAGTTCTGCTGAGTTGTTAGAATCCCACCCTTTTGATCCAAGAAAGAGCAGCAAAGGAGTTCCGTGATGATCTCTAAATACCCCCACGAATCCTGCTTTTCCTGGATTGCCTTTTGAGGCTCCGTTGAAATTGAGCTGAATCATGTTACTGGGCGGTGGAATCCATCTTGTCGGGATTTGATCACTCAAAGAAGGACTGCCTTTGAATGTAGGCTCTTGATTCAGATGAATATTCCAGTTGGCCCAGATGGATTGTTCCTGCGGCAGCATTGGAAAGTCTTCTTGGGACCAGGGCTTAATGGATAGGGATTCTTTAATGTTCTGGCATAGCCTAGTCTAGATCTGCTCTGTAGACATGGATTGGTCCTTGAATACCCTGCGATTCCGCTCCTTCCAGATGTTCCACATCAGTAGACCAGGAATAAGCTGCCAAAGAGTGTTGAGGAGTTTTCTTTGGTAAGGCGCTTAACTCCAGTTACAAACAATAGCTTTAATGTCCCCATGAACTCTGCCTTCTTTTTGGCAACGGAAGCTAACCTTTTCTTACAGCTTTCGTCCTATTTGACAAGTTTGCTTAAGATGTAAAGCTGATTCCTCTGCTTTCTTGCAGTTGAGACATATAGATGGGCCATAAAAATTCCTTTTTCTGAGGTTATCCCAAGTGAGAATTTTATTTTGACATAGGAGCCAAAGAAAAGTGGATAATTTCAGCCAGTTGGAGGAATCCCAGATTTTATTCCATAGAACATCTTTGATTATCTGTTCCTTGATGATTACATTGTATGCTCCCCTTGTGGTAAAAGTGCCCTTCTCTTCATATCCCCACCTTAGAATGTCCATTCCTTATGAGGAGAGGATTTGCCTCTTTTGTAATTCTGAGGAAAGAAAGGTCTGAGCTTGCTCAGAGCCATGCCGTAATATCTGTTTAACCTCAATCCAACATCTGTACCCCTGTGAGGAAGAAGGATTCCAGAATTGATTAACCTTGTCTAGCTCATGCAAATCTTGCTCTGGTAAGTGAAGGTTAGAGAGGATGTCCTTGATCTTTGGGAGCTATTGCCAGGAATCCTCCCAGAACCTAGCTATATTGCCACTCTTAATTTCCTATAAGCTATGCTGTTGTATTCGTTTCCTATGTTGAATGGTCGAATTCCATATCACTGAGCCCGTACTTACTTATGACATTCAGATTCTTTCTTTGATAGGGCTATTGTTTGCATATTTGGCTGTCCATAGGGAGGCCCAGGGAGTGTTGGGTTTTGAAAGCCATCTCCACCAAATTTTGGCTCCCATGACTTTATTGCTATGCCCCGGATCCCTTAGACCAATACCTCCAGCCTTCTTCGGAAGACAGACTTTATCCCATTTAACTAAAGCCCACTTTCGATTGGGACCAGAGTTGCCCCATAAGAAATTACGTTGGAGCTTCTTTATTTCCTTGAGCACCCATTTGGGAGCTGCTAAAATTGAAAAAAGATACAGAGGCATGGAGTGAAGAACAGCTTTAATGAGAACTAGTCTGCTGGCCATGTTAAGAGCCCTGTGAGTCCAAAGGAAGAGACGCGCCTCTAGCTTTTCTAACAGGATTTTCCATGAGGAATGCTTTAGAGCCGAGGCCATTAAGGGCACTCCAAGGTATTTAGAAGGAAGAGAGGCAATAGTAAAACCAAGAATGCGGGCTATGGCATTTTGGGTAGGGACAGGAGTATTGAAGAAAAATATTTGAGACTTGATTCGATTAATATTGGCTCCTGAAGCTTCAGAGAAGTCCGATAGGAGAGCTTTGAGAAGGCGTGCTTCCTGAACAGAAGGATGGCCAAAGAGCATGTTATCGTCTACAAATTGCTGATGAGAGTAAGTGGGGGAATTGAGAAAGGATAAGCCCTTGAGCCGCTAGGAGTGCAGAGCTGATTTGGTGCTTCTTCCGAACCCCTCTACCATAATGACAAATAGGAATGGGGAGAGGGGATCTCCCTACCTGATACCCCTGGAGGGACGGAAAGTGGGCGAAGGTATACCATTGATAAGCACAGAGAAGAACGAGGAAGATAACAAACTCAAAACCCATCTAACCCAAGAAGGTGCAAAGCCAAAGGCATTTAAAATTTTTTGAATGTAAACCCAGCTTAAGCTATCAAAAGCTTTGGATAAATCAATTTTAAGCAGCATACCTGGTTTCTTTGATTGCTTCAGAGAATGGATCATTTCATGGTTAAAATAATACCATCCGTAATCTGCTAGCCTTCTACATAACCAGATTGCTATGGCGAAATAATGAGAGGGAGCAATGATTTCAATCTGGTAGCTATAACTTTTGAGACAATCTTATAAATAATGTTGTAGAGAGCAATCGGTCTGTACTTATCTGGAGTGCTGGATTCCTCTTCCTTGGGGATTAAAGCAATGAAGGTAGCATTCAGCCCTGGGTACATCCATCTTAAAGTGCGCAATTCTTCCACCACTTGCCAAACCTCCGTTTTTATTAGACCCCAAAAGTTGTGAAAAAAGTTGGAGGTGAATTCATCCGGACCCGGTGCTTTCCCTGCTTTCAACTGACGCACGACATTCTCGATTTCCTGAAGGCTTGTGGGACGAAGAAGGAGAAGATTATGCTCCTCTGTGATTAATTTGGGAATGTTTCTCAGAACTTTTTCAATAGCATGAGTTCTGTCTATGTTGGGCTCTTGGTGGGCTTGTTTTAAATACCTGAGAAATTCATTTTCAATGCCTTCGTGAGTCTCAATCCTTGCTCCCTGCTCATCTTTGATGTGGGATATGTTGTTGTTCATTTTGCGTTGCACTGTGGTTCTGTGAAAGAACTTTGTATTTTTTTCCCCGTCCTTCAGCCACTTTACTCTTGATTTCTATCGCCATAGTGTTTCCTCATGTTTAGCTCTGGCTAGGATTTGGGCTTCGAGAGTTTGTTCCTGTTTTGCTAGGTCCTCAAAGCGTCCTTCGTGTATGATCCTCTGCTGCACATTCTTCATGTCTTGATTAAGGGTTTTCTGCGCTTGAAAAATGTTGCCGAAGGATGTATGATTCCAGTGTTTGATTTCACCTTTAAGGTGCTTTAGTTTCTACTGGAATTTAGTCATCTTAGAGCCATTAGAGGGACTAAAGTTGAGCCATGTTGATCTGACTAATTCATTGAAATCCGGATGGGTTAACCAAAAAGCTTCAAACCAGAAAGGACGCTGAATGTTGTTGCCGGGTCGATTCCACTGCAATTCTATTGGCCAGTGATCAGAGCCTGATATCGGTAGGATGGAAGAAATGAATTCTCCCCCCAAATGAATTGCATTATCTGATAGTAAAAATCTATCAAGACGTGAAGCTATCTATTGTGAACCTTCTCTTTTGTTGTTCCATGTGAATATGCCATTATTTGAAGGTATATCTATCAGCCAATTATTCTGTATGAAGTCTTTTAGAATGTTCCCATCTCTATTGCTTCTGTTCCTGCCTCCCTGTTTTTCTTCCAGTCTTGCGATCATGTTAAAGTCACCTCCAGATATCCATAGCGGGTGCAACCTGTTTGATTTGAGCTCCGATAAGGTGTCCAGGATTTCAGCTTTGTGTATAGTTTTCTGAGGGAAATACACATTAGTCATGTGACCATGGATGTTAGTGCCGATTATGTGAAATATAGCTTGGATGAAGTTCTGGTTTGCGTGTATGTTGTCAAGTTGAATCACTCGCGCATCCCAAAGAACTGCAAGTCCTCCCAACGCCCCTTGAGCATCAACAGCCGTTACCATCCCTCCTAGCCAAGCTTTTGCTGCCATTTTTTCCAAAACTGTCGAGTTACATTTTGTTTCTTGCAGAAAGAGAATACTAGGTTTTTCCTGCATAAGCATATTTTTTAGAAGCCTGCCTTTCCTTGGGCTATGAAGCCCTCTAATGTTACATGAGATCAGCTTCATTGAGAAGGGTTGGGGTTGATGTTGAAGTACTTGGTCAGCTTAGCATATCTACCGGACTCAACTAGCACTTCTCCTATTCTGATAGTTCTTTCGAGAGTGGTTTTCCTCCCTCGCTTTTTGCTGTCTTTGGTAATGAACTTTCCATCCCATTGACTACCAATCTGGACCCCCAGAGAGTATTTTTTTTTAACGCGAGTGAGGACCTCCACCAGGTTGTCAACTTGCCAATCTGGGATTTTATCAAATTTTCTCGTTTTGCATGCCTGCTCTAGTCCTAGAATGACCAGTTCGCCAATATCTATATTCTCAGGGTCTTCCTCCATGAGTTGGGGCTCTTGGTAGTCTTCAGTTGTTTCCTCTATAGCATTTGAGCTGGGTGCTGGATTATCAACTTCCATTCCTTGGAAACTCAAGACTCGAGTTTGATTTGGGTATGAGGGATCGATTTGTTGAACTGGCTCTCCCCTGGCTGCGGTGAGACCCCGGTTTGCTTTTCTTTACTGAATTCCTTGTCGTTTAGAGGTATATTTTTAGGTTCTTGAACATCGTTACTAGCCAGAGCAACAAAACTATTGCTAGTTGAGGGTTTTGACGAGTTAGCTGGAGTGGTCCTGGTATTGGCTCTCGATTTCTTATGACCTCTTCTGCAATTTACCACTTTGGTAAACCCATCAGGAGAAGGATTGTCTGAGTCCATTTAAGATGGGGGTTTTCTATTTAGAGGACAATCTCTGAAGAGATGGCCGAGATCATGGCATTTTCTGCATCTAAATGGTACATTCTCATAATCTATCAGCTGAATCCATTCAATATCATCATGGAAAAGACTTACCATATCTGGCAGGGCTTGCTTGAGGTCCATGTAGACACAGATCTGGGCATATGATGTGTATCTGCATAGTTTTGTTTCCTCTGCTACTTTGATGAATTCGCCCAGAGCATTTCCAATTTCTTGTAGAGAATTTTCCTCCCAGTATTCCCATGGAAGCGAATATAGCCTTATCAAAACAGGAGCACAACTAAGATCTTCCTTATCAGGATTGAAGTGTTCAACCCACCCTTTGAGATATAGGCCCGCGGAGTTGAATAAGTATGGACCTCCGTCCAGAACCCTGTTACGATCTTCCAGGCAATTAAATACGGCTGTGAAAAAACCCTTTGGCCCTAGTTGCAGAGTGATGTGACCCTTTGGATTCCATTTGGAGTTTATCCAGCCCCTTAGTGCTTTCTCAGTCAGCCAAAGTCCAATAAACTTGCCTATCAATGCGTGATCCCTCATGAACTACATTCTGGCATTGATTCGGTGACTAGGAAATTCCACTTTTGGCCTGTGAGTGGCCACTGGCCTGCATGTGGATGAGCTCACTTTGGGTTTGTCCTTCTGAGCTTGATCATTGTCCTGATGCTCGTTGTTGTCCGTGTTGTCCTCGTTCTGCCTCTCTTCTTTGTCGTTAGCTCCAACTTGTTGCTTTTTGCCATCGTCCTTGGGGGAGGCGCATCGCCCTCCCATTAAGGGGGCTGCATGATTCCTCCGATCGCTTGCAAGAAACGAAAGGTCGTAGATCTGCCCAAGGTCTATCAAGGCTGAACTTTGTCAGGGGTAGACTGCCGTAGCAGGGTTTGCAGAAACCCTAGACTGAGCGAAGCCGTGTTAAGCTCTTTTCACTTCATATGATATTTTTTCATATGATATTTTCTAATTAATAAATTAAATTAAAATGGAAAAAAAAAGAACATAACTACTTTGAAAATCAGTTAAAACTATTCTAGAATATTCCGTGAAGCTTAAATCTCTATCATCCACCAAAATCCACTATAAGTATCCACACCTCCATGTTACATATCATTTCTCTAAAATTAAAAAAGTCATAAAAATTAAATAAATTATAACTTTATTTCGAGAATTTAAAAATAACATGTAATAATATTCCTAACCATGGAGATATAACCACACATTAATATGGAGATTCTTAATTTGTTAATAAGATTTGTTACAATACCATGGGCCAATACCATAGCTTATCAAACCACATGCCCAAAAAAACATAACTCAATTTATATGACATCTATTTGTATGTCCTTTTTTTGTTTAATCAATCTAAATAAAAGAGCAAAAAGGACAAGACTAATTTGTGTATACTAAGAGCATTTTAATTTGTGTATACTAAGAGTATTTTAGAATGTTTTATGAAGGTTAAATCCTTACCATTCACCTAATAATTATCAATAATTAAATTAAAATTATCGAAAATTTATTCCAAAAAGACATGCATATCGTAATTATTCATTATTAAATAAAAAATTTGGATGCCCTATTCTAAAATAGAAATGTCTATGTTCATAGAAATGTAAGCATATTTTAGTATTTTATATCAATGAAATGAAGTGTTATTTCTATCACATCTTTGTATTTATGATTATATGTAATTTGTCGTGTTCCTATTTAAATCTAGATCATTATTTCATCTATAAGTTAAACTACTCCATAATAATTAAAAAAATACTTGAAAAATTAATCACCTCTTATATATTAAGTCTTCCGACCTCTAAAATATAGCATTTATAGTTGTGTGATCCACTTGATGATTGTAAACTCTTAAAATATGGAAATACTCAACTGAACTTAATTATATTATTGATATTGAGATGAGCCTTTCCAAGATGTTACTAGTCCCTAAGAATTCAATTGAACACTAGTTGTTTAGCATTAACCAAAGCAGCTTATAATTGATAACTTTGAAAAATAAATATTTTTTTTCAATATTATTAAAAAAACTTATTTTCAAATATTTGATTAGAGAATTACTTGAAGGTTTTATTGTAGCATTTTCATAATAAAATACCATATGGATAACTTCCTCTCATATTTATGCCATAATTTATGGATATGGTTGCAATAAATACTTGAAAATAGCTCATACTCATTAGTTACTTCTCATCATAATTTAAACTAGCACAACCACGTTAATAAATGTGGTTGATAAAGTTGATAGGCCAATATCATTATCTTATTGTCTTGAATTTTTTCATAGCATTGAAAAGAAAAATGTGGCTAAATATGTAAACCAACTATTGATTTCACTCTTCATATAGCTGTAAAAATAAAAGCCTACCTCTCTCTCTCTCTCTCCAATATCTATAGTGGCTCGTTGCAGGGGAATAATATTAAACCCAAAGGATAAATATTATAAACCCAAGGTATAAAAACCCTAAGATAAATATTATAAACCATAAAATAAGCATGTCTGACCATGATTTACAATCATTGATTTTCATATTGAGACGATGTTTTTCATGATGCGATGTTGGACCATCATTGACCATGGATAACCATAACCGTAAACCGAAGTGATTTATATTAAAACATATAAGTTATATTATGAACCCTATGAATACTATTATATCCTAGGAATATGAATGAAATAAACCCAAGGGATTGATAATATAAACCGAAAGGAATAATAAACCTAAGGGATTAATTCTAAAAAACAAAGGTATTATAAACCCAAGGAAATAATAAAACCAAGGGATTGTAAACCCAGTGGAACACTATTAAACCCAAGGGATAAATATTATAAACTCAAGGAATATAAACCCTAAGATCAATATTATAAACCCAAAGACGAATATTTTCCACAATGTGACATTGGAATATGGTTGATTATGATTGCTTTTCATATTGAGACAACATTTTTCACAATGCAGCATTGGAAAATGGGTGACCATCATTGACCATGGTTGATCTCCATATTGATACAATATATTTCACAATGCGACATTGGACCATGGATGACCATAGTTGTGACAATGTGACATTGGATCGAGATATATTCTTTCTCACAATGTAACCATGGTTAAACACGATTGACCATGATTGAACCCGAAGGTATTATAAACCCAAGGGATTAATACTAAAAACCCAAGGGATTAATACTAAAACCCAACAGATTGATAATATAAACACAAGGGAATAATATTAAACCCAAAGGATTAATATTATAAACACAAGGTATATAAACTATAAGATAAATATTATAATCCCAGGGAAATAATAAACCCAAGGGATTACAAACCTAATATTAAACACAAGGAATTTAAACTCTAAGATAAGTATTATAAAGCCTAACATAAAAATATTTGTCACAATTCAACATTGGAATATGGTTGACCATGATTGATTTTCATATTGAGACAGATAACCCTAAAATAAACATGGTTGACCATGATTTACCATCATTAATCTTCATATTGAGACAATGTTTGTCACAATTTGATGTTTGACCATGGTTGATCATGGTTGATTTTCATATTGAGACAATCTCTAGCACATTGTGACATTGGTCCATCGTTGACCATGGATGAACATGATTATAAACCCAATGGATTTATATTAAATCCTAGGATTAATATTATAAACCCTATGAATAATATTATACCCTAGGAATATGAACCAAATAAACCCAAGGGATTGATATTATAAACCGAAGGGAATAATAAACCCAAGGGATTAATTATAAAAACAAAAGGTATTATAAACCCAAGGGAATAATATTAAACCCAAGGGATTAATATTATAATTTCAAGATATATAAACTCTAAAGCGATTGATACTATAAACCCAACGGATTAATACTAAAAATCTAAGGGATTAAAAACCCAATGGATTGATAATATAAACACAACTAAATAATATTGAACCCAAGGGATTAATATTATAAACCCAAGGTAATAATAAAAGCAAGGAAATAATATTAAACCCAAGGGATAAATATTATAAACTCAACAAATATAAACCCTAAGATAAATATTTATCACAATTCGACGTTGGAATATGGTTGACCATGATTGAACCCAAAGGAATTATAAACCCAAGAGAATAATATTAAACCCAAGGGATTAATATTATAAATGAAAGGTATATAAACCCTAAAGGGATTGATATTATAAACCCAGGCGATTAATACTAAAAACCAAATGGATTAAAAACCCAATAGATTGATAATATAAACCCAAGGGAGTAGTATTAAACCCAAGGGATTAGTATTATAAACCCAAGGTATATAAACCCTAAGATAAATATTATAAACCCAAGGAATATAAACCCTAAGATAAATATTTGTCACAATGCAACATTGGAATATGGTTGACCATGATTGATTTTCATATTGATACAACATTTGTCGCAATGGGACGTTGGAAATGGTTGACCATCGTTGACCATGGTTGATCTCCATATTGAGACAATTGGTGTCACAACACAATGTTGGACCATGCTCGACCATGCATGACCATGACTGTGACAATGTGACATTGGACCAAGAGACAGACTTTGTCATAATGTGACCATGGGTATTGACCATTGTTAACCATGATTGACCGTGGTTGACCATGGTTGAGACAACCTTTGTCACAATGCGACATTTGTTGATTTTCATATTGAGAAAATATTTATCGCAATGTGCTGTTGGACCATAGTCGACCATGATTATAAACTCAATGGATTTATATTAAACCTAAAGATAAATATTATACCCTATAGGCATTTTTAATGAAAAAAGATAATTCAAAATATTGTCCAAAATCTTAAAAACAAATGAATAATGGATAATGATTTTTTCAAAAATAAATTCATATAATATAAAATGAAATCAAATAAGAATTTGTAAATTTATAAATTCATTTACCATAATCTCATTTGAATATGTTAAATTTTAAAAAAAAGTATAATGTAAAACAATATTGATGGAATTTTAAACCTATAAATTTACAATTTTTTAATGTATGATATATTTCAAAAAATGATAATTAAATTAAAAAAAAAAAAAAAAAAAAAAAAAAAAAAAACAAAAAACAAATTTTATATTTTTACTTCATCTATTTTTCCTATAATCAATTTACAATATAAGACATTTCAAATTTTAAAAATAAAATTACATTTCAAAACATCAACCATAATTTCTAAATTCCACAATTTATTAATCATGGAGGAACTTATCATGCAACTTATTAATATAAATAATGTACTTCATAAGTAAAATATTTAAATGTCATATTAAGTAAAATATTTCAATGCCAACTAATATCTACAATGAAAAGAAATAAATTTTCACGGTTAAACAATTTTAATCATTTCAAGTAATGTTACTATTTTATGTTTGGGGTATACTTTTTTTTGTCAATTTTATCTTTTGAGATACAAACTTGTTTTTTGAAATTTTGCATTTTCAAAAAAGTTTACATAAGAAAAAATATATATTACTCTAAACTCTTCTTAGATTTGTGATTAAAATAGATTAATACTGGTCCTTAAAAAAATGACTAATAAGATCAGCTTGCAATTTGAAAATTTGTTATTGAATGATTGTTAATTAATTTTAGAGCACAAATTCATTCATGCTACTTTACCTAATTCTATGCTAATCCTACACTGAAAACCTAAGACACACCAAACTCATATCTGAGCTAATTTTATGCATTTGTATTTGAAATCTAAAGCAATCTCTCATAGAACACTCCTTCAAATCATTAACATCTAAACCACCCTCAATTAATAAATTTATGGCAGACACATAATTGATCTCGTGGATATTTGTGGCATAAGATGGTCAAACCCTGTACTCCTCATCTATAAGGTGACACATATTCCTCTCGAGTATCAAGGTCTCATAAGTGAGCCTCGTGATCCAATATCAAATTTCCAAACTTCTCATATACTTTGTCTATGTTAAATTTGACACTAGCAGAAACCTGTGGCAATGTACAAATATATGTATGTTCAGATACCAGTAAAGCAGACAGGGAAGTAAGTTGTTGCCACAATTATAGGAAAATACATTGTTATATATGGTATATAAGTATTTTTTATTAACTGAAGAAGACGTAGCATTTAGAACTTGTAGGCCACATTCTTCTAGTGTAAGCAGAAGATTGGAGTAGACAATATGATCTTCGAACACATTAAGAGACATCTTAACTTCAAAATGGATGGAATTTATTTGCAACATAGCGAAGACATAGGAAAATATGTTGTTATATGTTTTCTTATATATAAATGAATGTTATAAATAATAATGAGGATCTTATCATGGAGGAACTTATTAGAATTGGAATAATCTCAAATCAATAGGAAATTGGTGGGTGGGGAACCATGTGTTGGGAATCACGATTTCCATTAGACCAAAACCCATAGGTGTTTATCAACAATCGCATTACCGGAGACAAGGATCCATGAGAGGCGGTTACTACATGTCATGAAACACACAGAAATCAATTGCTTATCCAATTTCCAACGATCTCCCCCCCCCCAATGCAAGCTGGGTGTGTATCGAACTCATGACCTACGCTCTGATACCACTTGTTGGGAATCTCGATTTTCATTAGACCAAAAATTGTAGGCCTTAGTCAACAATCACATCGCTAGAGATAAGGATCCATGAGAGGTGGTTACTCCATGTCGTGAAACACATGGGGAGTGTTGGCTTATCCAATTTCCAACACCATGTGGCACGAATTTGTTTTTTAAAATTTATTAAAAGTAATGGACAATTTTTCTAAATAAAATTTTCTTATATATAAATGAATTTTATAAATAATAATGAGAAACCTATTAGAATTCGAATAATCTCAACATGGAGGAACTTATTATAATTGGAATAATCTCAAATCCCTTGGAAATTGGTTGGTGGGAAGCCACGTGACATGAATCTAATTTTTAAAATTATTAAAAGTAATGGACCATTTTGCTAAATAAAATATTCTTATATATAAATGAATGTTATAAATAACATTGACGAATTTATTAATTGGAATAATCTCAACATGGAGGAATTTATTAGAATTGGAATAATCTCAAATCCCTAGGAAATTGGTGGGCGGGGAGCCATGTGGCATGAATATAATTTTTTAAATTTATTAAAAGTAATGGACCATTTTTATAAATAAAATTTTCTTATAAATAAATGAATGTTATAAATAATAATTAGGAACTCATTAAAATTGGGAGGAACTTATTGGAATTGGAATAATCTCAAATCTTCGGGAAATTGGTGGGTAGGGAGCCACTTGGTATGAATCTAATTTTATAACTTTTAAAACTAATGGACCATTTTGCTAAATAAAATTTTCTTGTATATAAATGAATTTTATAACTAATAATGAAGAAATTATTAGAATTGGAATAATATCAATGTGGAGGAACTTATTAGAATTGGGATAATCTCAAATCCCTAGGAAATTGGTGGGTGGGGAGCCACGTGACACCAATGTAATTTTTTTAATTTATTAAAATTAATGGACCATTTTTCTAAATAAAATTTTCTTATATATAAATCAGTTTTATAAATAATATTGAGAGGCTTATTAGAATTGGAATAATCCCAAATCTATAGGAAATTGGTGGGTGGGGAGCCAAGTGGCTCGAATCTAATTTTTTAAATTTATTAAAAGTCATTGCAACCTAACAAACACAGCTGCGAACAACCCTACATAAAAAATGGATAATAATAAGATGTAAATAAATATACTTATTGGGTGTTACTTCCCACTTATGTATTTTTCCTCAGCACTTATGTAGGAATAAACCGTAAATGTGTAGACTTACTAGTGGTTACTACCCTCCAAAATTTATTCAATTCTTTGTACTTTAGCAAACAATTAATTTATCCACTTCACATACCAATTTACTAGTACTACTACTACTACTGTATGAATTAAATGGATGGCAAGTTTTGATAGGTATTAATCTATGATAAGCTTAAAAACATTTACACCAAGAGAAATCTTACATTGCTTGATTTAAAAAAAAAAAAAAAAACATAAAAATTAAGTACATTGTAATTTTATTTTAAACTATTTTTATTATTTTTAATAAAAGAATATACAAGTTAAACAAGATTTTTAATCATGGAGATTCACCACCACTTTACCATAGAAATTCTTAACTTTTAAATAGATTTAGTTATAATATGTGGCCAATAACATGAGTTATGAATACCACATATCCAACATCACACATTGATATGACCTTTTGTTTGATTAATTAACTAATTTGAGATAAATTAATTAAAAGAGCATAACTAGTTTAAAGATATATCTTAAACCCATTAAAAATATGTTAGCATATTCCATGGAAGTTAAATGTCCACCATCCATCCACATTTAAATCCCAATGACATGTCGAACTTAATACCTTAAGAAATATTAAGAAATATTATGTTGAACTTAAATATCTTAAGAAATATTATTATAATAACCTCGAGTAGTTTTCTTAATAAATATTATTATAAATTTCACATAATTATTATGAAATTTATCTTCAGTAAAATAAATTATATTTTATTATTAAATATTTTTAATAATTTAAGAAAAATATGTAAATAACACATTAAATTGATTATCATTTTATTTTTACAATTATAATATTTGTAATATAAAATTTATTTTTAATTATGGGAGAAATTTAATAATTTAAAAGTTAATTGTAAATAAAATATTGATTTATTTAACCATGTGATATTTTACTATTTTACAAGTACATTATTTAAAATTTGATTAAAAGTTTAAATTATAATAATACATTTTTAAATATTTTACAAGCACGTTATTTAAAATTGGATTAAAAGTTTAAATTATAATATTTCATTTTTAAAATCCCTTTTGTTTTTTCTGTAAATCAAAGGTTTATATTTATAGTTAGGAGTCCAAAAATCAATTAGCCTCATTCTTACTAGATTTATTGTCTAACCCATGCATACCTAGGTACATCACAAACTTGCTAAAAGACAACGTTTTACATACATCAACCAACAAAAAATGCCAAAACACTAATAAAACTAGTAGAAAGCCAACTAACAATAAACTTCATCATGATTTACCTAGACATGATGCTCCAAATCCAAGCAAGGAAACTTGAATTCATACTACACATGAACTTCCATGTTAGGCATATGGGAATCCAACCACTCTAACTACTCTTGGGTGCATCTCTGCTCCCCTCACAAGTTGATTATTCTTTTGTGCTTTGCCCAAACCTTCCTTTGAAAATGAATCATAACATCTAGTAACTCTTGGTGCTCATCCTACTAAGCTCGATCTAATTGTTCAATCAAATAACATAATTGGCGCAAAATCCTACTAACCCCTTCTGGGGAGAAGGTTGTCCCCTCAAAGTGAGATGTCAATGGCATTAACAAGGCAATTGTCTCACCTTGGCTTTGTTCTTATGGTTATAGACAACCAAGCTCCTCCCTCACTTCAATTCCTCTATGTCACGAACCATGCGACAAATGTGTTTCTCGAACTTGCCACACCTTGTTGAAACTTGCACTAACAATTCTACCACATTAGTGAGATGTAACCTATAGAGTTTGGATACTCCAATTTCCCTTATCTAAAGATCCCTCGGAAAACCCCTCTAGTTCCAAACGAGAATACCTCTAAACCAACTCCTCATCGCTACTCAGTCCATCACTCGAGACCCAATTCTACCACTAACCACTGTACAATGTTAACTCCCACAACACCCATAAATTTTAAATATGGATGATTAATCCAAGGTGATGACCCTGATAGCTAAATATCCACCAAAAACTCTAAACTCTAACTAGGTACCTGGACCAACATGAATTCCAATAATTCAAGGCACCAACCCAATAGATACACATGAAATGAATCACAACACCCTAGTACTAATCAAGAGAAAGTCCAATGTTGAGCTTTTACATTTATACCTTTCATATATAACCCATAACATTGTCCTATGTGATCCTCTAGACATAATGAACGCAATGATGGCATGAAATTTTGTAAGGGAGAATACAAATTTCACCTCAAACCCAACAATCAATTCAAATTTACTATTAATATGTTGATCCATGGAATGTTGAATGCAATCTAAACACTAGAAACTTTGTTTCCCCTATGGGTTAAGACTACAAGCAATCCTTGGAGGCTTCCACGAGATCTCCATAGCACAAATAGGCTACCATGTTCACAAACACCTCATCATTTGACTTGTAGTTCCTTTACACTAATGTACATTCCAACAATAGCTCTTTGTTGTAGGGATTAATGCATGTCTATTAGACAAAAAAACCTCTCATATTTCACAGAACCTATGCCAAACGGAATCAAAGGACCTACAATTGTTCATATATGCATGCAAAGACATCATTTTAATATAGGGATTAACAAAAAAAATAGAAGGATTACCTGCTAGTATTTCGCACAAATGTACTAGAGTTTCAGTGTGATAGAGAAATGATCCTCAGTCAGCTCCGAGACTAGGACCTGCACATAGGAAAGACACAAAGTGACCTTCACAAAATATGAAAATTTAACTATCAAATACATCAACATATAACAACAAATAGAGTTTCCATGCATCAATGACAAACATCAGTCTCTCCATTGAACCAACATATACAAAAAGAAGGTATCAATATCATCACATAGATAAAATAGGAAGAAATATATATTATCATATGTGAGAAGAATGATTATAGACATGATTATTGTATCAAATCTTCCCTTAGATCCTAGCTCCTCTCTCTCTCTCTCAACAGCTTCTCGACAGCATAATAGTGCACTAATTTTGATCCCAATTACTGTGGCCAAGCCTCTAATTTATAGGTGACGGGAGGCTCAATCCTTGCCAATTTATTCATAAGTTTAATTTTGGAAAAAGCTAGATTTTGACTCTACTTTATTTCTCTTTCCTTCTTCATTTTCTTATTTAGGATTGGAAATTTCCTTTAACAGGTATGAGTCAAATGCTTCCAACTTTTTTGAGTTGACATTGAATGTAAGATGAAGTTTCTATGAGTCAACTCGCATTTTGACGTTCAGGAACTCATAGAGATATAGTAACACATCCATTTAAACGAAACAAAGTGTTAATTATTAGGTTTACATATTTTTTGGGACATCAGCTATGTTAGTATGTTGTATGTATGTTTCGGGTGTGTGTTATTGTGGAAAATGGGCCTGTAACTTAGTTTTTCTTCTAATCCAAAGTTTGATTTTCCTATGAGCTGATGAGAAGCATGGGAGATTCACTAAATGAACCCCTGACATATGATGTGTGTTTGTGGTATACTAAACAATACCACTAGTTTTACTACATATTAGAAAATACCTCTAAAAATCACATTATTTAACCCCCTACCAATACAAACCAAATAAACGTTTCCAATTTAAAAAAATGATACTTTCACAAGATATTGTAGGTATCTATTTTTTCATTAACATTTTTTATACCCCTTTATATTTTTTCATTAACTTTGAGCTCCATTTTTATACATAGCAATATAAAAATTGTTTACCCCCTATAGATCCCCCAATATATTATGTCATATTTTTCTCAATTATATCCCCCAATATGAACCCACGTGGTATGGTATTGCTCTACCAGTGAAGCCTCCATGATGAGGAGTGTTATGGTTTAGAAATTCCTCTTGGATGTCGGAGATAAGCTTCCAAGATAACCTTTTAACTCCAACTTGCAGATTGAAGGCTAGTTCCTTCAACCTAGAGAGGGCTCTCTCTCTGACAGTCTAATTACTGAAATCTGCAACTGAGTGTACTTAATACAATGGCTATATCTTTAGATATGTTGTGTGTTGTAGGATTTGGTTGGTCCTAAAATAAATACTTCATTGGGTCATGGATTCAAATAGTTAGGGTTTATATTAATTTACCAAGATAATTGGTTGTCTAATTGGTATTGATAAAGGCAAAGTGGATAACAAATCTTATAAATTTGTCATTTCTTGTAGATGGAGGGAGAAAGTAGGAAGACATTCCACTACAACATGGCATGCACAATGAATCCTATAGTAACTTTAGAATATCTAAATGAGAACATTTAAAAATCTCGACTCAAAGCATCAAAACATAGATGAATTCTGAATCAATTAACCTTATTCAAATACTCATAAGACATACATTTGTATGAGATTGTAAAAGAAGAAATTATAAAACACATAGAGAATACATAATAAGAATTACTATCGCATGAGTCTTTATATACTGGTTAGAATATACTGATCTTGGCAAACTAAAATGAATAAAGTATTCAAAACACACATACAATGACTATTCCTTCTTCAAAAAACCAACCCTTTCTCCATATTTTTCATGTAATATATAGGAAAATACAATAGAGATAAGATCCTTAGAGTATGTTAGCAATAATTACTCCATATTCACATAATTTGAGAGTTTAGTTAACAAAAATGATAATAACTCTATCATCTTAGCTACTCGAATCTCTAATATGGCACATATCATTGGTCAAAACAGAGTATAAAATTGTTGTACATATCTTGATCCGAACTTAAAATAGGAATAAAACAAATGATAGCTATAACCATAAATACAAATATGCAACAGAAATAACACTTCATTTCATTAATATCAAATACTGAAATATGTTTATAGACAGAATAGAAATAAGACTAGCTTGGGCAATGGTAGCTTATCTCTGAGCATATATGTGGTTACATGCCTCTGAACTATGTTACAATGAGGCTCGAAGGCCTATTTATTATTGAGTAACAATGAAAAACCCTAAGCATCCAAGAACTTAACCCTAGGAGATGAAGCGCCAAAAATATGGGCCCCATTTGAGTAAATTGATATATTAACTTCCCGAGGTCGTAACTTTTGCATACGATCTTCGTTTGACGCACACAATACCTTGTTAAAAAGATTTATCCAAGGAAAATTTGCTTTTTAGTGTCCAAAATCGGTTAACGACCCATGTTGGCCTCAGTGTTCCCAAAAAAATGTCATTTAGTGCCTCAAAATAGCTCTGGAAGTTCAAGACCTGAAAAGCTTCCAAAAATAGTAAAGTGTGCTGCAATTAAGGAAACTGGAAAACTTAAAGAGACAATGGTGGTTGTCCAAGTGGAATAGGTGGCTAGCCACCAATATCAACCTAGATCAGTCCTCCCCACTTAGGAAGCAATGGCCCCCATTGCATTGAGTGCCTCCATGAGATGGGGATACTTCTACTAAACTTGGTCCCTGGTGAGCCACTTGCCTTGGTGCAAAAGTTGGCTAGCTTTGACAACACGATATAGTGGGATCTTCTACTGGTGATTGTTATTGATCTATATGTCCATAATATAATCAAGTGTGGCTTGTTCCATGCAATCTAGGTTTAATTTTGTTGGTGTGCATTGTTCTGCAATGTCTGTTATGTATAGTAATGGTGGGAAGTATGGTCGAAGGCGGTCCACATTGAGCACTAGGTGTAGGCTAAGGAATGGGGGAATGTTGGGCTCAAATGAATTGTTTCCCTTAGCCTTGGTAATGGTGTAAGGACCATATCATGGTGGTATGAGCTTCCAGTGGGCTCTGATAAGGCGTTCCTTTTGCAAATGCAACCAAACTTTCTTGCCCACCTGAAACTTGTGTGGCACCCGATGTTGATCATGTCAGCGCTTGTACTTAGGATTTCACTTCTCCAGGATGCCATGAACCTATTGGAAGATGTGTTGGATGCGTTAAATAAAATTTATCACTTTATCATCCTCGGGCAATACATCTGTGGATTTTGTATGTGTAGTGGCATGAGGCACGGCAACATCAATTAGACACAATGGTTGAAATCCTATACCCACTTGAAATGGACTACAACTAGTCAATTTATGGAGAGATTTGTTATAATTGTGTTGCACATAGGCAAGACTCTCATCCTAAGTACATGGATGCTTGACCTGACAGTGCAAGGGTACCCCTGTGCATGAGGAGAAGACATGCCTATATTCTTCCACGACCGTATCCACTTGCTTCAGCTGCATGGAGGAACCCTTCCCAGTGGCCATGGGTGTGGTTGCGACCTTCCCCTTACATTGAGATAAAATCAGAAAGAAAACAAATTTTTGAGTCTGGGAGATGATATTCCTACTTTTCTTAGCAGAAATCAAAGAGATGGTGGCAGGTGGGGCTACCTCCGGTATGTTGTATAACATATTACCTAAAGAAATAATAACAGAGATAGGTCTAGACTCATATACAACATGTCACTTCCACAAGTATGGTTGTCCTTATAATACATCAAAAAATTCAAGAGGAGAAGCATCACAAAATACCTCCTCTGTGGAGGGCTTGATGTTGTAGGTAAGGTGGCATTGTTGGCTGACTCAGAGATATCATCCTTGGTGAAGCCACCCAACGTTGTATAGATGCAAGTGTGGTGTGGTCAGTAGGCCCAACTGCTTCACGACCTCTTCTGAAAAGGGGTTCTTTTGGATCCCACTATCAACAATGAATTGTAATGGTGAACCCTTCACCCAAATCAGTGAGTGGAAGAGACGATCCCCCTCCTCTAGATCTTCTGGCTCATTCTTCCAGATCTTAGTGGTGGAAATAGTGGCACTATGCTCCGCATTAATAATCTGCCTACCTTTCTCATTCCTCTTGTTGGGTTCCAACTCAAAGTAGGAACATGCATATGATTTTGAAGCCTTCATCTCGACCACCAGTGACTGCTTTACCTAACATTCACTTGCGTCGTGAGTGGGGTGCTTATGGAACTCACACCACTTTCCTATGTCCTTCTTTGACTTGGTGGTATTGTTGTTTTCTTGTGGCTTTGACGGGTTGTCTTAGGTCACCCGCCTTGGATTTTTCCTTTTTTCTCCAATTTGGGGGCACCTTTCCCTTGCTTCAAATTCACAGATCCAAAGTCTCGGTTATTTTGTTTAAACTTCTACTCGATTTGGAAAATGTATGGGTAAGTTGTGCCAAGCAAGGAGATTTCTTGGAACTCGATCTCATTGTAGATGTACCTGTGTAGACAGCCGCGGTATTTGAGTACGAAATTATTCTCAGACTCCTTGATACCCAACTTTGTACGAAGGGTATGAAACACATTGGTAAACTTTGGCATGTCGTGGTCTCTTCCCTACCACAGTGTGGTCCACTTTGTCTATTTATCCTCATAGCTCTTGACTCGGTAGTACTTCTCCTTAATGGTGGTTGAAAATAGTGAGGGTGTACTTTATTCTTTCTTCTCATAGTAGGTTTCCCACCAGTCCTTGACTTGGGGGGTCACTTTGAGAAGTGAAGAAGTAATCTTTTCCCAACTGGAAAAATCACGAAGAGAAAAATATTCTTCTAGCAGATTTAACCATTTATCTATGACGTCCGCATCTATTTTACTTTCAAATATGGGATTTCAAAGTTAACTTGTACCTTAAAGGGTGTGGTGCTTCTAGAGTGGCTATCAGAAGTAAATGTGTTACCTTTGGGTAGCCACTGAAGGGTCTGGGAAATGTTGTCCACCATCATGTTATTTTGTCGCTCGAGCGATTCTTCGAGCAAGATTTTGAAATGATCTTCTTCCCCTCAACTTTCTTCTCTTCGATCATGGGAGGCTGTCAGATTTGTGAGTCTGGTCATGCAAAGGTTCAACCAGTTTGAGCCCTAGCTCCTTATATCCAGACCTTGTTGGCAACATGTAAAGAAAAACAGAGAAAGAGAAGACTGCTTTGATACCACTGATCCAAAATTAAACAAGAACACGAAAAATTATAGATATAACTATAAATACAAAGATGTAGTAGAAATAAAACTTCATTTCATTAATACCAAATACTGAAATATGCTTACAAACAGAATGGAAATAAGTCTACCTCGGGTGATGGTAACTTATCTACGAGCAAAGACGTGGCAAATACATGCCTCCAAACTGTGTTACAATGAGGCCCGAAGGCCTATTTATTATTGAGAAACAATGAAAAACCCTAAACATCTAAAAAGCTGACCCTAGGAGATGAAGCGCCAAAACTATGGGCCCCAATTTAGAAATTGGCACATCAACTTATCGAGGTCCTAAATTTTGCATATGATCTTCATTTGACAAGAACAATACCTCGCTACAAAGATATATTCAAGGAATACAACTTTTGAGTGGCCACCTTCAGTTAATGACTAATGTTTGCCCCATATTTCCCAAAAACATCGTTTAGGGCCTCAAAACGGCTCTGGAAGTACAGGACCCAAAAAACTGCCAAAAATAGTAAACTATGCTAGAATTAAGGAAACTAAAAAAATGAAAGAGACAGTGGTGGGGGTCCACCAAAATCCACCTCGATTATTCCTCCCCCTTAGGAAGTAATGGTTCCCATTGCATTGAGTGCCTCCATGAGATGGGGAAAATTCTACTAAACTTGGTCCCTAGTGAGCCACTTCCCTTGGTGCAGAAATTGGCCAGCTTTGACAACCTTATGTAGTTGGATCTTTTGCTGGCAAGTGTTCTTGATCTATGTGTCCATAATCTGATCGGTTATGACCTATTCCATGTAGTCGGGTTTAACTTTGTTGGTGTGAGTTCTTCTGCAATGTCTCTTGTGTCTACTAATGGTGGGAAGTATGGTCGAAGGCGGTCCACATTAAACACTAGGTGAAGGGCAAGGAATGGGGGAATGTTGAGCTCAAGGAATTATTTTCGATAGCCTTGGTAATGGTGTAATGACCATATCAGAGTGTTATAAGCTTTAGATGGGCTTTGGTAAGGCATTCTTTCTGCAAATGAAACCAAACTTTGTCACCCACCTGAAACTTGTGTGGCACCCAATGTTGATCATGTCATTACTTGTACTTGGAATTTGACTTCTCTAGGATGTTATGAACGTACTAGCAGATGTGTTTGATGCGTTCAATAAATGTGGTCACTTGATCAGCCTCAGAAAATACATGTGTGGATTTTGTCTGTGTAGTTGCATGATGCATGGAAACATCAATCGAACACAATGGTTGGAATCCTATACCCACTTGAAAGGGACTGTGACTAGTCGAGTTATAAAGAGCTTTATTATAACTGTGTTGCACATAGGGAATAATCTCATCCCAGGTTCATGGATGCTTGAACTAATAGTGCAAGGGTATGAGGAGAAGATGTTCCTGTATTCTTCCATGACTATATTCACTTGCTTCTGTTGCATGGAGGAACCCTTCTCAAGGGCCATGGATGTGGTTGGGACCTTCCCCTTACTTTGGGAGTGATTCAGAAAGAAAAAAAAATTCGAGTCTGGGTGATGATCTTACTTCTTTTCTTAGAATATATCAAAGAGATGGTAGTAGGCAGGGCTACCTCTCGTATCCTATATAACATATTACCCAAAGAAATAATAACAGGGCAAGGTCTAGACTCATATACAACATGTCGCTTCCACAAGTATGGGATTCCTAATAATACATGAAAAATTTCAAGAGGAGAAACATCACATAGTACCTCATTCATGAAGGGCTTCATCTTTTAGGGAAGGCGACATTGCTGGCTCACTTGGAGATATCGTCATTGGTGAAGCCACCCAATGTTGTATAGATGCGGCTATGGTGTGGTTGGTAGGCCAAACCACTTCATGATCTCTACTGAAATGAGGCTCTTTTGGCTCCCACCATTGACAATGAATTGCAGCGGTGAACCCTTCACCTACATCTATGAGTGGAAGAGACGCTGCCCCCCTCTAGGTCTTCAGGCACATTCTTCTGGATCTTGTTGGGGGAAATAATGGTGCTGAGATCTGCATCAATAATCTCCTTCCCTTTTTCATTCCTCTTGTTGGGTTTGAAATTAGAGTCAGAACATGCATATGATTTTGAAGCCTCAAACTCAACCACCAATGACTACTTTAACCAACACTGATTTGTGTTGTGAGTGGGGATCTTATGGAACTCACACCACTTTCCTATGTCCTTCTTTGACTTCGTGGTGTTTTTCTTTTCTTTTGACTTTGACTAGTTTTCTTGGGTAACACCAACTTGGCTTTGTCCTTCGTTCTCTGATTTGGGGGAACCTTTCCCTTGCTTCGGATTCACAGATCCAAAGTATCGTTTATTTTTTTTAACTTCTTCTCAATCTTGACAACGTATCGGTGTGTCGTGTTGAGCGAGGAGATGTCTAGGAACTGCATCTCATCCTGGATGTACCTGTGTAGGCAGCCATGATATTGTAGTACCAAATTTCACTCAAAATCCTTGATATCCAATTTCGTGCAAAGGGTATGAAACACATTGTAAACTCTAGCACGTCTTGGTCTCTCCCCTGCCGCAACGTGTGTTGAGAATGCAAAAAGGTGATGGATCTTAGTGGAAAGAAGTCGCCTTCACTAAGTGGGCCCGCAGGCTATTTTTGGCGCAAAGTCTATTTTTAGACTATATCTATTTCTAGACATCTGGATCATGGTCTATGAGTTGCAGGATGTTATTTGTGGACGATTGGTCATGTTGGTAAAAATAGATGGACTTCTATTTTTAGACATATGGGCGGTTTCTATTTTTAGACTGTCAGGCTAAAAATAGAACAGTCGAATATTATTAGCTCATAATAATATTTGGACTATAAACATTATCTTATCCTCTTGGAGCACTTCAGTTAGAGCTACAGATGTGGCACATGCAGCTGTCAGAAGGAAATAAGCTTTTCTTGTGAGTCAATTGAGCTATTGCATGCAGGACTTCAGTTAGAACTCATGTGGTTGAGTTTGGTGGAGTTGATTGTGGAGTTGATGGAGTTGTGTTCAGTTTGACTTAGTTAAACTAGTTGTATTTAGTCTAACTGCAGAATACACTAGTGATGAGTGATGTGAATTAATTATTAATTAATTCACTTATTATTAACTCATAAAGCAACTAAAGAATACATCAGTTAACTCGGTGCATGGACAGCTCAGTGGAGACAGGTGTTAGAGGTTGAGATTGCTATCAGTGGTGACTATAGTTGTGCATGAGATCTTGCACAATCAGTGGGATTGAGTATTGACAATGAGGATTTCTTGGTTGAGCCAAGGAAATACTAGTTTGCTTCAGCCATTCATCATTATTCTCATGCAGGATTGCGCAGTGGAGGCAGGCAAATAGTGGAGGAGATTTGAGCCATCAGATCTGAGCTAGATTGTGTGTAACAGGTGGAGATAGTACTGAGTACTTGTGAGGAGTATTGTACTATGTATTGTTACATGTTCTCAATCATTATAATATACAGATAGTGTGGGGTTTTCAACTGTATGCTTTCCCTGGGTTACATATTGTGTTAATGTGTGCATGCGATTGATGTTTCATTGTTTTTAATGATGCAAAATTGATGATCAACGTAGAGGAGGTTATGTATTATGCATGTATTCCGAAATAGTGTATAATCAGAATAATCTTTGTGAATAAGTGTCACATTATTCAAAATTTCTACATGGTATCAGAGCAGAGTTGATCATCAGATCTATTATTCAGAAAGTGATTACATTTTATTTCTTCAAGCAAAGTCTGTAATCGGTCCAGGTAGCCTCTGGATTCATCCTTCCTTTGGAAGGTGAGATATCCAGTAAAAGCCCATACAGTCAATCTCTATATGAGAAATACTTTGTTCTCACAAATTTTAGTGTAGGAATTTACAGGGTAAGTTCCTCAGAAAGAACACCAAAAGCACACCGCTCACAACCAGATCTCAAATCAATACACCAGTATTTTTGACGTGGTTAAAACCCTCAAAGTGCAAGGAGGGAAACAGTCCACGGCCTGTCCCAACGTGGGTACTACAGGCAATTTATTAATCAAAGAATGAAAATTTACATAAGCTTCTCTCATGCACGGATTACCCGAACAATGACCCTCCATGCGCTTTAAATAGAACTCATGGACCAATCGGGTGTCAAGCCACGGATCAAGTGTCGGTAATATCGAGGTGAGAGTGAACCGTCGGATCACTACATATCGTGACCGTCGGATTGTAAGTTACAAAATGTACAACGGTAAAGAAACACACTTTACCTAACTCTATACTAGACCAAGTTGAACTTAACTATATCCTATGTGTCGGAATATCCTAACATCCCCCCTTAAGAACAACTTGGGATAGGATTGAAGGATTTACAAATATGACACAATAGGAGAAGGAAGGAGGCACTAGAGCCTATCCCCCCTTAGTGACAACTTCCTGAACTCCAAGCATATATCGAAGTTTAGTGAACTTCGCCTCTATGAGAGCCTTTGTGAAGATGTCTGCAACCTGATCATCTGTTGGACAATATTGCACTTCAAGAACATGGTCATGAATGAGCTTTCTGATGAAGTGCATGTGTAGTTCAATGTGTTTGTTGCGCTGATGCTGGACTGGATCTTTGCATAGCTGAATGGCACTTTTATTATCACACCAAAGTGTGGTTGGATGCTGCTGCTCAAAGCCAAACTCTGATAGTATCTGACGAAGCCACAAGGCTTCCTTACTAGCTTCCACGGCACCACGATACTCTGCTTCTGCTGACGAAAGAGAAATGGCAGCCTGTTTCTTACAAGCCCATGTAATAGGCCCTGAACCAAGAGTGAAGACATAACCGGCAGTAGACTTCCGATCATCATGGTCACCAGCCCAATCAGAATCAGTGAAACCAACTAACAGAGGAGCTGCTTTGGCACTGTAATGAATCCCAAACTGTATTGTACCTCGAACATAATGAAGTATTCTTTTAGCTGCTTTCCAATGACTTTCACGGGGGTTTTGCATAAAACGAGCAACAAGGCCAACAGCAAAGAAAAGATCAGGACGAGTATGGGTTAAATACAAGAGTTTTCCGACAAGTTGACGGTATAAGGTAGCATCAACTTCAGGAGAAGTACAAGAGACTGAAACTTTGACTCCAGACTGAAAGAGAGAAGGGGCTGGCTTACAGTCTTCCATGTGAAAATGACGAAGAATATCACAAGCATACTTGGACTGGGAAAGGAAAATATCCTCCTGGGATTGCAAGACTTGAAGACGGAGAAAATAGTGTAAGTGTCCTAAGTCTGTCATTTCAAATTTCTTTTTAAGGCTGGACTTCACATGGTTTATAAGGTTGGGATCACTACCAGTAAGAATAAGATCATCAACATAAAGAACAAGGATGATAAGAGAGAGAGAGAGAGAGAGAGGGAGGGGGGGGCCTTGGTTTGCGTGCTTGCCTTGAGAAAGCTCTTTTTCCCTACAAAACACAAAACACAAAACCCAACACGAATATGCAAAGAAAAACGAACCTTGCAGCTCGAAGTTAGCTTTAGCCAAAAAACTAGAAATTTAAAAAAAATCTCAAAGTTAGCTTTAGCCGAAAAACTAAATATTTTTCTCAATGTTTCTGATTTTCCGAGATCACACTAAGGTGCAGGGAAAAGAGCATACGCATGAGAAAAATCCTTCCTTTCTGTTTCTGATTTGCCTAGATCGCACAGAGTCGCAGGGCAAAGAGCATACGCAGAAATGAAAGGTATAGATCCGGTTTAAAAAAAAGGCTAAATAAATTGAGACCGAAATAAGCAGAGAGAAAATAACAGTAAACTGCAAAAAAAAACATTGTATACCTCCTGATCTGAAAAATGACGCAGCTAGGGCTACCGGAAACCTTTTCGCATGAAACGAAAGGGGTTCCTCACTGGAACAGATGCTCCGAACGCAACAGAGCAGTCCTCTCGACCCGAAAGCAGTCAGAAACAACAGATCTAGGAAACGACAGCCACATGCAGTTCTACCGGCTTCAGATTTGGATCACCAACGGACGCGGCCCTCAACCTGGCTCTGATACCATGTAGGAATTTACAGGGTAAGTTCCTCAGAAAGAACACCAAAAGGACACCGCTCACAACCAGATCTCAAATCAATACACCAGTATTTTTGACGTGGTTAAAACCCTCAAAGTGCAAGGAGGGAAACAGTCCACGACCTGTCCCAACGTGGGTACTACAGGCAATTTATTAATCAAAGAATGAAAATTTACATAAGCTTCTCTCATGCACGGATTACCCGAACAATGACCCTCCATGCGCTTTAAATAGAACTCATGGACCAATCGGGTGTCAAGCCACGGATCAAGTGTCGGTAATACCGAGGTGAGAGTGAACCGTCGGATCACTACATATCGTGGCCGTCGGATTATAAGTTACAAAATGTACAACGGTAAAGAAACACACTTTACCTAACTCTAACCTAACTCTATACTAGACCAAGTTGAACTTAACTATATCCTATGTGTCGGAATATCCTAACATTTAGATCAGAAGAAGTTGAGTTTTGAGCTGGTGGAATTCGAATTTGCAGCAGTGTTTCCTTGGTGTCAAAGTTGAAATGTCTTTCAGTGGATTGCGATTGGAGTATGCTCCTGAAGGCAGCTTGAACTATATTGCATGGAAAGACAGGATGGAGGTGGTGTTAGATGATAATGGGTTGAAGGATTTCATAGAGGCTCAGGTCCCAAAACCTACTAATGCTACTGAAGCTATGGTTTGGCAAAAGAAGACAGCAAAGTGTCGAAGGATTCTATTGGAGGGCGTGAAGGATCACATTGTGTTCAGCCTGCATGGAAAGGCTTCTCCATACTTGATGTGGAAAGCGTTGATAGATCTATTCCAAAGCAAGAACGACCAGAGGAAGTTGGTGCTAAAGGTTAAACTTAGAAACATTAAGTGTGAGAATGGAGACAATATGCCCAAGTATCTCATGAAGTTCACCTAGTGCCGGGATGAGCTGGGAAGTGTGGGGGTGACTGTCGATGATGAGGACTTGGTGAGCTTGGCTCTCCTTGGTCTTCCGAAGAGTTGGCATTCTTATCAGGACTCTGTCAATGGTCGGGAGAAATTGCCAGGATGGGAGAGACTTTGGTCAGATCTTGTGCAGGAGGAGATCAGGTGGAAAACCAGGGACAGATCTTCATCAAAGCGAACTGATGAAGAAAATTTCGCTTTGGCTACCAAAGAAAAGAAGGGGAAGAACAAGAAATCTTCTCAGTCTGGTGCAAAAGGCAAGAAGCAGGACATGTCCAAGGTGAAGTGCTTTCACTGTCACCAGCACAGACACTATGCCACAAAATGTCCGCAGAAGAAGAAAAATAAGCAAGTTGTTGGATCTGCAGTGGGAGAGGCCTTAGCCTCACAGTTTGAGCTTGATTTTTTGTTGATCACATGCTTGGTATCAAGTGTGATGGGATCAGTATGGTTCTTGGACAGTGGTGCGTCTTTTCACATGACAGGAGATCGAGATTTATTTTCTGATCTGGAGGAGAAAGATCTTGGAGTGCACATCGAGATGGGTGATGATGGTAGATACAGTGCGACTGGTATCGGTACCATTTCCTTTGAGAGGGAGTCTAGTAAACCCTTCATATTGAAGGAAGTGATGCATGTTCCAAGATTGAAGAAGAATCTTATCTCTGTGGTGATGTTAGAAGACAAGGGATATGATGTTGTTTTCAGCCGAGGAAAGGCTTTCCTGCGCAGTAAGACAACTGGAGAAACCCGGAAGATAGGGGTTTGAGTCAGGAACCTTTATCAGTTGCATGTAGATGGCTGTGCAGCAATGGCATGCAAGGCAAAAGGATTGGTGAGTCGGGATGATGGCGAGCTGTGGCACAGGAGATTGGGTCACCTTCACCATGGAGCCTTGAAGATACTGCAGTAGATTACTACAAGGCTTCCTAAAGGCACTCTTGCATAGTCAGATCAGTGCAAGGGGTGTACTTTGGGAAAATTTGTGAAAGCCACCTTTCATGAGAAGGATAGTCACGCCACGGCGATCCTTGAAAGAATTCACACAGACTTGTGTGGACCTTTCTCAGTAGCTTCGACAACAAAGCATAGGTATTATGTGATCTTTGTTGATGATATCTCTCGAAAGTGATGGATCTTCTTCATGCAGAAGAAGAGCGAGACATACTCAAAGTTCTGTGAGTTCAAAGCACTAGTCGAGAAGGACTCGGGCAAGAAGGTGAAGGCTCTTAGGAGCGACAATGGTGGTGAATACATCTCTGGCGAGTTCAAGGATTTCTACAGCATAGAAGGGATTCGAAGAGAGCTCATAGCTCCCCATAACCCACAGCAGAACGGGGTTGCTGAGCAAAAGAACAGAACGATCATGGGTGCTGCATGGACGATGTTGCATGATCACAGCCTACCCCTTCACTTGTGGGCGGAAGCATGCAATACTGCAGTTTATGTGCAGAACCGTTGTCGTCACAGGATACTTGGCATGAGTACACCCGAGGAGGTTTATTCTGGTAAGAGACCTGATATTTCTCATTTGAGGATTTTTGGTTCTAACGTTTACATGAATGTGACGAAGGATGCCAGGAAGAAGCTGGAGTCGACCGCAGAGGTTGGGATATTTGTGGGGTACACTGATATGCCCCACAACTATTGTGTGTATTTTCTAGACAGTGGCAAGACTGTTGTATGATGGGATATAAAATTTCAGGAGGAGAAAGCCATGAAGTGTTTGCTTGAGAGGGAGCCACACTTGCATGCAGATGAGGAGCTATTAGTTCCTAAGGATGAGCTTCAGGACGTGGATTAGCCACAGGACGAAGTTCATGGAGTGGAAGAGATCACTCATGCACCGCCAACCATTAGAGGGTGAAAGCGCATGACAAAAGCTGAACGACTGACTCAAGATGCAGAGAATGTTGTAGGACCACCTACAGCTCAACGCAGGGAGAGACAGTCACCTGATCGGTACACTGGATACATGGCTCTTGTGAGCAAATGTGTTGTGACTGAGCCATCCTCTTTCGAGGAAGCTGTGGAGGATCCCGCATAGGTAGATGCCATGGTGGAAGAGTATGATTCGATTGTCAGAAACAATGCATGGGATATTGTCCTAAGACCGGAAGGGAAATCAGTGGTGGGTTCGAGATGGATCTACAAAGTTAAGCAGACAGTTAGATTCCCTTGCTTGTTATTGGACTGGTTGTTATATGATATCCCATATTCATGCTTGGAATATGGCATGGGGGTTACTGGATGAAAGAGATATTTGGTTCAGCCACGTCTATGGTTAGGTGATAGGTGGAAGTCTCAAACCTCATCATATTTTTCGATGAATAAAAAAATTTAAGTTCCCTTACATTTCCACTAGTTTATATGTGGATTTAATGGTTTTTATATCTATGATATTTATATTGTTTTATGTTTGTTATAAGCATGGTTGAATGACTAGTTTATGTCATGGGTATTTCACGTGTTAACTTGTAACTGTTAAATGAATGGATGAATACCTAATTGACGATGTACTAGTTCAATTGAGAAGGAGGTGATCCTTCTGGTTATGTTTCGTAAGTCCTATCAGTCATTTATGCTCTATCTTGTATCTTAGACCAGTATGTTTCATTTATGCCAAGTGTTTTACATAATGTCAGTCCCGGTTGGGGCTGCTCAAGCCTAGTCTTGAGGTTGATTTTTGAGTATTTAGTATTGTTATCATGTCTTTGTTTGATTTTGAAGGTTGTATCCAATTATGGGAAGAAGTCGAGATTCTAGGCTAGAAAAGTGGTTCAAATCTTAGGGTTGCTGGCACAGATATGTTGAGAAAAGTCCATAGTCACTGGCATAAAGGCCTATTAGAGAAAATTTGAGTTGTTGATCATTGTCATGCCCTTAGCGTGGGAGCAACTCCAGGTTAATAGGCTTAAATCATGAGTGGGACTCAGGAACAGGCTGTCTAAGTGGTTGACTTGTCTCCTGAGGGTGTAATTACTGATGTGGATGGATTTTTTCGATGAGTTATGTCGATTCCATTTCCTTAACATCACCTAGGAGGTTCAATTCCTTAGTAACCTCTCTCATCACATGTTTGCCTAGTTGGTTGGTTTCTTGGGTGGACTTGGAAGGAGGGTGTGTTACAATTATGGCTTGAAAAGTAAGTTTGATTAAGGAAGAGATTGAAGAGTGCATAGTGAACCATCAATTTAATTGCTCACAAGGATATATGTGGATCTCAATGCATGGAATATTTCATAGGTATGTTATATTGTAGAATTTGCTTCAAACAGCTAGGACATGACCACTCTCACTATAGCTCCATTCGAGCAATAACCAAGTTTATTAATGAAAAAATTTGTTAAACATTAATATATAAATAAAGTGTAACTAAAGTAAAAGTGAAAATGTGAGTTCTATTTTAGAAGCACTTTCACCTTCACCCCAAAGTGAAGTATGCACATATTCATTTTCATTTCTACATTGAAAATGTACATCTTAAAGGTTGAGATAAATATTTGTTGATTATTGTTAGTTAACGTATGCACCATCCTCACTTGAATTCTTGAAAAATTTAACTTGAATTTAATCATAAAGCATGTGTTTTTAAAGAATGAGGAATTAGGTTGGAGAGCAAAAGTATACATTTTAAAATGGGTATAGGTAAAGAGGCACTAGATGAGGTATATTTTGAAGTCGATATAAATTCCAATTTGTACCTTGATTTAATCATAAAATATCTATTTTAAAAGAATGAGGAATTAGTTTGGAGGGTGAAATAATGCATTTTAAAATAGATACAAGTGAAAAGTAACTAGATCAAGTAAGTTTTGAAGTGGATGTAAATACAAATTTGTAACTTGAATTTAATAATAATGTATATGTTTTAAAAAAAACCAGAAATTAGGTTGGAGAATGAAAATATGCATTTTATAATGGATATAAGTAAAGAGGAACTGGATGAGGTGCATTGAGAAGTGGATGTAAATTCAAATTTGTAACTTGAATTTAATAATAAAGTATATGTTTTAAAAAAACGAGAAATGAGGTTGGAGAGTGACATTAAGCATTTTAAAATGGATACAAGTAAAAAGGAATGGGATGAGGTGCATTGGGAAGTGGATGTAAATTCAAATTTGTAACTTGAATTAATAATAAAGTATATGTTTTAAAAAAACTAGAAATTAGGTTAGAGAGTGACATTATGCATTTTAAAATGGATATAAGTAAAAAGGTATGAGATGAAGTGCATTCGGAAGTGGATGTAAATGAAAATTTCTAACTTGAATTTAATAATAATGTATTTTAATGAGGAATTAGATTGGAGAGTGAAAATTATATTTTAAAATGAATGTAGGTAAAGAGGAACCAGGTTGGAGAATGAAAATATATATTTTAAAAAGAATTTAGGTAAAGAGGAAACGATTCAAATGCATTTTGTAGTGTATGTAAGTGAAGTGGAATAGAATCTCAACTGAAAATGTGCATTTTAAAGTGGATGCAGCTGAAAAGACTCTAGGGTGAAAGTGCATGATTATTGTATAAATGCCACAAAATGTTAATAAGATAGAGACCATTGAAAATGTAAAATATGAAAATTGAGGTGGAAGTGGGATAAAAGTTAACAATGTTATAAAAAGTTAAAGTGGGTAGCGAATTGAAAATGTGAAAAATAAAAACCCAGGTAGAAGTGAGGGTAACGGTGGAAGTTTAGAACAGGCAGAAGTGAGCAAATAAAATAAATATGAATGTGAGCATGCACTTTAAAGGGTTAGCATTATTCGTTGTTCAACGATACAGATTTCGTTCTTCAATATAAAAAGTTATAAAAAGTTGTGGTGGATAGGAATGAGTTGAAAATGTGAAATATAAAAGCTGAGGTAGAAGTGGGGTAAGGTAGAAGTGTCGTAAGGGTGGAAGGTTAGATGAGGCAGAAGTGAGCAAATAAAATTAATGTGAAGGTGTCAGTATCCAGTTAGGGTTAGCATTATTTGTTGTGCGACAGCAACAACAGATTTCATTCTTCAATCCCCACGTTTATTAATAGTCTGCTTCGTCTTCTTATCAGGAAATAACGACGAATACTGTGCAGGATTGTCAGGGTGACTTGGTGGTGTCCTTGCGAATCCGCAAGTATCAATTATTTGTGTGACAGCTTAAAATCCTGCACAATGAAAGCTGTATTAATGTTCATATGTTTCATATCAGCGGTCATTGCTGATGCAGCAGGGGATGATGGGAAGATTCACATAGTCCACATGGATAAATCTCAGATGCCCACTGTGTTTTCCTCTCACGAGCACTGGTATAATTCCATCGTTACATCTCTCACAACAAACAAGAAACAAGAAGCCTTACTGTATATCTATGACACAGTCATGCACGGGTTCAGCGCCAAGCTAACCCAATCGGAGCTGGACGCTCTGACAAAAACGCAAGGTCACCTAGCAAGCTACCCGGACACCACGGGAAAGTTGCTTACCACATATTCTTACAACATCTTGGGCCTCAACGAAAAATCTGGCATATGGCCCCAATCACACTTCGGCAACAGCTCAGATGTTATCATCGGACTTCTAGACAGTGGCATCTGGGCCGAGAGCCAAAGCTTCAGAGACACCGGAATGGGCGAGGTACCGGCCCGTTGGAAAGGCCAATGCCAGGAGGGAACTGCCTTTAATAGCTCGCTCTGCAACAGAAAACTCATCGGAGCTCGTTACTTCAACAAAGGATTCCTGGCAAGTGGTGGGCACATAGATCCGATCCACGATTACAATTCCGCCCGAGATTATTATGGCCACGGTTCCCACACCTCGTCCACGGCCGCAGGAAACTTTGTGCCGGATGTTGATTATTTTGGCTACGCAACGGGCACGGCCAGAGGCATGGCCCCTCGGGCACGGGTAGCCATGTACAAGGTTGGCTGGTACTCCGAAGATGCCATCGTGGGTTCTGACGTTCTTGCCGCGATAGAGACAGCTATAGCCGATGGGGTCGACGTCTTGTCGCTGTCATTTCACATCTCGGCCCGGGATCTCATCCAGAACCCCGTAGCTGTGGGAGCCTTTGCAGCCACGGAGAAAGGCGTGCTCGTTTCTTGTTCCGCCGGCAACGACGGGCCGAAGGGATCAACCGTCGCAAACGGCGCGCCGTGGATTTTGACGGTAGGAGCTAGCACCATTGATCGGGCATTCGCAGCCGAAATAAATCTCGGTAACGGGAAATTCATGGAGGGAACTTCTTACCTTGTCGAGAAAAAAGTTGTTTCCGGCATCCTGGTTTTCAACGAGAGTTCTCCAACATGCCACTTCCGGTCGCTTGATCCAAAATCTCTTGCCAGTAAAATTTTGCTGTGCATGAGTAACAGTTCTGAGGATCTCGACTTCCAGATTAAAGAAGCCGACCGAACCGGAGCTGCCGGTATTATAATGGCCTACGACGACCACACTTACTCGATGCCGCCTTCCGGTTACTCGATGCCCGCCGTGTCGGTTTCTTCCGGTCAAGGTCGTCTAATAGCAGATTATGCAAACACCACTGTAGCATTGAGATTCGTGGTAACCCGGCTGGGATTTAAGCCTGCGCCTGTCGTGGCACGTTTCTCATCGCGAGGGCCCTATTTTCTCACCCCGGGAATTGTGAAACCGGACGTGATTGCGCCGGGCGTCGACATTGTGGCGGCCGTATTGCCTTATGAAAATGCAACATTCGTCGGATCTGTTCCATTAAAGGCCAACTACTCTTTGCTTTCCGGCACCTCTATGTCGTGTCCTCATGCTGCGGCTGTGGCGGCACTGGTGAAAGCCGTGCACCCGGATTGGAGCCCCGCTGCTATTAGGTCAGCTCTCATGACCACGGCCTACAGAGTGGATAATACCGGCCGGGCTATAACAGATCAGGCCGACCCTCGTTTTGGTCCCGCAAATCCCATGGATTTCGGTTCCGGGCACCTGAATGCCAATAAAGCAGCAGATCCTGGGCTGCTTTATGATGCTGGGGTGAATGAATATCTGGATTATCTCTGTGCTCTCAATTATACGAACCAAGAAATTAGGTTACTGAGCCGGAAGAATTACTCCTGTGCCGCCCATGGGGCCATTGGTGACCTCAACTATCCTTCCTTCTTCGCAGATTTCAGGAACGACACGAGGTCAGTCTCACAGAAATTCAAGAGAATTGTCACCAATGTGGCCGAAAATGAAAATAAGACGTCATCTGTGTACACAGCAATAGTTAAGACTCCTCCAGAAATTTCAGTGCAGGTGGAACCCGACCTTTTGGTGTTCAAAGAAAAGAATGAAAAGATGGAATTCTCTGTCAGTATCACACCTGTAAATGTGAAGAAAGGATGCTCAAGTTCAGGGTACTTGAGTTGGGTCGATGGAAGGGGCCATGAGGTGAACAGTCCACTGGTAGCCATATTCTGCTGATTATGTCATGTACTTCTGGCCTGCAAGTTTTCTTCTTGATGCTCAAGTTCAGGGTACTTGAATTGGGTCGATGGAAGGGGCCATGAGGTGAACAGTCCACTGGTAGCCATATTCTGCTGATTATGTCATGTACTTCTGGCCTGCAAGTTTTCTTCTTGTGCCTAGTCCTTGCCATTAGTTTATAAGGGTTTTTAAGTCATCTTTTTTTTTCCTCGTAATGTTTTTTAGACTCTACGCTTTTAGACTCTACCGGACAGTGCTACAGAGGGTCAATGACTTTGTTGGGACTTCAACAAATTGGACTACCCATAATGGAGTCTTTTGGCTATGTGGTAATTGGCTTGAACTTTTACATTTCACTCTCTTCCATTATATATAAGCAAATTAGAAACCAAAGTACCAGAATAGTAAAAGTGATTTGTAAGGTCAACAAAGTGATATTATTTTCTTTTACTTGTAATTATTAATATAATATTATTAAAATAGGAAAATTAAAAATTAAAAAAAAAAAACACAATTTTTGATATAAATTTTATCATGTTTTTAATATAAATGGCAAAAAATAATAATAAATGTGTATTTCAATTTTTTTTACTAGAGGTTTAGTTTTTTGTTTTCTTTTTTAAATTCACCCCACATACTTATTCATGTAACTTTGTTGAGAAATTTGCTGCATTTTTAATGAAAAACTCTTTAGTTAGACATATTATTTGGTGTAATAATTTGTATCATGTCTTAATCCTTTCAATTTAACATTTACTCACAGTGTATATAATTTTAACACATTACAATTGATTATTTCTTTTTGAGAGAGTATTTTAAAAGTTATTATGAAAATGATTTTTTGGGAGAGTACTTTAAAAGTTATTAAGAAAGTGAAAATTTAATTATTAGATAGAAGAATCTGTCATCTCTTCAAAACCCTGCTAACATCCAACACTTTATAAAAAAGACAATACACAAGATGCCTATGATCACTATAAACACATAAACCTTTAATAAATTTAGAGCCGATACAAGATTTAATAAATTTCCACACTTCAAAAGTTTATTGGCATTGGGTGCACCAAATCCTAAAAACAAGGTGGAAAACAATTTTTCTCGAGAATTAAGAGAACTAATTCCTTATTATTACAACAATATCTTTAAAAAAATTGATTCATCTCCGAGCATAATTTTAATTGACAAGGAAGGAAACCACACAACAACCATCAAAATGCCACTAAAATGTGACATATTACCAATATGTGACATAAAACTAATAACGCATTAAAACTCATTCTTGTTTTTGCATGTGAAAGGTTATTTGGTAATGAATACAACATGATTGAATCATGTTATATGGTTCATTGTTAATATAACATCAATCCATAATACAACCATTCTTCCCAACCATCTAATATAATCTTAATTGACAAAAAGGAAATAGTGCAACACTATGACCTCTTAGAAAGTCACCCATCTAAGTACTCTAGTTAAAAGAGAGATACGAGGATCTCATAAAATCTTATGCATTAACACTCTAATAATCACACCAATCAAAATGCTTAATGCTACCTCACATATTGCTAAAATTTAAAAATAAAAAAATTGTGTAAATTATAACTTTATTATTAAGTTTATCAAAATCGCACAAATTTTATTTTATACAAAATTTCTTTTTATAGTTTACACCGGATAATTCTAAACAAAAGCTAGAATAAAAAGCTAGATAATTTATCCATCATGGTTTTATAAAAGGAGAAATTATAGTTGCAAATAAAAGCTATTGTTTATTAAAAAAACATCAAAAATAGTGTAGATCTCTTGTAAATGTTTTTGTTGAGCATCTCGTTGTGCTGGAAAGGAAGTTTTAAGAGGAAATTGAATGATTTCATTACCTATCTTCCAATAACCCGGTTCCATAAGGGCACTTGCCTTTGAGAATGTCTTTGTTTCATAATTTATTTCTATGATAAGTTAAATATATATATATATATATATATATTAAAAAAAAATTAGGGAACAAGAATATGGAGACATGAGCAAAAAATAATTATAAAAAGAATCAATATATAAGTCAAACTTGTATATTTAAAAAACATGGAACAAGAATTTTAACCATAGACATTTATCTCGAATTTACCATGGAGATTCTTAATTTGTAAATAGGCTTTGTTATAGCGAATACCATGGCTTATCAATACCACATGGCCAAAAACCCGAAACTCACTTCATATGATATTTGTTCATATGATATTTTTTTAATTAATTAATTAAATTAAAATGGAAAAAAAAAAGAACATAACTACTTTGAAAATCAGTTAAAACTATTCTAGAATATTCCATGAAGCTTAAATCTCTATCATCCACCAAAATCCACTATAAGTATCCACACCTCCATGTTACATATCATTTCTCTAAAATTAAAAAAGTCATAAAAATTAAATAAATTATAACTTTATTTCGAGAATTTAAAATAACATGTAATAAGATTCCTAACCATGGAGATATAACCACACATTAATATGGAGATTCTTAATTTGTTAATAGGATTTGTTACAATACCATGGGCCAATACCATAGCTTATCAATACCACACGCCCAAAAAAACATAACTCAATTTATATGACATCTATTTGTATGTCCTTTTATTGTTTAATCAATTTAAATAAAAGAGTAAAAAGGACGAGACTAATTTGTGTATACTAAGAGAATTTTAATTTGTGTATACTAAGAGTATTTTAGAATGTTGTATGAAGGTTAAATCTTTACCATTCACCTAATAATTATCAATAATTAAATTAAAATTCTCGAAAATTTGTTCCAAAAAGACATGCATATCGTAATTATTCATAATTAGATAAAAAATTTGGATGCCCTATTCTAAAATAGAAATGTCTATCTTCATAGAAATGTAATCATATTTTAGTATTTGATAAAAATTTGGATGCCCTATTCTAAAATAGAAATGTGTATCTTCATAGAAATGTAAGCATATTTTAGTATTTGATATCAATGAAATGAAGTGTTATTTCTGTCGCATCTGTGTATTTATGATTATATGTAATTTGTCGTGTTCCTATTTAAATCCGGATCATTATTTCATCTATAAGTTAAACTACTCCATAATAATTAAAAAAATACTTGAAAAATTAATCACCTCTTATATATTAAGTCTTCCGACCTCTAAAATATAGCATTTATAGTTGTGTGATCCACTTGATGATTGTAAACTCTTAAAATATGGAAATACTCAATTGAACTTAATTATATTATTGATATTGAGATGAGCCTTTCCAAGATGTTACTAGTCCCTAAGAATTCAATTGAACACTATTTGTTTAGCATTAACCAAAGCAGCTTATAATTGTTAACTTTGAAAAATAAATATATTTTTTCAATATTATTAAAAAAACTTATTTTCAAATATTTGATTAGAGAATTACTTGAAGGTTTTATTGTAGCATTTGCATAATAAAATTCCATATGGATAACTTCCTCTCATATTTATGCCATAATTTATGGATATGGTTGCAATAAATACTTGAAAATAGCTCATACTCATTAGTTACTTCTCATCATAATTTAAACTAGCACAACCACGTTAATAAATGTGGTTGATGAAGTTGATAGGCCAATATCCATTATCTTATTGTCTTGAATTTTTTCATAGCATTGAAAAGAAAAAGGTGGTGAAATATGTAAACCAACTATTGATTTCATTCTTGATATAGCTGTAAAAATCAAACCCTACCTCTCCCTCTCTCTCTCCAATATCTATAGCGGCTTGTTGCAGGGGAATAATATTAAACCCAAAGGATAAATATTATAAACCCAGGGTATAAAAACCCTAAGATAAATATTATAAACCGTAAAATAAACATGCTTGACCATGATTTACAATCATTGATTTTCATATTGATACGATGTGTTTCATGATGCGATGTTGGCCCATGGTTGACCATGGTTGATTTCCATATTGAGACAATCTTTGGCACATTATAACATTGCACCATCGTTGACCATGGATAACCATAACCGTAAACCGAAGAGATTGATATTAAACCCTATAATTTATATTATAAACCCTATGAATACTATTATATCCTAGGAATATGAATGAAATAAACCCAAGGGATTGATAATATAAACCGAAGGGAATAATAAACCTAAGGGATTAATTTTAAAAAGCAAAGGTATTATAAACCCAAGGAAATAATAAAACCAAGGGATTATAAACCCAAGGGAACACTATTAAACCCAAGGGATAAATATTGTAAACTCAAGGAATATAAACCCTACGATCAATATTATAAACCCAAAGATGAATATTTTCCACAATGTGACATTGGAATATGGTTGATTGTGATTGTTTTTCATATTGAGACAACATTTTTCACAATGTGGCGTTGGACAATGGGTGATCATCGTTGACCATGGTTGATCTCCATATTGATACAATCTTTTTCACAATGCGATGTTGGACCGTGGATGACCATAGTTGTGATAATGTGACGTTGGATCGAGATATATTCTTTCTCACAATGTGACCATGGTTAAACACGGTTGACCATGATTGAACTTGAAGGTATTATAAACCCAAGGGATTAATATCATAAATTCAATGTATATAAAACCTAAAGGGATTGATATTATAAACCCAAGGGATTAATACTAAAAACCCAAGGGATTAATACTAAAAACCCAATGGATTAAAAACCCAACAAATTGATAATATAAAACAAGGGAATAATATTAAACCCAGAGGATTAATATTATAAACACAAGGTATATAAACTATAAGATAAATATTATAATCCGAGGGAAATAATAAACCCAAGGGATTACAAACCTAAGGAAATAATATTAAACACAAGGAATATAAAACCTAAGATAAGTATTATAAAGCCTGACATAAATATTTGTCACAATTCAACATTGGAATATGGTTGACCATGATTTATTTTCATATTGAGACAAATAACCCTAAAATAAACATGGTTGACCATGATTTACCATCATTAATTTTCATATTGAGACAATGTTTGTCACACTTTTATGTTTGACCATGGTTGATCATGGTTGATTTTCATATTGAGAAAATCTCTAGCACATTGTGACATTGGTCCATCCTTGACCATGGATGACCATGATTGTAAACCCAGTGGATTTATATTAAACCCTAGGATTAATATTATAAACCCTATGAATAATATTATACCCTAGGAATATGAACCAAATAAACCCAAGGGATTGATATTATAAATCGAAGGGAATAATAAACCGAAGGGATTAATTCTAAAACCGAAAGGTATTATAAACCCAAGGGAATAATATTAAACCTAAGGGATTAATATTATAATTTCAAGATATATAAACTCTAAAGCGATTGATACTATAAACCCAAGGGATTAATACTAAAAAAATAAGGGATTAAAAACCCAATTGATTGATAATATAAACACAACTGAATAATATTGAACCCAAGGGATTAATATTATAAACCCAAGGTATATAAACCCTAAGGTAAATATTATAAACCCAAGGTAATAATAAAAGCAAGGGAATAATATTAGACCCAAGGAATAAATATTATAAACTCAACAAATATAAATCCTAAGATAAATATTTATCACAATGCGACATTGGAATATGGTTGACCATGATTGAACCCAAAGGAATTATAAACTCAAGAGAATAATATTAAACCCAAGGGATTAATATTATAAATGCAAGGTATATAAACCCTAAAGGGATTGATATTATAAACCCAGGGGATTAATACTAAAAAACAAATGGATTAAAAACCCAACAGATTGATAATATAGACCCAAGGGAGTAATATTAAACCCAAGGGATTAATATTATAAACCCAAGGTATATAAACCCTAAGATAAATATTATAAATCCAAGAGAATAATATTAAACCCAAGGGATAAATATTATAAATCCAAGGAATATAAACCCTAAGATAAATATTTGTCACAATGCAACATTGGAATATGGTTGACCATGATTGATTTTCATATTGATACAACATTTGTCACAATGTGATGTTGGAAAATGGTTGACCATCGTTGACCATGGTTGATCTCCATATTGAGACACTTTATGTCACAA